>CM019063.1:529663994-530263994 GCA_009667805.1 Leptobrachium leishanense | reverse complement strand
ATGGCGGCATGTGCCAGCATTGGATTTGATTGATTTCCTTCTTAAAGGGACACAACCACGTACATAAGCTGTAACTAGATTATTTATTTATAAAGGATTTTACCAGGAAGGATACATTGAGATTTCTCTCTTACTTGTGCATTACAGACAAAACCACCTTATAAAATTATTATTATTATTATCGTCGTCATTTATATAGCACCAACAGTTTCCGCAGCGCTTTACAATAACCAAAAGGGAACGAAATACATATAAACGGACATAAGATGGAAACAAGAGGTTACAGGGCCCTGCTCATAAGTCTAAAGGACACACTATAAAACACGCGCTGATGATTTTTTTTTTCTTTGAAGTAATTGCATGTAAAAAGGAAAAATAAAGTTAGGGTTTTTTCCCTGTTTCCATTTTGTGGATTTTTCCCAAGATGCAACATTTCCCAAAGATTTTTCTTCTGTGGCTTAACTAAACTACAGTATTTAACATTTTAATGAGGTGGAGGAGGGAATTTTTAGATAAGGCTGCAGGGGGCTATTGTTCTCCAGGCTACTCAAGAGCCAGACAGTGAGGAGCAAGTGATGAAAAGATACGGGGGTGGGGGAGGGGGGCAGATAACATCACAAAATATCACACAATGGATGCACCCAGTGACACATATAGATGGAAATATCACACAATGGATGCACCCAGTGATGCATATAGAGGAAAATATCACACAATGGATGCGCCCAGTGACACATATAGAGGAAAATATCACACAATGGATGCACCCAGTGACACATAGAGAGAGAAATCTCACACCGGATGCACCCAGTGACACATATAGAGGAAAATATCACACAATGGATGCACCCAGTGACACATATAGATGGAAATATCACACAATGGATGCACCCAGTGACGCATATAGAGGAAAATATCACACAATGGATGCGCCCAGTGACACATATAGAGGAAAATATCACACAATGGATGCACCCAGTGACACATAGAGAGAGAAATCTCACACCGGATGCACCCAGTGACACATATAGAGGAAAATATCACACAATGGATGCGCCCAGTGACACATATAGAGGAAAATATCACACAATGGATGCGCCCAGTGACACATATAGAGGAAAATATCACACAATGGATGCGCCCAGTGACACATATGGAGGAAAATATCACACAATGGATGCACCCAGTGACACATATATAGGAAAATATCACACAATGGATGCGCCCAGTGACACGTATAGAGGAAAATATCACACAATGGATGCACCCAGTGACACATATAGAGGAAAATATTTTCTTAACTAAACATACAAGAGAAAAACAAACACATGTAAGATATCAGCAACATAAAATATACACAATAAGGACATTTCATGTTTTTGCCAGTACTGGCCCTTTAAATATCCCATTCATAATTCGTGCTGTTTCGGTTGTGTGTCATGTACTTTATTCTTGAAATGGAAATGTATTTAAATGAGCCGTTCCAGGTTGCTCTGATGCGGCTTCCCAGATTGCCTTATAAAATGACTAAAACATGGAGGAACTTAAACACTCCAACACACACATCATCAGGGTTATTCAAAGAGCACCGCAATTCCACAGGATCCGTGCATGCGCGGGTGTGACATGAGGACCAGCTGGTCGCCAGATCAGCTGGCGTGACGTCACTTCAGGGCATGCACAGCTCGTCGGCTGCATTATCCAACGAGAGGCATTTCTCCATTAGACAGCGGGTTGTGGTGTACGTTTAATAAACTGTGAAAGAGTGTGATAAGCAGTGAGAAGGCTTTATTCACCTTAGCAAAGTGAAAAGTCCATAAAATGGTGTTTAATAACCCGTGATAGGTCACGTAGGAACTAAAATATCTCACCTCTTCTCATCCTGGTGATAAATACACAGAGAGTAATGGGAATGTACCTGTATAATAAACAGTGTAAAGTAGAGACCAGCTTTATCACTGGATATGTATTGTGCAAAGTACCCTTTATTTATCACCCTGTCAGACCTGGTGATAAAGGCCTCCATCTGGTGAAGCCCTGAGCAAAATTCAGGAACTATTCATGAACTGTATACACTGTGAGACATGTAGCCCACCCATTAACTCCTAAAATGCCATTAATAAAAAATATATACTGCGAGGAATGAAGCCTGCCCATTAACCCTTAATATACAACTAAACCAAGGTAAAAACGAGAGTAATGCACAATGTAATATACAGGCTGACCATTAACCCTGTCACTGCTGAGCTATTTCCATCCTGTGGAGAAAAAAAATTGTTACGTATTTATTTTATTATGTTGTCTTTACATTGAATATAGTCATGTTGGATATCGCTGGAAAGGCCAGACTCTGCTCTTTCCAATGAAGAGGGTTAATGGGTGGTTTTGTAACCGGAATCTGCTAGGTTCACTCGGGACGGAGCCGGACCGGACACGAACAAGGATTGTCTGAACACAAGTCTCTTCAGGAAAGGCAAACTTTATTAGTGACGTCATACAATGCTCACACAGGATTAAATCGCAAAGAGTGGGCCCCGATCTCACCCCGACGAGGGGTTTTATACCCCGAATGCATAATTAGGTACATCCCAATTAGCCCACCTCCCGGTGACACTTTATTCCACCCCACGTGGGTTAATACCTCCCATTGTTAGTACAAAGGCATTCCATACATTGATCGTAAATTGGCAAACTTCATGTTGGTCTGACAGTTTGTGATTTGCTGCCGCACTCAATCCAGGCCGTGCCCACCTTCCTTGTGGCTGTGCTTGTTTATTTCAGATAAGACATGGTCTGGTTTCTACACTCTCTTTGTCTCTCTGCAGGCCTTAGTGACCTTCATGTATCCACTTATCATCCTGTCTCTCTGTGCCAAGAGCAGGCCGGATCTTCCCTTATTTTAATTGCTTCTCTGTTAGTACAACAAATTCCTAAGATTCTATGTAAGCTTCATTCTAAATCTACCTAGTTAGTTTCAAGTGAACCAATATTCTGAACAAGATGGCTGCCTGGCTCATAATGGCAACCATCTTCCAGCCTGATTCCACTTCATTCCCCCCTTGGCTCAAGCCTCAGGACCTCTTCCTGATGCTTGTAGCCATCACACCCCACTAGTATTATTCTGAAATTCCTTATACTTTAGGGGACCTATTTTCGTTGGGAACATGTCTTGTGGAATTATCAGTGGTATCTTTTGTGTCTGCGTGAGTGTCAGTGCTCTCTTGCATAGTGGCCATAGACATAACCCTATGCGGTACGTCAGTATCCCTACAACCAGGATCACCACTATCATCAGAATCATGGATCCGATCTGTGAGATAAATCTCAGGACGGATCCAAACCACTCTCCGATTGCTCCGAACCCGTGAAGTGGATTCCAGCCTTCAGCAGCGATTCTCCTTGCTGTGTTCTGCAACTGTGCTACCTTCTCTTGGTGATCCTGGATCACCTGGAAATAGTCCGGGACATCGTGTGTGGTGTTCCTGATGAAGGTGCAACATTCATAGTGCACAATCCATTCAACGCCGCACTGATCTGTCCCGTTTGGGACTTTTATGATAAAATACATTTGGTCTCTCTTGTTTCAAGCTCATTTTGTAACAAATAGAGAGGTTTTATTCAATATAGGTCCTCCTAAGATGCTGTATATGCACTCATCACATAATAAATGTTTTTTCGGCTTTCCTTTAAAGGACATTGTGGAATAATAAGCCATGATTTGATGCCATGTATTTTATATAGAAATACAATATCCGCTTGTTAGTATATCTAATCCCTTTTTTCATTATATATATTTTTATTGAACATCTATCCCTCTGGCTATGCCGAGCGACGTTGGCACTGCTGGATATCTGCTTTCTCCGTGCAGCTGTGGACTTTTGCCGGCACAGTATATGAGTGGACTTTATGGGATACCCACGCATGCGCGCTACTGCGGAGGGGAGAATACCATCCGAATAACTAACCCCGGAAATGGAGCTCGTCTGCAGCGGCGCTGTTAACAGGAAGGTAAAGTTAAGATCGGAAGTGGAGCTCTCCTACAGTGTATGATGGGATACACTGCGGACCGAATAATCTCCTCCTCCTTCCTTTTGGTGCGAAATTCAACCCATCACTTCTCTAATTACGATCTGTATATAAATACGAACTACAAGGAATGATGTAATACCAATCTGTCCCCTGTTGCCACTGAAGAAGCGCTATATGCGCGAAACGCATTTGGCTACCGTTCACTATTTATTATTATTCTTTTGTGTTTTAAACACTTATGTTTATGATTAATAATTTTATTCATTAAATTTATTATTTTTATTCAAAATATTGTGGAAATCCTGCAATTTCTGTGCTGAAGACGGCTTTTTTGAAATTTGTGCCGAAAACAATTTATATACCTTGGAACCCGAGGGCTCGGTACTGCCCCCAAAAGGGTGAGTAATATTCTCTCTCTGGGTCTCTACTCATCTCCTTAAATCGAGATACCACACCATGAGAATTTTTCCCATCTATATTCTGAGATACAAAGGGTGCAATTACTGAAGAAAGGAGGGGATTGACATAAGAAGCCTGGCCGACGGACTGGCCTGAAACAGTCCGTAATGTCAACAAAATAGAGCTAGGGAGCTCTCTAAAAGTGTGAGTGTACTACTCTATCGAACTTTGGTTATATCCCAAATACTATATATTATCAATTGATCTGCACTATTGCATTTCTCTCTTTTTGTTTACCTTTTTGAGGTTGCTACTGGTCAGTGTGGACCTATATTCCGATTGAAATACTTCGAGAATCACTTTTCTCTTTAGATACATCTGAAGAATAATTTATATAAAAAGAGAAAGTAAGATATTTGTTACTCTGGTGTACTTTATGGTGACGGTGTGGAGAGTACAAAAATATTCACCAAAAGGGAGCGCTGTTCTCACATGTATCTTGTTTTTAACAATTCATATGTGTCTGACCCGCTTCCTCCGTCAGTAGCCGGACTGCAGTCGCCTGAGCCGGAAACGTACTTTGGGAGTCCACTCTCAAGTTTGCTTTCTCGCTAGGCGAGTAGGCGCTCGATCACTCACAGCACTCAAATCACTCACAGCACGTACTGTACCAGATACTTTCAGCACAAAACAAAACATAAACAATTCTACTCTTTCTACTAGCCGAGGGCACACCGTCCCTCCTTTTGGCTCCTTATACCCCGTCTATTGAATCCTACTCTTGTCTGTTTGTGACTATGTGCACCCCGTTCTATAACTATACTCCCGTCTGCAATTCCAATTTGCCTATGGATAATCTACCCACCCGGCACCACTATCTCTGCAGCTACCACTGGCCCCAATGAGCCCTCTTCACTACACGACGTACACACTAGCACTGACTCAGGGCTCTCAGCCCAGTCACAGAAATCCCTCCTCCTTTCCTGGTCCACGTGCAGAAGCTCTGTTTACAAACACTAAATATGACTATGCAACTCCACATGGCTATTCTCTCCCTCTCTTACAGAACTACCCTTTGGTTGGCATCCGATCCCACGAGTCCAGACACGCGCTAGCCACTCTGGCTCCTTTGCTTGTCCATGCTTTCGGCGGCGGGTTTGGTATGCCAATGAGACCGTGGCCGCGGGTCTCCTTATCCAACTTCTGTCGGACGTTCCCCTTTATACCGGTATCTCCATTAGACATACAAACATAGAAGACACTTTGCCTATCGCCGCGCTGCTTGCTGTTTCCTCGGACTCGGTGGTGTCCCAGCTTCCCGGGCCGGGGGTCCGTTTGGGACGAGACGAGATCCACTGTACAGGAAATCCTGCTTGGCGCCTGCAGATGTCAGCTCACCTTCAACGGACGCCCAACCAGCGGGATCACTCGCACCTGCAGTCAACCGCTACAGTGTTCAGCAGCCGTTGTTGTGCCGGCAAGGGCCCATATCCCGGCTATCGAGCCCCCAAGAAATGTAACCGGAATCTGCTAGGTTCACTCGGGACGGAGCTGGACCAGACACGAACAAGGATTGTCTGAACACGAGTCTCTTCAGGAAAGGCAAACTTTATTAGTGACTTCACACAATGCTCACACAGGATTAAATCGCAAAGAGCGAGCCTCGATCTCCCCGTGACATGAGATCTTATACCCCGAATACATAATTAGGTACATCCCAATTAGCCCACCTCCCGGTGACACTTTATTCCACCCCACGTGGGTTAATACCTCCCATTGTTAGTACAAAGGCATTCCATACATTGATCGTAAATTGGCAAACTTCATGTTGGTCTGACAGTTTGTGATTTGCTGCCGCACTCAATCCGGGCCGTGCCCACCTCCCTTGTGGCTGTGCTTGTTTATTTCAGATAAGGCATGGTCTGGTTTCTACGCTCTCTTTGTCTCTCTGCAGGCCTTAGTGACCTTCATGTATCCACTTATCATCTTGTCTCTCTGTGCCAAGAGCAGGCCAGATCTTCCCTTATTTTAATTGCTTCTCTGTTAGTACAACAAATTTCTAAGATTCTATGTAAGCTTCATTCTAAATCTACCTAGTTAGTTTCAAGTGAACCAATATTCTGAACAAGATGGCTGCCTGGCTCATAATGGCAACCATCTTCCAGCCTGATTCCACTTCAGTTTGGCAGAGTAAACTACGATCTTGTCAGGAGGATTGTAGTTTATCACAAAGGATGTCATTGTGCAGCTCAGAATACATTCCCCACATTACTTTATCCACTGACCACTATGATAACTTATCGCTGCCTTTCACAGCCATTTCGTGAGGTAAGTTTCCTTTTCGCAGGTTATTAAACAGCCTCTGCGCAGCTGAGTAAAACAAAGAGATCTGCTGAGTAAAGTTATCTCGTGATAAAGCTAGTTTTAGCACGGTTTATTAAACGTACACCTGTATGTCTTCTGTGGTTGCCAGAGCAACCGGGTGCATGTCATCACTGAGCGCCGGAATTAGGCGCTGGTGCACACAGGCTGGGAGAGTGCACACATGGCCTGGGTAAGGCCGGGTGAACACGGGACGTTTTTTTGCGCCCTGTGACGCGCGTTAAAAATGCCGGAAGACATCAGTAGAGGCAAGTCAATGCGTTATTTTTGACGCACGTTGTATAAACGGACTTTTGAGTAGGGGGAAAAAAAAGCTGGTCTAGAAGACTTGAATAATAATTTCAATAAAGTTGAAACAAAAATAGAAAAAAATAAAAAACGAGGGGGTCCTATATGCCATTCCTACCTAGTGTACGGACGACAACAAATTAGGTACCGAACTTGACACACATGATGCCGGGTGCACACGGGACGGTGCCTGACACTTGCCACACACACCAAGGCTCAAAGAGCCTCCGCGTCAGCTCCCCCACCGGACTCTACCAAAACGCAGCCAGAGGGGAGGCAATATTACTAATACCCTCCTACTGCAAAATGAAACAGCGCAGAGCGGCTTTTACACAGAGAAAACGAGCAAATGTCCTATTCATATTCAGTACGAGCATCAAGCGCTTTCACGTTCACTTCATTTCTTGCGGTAATTATACAGACACCCCGTTTCCCTGTGTGGTCTCTCCCGGCCTTTGACACGTCCCGCCTCCTAGAATAGAAACACACAGGCCGTTCAAGTCCACATGCGCGACGCCAGACGTCACGTCAAACCTAGCGCAACAGGCGTTAAGTTTTGAGGACGGCAGTCTGCAGCGCGCGTTATGAGTAGCGTGCGTTATTCTTGTGGTTATGTGCACCCGGCCTCATTATACGCAGTAACGCGCGTTAGTAACGCACGTTACAGCGCGCAAAAAAACGTCCCGTGTGCACCCGGCCTAAGGCTTCTATTTCCTCATTTAATCAGGTTGTTTAACAGTAAGTTCGTACATGTTTGTCCTGATGAAAGCTCCAAACTTTGCCTTTTTTACATGGACTAATAAAAGTTGAAGTTTTAAGAAAATCTGTCGGTGAATGGCAGCGATTTGTTGAATGCTGAATATATATATATATATATGTAAATAACCAGCATTTACTCTTCAAAAAATTAGTCAGGCAAACCACAGGGCAGATAATCTAATGCCCGATATATGTATAATTGTCCTATATGTGCTCATGAAAGTAGCAAAAAAAATTGCCTTGAATGGTATCTGTATCGCCCTCCGTGGATTAATTTATTTCTACTTGAAATAGAGCTCACTATCGCATGAAATAAAAGAAAGCACCAGCAGTGCAGCCAATATTTAAGTTTTTTTTAAAAATACTGAATATTTATTGCACTCGACTCATCTTAAAAAAAATATAAAAAGCATGTAATCAATATATACTGTACTGTACTGTATATACACCTCGGACGCGTTTCGCCAGCACTTGACTTTCTCAGGGGGTTCTGGGTGAATGCATTATGTACATCAAAAGAAAATCAATCACTATAGTTACAAATTGCTACTCTGCTTGAAAGGGACGGTAGCCAGAGCCACCGCGTCATAAAGATGGGCCATGAAAACAATCCAGATGGCGGGAACGTCGGATATTGGACCAATAGCGTAATAATTGTAATTTTTAATAGCTTTATAATGAGAAATTCCTGTCAGGATCCGTTCCTGCATCCTTACCTGCATGTGGCAGCTACATGAAGAGTGCTGCCCTCAGCTCTAAGGCTCCATTCACACTAAGCGATTTATCACATGGTTTTTGCCGCAATATCGCGCATATTTCCGCCTGATACCGCTCTATGTAGCTTCTCTAATGCATTTCAATGGAGCTGTTCACATCTCACAGCTCAATGCCGCCTGTAGCTCGTCGCTTGTACATGACCCTTTTTGCCGTGATTTGATGCACACAACATTAAGGCTGGCGGCACACGAGCGCATTTGGTACATGTGTGCGCCCACACTCCCCTGCGTCTGTGCCGTTTTGACAGGGATGGCCAACCACCGGACGTGAAAAAGCCCTCCCCGTCAAAAAGCTAAACGAACGCTGACAGGGATACAAAGCGCGATCCTCCATAGGAGTACGATGAGCGCACAGAGTGGAAGGAACGCCCGCTCTCATGGACGTTCCTTCCTTTCTCTGTTAATGCCAGTGGTGTATTTTGGCCTAGGCCAACAAGGCCTAGGCCTAGGGCGGCACTTTCCAGGGGGCGGCGGCCCGCACTGGTGGCCCCACCCCTAATTTTTTTTTTAAATTTTTTTTTACTTTTGCAAAGTATTTTGCCAGGAAGGATATATTGAGATTTCACAAATTTTCAAGCATGTCCTGGGTATGCAAGGCCTGGGCTTTCACTTTCCAGGGGGCAGCAAAAAACCTCACCACTAAATGGGTTACTCACAGAGCACCGAAATGACACCAACATTTTGGTGTTCTGTAGTTCCCTGCACTTCGGGGAATAAAATTTCCCCACCCTGCAGTGAAGTCACCATTCACCGCAGGGTCCCCAAAGTGCATGGAGTCGGCCGCTGAATGCTGCCACCGCAAACCTGTGGCCTGCTGTTTTCAAAAGAACTACTGAACGAAAATGTCTGGAATTTACATATAAGATCCTATGATTGATAATAAAAAGTTCTGTTACAGAAAAAAGAAAAAACGCTATTAAAAAAAAGGGGGGAAATTTTGCTGAAAAATTACTAAAAGGTACTAAAAAAAAATCAATAAAGACTTTTTACTGTAGATTAAAATAATAAATGGTTTATTAGATATTGCATAAAAACGGGAATATTTTTAACATTGAAACCTATGGGGTTTGCCTGAATAAACCTGCTGATTGAAACCACCGAACATCAGGGCATTTCACTGCCATTTCTCTGCTGTTTGGTGTTCTCTGAATAGATTAACCATTACTTCTCTATGGGGATATCACTGCCTTCAAGCAGCACCGTACTTGCTGGCAGTTCGCCAAACTTGTGTGTGAGCATATCACAGAGCAGTGGTGTACTTAGGGGAGTGGCGGAGGGCGGGCCGCCCCAGGTACCAGTGATTATTTGGGTGTCATTAGGGGTTACTAGGAGGTGCCACTGTGTTCTCAAACAACGAGCAGCAGAGCAGGGCGTTTGCATACGGAATAAAATCGAATAGAATAAAAATCTGATGCACTCATACACACCGCACATTGCATTGCTGTGAGTTTTATTGTTGTGAATTCTGATACGCTGACACACACACCGCACATTGCATTGCTGGGAGTTTTATTGCTGTGGATTCTGATACACTCAAACACACTGCACATTGCATTGCTGGAAGTTTTATTGCTGTGGATTCAGTGATACACACTGCATATTACTGTGAGTTTTATTGCCCTGGAGCTCTGGGATACGCTCATACACACTGCACATTACTGTGAGTTTTATTGCTGTGCAGCTCTGATATGCTCATACACAGTGCCCATTTCTGTGGGTTTTATTGCTGTGCAGCTTTGTGATACACTCATATATAGTGCACGTTTCTGTGGATTTTATTGTTCAACCAATTAGAGCGGCTGTGATCCAGTATACTTGACATGCGTGGCTGTTCTTTGTAAAAATGCTTGAATTTAAACATTTCATAATTTTATTTATCTCAATAGATACATATGAAATGGTATACAAAATATACAAGTAGGCACTTGGTATCCACTTTTAATAGAAAGAGAGGAAAAGGCGGAGCTCTAAGAGGAAAAGGTGGAGCTTAAAGAGGAAGGGTGGGGATTAACCAGGAAGAGGTGTGCCCTTGACAGGAAGTGGTGCCTCAAATTTAAATTAGGGGGTGCACGAGTTTAGTCAGGCCTAGGGCAGCACAAAACCTAAATACACCACTGGTTAACGCTCGTGTGCCGCCAGCCTAACGGTACACATAACGGCAATATTACGCGATATTATCGCTCAAAGTCGCGTATATGAAAATCGCGCGGAAAAATGTGCACTTTTCATGTCGCTCAGTGTGAATGGGCCCTAAACCAGTAAACTAACAGTTAAAGCACACACCATGACACAAACCATGAATAAAGGCACCACGCCTCTCACCTAACATTGCTCCATTATTCTATGAGACAGAGAGGTGCTACACCCTGCTCTGATCCTGCGTTATACCTGATTCAGATAACCCGGCCTACCCTGAACCCTATCCAGATACCTGTCCCTGTTCACCCACCGTACCTTCTGGTTCCTTCATCATCAACTCCCATCACCCTGCAATATTCTACCTGGTCTGCTTTTCCTCCATTCCTCAGACCCATACGCCAGACCAGTTACCCCTGCATACTGGGCTCAGGCCCCCCAGTACCTGCGTTACCTCCCGACTGGCGTATCCTGACAATTCCTTAGTATTTTTCTGGAGATTGTGGACACAACACTTGGCCACGCTGCGGCTGGGTTACACCTTTTTAATCTCTTTCTAAGGACAAATACGCTAGAACAGATTATCTACAGGGTTATTCAGAGAGCACCAAAATGTCACGACATTTCGGTGCTCTCCTGCTCATCGCTTTTATGTGAAATCAATCCGCCAACCTCACATTGAATTCAGAATTCACTGCAGGGTGCCCGAAGTGCAGCGAATTGACCTGCCGAATGAATCGAAAAACCGCCGAAAACCCACCAAATGTATCCGATGGTCTGCCGCAAAACCGCCGAATCTATCTGACAAGAGCTGATGACTGAAGAGCTGACCAGCCGCCAGAAAAAACTGCCAAGCCGCTGAACTGGGTAAAAAGAAAAAAAACCTGCAACTTTTAAAAGGCGTTTGCAAAAAATAACTACTGCATGAAACTGCTTGGAAATAATATATCAGGTGCTATGAATAATAAAAGAAAAAGGTCTATTACAAAAAACCTCGCCGTTTTAATAAAAATCCCCCAAAAAATTGCCGAAGAAATCCTAAAATATAGCAATAAATAAATAAAGAGACTTTTTGCTGCAAGTGAAAAGAATAAACGGGTGAATAAATATTTGTTAAAAATGGGGAATATTTTTAACATAGAAGCCTATGGGATTCGAGACACTTTAGCACGAGAGCACTTTATATCGTGAAGAGTCACAATTATACTGTTTGTATGACCTACTCTTGAAACCTGAGAATTCATAACAATATATTGCGCCGATAGAAACCACCTAAACTTGCCAAGCCTATGGGATTCGCCTGATTAAACCTGCCGTGTGAAACCACTGAACATCAGGGCATTTCACTGACATTTATCTGCTGTTCGGTGTCTGTGAATAGATTAACCATTGTTTCTCTATGGGGATTTCACTGCCGTCGAAGATCACCTTATTTTGCTGTCAATTCGCCAAAATTTGGAGAATTGCCCGGTTTTTGAGTAGCCGAATGGCCACGAAATTGCACCATATGGGAAAAATCACTGTTCGGTGTAATTTCGGGGCCAATTCGGCTCTCTTTGAATAACCCTGCTATAGTTTTCAGATAGATCATTTACTTCTATACTCAGAACTGTTGCCTGTACTTGTAGTTGGGTTGACCTCAGGGTCTTGTTATACCCATAACTTGCTTATGGCTCCTCGTACCATTCACCCACAACCTGCTTACTGACTGCAAAAATGCAGTGGAATAAATTGACCTTGAAACACAATTCTGTAGCCTATCCATGACACCAATCTCTGGCAACCTGAAGAATTTTTATCATACAATACCCTGCGGGAACAGACTTCTCAGGCTTCTCAGGCTTCTCCGATTACGTCAGATATATCGAACTAAGGAATTAAAACCCGGTCTGATAAACACGCTTGGCAAGACAGGCAAAACCATCCGATGTGAATCTCACAACGGCAAAGCCACATACAGATTGGGTCTCAGATTTATTTTCTATACGTCGCATACATCATAGACTGTTACATTTTCTCTGGTTTTGGTTGCGCCCCCTGGTGGTGAAGGGTCTTCATGTCTGTTTTTCCTCTGTGGTGTGTTTGGCCGTGCTGTTTGGGGCTGTTCTGGGGTTCTGATGTGATCTCCTGGTCTGGGGTCACATGGCCCAATCACACAGACCCACTCCCTATAAATATCCCAGCAGCACAGAGCCTCATTGACGGTTTGTGGAGTTTGATGGTGGTTGTGTCCTGTTAGTTCCCTGAGTTGCTGCAAAGCATTCTTGTTCTAGTGTATTCTGGTTTTGACCTCGGCTGTGTTTCCTGACGTTCCTTTTCTGCTTACTCCTGGTACTCTGTATGCTGCTGATCTGTTGCCAACCTTGCCTGAACGACCATTCATATATGTTTCATGTTTTCTGTACCTTGTCTATCTTAGTTTAGTATAGTCTCCGAGGCCATTATAAGGACCTCCTCAGTGCAGGTTGTTTTGTCTGTCTTGTTTATCCCTTGCCCTTCTTATTTATATTTATCTGTTAATTCTTAGTGAGGGTTTTTCTTAGAAGTATTCCCAGCATAGGGATTCCTTTAGTTTTCTCCCTGCCCTCCTGTTCCATGTGTCACTGTCTGGTTCCTGTATCATCCCGAAGTGGTGTTCAGTTCAGGTCCTGTTTCGCCGAGTCTGTCAGTTTGTAGACTGCCCTGCAGCCTGCATAATTCATCTACTGTCATTCATTGTTTGTGTTTATGAGCGTGTCCTGGGTTATCTGTCGGTCTTGAAACCTTCGGAGCTTAGTGGCAATTCAGTCCTACTTTTGTGCTCCTTGCATTTGGAGAAACAAGTCTGTTTTATTGATCTGTCCAGTGTCCAGTCAGTAGCTCACCTGCCTTAAGGGCTACACTCCATGTTCCAAGCCACCATGATGGCCCAAGAGGGGGCCAACCATTACATAGATACAGGGCCGCCATCAGGGCATTACGCCCCATGCTGCCGTAAGGGGCCCGGTGGGGGCCTGGGTCCGGGGGGGTCCCGGGCCCCCGTTGGCAGCGGTGTTGCCCTTTTACAGCTCCGGTATCGGACTTGATGAGTCTGAATCCGGAGCTGTGTCTCTGCAGGAGCCAGAGGAGACACTGTGTCTCTTCCGGCTCCTGGCAGCTTCACTGGCAGGGTCAAGCAGCGTGTGGGGGCCTCCCAAGCACATTGCTTTGGCTCCGCCCCTCCACTCAGTGAAGCTGCATGCCTGAGCTGGAGTGCCCGGGCTGAAGATCAGAAGAAAAGAAGATAGAAGAGAAGAAGATAGAAGAGAAGGAGAAGAAAAGAAGAGCTGAAGGAAGGAAGACAGTGGAGTGGTGAGCCAGGGCCCAGCCTAGACCCAAGGCCCAGACCCCAGGGCCCGGATCCAGGGCCCAGACCCCAAGGCCCAGACCCAGGGCCCAGACCCAGGGCCCAGACCCAGGGCCCAGATCCAGACCCCGAGGCCCAGAGCCCAGACCCAGGGACCAGGCCCCAGACCCCAAGGCCCAGACCCCAGGGACCAGGCCCAGGGACCAGAGCCCAGACCCAGGGACCAAGGCCCAGACCCCAAGGCCCAGGGACCAGACCCCAGACCAGACTCAGGGCCCAGACCCCAGGGACCAGACCCCAAGGCCTAGTCCCAGGGACCAGAGCCCAGACCCAGACCAGACCCCAAGGACCAGGCCCAGCCCAGACCCCAAGGCCCAGAGCACAGACCCCAGACCCCGAGGCCCAAACCAGACCCAGGGACCAGGCCCAGACCCAAAGGCCATCATATACAGCCCGTTACTGTAAGATGTATTGCTGTGGGTTCTGTGATACATTCATACACACCGCACATTACTGTGAGTTTTATTGCTGTGGATTCTGTGATACGCTCATACACACTGCACATTACTGGGAGTTTTATTGCTGTGGTGCTATGTTATGTCCTTTTTTAATTTTTTTGAAGGGGAAAAAAGCTGTTAGAGGTTTAGGGAGTGCCGGGGGGCCCCATCGTAAGGTTTAGTAAGGGGCCCCATCATTTCTGATGGCTGCCCTGCATAGATATTGTGGTCTTGACTGGAAGAAAACGACCGAGTTTAGGAAATTGGCCTGCATCACCAGCATGATTCAGACGTCTGGATCAAAACCTTCCTGTCATTATATTCAGTGGAAGAGCAATGCATGAAGACAACTGCAAGATGGGCTACAGCACTCATGCGTCTCACTTGGACCCACCTACTAAGTTTAGATGAACGTTGGAACTTATGTGGACCAAGAGGGTCCTATATTTGCTTAAGGTTGTCCTGATTTAGGAATTTTGGCACTTTTTCTGTGACCTATTTTCTCAAGCTGTAAGCCGTCTTATCCCTCTCGATATAGGAGCCTCGTGGTTACCTAAACTCCTGAACACTTAAAGGGACACTCTGCTCAGCCTGACCACTTTATTTAAAGTGGTCAGGATGTGAGGAGAACCCCCTTCTCCTCTCCCCCCAACTCCTCCGACCAGGAGAAATCACTGGGTGGCCCAACGTCACCGGCAGCTGGGATTTTTGAATTACCCGGCTGAGGGTCACCAGATCGGTCACTAGTGACATTAGCTCGCAGAGAGTATGCATGCCGACGTCACCCTCTTGGAGACCAATTGCTGTGGCAAGTGGACTCAGAGAGGCAGCTGATGGATTGGATCTCCGCATGTACCCAGTTCGTTCTGTGCAGGCTGTTGAACTTGTATACCGAAAGTAGGCAAGTCCCATAGTGGTATACAATTTACAGTTCCTACGCTGCTCGAGTTGCATAGGAGGACAAATTGCACAGGAAAGCTTTAGGCACTTCTGGGTTTAGAGTCCCTGAGCTGAAGAGGAGCAGCGGCGCCAGGCGAGGGACAATAGGGGAGAAAAATCACCCAAAAATAATTGGGAAGAGGCTGTCAGCAAAAGAAAAACTTTTTTCATAGACAGAAAAAAAACTTCTTCCAACTTTCCATAGGTGGAACAGAAATCATTACACTGGAGATGTTTCACGATCCCGATGATTTTTGTGAGTGATCCATCAAGGGAACCAAAATATCTCATATACCTGTTTCTTTCCACTAAACATGGTGCCTTTGGATCCATTTTTCCAATTTGTTTCATAGGTTTCCAGATGGCTGTGACATTCTTTCATGTGGTCCCAGAGACGGAGATATTGTCCCAGTTCTCTAGTATCAATATCATCTATGTCGGGTCAGGGACCTTGGCCTTCCAGATGTGTTTGAACTATAGTTCCCATGAGTCTCTAGCAACCTAATGAGTGACTGAGCATCATGTTTCATAGTTCCAAAGCATCTGGAGGGCCAAGGTTGTTGACCCCTGAGCCAGGGTAAGAATGCTATTGTGTGACTTCTTAAAAATTAATATTTGCAGGGTTAGTCAGAGACAGCCAAACTGGCCCCGAAATTGCACTGAACAGGGAATTTCCCCGTAGGGTGACATTTCGTGGCCATTCGGCTATTCAGAAAGCTGGCAGTCCGCCAAATTTTGGCATATTGCCTGTGAAATACGGTGCCTGTTCGAGGGCAGTGAAATCCCCCATAGAGAAGTAATGGTTTATCCATTCAGAGGGGTGCCAGACAAAATCCCTACAGCCAGGTTCCCTAATGCCAAGGCTAGGTTTAGGTGGTTAGGGTTATGGCTAGGTTTAGGGGGGTTAGGTTTAGGGGGTTAAGGTTAGGGTCAGGGCTAGGTTTAGGGGGTATGGGCTAGATTTAGGGGGTTAGGGTTAGGTTTGGGGGGTTAGGGTAAGGCTAGGTTTAGGGGGTTAGTGTTAGGGCTGGGTTTAAGGGGTTAGGGAGTAGGGTTAGTGTTAGCCGCTGGGATTTTGGATGTCTGGAAGTTGGCCGTCAGGGAGTTGTCTGTGTAGGGAAGTTGGCCGTTGGGATTTTGGCATTAGGGAACCTGGTTGTAGGGATTTCGACCCATACCCATTCAGAGACACCGAACAGCAGAGAAATGTCAGTGAAATGTCCTGCTGTTCAGTGTTTTCATTCGATAGGTTTAATCAGGGGAATCCCATAGGTTTCAATGTTAAAAATCTTCCAGTTTTTATTAATATCTATTAAACCATTTATTCTTTTAATCTGCAGCAAAAAGTCTCTTTATTTATTTATTTTTCAGGATTTTTTTAGGCATTGTTAGGTTTTTCTTTTTCCCGGGATCTTACATTTTAGTTCCAGACATTTCCATCCAGTAGTTTTTTTGCAAACAGCATTTGAAATTTTATCAGCCTTGTTTTTTGTTTTTTTACCCAGTTCGCCGACTTGTTGGCTTTTTCCAGCGGCTGGTCGGCGCTGTGTTCGGTGGATCGTCAGCTATTTTCGAACATGTTCGGCGGGTTTGCGGGAGATCGTCGGGTATGTTCGGCGGGTTTTCTGGGGCGTTTCGGATAGATCCACTTTATCGGATTGTATTGGCGAGTTATTGGCAGAGTTTTCAGCGGATTTTCGGCATAATTTTGGTCTCCTTTCCCTGCACTTTGGGGACCCTGTGGTAAAAGCTCAATTCACTGCAGGGTCTGGGAATTTGATTCCCTGAAGTGCGGGGAACGGGAGACCACCGACATGTCGGTGATATCTCCATGCTCTCTGAATAACCCCTTTTGGTATTGGAGAATGGAGGTAACTGCTTTGTACAGGGCCACCGTAAGGTGGGTGACAGCCCATGATATGTTCAGGGGGCCCAGTGGTTCCAGGGGACCTCTGCCAAACCCTGTGCTGCTTGTCTAAAAACCACAGATGTAAGGGTTCCTCCATGCCACCTAGAAATGGGCCACCAAGATATTTCCCGGTGGGCCGCAGCATCTGAGGCCAGTAATAGCACACTGACTCATCACTGAAGGAGTGATTAGTATGATCTGCAGCAGGCAGAGGCTCTCCCGCCAGGGAACACCTTTTATCTCCTTGCTGGTCCACCAGGGATTTAGCCCTGTAATTTAGGTAAGCAGAAGAGGAGGGGAAATGTTTATATTTAATACATTTAAGGAAATGAGCAGCTGAGGGAAGGGGGGTGTCCCAACCAGTGGGTCAGTAAGGACCCCCAAAAATTCTGATGGCAGCACTGGCTGTGTACAACCACTGGTTGACGGCACTGACAAAACAATGGCAACGTACATTACATTTTTTCCATGTGTTTTTGCTCCCATCACCTGCTACACTGCCTGAAATGCATATATAAGAACAACAGAAAATGTGAATTGTGAGGGGGTTAAGGTTTGTTTATTTTGAGAAAGGATTTTACCAGGAAGGATACATTGAGATTTCTCTCGTTTTCAAGTATGTCCTGGGTGGCGAGTGTGTACCGTTAGGTGTCTTGCCCAAGGACACTTACTGGAGAGGTGCTCTTGCCGGGATCGAAGATAGATCTCATGGTGCCCTGGCCTGATACCTTACCCGAATCCTTTGTACCGATTTAACGGCCAATATAAAAAATGGGAATATGAGTTTTTGTGCATATCCAGCCAGATATAATGTAATCACTATGCTAATTGCCCCTTGATCCTCTCCGTTATCTCATCTTTATTCCGTTAGATGGTTTTCGGTGCCTGTAATCTCACGCCGCTCTGATCATTCGTTTAACAGATCCAAGACAGCTGGTGCGAGCTGAGCGCAGAACAGAAGCGCGACTTCTGGAAAACCAGAACAATCCCCCATTTAATCCCACTGGGGCAGGTGCTCTGCGTGGCGTTATTCATCACTCGGCCATGCTTTGCATACAGCTTGATGGTTTAATGGCCGACATAAGGTGACGCATGATGTCAAACAGATGTACTAACAGGACTTATTTCTTAGAAGGCAGATTTATTGGTGGAAAGGAGCAGATTAATGGGATTCTATAAACACAACGACAGCCCGTGCTTCTTTCATAAATTATGGGTCATAAAGGTGAGAAAAGGGAAGGAAGAAGAAGAGGATCACCTCTTGCTTCCTTATACACTCCAAACAGCTCAGTGACTGGAGCATATATCGGGTGGATTATTTAAGACTGGGAGTAGTTATACCTGCTATTATCAAACGTTTACTTGATAGGATTTCTTTGCTGCTGAGGAATAAGTAGTTAAAAGTTAAGTCTAATAATCGCCTCTGTGTCTTTAATAAAATTAAAACATCCTGTGTTATAGTAGGGAAATCTGGGAGTTATCCATTTAAACATTTTTCTCAATTGGGGTTTTATCTCTAACTCTACTTTGGACTTCATTAATAACCATCTTAATGATGCCCATTTACCCAATCAGAGCCCTAAAATGTGTATAATAGCATTAACATGGAATATTACAAAAATAACCATGATGTTAAAAGGATACTCTGTTGAAACTAGTTCCCTTTTTTTAGCCCTTAAATAATTGGGCAGAGGCTGCTGAAGACAACCTCTGCCCAATTATTTATGCTCATGGATGCCTCCTTTTGTTCTATAAGTCTCAACTCCTTTGTTTTCTCCTTGAGCATTTCTTGCCCTTAAATAATTGGGCTGAAGCTGATGACAGCCTCTGTCCAATAGTTTTTCTCTTTTGGGTGGATTTTACTCACCTTTTGTCTCTTGCCATGTGCAGCTCCTCCTCTTTGGCTCAGGGCCCCCCGAACCTGGAAGTCCCTGAAGCTTTTCTGCACAATTTGCGCTCACTGCGCTACCTGTGTAGCATATTAACTGCATATTGTGCACCACACCAGGATTTAGGCACTTTACGTATGGATCAGTGCTGTGCATGCATGTGCTGAATTAGCCTTGCAAGAAACCCCTATGGAGGGGGAAGAGGAGCAACAAGCCAACCTAATGCCTCTCAATGCATTGAGATCCACTGGGTAGTGGAGAGCCCTGATCCTCAGGAAGCTGAAATCAACACTCACTGATCTCAGCTTCTGAACAAGACTTAACCCTCATACTCAGAATGCTGAATTAGCCCTCTTAGACCCCCTATGGGGGATGGGGATGGGTAAGGGCACTCACTCAGGTCAATGTGATCACTCAAATTTCATTGAGTGGCCAAAGTGCCTAGAGCAGCGATTTCAAACCATGCCCCCCAGTTGTTGATTGTGTACAATTCCCACAATTCTTTGAATGCAATAGTCATAGAAACATGGGAGTTATGTTTCGGCAGTGTCTTGGGGGGACAGGAGTTTGAGAGCCCTGGTCTAGAATATCCCTTTAAGAGTCGGGGAATAAATCTGATGAGCCCCTCCACATCCAACTTGCCAGACGGTGTTACACAGTATGGAGGTAAACTGACTTGGTGTCACAACCCACACTGTCCTGGGGTCCCGGCAGTGGCTTCCTGGCTGCTCGCTGGTCAGCCGTCGAGTGAAGTACTGGCCGATCGCAGGTGTGGGCCACTGATGCAGACGGGGCGCGCCATGACCCGGCACCCACCGAGTTTAAAATGAGAAGCCTAAACCCTGGTTTCTTGCCTTGATGTGGTTTTCACTCGACTCACTGTGTTCATTGTATTTACTTATTGAAAAACCTGTGTATGACTTCTGGCTTGGCTTATGATTTCTCCTGGCTGTTATCAACCCCTGGCATTTGGCTTATGACCCGCTCTGGCATTACGACCTCTGTTATGTAGTGTAGTATAGTGTAGTGTACTTGTCTGCATATAGGGATTAGACATTAGATCTAGGAGGTACGTGACACTTGGGAACCATTGCTAAGTACATGTAGGAAGTGACATGACCTAATACCACCTGCATTTTTATTATTTGGGTCGGATAGGACTGCTGGTCATGGTATATTTGCCATTGCCCTCTTGTAATACACTTGTCGAAAGGTTGATGGAAGCTCTTCAAGCTGTAAACGCCAGCTTCAACCCGTGTAAGGCCACAGACAAATTATGAGCATGCAACCTACCATTTTTCCTCATGGCCTGATGTGTTAGTCCTTTGAGAAGTGGGGTGTGTGTTCTCCTGTGTGTCCACACCTCTTGCATGGCACCTCTAATCAGGGCTACCATCAGAATACTTGGGGCCCCTTACTAAACCATTGATTGGGGGCCCCCTTCCATCAACTGTCCATTTAAATGTACCAGCTGGGTGGAGTAGAGGTAACATCACTGTTCTGCGTGGAGAGAGCCTGTGGAGACATGAGTTCGATTCCAGCAAGAGCACCTCTCCAGTAAGTGGCCTTGGGCAAGACACCTAACGGTACATACTTGAAAATGAGAGAAATCTCAATGTATCCTTCCTGGTAAAATAATTTCTCCAAAAAATTTTTTCGTCGGCTTGACGGCTTTTTGACGGCGCTCTGTTCGTCAGATGGTGGGCCTTTTTCGGATGCAGTTGGCGGTTTTGCGGTGGATCGTCGGGTATTCGGCTTTTTGTGTGGCGAGCAGGAGAGAACCCTGTAAGTTAATGGAAAGTGGCTATCCAATAAACTGCCAAGTCCTGTCAGTGGTTTTATAGAAAGAAGGGAACCAGTAAGCAGGACGCCGCGATCGGCTGGAGGTGACTGTGGGGGACAGCAATGGAGCATAGGGAAAGGTATGTATCCAGCCCGAGTGTGGCTCAGGGTTACCGCTTTCAGCATAGAGATTTAACCCCGAGTCACAATTGGGAAAACCGCCAGGGGGATGAAAATATGGATCCTATTCTGACATATAAAATATGGTTAACCATCATATTATTTCATATACAGAAGAGGGCATTCACGTGTTCACAAGAGTATAACGAAACTCCATTTTACTGCTTGCTTTTGGAACTGCGATTTCTTTATTCCAATACTAACTGCAGCAGTCCCTTAGCAGATATGCCCTGCCTTACTGTTCATCAGTGTGTTATTACTTGGTTATTCAATGCTGTATATAGTAATGAAAGCATGTTTGTTCCCTGTTGCATCATTCTGTTTTGGGTACACCTTCAGGGTAAGCTAGAGGGCAGTGGGAAAGGATGATGCAATGTTGAGAAAGCACACTTGATGCAGGAATATGTGGGGAGGAGACTGCACAGCAACAAGGATGTTCCTTCTGGCTTATTTTCCTGCCCAAAAACTGTGTATAAAAGAGAGCACCGTAATAAAGCTTCATTCTGCTTCTTACACCATTACGACAGGTCCTGTTTTGGGTACAGCTATAATCACACTCTCTGGTCCTCGCATTGAGGAAGCAGCTTCAGCTAAGAGAGACCTGAATGGGGGAGCCCCGTTACAAGAAGACATTGGTACTGCCAAAAATTAAAGTCGCTATGAATAAAATGGTGTTAAACATCAAGCCAGTAACGCTCTTCTCTCAAAACGAACATCTTTTGAATTTATCTTTTGAATCGAAATGTTAATTATTATCCAATTTACAAAAAGCAGCCATTATGCCACCCTATCATAACGAGGTACGTAATTAGGCAGTGTGCGCCACAGACATTAAAATGGAAATGACATAACGTGAATGATTTAATCACACGTACCCTTCAGCATGACCTTTTCACACGTCTTGCTATGGCTACGGTTTAATCTTCTGGTTTACACCGCTGGTCCTCCTCGTGTTCTGTGGATTATGCCCCAGGTAACATCCATGATCTCCCACACAATGAGTCACAGGTTGAGAACATTAATCAGAAAATATGTTTTCCTATCGAGGCACGATTGCTGCTTCCATAAAACATATTTCGTTTTGTTAATAATTTAAAATAGATGTTTGACAGCTCATAGATATAAAAAAAAATAAGAATAAGTAAAAAAAAAAAATATATATATACACTGTGGGCCCTATTACATTCTCTACGCAAAAAAGCATGCGCAGCACATTCAATTTTGCGCACAGCGTTGTGCGTTAACGCGCGAAAATTAACAGTGGTATTACAATCCTCGCTCATTTTTTCATCCGTCAAAAAATAACGCAAGTAAAACGGACGCGCAAAACGCAGAAAAATACACGCGCAGTGATGTTGCGCGCAGAAATCAGTGTGCGGACTGTTTTTTTTCACGCGATTCAGCCAATCACAATTAAGAACCTTAATTGACTCACATTAAGTTTTTGCACCTGTCAAAGTCAATCAGAGTGTATATGCTGCAGCAATAATAAAAACACGCACAACCTCTCAAATTTATTGTTTGGGTATATGTAGAATGTGTAACTATACTTAGCTGTATTTTATTTTTGTGGTTGGTGTATTTAGTTTCGGCCAGGACATTCAGATTTCACATTAACACCAGCTTTTAAAAGACGCTAAAATTATGCACGCAAACGTTGTCCGTTAAAATTTGCGCATAGATTGTAATACCATCCGTGTACCAGCGCACAAACGCATTTTTCCGTTCACAATGTTAAGTATTGGACACGCTAAGTACAGGAAGCTCGCACAGCGTTCACGCAGGTTCACCCGCGGTAGACGTTAACGTGCATTCTTTGCACGGACATTGCAATACGACATTCTGCGCAAAGGATTTTGCCCCTTGCGTTAATGTGTTTTTGCGCATGCATTAACGTTTGCGCGAAGAATGTAATAGGGCCCTGTATATATGTTGGGGCCAGTGGCGTAGCGTGGGGTGGCCCGGTGGCCCCGGGTGCAAAAATGTTTATTTATTTTTTTAGGGGCGCGAATTTCAAATTTGCCCCCCTAATATTTCCCAGCGTCACCGCCGCACCGCCGAAGGGAGAAGGAGCACCGCACCGCCGAAAGAAGAAGGAGATCAGCCGCACCTCCGAAGGGAGAAGGAGAGTCCGGAAGTGCTGAGTGTCACGTGACGCCGGTGACACAGCGCGCCGGTGCCACGCTTCTCAGGTGGGTGGGAGCGCTGGGAGAGAGTGGAGGCACATGGCAGCCGGAGGGACCAGTGCGTAGCTGCATGCTGCGCATGCGCAGATTGACAGGGAGTGTGTGCTGTGAGGCTCAGCTGAGAACAGAGAGGAGTCAAGATGATGAGGAGGAGTCAGTGTCTGTCACGAGCTGGCCGGTCCATCATCCCTATGCGTGTGTGCCTGCTGCAAGGCCCAAGCCCAGCCAAAGTACGGTACCTGCTGGCTGCTCCCTGTGAGTGTGACAGAGGCAGGCTCAGCCTGTGTATTGTATGTAAATGCTGTGCGGTTCCGTCCATTCCCCAAGGCTCAAGGCCAGCCAAGTGCCTATACTAGAAACATAGAAACATAGAAAATGTCGGCAGATAAGAACCTTTCGGCCCATCTAGTCTGCCCAATTACATGGATACTTTACCTGGATTTATCTTTTGTTTAGGATAGCCTTATGCCTATCCCATGCTTGCTTAAATTCAATTACTGTTTTGGCCTCTACCACTTCTACTGGAAGGCTGTTCCATGTATCCACCACCCTCTCAGTAAAATAATGCTTCCTGATGTTACTTTTAAACCTTTGCCCCTCTAATCTAAGACTATGTCCTCTTGTTTTGCTATTTTGTTTCCTTTTAAATATACTCCCTTCCTCTACCTTGTGGATTCCCTTTACGTATTTAAATGTTTCTATCATATCTCCTCTGTCTCGTCTTTTTTCCAAGCTGTACATGTTAAGATCATTAAGCCTTTCCTGGTAACTTTTCTCTTTCAAGCCGTACACCATTTTAGTAGCCCTTCTCTGAACTCTCTCTAAGATGTCTTTATTAGGGATGAGCTGTTCGGTTCAGACGGTTTGGAGTTCGGACCGAACTTAGCCTGTTCGGACTGCTAGCGAACTCCGACCATTTCCGGGTGTTCAGCGCATGTTCGACCACAATGCATCACAATGGACCACAATGCATTTTACCACTGGCCTGAAGCTCGTAATTGGCTACAGCCTTGCACCTGACCACAGGTCTGGTGCAAGACAGGTTCAACAGTATGCCAATCACGGCTCAGAGTCCTGATTGGGCAAATTTTGCCCAATCATGGGCTCACAGAGCTAAGTCCCGCAGCACACTATATAAGGTTTCCACGCACGGCTTCACCACGCATTTGAGAGGAGATTTCATAGGAGATTGTTGTTGTGTGTTCTTACTGCCGGTCTGCCACGCTACTGGGGGGGTCTCATTTCTACAAAACATTTGGGAATTGAGGTGATCTGTGTCTTGTCACTGCCAGCAAGTATTTTGGGGGTCTCACAAATTTCCACAAACATTTGGGAATTGAGGTTATCTGTGTCTTGTCACTGGCTGCCAGCAAGTATTTTGGGGGTCTCACAAATTTCTACAAAACATTTGGGAATTGAGGTGATCTGTGTCTTGTCACACAGCCAGTGCCACGCAGTAGTTTGGGGGGTCACTCATTTTTACTAAATATCTGGGAATTGAGGTGATCTGTCTCTTGTCACTGCCAGCAAGTATTTTGGGGGTCACTAATTTCTACAAAATATTTGGGAATTGTTATAATCCGTGTGTTCTCACTGGCTGCCACCGATCAGGGGGTCTCACTGATTTATAGGAGGTTTCTGAGACTTGTAATCTGTGGCTTCTCACTGCCACCCATCAGGGGGTCACACATACTTCTAGCAGATTTATGCAAATTGTACTTTGTGTCTTCTCACTGACACCCATCAAGGGGGTCTCACTGATTTATAGGAGGGAATTGTAATCTGTGTCTTGTCACTGGCTGCCAGCTATCAGGGTGTCTCACTGAGTTATACCAGAGTTCTGTAAATCTTTAATCTTTATACCAGAGTTCTGAATATATTTAATCTATATATCACTCACCATGTCTGAAAGAACAAAAAGGACAGGCAGACGCTCCCAGACACAGATAAGAGGGCAAGCAGCCCCTGTGTCGGGAGGTGGACGTGGTGCATCCTCTGCAGGGGCACGCTTGTCCTTTCTAACTGGTGCTGGCCGTTTTAAGCAGCATCAACATACAGAGGATTTGGTGGATTGGCTAACCAGGCCATCCTCATCCTCCGAGTCCTCTGCCAGCCAGGCTTATAGTGCTTTACAGTCCACCTCAGCTGCCAAAGCATCTAATGCAGCCTCCATGTCCACAGCTACTCCTGCCGTAGCCTCGCTATCACACACGTAGGAGTCAGCTGAATTGTTTGACTACAATGACAGTGACATGCTGCTTGAGGATGTGCAGCAAGTACAGTGCTCTGATTCAATCTGAGGTTGAGGAAGGGAGTATAATCAACCTAGAGGAAGGGGGTGCCAGTGATGACACACAAATAACTGGCACTCATGTTGCCCCAGCAGCTGCAGCATACTGCCAAGTTGGCTCCAGTGACGAGGAGATAGGGGATGATGATGACAATGATGATGATGAGGTGACTGACTCCACCTGGATGCCTGATCGAACAGAGGAATCAAGTGAGGAAGAGGGGGAGGAGGAGGCACAGCAAACACGAGGCACAACATCCTCTATGACCAACCGTAGCACTAGCCAGTCCAAGGCATCACATGTCAGAGCTGCTCCGGTGCAGAGCGCTGTTGTCTCAAAGCACGCACGCAGGAACTCTGCTTTCTGGGAGTTCTTTAAGAAATGTGCAGCAGACCCCACCGTTGCTATTTGTAATCTATGTTAGATGAGGCTTAAGCGTGGGAAAGACACCGGACACTTGGGTACCACGTGCTTGAGGCGACATATGACCTCCTGCCGCACATCCCGTTGGTGCAAAACTTTGCGTAGGTCCTCCTCCTCCTCATCTGTCTCTACCCCCACTGTATGTCCTTCCATGTCATTGCCTACAACCTCCACTGACAGGGATGATGCTACAGTAATGGATGTACCAGCTCCTTCCTCACAATGTGACATCATCCCATCAGCTGAAGATTTACGCAGTCAGATTACGTTGCCGCAGCTGCTGCAGCGTAAGAAAAAATATAGTCCCAACCATCCCCAAGCACAGTGTCTAAATGCCAGCTTAGCAAAATTACTCGCATTGCAGCTGCTGCCTTTCCAGCTGGTGGACTCTGCTACCTTCCGTGAATTTGCTGAATGTGCTGTACCACAATGGCAGGTTCCAAAACGCCATTACTTTTCAGGCAAGGCCATTCCAGCACTATACCAGCACGTGGAAGACAATGTTATCCAGTCATTGGGAAAGGCAATTAGCAACAAGGTGCATGTGACTTTAGACACGTGGTCCAGCAAGCATGGACAGGGTCGTTACATTTCCTTCACGGCACACTGGGTAACTCTGATTGCAGCTGGGAGGGATCCAAGACGGGGCTCTGTGCTGGAGCTTTTTCATCCACCACGCCTACAGAAAGCTGCTTGTATGAGGTCTGTCTGCTCCACCACCTCTTCCTCCTCCTCCTTCTCTGTCTCTGGCGAAGTGGCAGTTAAACCGATGCGTGGCAGGGGCTACGCAATGGCTCAAGCAAAAAAATGCCATACTGTGCTTGAGCTGGTTTGTTTAGGGGACAGGAGCCACACCGGGCCAGAAATTCTGTCAGCTCTGCAGGGGCAGGTGCAGAGATGTTTAACACCACGCCAGCTTGAGCTGGGAATGATCATCTGCGATAATGGCAGCAACCTTCTCTCCGCCCTACGCAAGGGTAAATTGACGCATGTACCATGCCTAGCACACGTCCTAAATCTAGTGGTACAGCTTTTCCTAACCAAGTACCCAGGGCTGCCAGAGCTTCTCAGCCAGGCCAGAAAAGTCTGCAGCCACTTCAGACGGTCATTCCCAGCAAGCGTTCGCCTGGCAGAAATTCAAAGAGAATTCCACCTTCCCACAAACCGTCTTATCTGTGACATGCCCACCAGGTGGAACTCGACATTAGCAATGCTGCAGCGTCTGCACAAACAGCAGAGGACCATCAACGAGTACCTGTGTGAGTATGGCACAAGGACAGGTTCAGGTCAACTTGTTTCCCCCCCCCCACAGTGGCTGATGATCAAGGATGCATGCACTGTACTGTCACCATTTGAGGACGCAATGAGGATGGTGAGCAGGGACAGTGCATGCATCAGTGACACAATTCCTTTAGTGTTCCTGCTGGAGCACACTCTGCGGGGAATTATAGATGTGGCTCTAGAGGCAGAGCAGCGGGAGGAAGAGGAGGCCTTCCCTAGCTCTCAAGGCCCCAGTCTTTCCGCAGACAGCATTCCAGCTGGTCCTCCTCAGATCAGACAGGAGGAGGATGAGGAGGAGGAATATTTAAGTAGTGGGGGCATTGAAGGTGGGGATTCCTCAAGGGAGGGTTTCGTGTGCCCAGAAACACAAGGGCTAGTGCTTGGCTGGGAGGAAAAAGTGCACAATACGGTCATCCTCATTGACCAGGAAGACTCGGAAGCTAATGCCACCTCCAACCTACGCTGCATGGGCTCCCTTATGAAGCAAAGCCTGCTAAAGGACCCCAGGATTCGTGCTATCAAGGAGAGGGATCATTACTGGTTGGCAACCCTTCTTGATCCGCGATACAAGGGTAAAGTTGCAGAGCTCATCCTGCCCGCACAGAGGGAGCACAGGATGAAAAAACTTGAGGACGCTCTAAAGCGACACTTGTGTAACACCTTTCCAGGCACTGGTAGGTTACCAAGTGATGACACACGTGCTTCTGAGGCTGCGGATGATCAGAGGAATAGTGGTGAAGGCCAGGGCCGCTTGACTGATGCATTTTAAATTTTTTTAGTCCACGACGCCCAGGGATGTCAAATGTAGGCACCCATTGCCAGCGTCTTCACCATATGGTGCAGGACTACCTAGGGGCAAGGGCAGACCTGGATACCTTTCCAGCAGATGATCCACTTGCTTACTGGGTGTTGAGATTGGATCACTGACCAGAACTTAGCCAATATGCTATGCAGCTACTAGGTTGCCCTTCATCCAGCGTGCTTTCTGAAAGGATGTTCAGTGCCGCTGGAGGTTTTGTCACAGACAAAAGAGTGTGTCTGTCCACCGACTCTGTAGACCGGCTGACATTTATAAAAATGAATCAGTCCTGGATCCGCAGTTATCAATCCCCTGATGCTGACTTAACGGAATAGATTGTGGATGTCTTCTGCATGCACAAAACCTCCTGCACTGAACTCTTCCACAATACCTTAAAAAGGGTTACGGTGTGAATGCACTTGCTGCCATGAAAGCACAATAATTTGGCTGCACTGACGCCTGTGCCAGATTTATATAATTTTTTTTTTTATAATTCTTTATTTTCCATTTTTCAAATACAAAAAAGGGCATCTTATCACAAAACCACAACGTTAGAGATTGCTACTGGTTAGCCCTGAGGAGCCCCTGCCAAAGGACCGCAGGGGGTAGACCCCGAGGAGGGGGTAAAAGAAGAAATTAGAAAAAGATCAAAGAAACACAAACATGGAGGAAAAAGAGAGAGGAAGAGACCTCATAGGGAGGGGAGGAGGGGGAAGGGAATAGGGTGCCGCCCCAAAGGAGTACATAACCCAGGTATCATAATCCGCCAGAAAAACAAGCAGTCCAGCTCTTAACCCACATCAAACTCCAGCCAGGGGTCCCAAATCTTACTATGTTGGGGCATGGTGTCATGTACAAGAGCCGATAAACGATCCATGTCCATATTATCTCTGATCCGAAGATACACCTGCGCCATAGTCGGAAGGGACACAGATCTCCAGCCTTGGGCCACCGCTCTTCTAGCCGCCAAGACCATTTTATGCACCAGCTTATTCTCCGGTCTCGATAGGGCGTCCTGGGTGCGGTGAAGAAGGAATGTCCATGGGTCGAAAGCCACTCCACACTGTAGGACCTCTTGAATGAGAGCATGAATTTGAAGCCAGAAGCGTCGGATCAGGGGGCATGTCCACCACATGTGGTAGAACGAGCCTTAGTGCCGCAACCTCTCCAACATAAGTCAGAGGAAGACCCGTCCATGTGAGAAAGTTGTGAGGGGGTAACATACCAGCGAAACAGCATCTTGTAAGCCTGTTCCTGATGGGCCACATTGATGGAGCAGTGTGCCACATTGTCCAAATATCCTCCCATTCTTCACTGGGCAGGGCATCCCCCACATCTCGCTCCCAGCGTGCAACATAAGTTGGGTCCCCCCAGATTGGAGAGCCTGAACAGAGGGAGACGTAAAGCGAGGATATCATTGATTTCGTGATGCGAGCGTCATTACAGCGAGCTTCAAATGCCGTCAAGGAAGACGTGGCAGCCGTACGGACTTCAGGCGTCCGCGCATAGTCCATGACCTGCAGGTAGCAAAAGAAGTCCGCTGGTCCTACCGGACCTCTCTGTCGGATGTTCTCAAACTGAAGTGGTGCCCCCGCTGAGTAAAGGTGGTGGAGCCTCTGAAGGCCCAAGTCCTCCAGAGTTGCAAAAGGGCGAGGGCATAAGCCCGGTGGAAACTGTCGGTTGCGGAGAAAAGGCATCATAGCTGAGTGTTCTTTGGCTAAAGTGAAGCGACGGTTCACAGTGTCCCAAATGTGGAGAGAGTTAATGGTGGCAGTGCAAGTGGAGCGAAGGATAGGACGATAGGTTTTGGGAAGTCAAAAATAGAATTGCGACAAGTCCGGAGCAAAGAGATGCGACTCTAAGTCCGCCCAACGGTGCGTACCAGGTGGTGCATGAAAGGTAACAAACTGTGCTAGTTGGGCAGCATGATAATATTGTAACAAACTCGGAACTCCCAAGCCTCCCACCACCCTCGGTCTATGTAACACTCTTCTAGCCACCCTATGTCGTTTATTATGCCAGATGAACCGGTCCACATGGGACTGTAGATGCGCCAACGAGGCTGGAGGGACAGGCACCGGGAGGGTTTGGAACAAGTACAGGATTCGGGGAAGTAGATTCATTTTTACGCTAGCAATGCGACCCACCCAGGAGACATTAAAGGCATCCCAAGTGTCCATATCAGCTATAAGACGTTGGATCAGTACATCGTAGTTAGCTCTAATCATTGCTTTGGGATCACTAGTCAGCTTCACTCCCAGATACGTGAGAGAGGAGGTGGAGAAGTGAAATCCCGTGAGGATACGCAACCGGTCGACCTCCGGTTTCGGTATGCCTATCGGCATCGCGCGAGATTTATCTATATTTATCTTAAACCCGGAAATATCCGAGAAATCCCGAAGAAGGGAGAGCAAATGGGGTACAGAATGAGCCGGGTCCGTGATGGTCAGGAGAAGGTCGTCCGCATATGCTGACACCAGGAATTCCTCCCCCCAATCTGTAAACCCGTGATAGACGTGGAGGACCGTAATTTATCCAGCAGGGGCTCAAGGGCTAGAGCGAAAAGCATGGGTGACAGGGGGCAACCCTGTCGCGTTCCATTACCTATGGGGAAAGATTCCGGGGAGGCCCCCGTGGTGATTATTTTCGTAAGGGGGGAATTATACAGGACCCGGATAGCAGCGCAAAAACCAGGTGGAAATCCCCAGTGCTCCAGTAGGTGAAATAAGTAAGGCCAGCCCACCCTATCGAACGCCTTCTCCGCATCCAAGGAGAGGAGCAGAGAAGGCGTCCCCGTTGCGCGAGCTCTCTCGATCAGGACCACATTTCTCCTTGTATTTTCGTATGCCTGTCTCGTGGGAATGAACCCGACCTGGTCCGGATGAATGATGGAGGGGAGGAGTGCTCCTAGTCTGTTGGCCAGGATTTTCGTAAATATCTTATAGTCAACATTCAGTAAAGAGATCGGTCTATTATTGTGGGGGAAGGAAGGATCCTTGCCCTCTTTAGGAATCAAAATCACATCGGATCGGAGGAAATCCGGAGGCACCGGTCGTCCCTCCAGGATTCCATTATATAGTTTAACTAGATATTTGCTCAAGTGAGGAGAGAATTTTTATTAAAAAGGCCGTAACCCGTCCGGGCCCGGGGCCTTATGGGGTTTCATTTGTTTAATCACTGAAGCCACCTCGGCTTCTGATACTTCTGACCCCAACCCCTCCAGCAAGAGGGGAGGGAGCTCCGGGCCTTTCCACGTGGCCAGGAATTCCTGCACCTCCCGCACATGTTCCGGATTGCGGAGGGAGTGATCCGGGGAGTGGTTATATAATTTCTCAAAGTACGCAGTAAAAATCTGGTTTACCTCGCTGGGGATAGTAGTGATCGAACCCTGGGACGTATGGGCCGAGGTCACCAATTTAGATCTAGTTTGGTTCCTCAATTTGCGCGCTAACATAGTATGCGCCTTGTTAGAATATTCATAAAAGGTCCGCCTGGTCCAGGCTAAGGACCGGGCCACATCCGTCAGTAAGGCTGACCGGAGCTCCCGACGTACAGTTGTCAGGGCATCAAAATCAGCCTGAGAGTGAGAGGATTTGTGCGCTGCTTCCCGGTCCGCTAGCCTCTCCTGAAGTTCCACCAGCAGACTCATCCTCTCCCTCTTCAGCCTGCTACCAATCTGAATCAGGTGACCTCGTATGACCGCCTTATGGGCCAGCCACAAGGAGTCAGGACCGATATCGTCTAGGTCATTCTCCTCAAAATACCTGTTCAGGTGGGCAGACACTTCTTCCAGCACTGCAGCCGATTGTAAGATGGAAGAGTTGAGGCGCCAGGACCAACCCGATCGAGTACCCGGCAATGTCACCCATACAGACACGGGCGCATGGTCAGACCAACTAATGGAGCCTATCGCCGAGCGGGTAGTTAATGGGATCGTTCTGGTTGGCAATAAGAACAGGTCTATCCTTGAGTATGAGGAGTGGGGATGAGAATAAAAGGAGAAATCGTGGTCTCCTGGGTGATGGAGTCGCCAAATGTCGAGGAGCTGCGCGTCATGTATGAACCGAGCTAGCATCGTATCCTGAGGAGACGCCGTAAGTCTGGCACCTAACGCCCCTGATTTCCTGTCAATTGCTGGGGCTGGGGCCGCGTTAAAGTCCCCCCCCATGACCAGAAAGGAGCCTTCCGTCAACTGCAGGAGCGTCGTAAGATGGGCCCAGAAAGAATCTTCCGGGGTGTTGGGGGCATAAACATTCAACAAAGAGATAGCCACATTATTAATTGTCCCCCGGATTAGGATATACCTGCCCTCATCATCTCTATCCACATGTTGAACCGTCATCTGGCATGCTTTATGTAATAAAATCGCACCCCCCGGCGTTTCCCGGTGGCTGGAAGCGAAAAAGGAGCGTGGGAAGGTGCGGTCTGTAAGACTGAACTGGCGTGCCCGGGCAAAATGCGTTTCCTGCAGGAATGCTATCTGACATTGTGCGCGTTTTAATTCTCGGAGGACCAGTCTCCTCTTCGTAGGGGAATTTAGTCCCTTAACATTCTGGGACAAAATATGGCATTCCGGAATCATGGGCGGAGTGGAGGGGAACGCCACGGGCAGGCCAGATCAGGTACACAGGACAGGGCGGCACCCCTGAGGACCCCAATGGGGGGAAAGGAGACAGAGGGACCAAGGGGGTAAAGGACTGGGAGGTGAGGAAAAGATGAGAGAGGAAAAGAAGACACATAAAGGAAAAGAAAAAAGGAAAGAAAAAACTTCCGGACTTATCCATTGCCAGAACGACCATGGGGATGGTCAGAAAGGAGACGCGACCCTGGTTGAAGACCAGTAGGATCGCAGAACGGACGTCACCGAGCCAGTAACGGAGCATGAAAAAACTATCTAAAAACAGCATTACAATACTTTACAATAACGACAGTATCCCCACCATTATCATGATCATTAACAGCCGAACACTACAGGGTTATATATCACTTGGGGAACATTTACAACTCAGCTAATGCAACCACCTGATACCGTGTGGGCAAGTAAACAAAAAGAGAAAAAACAATATCACCACCGAGGTTTCCCCTTCATCTCAGCCGGGATCCCTGTCTCCCTCCTCTCGAATCCGGGAGGGCACCTTCTCCCAGCGCGGTGTAAGCTGAGGTGCCGGGGAGGGGGACGAGAGCAGGTTACCCGCGTCCGGTAAAGGGGGCAATCCAGGCGGGTGAAGAATTGCTGCGGGTCTGACTGTAGGGTGAGGGTAGAGGTTTTACCACCTGCGAAGGCCAAGAGTTTGAACGGGAAGCCCCAGGCATAGCGGATGTTATGACGGCCCAGGTGGGCTGTGATGGGGCGCCAGGCCCTACGGCGCTGCAAGGTCTCCGGGCCAGATCTTGAAACAGAGCGAGCTTCACATCTTCATACACCAGATCCACGTCTCTGCTTTTACGCATGACTTCCTCCTTAACTGTGTAATAATGAAGGCGGAATATGACATCTCGAGGCTGTTGGGAGTCCGCCCGGGGAGCTCTCAGGGCTCTGTGAATCCTGTCCATGAGTAACTTCGCCGGGGGCACCTCTGGTACCAAGCGTTTGAGAAGGCCCAGCACAGTCTCGTGTAGCTCCCGTGTTTGTACAGATTCGGGCAATCCCCGCAGGCGGATGTTGTTGCGGCGGGATCTATTGGCGACATCCTCTAGAGCAAGTTCCATACGGTCCATGCGGTGAGATAACGTGTCAGTAGTGCGCGCCAGCGCATTGTGAGCCGCCACGAGGTCCCCCGTGCCTTCCTCCAATTCTCCAATGCGTAGGCCCAAAGCCCCCACTTCAGCACGTACCTCTGTGGCTATTTTAGCAATGTCCATCGCCAGACTCGTTTGCATGTCCCCCATCCTGGCCAGAATCTGCGATATATCAGCTCTAGACGCTGGTTGGGACCCTCCCGGACCGAGTCTATCCCTGTGTCCTCGCCGCGGATCCGGCCGCCATCTTGGCTGTCATCCAGGCCGTGGCGCTGGAAAATTGGCGCCACTACAGGGGTCGGTGGATCCGGTTTTTTGCCCCCTCGGGTGGTTCCCGGCATGTTCCGGTAAGGGGGAATCGAGATGGTGGGTCAAATTGATCTGTGTGCTGCTGCTATGCTCCGTTTTGACGGCTAGGTGCAGGAGCTCCTACACCATGCGTCCGCTCGGTCGGCGTCCAGACTCCGCCCCCCAGATTTATATCATTTTAATTTTATGAACAGCAGGGTCCAACCCTGCACTCTTCCTCAATACCACAAAAGGGTTACGTAGGAAGTGCACTTGGCACTGAAAGGCACAATATTTGGCTGCACTGACCGCCTGTGCCAGATTATATAATTTTTTTTTTTAATTCTTTTTTTCCATTTTTCAAATACAAAAAAGGGCATCTTATCACAAAACCACAATGTTAGAGATTGCTACTGGTTAGCCCTGAGGAGCCCCTGCCAAAGGACCGCAGGGGGTAGACCCCGAGGAGGGGGTAAAAGAAGAAATTAGAAAAAGATCAAAGAAACACAAACATGGAGGAAAAAGAGAGAGGAAGAGACCTCATAGGGAGGGGAGGAGGGGGAAGGGAATAGGGTGCCGCCCCAAAGGAGTACATAACCCAGGTATCATAATCCGCCAGAAAAACAAGCAGTCCAGCTCTTAACCCACATCAAACTCCAGCCAGGGGTCCCAAATCTTACTATGTTGGGGCATGGTGTCATGTACAAGAGCCGATAAACGATCCATGTCCATATTATCTCTGATCCGAAGATACACCTGCGCCATAGTCGGAAGGGACACAGATCTCCAGCCTTGGGCCACCGCTCTTCTAGCCGCCAAGACCATTTTATGCACCAGCTTATTCTCCGGTCTCGATAGGGCGTCCTGGGTGCGGTGAAGAAGGAATGTCCATGGGTCGAAAGCCACTCCACACTGTAGGACCTCTTGAATGAGAGCATGAATTTGAAGCCAGAAGCGTCGGATCAGGGGGCATGTCCACCACATGTGGTAGAACGAGCCCTTAGTGCCGCAACCTCTCCAACATAAGTCAGAGGAAGACCCGTCCATGTGAGAAAGTTGTGAGGGGGTAACATACCAGCGAAACAGCATCTTGTAAGCCTGTTCCTGATGGGCCACATTGATGGAGCAGTGTGCCACATTGTCCCAAATATCCTCCCATTCTTCACTGGGCAGGGCATCCCCCACATCTCGCTCCCAGCGTGCAACATAAGTTGGGTCCCCCCAGATTGGAGAGCCTGAACAGAGGGAGACGTAAAGCGAGGATATCATTGATTTCGTGATGCGAGCGTCATTACAGCGAGCTTCAAACGCCGTCAAGGAAGACGTGGCAGCCGTACGGACTTCAGGCGTCCGCGCATAGTCCATGACCTGCAGGTAGCGAAAGAAGTCCGCTGGTCCTACCGGACCTCTCTGTCGGATGTTCTCAAACTGAAGTGGTGCCCCCGCTGAGTAAAGGTGGTGGAGCCTCTGAAGGCCCAAGTCCTCCAGAGTTGCAAAAGGGCGAGGGCATAAGCCCGGTGGAAACTGTCGGTTGCGGAGAAAAGGCATCATAGCTGAGTGTTCTTTGGCTAAAGTGAAGCGACGGTTCACAGTGTCCCAAATGTGGAGAGAGTTAATGGTGGCAGTGCAAGTGGAGCGAAGGATAGGACGATAGGTTTTGGGAAGCCAAAAATAGAATTGCGGCAAGTCCGGAGCAAAGAGATGCGACTCTAAGTCCGCCCAACGGTGCGTACCAGGTGGTGCATGAAAGGTAACAAACTGTGCTAGTTGGGCAGCATGATAATATTGTAACAAACTCGGAACTCCCAAGCCTCCCACCACCCTCGGTCTATGTAACACTTCTAGCCACCCTATGTCGTTTATTATGCCAGATGAACCGGTCCACATGGGACTGTAGATGCGCCAACGAGGCTGGAGGGACAGGCACCGGGAGGGTTTGGAACAAGTACAGGATTCGGGGAAGTAGATTCATTTTTACGCTAGCAATGCGACCCACCCAGGAGACATTAAAGGCATCCCAAGTGTCCATATCAGCTATAAGACGTTGGATCAGTACATCGTAGTTAGCTCTAATCATTGCTTTGGGATCACTAGTCAGCTTCACTCCCAGATACGTGAGAGAGGAGGTGGAGAAGTGAAATCCCGTGAGGATACGCAACCGGTCGACCTCCGGTTTCGGTATGCCTATCGGCATCGCGCGAGATTTATCTATATTTATCTTAAACCCGGAAATATCCGAGAAATCCCGAAGAAGGGAGAGCAAATGGGGTACAGAATGAGCCGGGTCCGTGATGGTCAGGAGAAGGTCGTCCGCATATGCTGACACCAGGAATTCCTCCCCCCAATCTGTAAACCCGTGATAGACGTGGAGGACCGTAATTTATCCAGCAGGGGCTCAAGGGCTAGAGCGAAAAGCATGGGTGACAGGGGGCAACCCTGTCGCGTTCCATTACCTATGGGGAAAGATTCCGGGGAGGCCCCCGTGGTGATTATTTTCGTAAGGGGGGAATTATACAGGACCCGGATAGCAGCGCAAAAACCAGGTGGAAATCCCCAGTGCTCCAGTAGGTGAAATAAGTAAGGCCAGCCCACCCTATCGAACGCCTTCTCCGCATCCAAGGAGAGGAGCAGAGAAGGCGTCCCCGTTGCGCGAGCTCTCTCGATCAGGACCACATTTCTCCTTGTATTTTCGTATGCCTGTCTCGTGGGAATGAACCCGACCTGGTCCGGATGAATGATGGAGGGGAGGAGTGCTCCTAGTCTGTTGGCCAGGATTTTCGTAAATATCTTATAGTCAACATTCAGTAAAGAGATCGGTCTATTATTGTGGGGGAAGGAAGGATCCTTGCCCTCTTTAGGAATCAAAATCACATCGGATCGGAGGAAATCCGGAGGCACCGGTCGTCCCTCCAGGATTCCATTATATAGTTTAACTAGATATTTGCTCAAGTGAGGAGAGAATTTTTTATTAAAAAGGCCGTAAACCCGTCCGGGCCCGGGGCCTTATGGGGTTTCATTTGTTTAATCACTGAAGCCACCTCGGCTTCTGATACTTCTGACCCCAACCCCTCCAGCAAGAGGGGAGGGAGCTCCGGGCCTTTCCACGTGGCCAGGAATTCCTGCACCTCCCGCACATGTTCCGGATTGCGGAGGGAGTGATCCGGGGAGTGGTTATATAATTTCTCAAAGTACGCAGTAAAAATCTGGTTTACCTCGCTGGGGATAGTAGTGATCGAACCCTGGGACGTATGGGCCGAGGTCACCAATTTAGATCTAGTTTGGTTCCTCAATTTGCGCGCTAACATAGTATGCGCCTTGTTAGAATATTCATAAAAGGTCCGCCTGGTCCAGGCTAAGGACCGGGCCACATCCGTCAGTAAGGCTGACCGGAGCTCCCGACGTACAGTTGTCAGGGCATCAAAATCAGCCTGAGAGTGAGAGGATTTGTGCGCTGCTTCCCGGTCCGCTAGCCTCTCCTGAAGTTCCACCAGCAGACTCATCCTCTCCCTCTTCAGCCTGCTACCAATCTGAATCAGGTGACCTCGTATGACCGCCTTATGGGCCAGCCACAAGGAGTCAGGACCGATATCGTCTAGGTCATTCTCCTCAAAATACCTGTTCAGGTGGGCAGACACTTCTTCCAGCACTGCAGCCGATTGTAAGATGGAAGAGTTGAGGCGCCAGGACCAACCCGATCGAGTACCCGGCAATGTCACCCATACAGACACGGGCGCATGGTCAGACCAACTAATGGAGCCTATCGCCGAGCGGGTAGTTAATGGGATCGTTCTGGTTGGCAATAAGAACAGGTCTATCCTTGAGTATGAGGAGTGGGGATGAGAATAAAAGGAGAAATCGTGGTCTCCTGGGTGATGGAGTCGCCAAATGTCGAGGAGCTGCGCGTCATGTATGAACCGAGCTAGCATCGCATCCTGAGGAGACGCCGTAAGTCTGGCACCTAACGCCCCTGATTTCCTGTCAATTGCTGGGGCTGGGGCCGCGTTAAAGTCCCCCCCCATGACCAGAAAGGAGCCTTCCGTCAACTGCAGGAGCGTCGTAAGATGGGCCCAGAAAGAATCTTCCGGGGTGTTGGGGGCATAAACATTCAACAAAGAGATAGCCACATTATTAATTGTCCCCCGGATTAGGATATACCTGCCCTCATCATCTCTATCCACATGTTGAACCGTCATCTGGCATGCTTTATGTAATAAAATCGCAACCCCCCGGCGTTTCCCGGTGCTGGAAGCGAAAAAGGAGCGTGGGAAGGTGCGGTCTGTAAGACTGAACTGGCGTGCCCGGGCAAAATGCGTTTCCTGCAGGAATGCTATCTGACATTGTGCGCGTTTTAATTCTCGGAGGACCAGTCTCCTCTTCGTAGGGGAATTTAGTCCCTTAACATTCTGGGACAAAATATGGCATTCCGGAATCATGGGCGGAGTGGAGGGGAACGCCACGGGCAGGCCAGATCAGGTACACAGGACAGGGCGGCACCCCTGAGGACCCCAATGGGGGGAAAGGAGACAGAGGGACCAAGGGGGTAAAGGACTGGGAGGTGAGGAAAAGATGAGAGAGGAAAAGAAGACACATAAAGAAAAAGAAAAAAGGAAAGAAAAAACTTCCGGACTTATCCATTGCCAGAACGACCATGGGGATGGTCAGAAAGGAGACGCGACCCTGGTTGAAGACCAGTAGGATCGCAGAACGGACGTCACCGAGCCAGTAACGGAGCATGAAAAAACTATCTAAAAACAGCATTACAATACTTTACAATAACGACAGTATCCCCACCATTATCATGAACATTAACAGCCGAACACTACAGGGTTATATATCACTTGGGGAACATTTACAACTCAGCTAATGCAACCACCTGATACCGTGTGGGCAAGTAAACAAAAAGAGAAAAAACAATATCACCACCGAGGTTTCCCCTTCATCTCAGCCGGGATCCCTGTCTCCCTCCTCTCGAATCCGGGAGGGCACCTTCTCCCAGCGCGGTGTAAGCTGAGGTGCCGGGGAGGGGGACGAGAGCAGGTTACCCGCGTCCGGTAAAGGGGGCAATCCAGGCGGGTGAAGAATTGCTGCGGGTCTGACTGTAGGGTGAGAGTAGAGGTTTTACCACCTGCGAAGGCCAAGAGTTTGAACGGGAAGCCCCAGGCATAGCGGATGTTATGACGGCCCAGGTGGGCTGTGATGGGGCGCCAGGCCCTACGGCGCTGCAAGGTCTCCGGTGCCAGATCTTGAAACAGAGCGAGCTTCACATCTTCATACACCAGATCCACGTCTCTGCTTTTACGCATGACTTCCTCCTTAACTGTGTAATAATGAAGGCGGAATATGACATCTCGAGGCTGTTGGGAGTCCGCCCGGGGAGCTCTCAGGGCTCTGTGAATCCTGTCCATGAGTAACTTCGCCGGGGGCACCTCTGGTACCAAGCGTTTGAGAAGGCCCAGCACAGTCTCGTGTAGCTCCCGTGTTTGTACAGATTCGGGCAATCCCCGCAGGCGGATGTTGTTGCGGCGGGATCTATTGGCGACATCCTCTAGAGCAAGTTCCATACGGTCCATGCGGTGAGATAACGTGTCAGTAGTGCGCGCCAGCGCATTGTGAGCCGCCACGAGGTCCCCCGTGCCTTCCTCCAATTCTCCAATGCGTAGGCCCAAAGCCCCCACTTCAGCACGTACCTCTGTGGCTATTTTAGCAATGTCCATCGCCAGACTCGTTTGCATGTCCCCCATCCTGGCCAGAATCTGCGATATATCAGCTCTAGACGCTGGTTGGGACCCTCCCGGGACCGAGTCTATCCCTGTGTCCTCGCCGCGGATCCGGCCGCCATCTTGGCTGTCATCCAGGCCGTGGCGCTGGAAAATTGGCGCCACTACAGGGGTCGGTGGATCCGGTTTTTTGCCCCCTCGGGTGGTTCCCGGCATGTTCCCGGTAAGGGGGAATCGAGATGGTGGGTCAAATTGATCTGTGTGCTGCTGCTATGCTCCGTTTTGACGGCTAGGTGCAGGAGCTCCTACACCATGCGTCCGGCTCGGTCGGCGTCCAGACTCCGCCCCCCAGATTTATATCATTTTAATTTTATGAACAGCAGGGTCCAACCCTGCACTCTTCCTCAATACCACAAAAGGGTTACGGTGTGAATGCACTTGCTGCCATGAAAGGCACAATATTTGGCTGCACTGACGCCTGTGCCAGATTTATATCATTTTAATTTTCTGAACAGCAGGGTCCAACCCTGCACTCTTCCACAATACTACAGAGGGGTTACTGTATGATAATAGTACTTGCTGGCAGTCTGGCACCAAAAGCACAATATCTGGGTGCACTGACTCCTTTTTCAGATTCATATCTTTTTAATATAGGACCACATGGTCCACCCCTGCATTCTTCCACAATACTACAGAGGGGTTACTGTATGATGATACTTGCTGGCCTGGCAGTCTGGCACCAAAGGCAAAATATCTGGGTGCACTGACGCCTTTACCAGATTCATATCTTTCTAATATAGGACCGCAAGGTCCACCCCTGCATTCTTCCACAATACTACAGAGGGGATACTGTATGATAGTACTTGCAGGCCTGGCACCAAAAGCACAATATTTGTGTGCACTGCCACTGACGCCTGTATCAGATTCATATCCTCAGAGGGGTTACGGTGTGATGGCACTGTTGGGGACACTAAAGGCCCAATTCTAAAGCACCTATTGTTACTTTCATCCAAAGCCTGCATAAGTTTCACAATAATTTAGCCAAAAAAATCACTAAACGTGTTCTACGTGTCCGAAAATGTCTCCTCTTTTCATACAGACTGCCGTCCCAAGCAGTTGTTTATGGATAGATTAAAGGAAAAGAATTTACCGTCATTTGAAACGTCATTTTTTGGTTTTTAAGTGTTTCTATACATCCTAGAAATCCGCCACTTCACGGGCAGGTTATGGGGACCTTCTAGGCACGATATTTGAAGGAATTTTTCGTTTTTATTTTTAACACTTATTTCATGGAAAATGAAACGTTTTTTTAAAACTTTTTGTCCTTGTTTCCTGTCCCCCAGGGCACTACCCGGACCCCCATACACCTTTTATGGCAAATATCACTCTAAAAACCGAATTTTCAGCCCCATTGACTTGTATTGGGTTCAGGTTCGGATTCGGATTCGAACATTTGGAATGGTATTGTGCATGACAGAATGGTAATAAGGCTGGCAGACTGGTATTATGGCTGGCAAACTGGTATTGTGCATGGCAGACTGGTAATATGGCTGGCAGACTGGTATTGTGCATGGCAGACTGATAATATGGCTAGCAGACTGGTATTGTGCATGGCAGACTGGTAATATGGCTGGCAGACTGGTATTGTGCATGGCAGACTGGTAATATGGCTGGCAGACTGGTATTGTGCATTGCAGACTGGTAATATGGCTGTCAGACTGGTATTGTGCATGACAGACTGGTAATAAGGCTGGCAGACTGGTAATATGGCTGGCAGACTGGTAATATGGCTGGCAGACTGGTAATATGGCTGGCAGACTGGTATTGGCTGATGCTGCGCTCGCTTACACTCATAGTTAGAGTTGCTGGTCATGGAGTCGGTGGGAGTGGAGAGGTGAATGCCGATCTGGATCGCCACTCCACTGACGGAGAGCACTGTTCTCTGGAGTCTCGGGAACACCAGCCCAGGATTGCCGCATGCACGCATGCCAGGGCACGCGCATGCACGTGAACGTCACGTGAGCCGTTGCACCTGCGTGTTACTGCCAGTGGGTGGTGCGGTCCTTCCTTGTCTCCAATCAACAGTGAAACAGGTGGAGCGAGGACCGCAGCGACGGGGGCACGCATTGAAATGTAAGTATCGGGAGATGTCCTGGTCCCGGCTCAGAGTCATGTGTCCGGGTGACAGAGGGTGTCAAACCCAGACCCATGACTCCAAAACCGGACAGTCCGGATCAAAACTGGACGGGTGGGAACCCTAGCCTATACTCTAACAGGGTTATTCAGAGAGCGGTAAATACCAGGAGAATGGCTGGAGAAGTGAAAATTGTAGGTCAAAATAGCCAAACCAGAAAAATTCTCCCATTTATCTCACTTTTCAAATCAGCTATTTGGTCTAGATTGTTCATTCTCCTGGCAATTCTCCTGGTTTTCACCTTTCTCTGAATAACCCTGTATGTTAGGTTTTCATTTGTAGTTTTTTGTTCCTGAGTAGCAGCTCAGTGGGCAGACTGTTTTTTCACACGATTCAGCCAATCAGAATTAAGAACCACAATTGTCTCCCGTTCAGTTTTTGCGCCTGTCAAAATCAATCTGAGTATATATGCTGCAGCAATAATAAAAACACGCACAACTTCTCCATTTTATTGTTTGGGTATGTGTAGAATGTGTAACTATACTGTGCTGTATTGTTTTTTTCGTGCTGGTGTATTTAGTTTCGGCCAGAACGTTCCGATTTTCAGTTATCACCAGCTTTTAAAAGACGTTAAAATTATGCGCGCAAACGGCGTTCGTAAAAATGCGTGCATAGATTGTAATATGATGTGCGTACCAGCGCACAAACGCATTTGCACTCACGATGTTAAGTATAGGAAATGCAAAGTACATTACGCTCGTGCAGGGTTCACGCACTTTCACCCGCGGTAGACGTTAACGCGCATTTTTTGTGCGGACATTGTAATACGACGTTCAGCGCAAAGGGTTTTTCTCTCGCGTTAATGCGTTTTAGCGCGCGTTAACGTTTGCGCGAAGAATGTAATAGAGCCCTTAGTTGCATATTTGTGCATTTTGGTATTACTACTTTTTTGTGTGCAGCTTTTAAAGGGATTCTCTATTTAAATAAGAGTTCTCTTTTGTTTTCCATAAGTAATTGCACAGATCCCGCTGACGGCCTCTGCCCAATTATTTATTTTTTTTGGGGTCAATTTTACTCACTTTTCTCCCTTTCCGGGCACTGCTCCTCCTCTTCGTCTCAGGGACTCGCGAACCCGGAAGTTCCTGAACCTTTTCTACGCAATTCCTGCTTCTACGCAACTTCCATAACATAGGAGATGCAAATTGAGGGACTTGCTCACTTTATGTACGCGCGTTCTGAAGCACATGTGTAGAACGATGGATCAGAGCTGGGCACACATGCGCAGCTCCCAACCATCGGCTGCCTTTCAGAGAACGCTCATTATAGCGATCGGTCTCAGAGAGGGTGACGTCGGCTTGCTCTCTGCGTGCTGACGTCACTAGTGACCAATCTGTATGCCGGCAGCTGGAGAATTCAAAATCCTGGCTGTTGGTGCCGCTGGGTGGAGAGGAGGAAACTCCTCAACTTCGCAACGTGATTTCACCAGATCAAGGGAGCTGGTTGGTGAGAAGATGGCGCACTCCTAACATCCTGACCACCTCAAAACTATAAAGTGGTCAGGATGAGTAGCGTGTCCCATTAAATATATTTAATATTTGGTCATTGTGACATAAGAGTCAATTTCTCAACAAAATGTATTTGAAGTGTGTCTAAGTTTAGGCACCGGATGCCATACGAGATAAGATCCAGGCAGAGACGGGTTTCTGTCAGCAGCATTTCATATCACGAGATGTACTTTAATGACGTAATGTTACATGTAGCTCGTGAATCAGGCTGTCATCCTTTGTGTTGGAATTTGCGGCTTTATGGAAGTTGACACACAGGTGCCATTTTTCTCAGGGTTTGTTAGATAGGTTTGTTTTTCAGTTTTTTCACTGGTGAAGAATAATAGTTACCCGGCTCTCCAGGGTGAAGATTAAATCTTCACGAGAGATCCTCTCTCTGTGCGACTTCTGCTCTGCGGTCGTTATCTGGTCGTTAACTGTTACACCAAGGTCACCATAGATCAAGCAATCTGTGTAGATGTCACCAGTGACCGTGTTATTCACCAACCCTCCACCCACAGAAAAACCTTTATCAAAGGTTCCAATATACAGAAGATGTACTCACATACTCGATTAGGTCCACAGCTGGAGGAGGTCCTCAATCCAAGGCCTCAAGACAGCAAAAATGTTTGTCAACTTGACAAAGACCTATGTGAGGTTGAAACGTCTGTTCTGTTGCGGATGGAATAAACCTATTACTAATATACCACGTTGTGCTGGATTTCTTCAATATTTTTGCTTTATCAATGGCTGGCAGGCATATAAATAGGGTATCGAATCATCGATCAGGCTCCCTGGGCTGGATATGCCAGTAGTCTTTGTCACGTTGCCTTTTTACATCTGTTTTTTGAGGCAGACAGGCAGCTTTCTCAAGAGGACTAAAAATAAAAACCAAAGGGACTCTACCCATCCTGACCGCTTTATCTTTTTAAAGGCGGAGTGACCCCCTTCTCCCACCTGCCCCAATCTGGAGAAATAGCTAGATGAAGTGGAGGCGTTTCCTCCACCCCACACAGCATCACCAGTTGGCGGGATTTTCAACTTCTCGACTGCCGATCACAAGATCGGTCGCTAGTGACATTAGCACGCAGAGAGCGGGCCGAGATCACCCTCCCTGAGACCAATCGCGATAGCAAGCAGTCTCAGTCAGAGTGGCGGCCGTTGGATTGGATCCTTGCATGTGCATGTGGCTCTGATCCATCGCTCTGCGCAGGCACTACAGAACTTGCGTACGTAAAGTGTAGCACTGCACAATTTGCGGCTCCTACGCTATGCAAGATTGTGTAGGAGCGCCAATTGTGCAAAAAGCTTCAGGGACTACCAGGTTCGGGAGTCCGTGAGCTGAAGAGGAGTAAAATCACGAAAAAAAAAAATAATAATAATTAGGCAGAGGCTGTCGCCAACATTTTAAGGGCAAAAAATGGGTACTATATTTTCAATAGAATAACCCTAAAAGGAAAAAGGAGGAACAACCTACCAAAGGGTCCAAATGGCTTGGACCACACAGATCAGGATGGCTTAAACCCCATATCACGTGGAGAAAACAGAGAGGACTGGGCAGTGGGCACTCAGGATGGACCATAAAGGCGTTTTGTTAGATGGAAGCCATGACAACATTTAGGTTCGGTCACAAAAAAGGCTTGTGCTTTATCCGAAACGTTGTGATGGCATCCATGTAACACAGTAACAAAGCTCCTTCATGGTCCACCCTGAGTGCCCGGACCTCTCTGTTTTCTCTCAAAATAAGAACTCGGTGCTTCCATCTTGGCAGCATCCCATTCCCATAACATTGTTCCAGTGCATAGAAGAAGAGATCTGTTACATATCCAGTAACACAAGCTGAGGTCTAGGACAGGAGAGATACACATAAGCGGATAACCAGGCCAAGGACAGTAACACAGAAACAAGTAGTCATACAATCCAAGGTCCAGGAGAGGATAGAGCCAAACATATTCGAAAACAGAAGCAGAGGGTCAGAACCAGGATATCACGATCATCATACGAAACACACTGAGAGACAACAAGATCACAACGGGGTCTTGGCAAAGGGGAGAAGAAGTCCTATTAGGCACAGATGAAAGAAAGAGGCAGATGAAAGAAAAGGCGAAAGAAAGTGGCACAGAGGGCGGAGGAAAGGAGGAAAGATGCAGAGGAAAGAAAGGGCACAGACTGATCCCGTGCCCGACCAGCGGAGGAGTAAGATGGGTACCGAACGTCCGTGTGCGGCCCCCGTGCACAGTGTGTGTGTCCCTGTCCACAGTGTGTGTGTCCCCTTCCGCGTACACAATGTGTGTGTGTTCCCCTGCATTTCAACAGTTAACAAATTTTGTTTTGGGTGGGGCACGAGTAGCTGGTCTACCGGCCCAGAGCATGTGCCCTATTATTTATGGGCAAGAAAAGTAAACTCTATTTTTTTAATAGCGTATCCCTTAAAGAATTTCTAGATTTGTTGGTTTGAGTTGAAGGGAGCAGCTTACTCCGAATTCTGATTGGACACGGAAGACTGTCTACCGGCGTGTCTCATCAACATAATGAAGAAATGTGGGCTGGAAATTAGAGTCATTCTACGTAGAGTACACATAATTCTATTTTTCCGTTTTGTTATTCCAAGAATGTAACAGAGCACACGCTCAGTATAACGATTGTGTAAATTTAAGCAGATTCCTGGCTGGTAAATGAAACGCAAACCGACTTGGCAAGAGATGGGAAAAAAATGATTAAGTTCACGAGAAAGGAAAACGCATGAATTAATTAACCACACAGGAAAGAAGTGTGTACATTTTCTAGAGGAAAAATTTGATAAATAATTCAACGGAAGATTTAGGTTAAAAGTGACACTAACTGAAAATGGAGGGGAGTCACTTAATTAGTCAGCAGTTGTAATGAAAAATGGATGAGCAGCTGGTTTTCTAAGAGCGAGAAAATGGATTGAAAGATCGAGGAATGCTTGATTACAAAGAAAGACGCGCTCAAAACCCAGAGAGGGACAGAGATGACTCATTGAGAAGCATGACACAACATACATTCTTACTGCTATCCAGATTGCAAAACCAAAAACTCAAATTACGACTTTGTGTTGTCTGCTTTGAAAACCATTTGGCATCAATCACTCTCTTTTCCTCGTTCTAGTTTGTTACAGCACAGGTTCCTCTTTGAAGACTGTTGGGTAACTTTTTTCGGCACTGGTGGTCAATATTGCTGAATTCAGGCTTGGACTCCTTCTCTCTTGTCTCCGTCATGCCCTCAAAATCTGGATGTCACGTCCAGCACCCAGGATCTTACCCGGTGCCTGGCAGAGCTGTTCTAACTGCTCACTGTCCTGGCGCCAAGTGATGTACACGCAGGGGCGTAACTACCAGGGGTGCAGAGGGTGCCACCGCACCCGGGCCCTTGAGTCCAGGGGGCCCACACTCACCTGCCTACATTTTATATATACAATACTTTTTTGAATAAATTTTATACTTATTTGTGAGTTTTACTTTGGAGCTCTGTGATACGCTCATACACACCACATATTGCTGTTATTTTTGTTGCTGTGGAACTCTGATTTACACTGATACACACTGCTCATTACTGTGAGTTTTATTGTTGTGGAGCTCTGTGATATGCTCATACACACTGCTCATTACTGTGAGTTTTATTGTTGAGCTCTGCGATACGCTCATACACACTGCTTATTACTGTGAGTTTTATTGCTGTGAAACTCTGAAATGTTCATACACTGCACATTACTGAGTTTTATTGCTGTGGAGCTCTGTGATACGTTCATACACAGCGCACATTACTGTGAGATTTATTGCTGTGGAGCACTTTTATACGCTCATACACACGCGCACATTACTTTGACTTTTATTGCTGTGAAGCTCTGTGAGATACAAATAGTGCACATTGCATAAAACAAATGGGATGGACTGAAAAGGCCATAGTGTACTTGGAAAAAAATGTGACACTGATTGTCTGGAGTCAACATTGAGGACCGGGAGGGGACCAATGCATGTTGACGGGAGGGGGGCAAAATATGTTTTTGCCTAGGGGGGGGCCAGTCATGGTTCCGGCACCTGGGCTCTAAGGTTTATAGTTACGCCTCTGTGTACACGCTCACGTCGGTTACTTGGGTGGCCAAGGGGTGGGGCACGGCAAGCTGTGCGTGCCGGCATCATCCTGTCTCAGAACCCTCAAAGCAGCGAGCACTCTGGGAGACGGCAGCCGAGGATGGGTGCTGCCAACCGTAGGATCAGCCTGATCCTACAGCAATTCTTGTTTCCAGTTGTGTTATACTAAGACTTATAATGACAGATTATCCCCTTTAACCCCTTAATGCCGGATGACGTACAATTACGTCCTGCATTAGGAGGGCTTTGACGCCGCAGGACGTAATTTGTACGTCCTCGGCGCTTGCAGCCCCCCCGGCAGATACTCACCTCCTCCAGCGGCTCCCTCGCTGATCTGAGTCCCACGGAGTCAGATCGGCAGAGTTTCCTCCTTCGGCGCACTGACGTCATCGCGCCGGGGCACGATGACGTCAGTTTCAGGCGTCCCCCCCCCCGCCGGAGCAGGGGAAGCGCTTGAAGGGGAGGGGGGGATCCTTTGGATCCCTCTATCTCCCCATCGCCGGGGACCAGGCGGCTGTGGCCAGCATCACTGGAAGGGTCACCGCGCCATGCGCGATGATGTTGTTGGAGATACAACAGCATATATTATACTATGGACTGCAGGTGGCGCTGTTAGTGGTTAAATGTGTTCTAAACTCATTGGTAAATGTTCACAGGAAATAAGTCTCTTTTGTCTCTGCTTCACTTCCTTTTTCTTTCTAGCTGTGTGATGATGAAGCATCCTGATATATATCCAGTGACTAATCTGTTATAAGTTGTTTTATTGCTATATGCACAAAGTAAAGTTCTCTACTGCAGATTCACAAGACTCCAGTGCCTCTTTCATACATAACCAACAGGTTATGGGCCCAGACACTGAAAACGAAACTACAAATCAGTAAGTGCTGCAGCTATCATCCAAATACCTGCTGTGTGTGAGGAAAAGAGCTGCATCCAATATACTGAAAGATGGCAAGTGGCTCAGATGTGAAATATGCAATAGCAAAGCTAAACAATACCAATTATCAGCTGTGCAAGTTTAAGCTGGAAATGCTGTTATCCAAAGATGATCTGTGGCAGGTGCTGGATACAATCAGACCCACTGACAACCCAGAAGAATGGGACAAAAGAAACAGGCAAGCAAAAGCAGTTATAAGCCTGTTAGTGGAGGATGATCAACTTATCCATATAAGAAAAGAAAACACAGCTAAAGGTATGTGGACTGCGCTACAGAAACTGCACGAGCGTTCAAACTTAAACAGTAAACTATATCTGCTACGTAAACTGTATAAGATGAGGCTGGAAAAAGGCCAGGAAATGTGTGAACATGTGAACGCTATGCTGGAAATTGTGGAGCAATTACGTGCAATTGGAGAAGAAATAAAAGACAATCATGTAGTGGCATTACTATTATGCAGCCTTCCAGAATCATATAGTGCCCTGATAAACGCTCTAGAAACCAGACCAGAGGAAGAACTAACACTGGAATATGCTAAAGGGAAATTAATTGATGAATACAACAGAAAGAAGGAAAATATACGTGGTGAAGAGAATGACAAAACAGAAGTAGCTCTAAAGGTGAATGAAAACACAAAACAAAACAAAGAGACCAGAGTGTGTTTTCGCTGCAAAAGGACAGGTCATTTGAAATATAATTGTTCAATCTGGAAAGCAGAACAGCGAAGGAGAGAGACATTCACAAAAGAAAGAGCTAAAGCAGCCACACAGGAAAGCAAAGACACAGCGTGGAGTGCAAGTTTTAAAGTAACTCAGAATACTACCCCGCATGGATGGTACATTGACTCAGGAGCAACAAGTCACATGACCAGTGATGAGACCTTCTTCACAGAAATTAATTTTAATACAAAAGACAAAGTCTTCCTAGCAAATGGGAAAAGTATTACATCAGAAGGTAAAGGTCAAGGATTTCTGAACTGCATCACACCATCAGGAGGTAACCGAAGCATCCTTGTAAAGAACGTTCTATATGTTCCAAGTCTAGAAGGAAGCCTCCTATCAGTAAAAAACCTTGCTAACAATGGACTTACAGTACAATTCCGAGGTAATGAATGCACAATTCGAAACAGAAAAGAAATCGTTGCAAAAGGAAGGTTGAATGAACACCTATACAAAATCGTCACTGAACGTGTTCAAGTCAAAACAGTCACTCATAATCCACATGACAAGTGCATCCATCTATGGCACAGACGATTGGGGCATCGAAACTCAGAAGCTATAAAGGAACTTTCTAAGAGAGAATTATCAGAAGACATGATAATGATACCTTGTCCAAAGTTGATGAAGTGCACGTGTTGCATCAAAGCAAAGGCCACACGTACACCACTTCCACAAGCCAGTCAAAGTAAAACCACTAAACCCATGGAACTTATACACAGTGACGTGTGTGGACCAATGAAAACCCCGACACCCAGCGGCAACAAATATTTAATAACCTTCATTGATGACTATTCCAGGTACACAACGACATATCTGATGAAACACAAAAGTGAGACAACTGATAAACTTCAAGAATTTGTAGCGATGACTAGCAACAAATTTCAAAGGAAACCCGGAATAATACGCACGGACAATGGAGGGGAATATATGGGTAAAGAAGTGGAATCATATCTAAAGAAACATGGTATCATACACCAGACAACCGTACCGTACACTCCAGAACAAAACGGTGTAGCTGAAAGAAAAAATCGCACTCTTGTAGAAATGGCCAGATGCATGCTTTCAGATGCCAACCTACACAACAAGTACTGGGGAGAAGCAATAATGACTGCAACATATCTACAGAACAGACTACCATCTAAAGCTATTGAAAGTACCCCTTATGAAATGTGGAACAGATCAAAACCTAGTATAGGTCATATTAGAGTGTTTGGTTGCAAAGCATACGTTTACATTCCAAGTGAAAAACGCTCCAAGTGGGAGAACAGAGCCATAGAAGGCATTCTAATAGGCTACAGTGAACAAAGTAAGGGATACAGAATCCTTAATCCAAAGACCAACAAGGTCACAGTAAGCCGCAGTGTTTATTTTGATGAAAGCCAAACATCAGAAATAATGACTCCCGAAAAACACGAAGAAAAGGTGCCGATTGAAATAGCAAGAGATGCTGACCAAAAGGCAACTGTGCAGGAGTCAGACCAAGAAGTGGAACTCACAATTGATGACTTAACTGTTCACAATCCAGTAGAACCGACAGAACAACCAGAAATCAGAAGATCTACTCGGACAACAAAAGGGATCCCACCGCGCAAGCTGTCATACACTGTTAAGACACATGAGACATTTGAACCAACATCTTGGGAAGACATAGATAAACTACCAAAAGGGGAAGCCAATCAGTGGAGAAAGGCGGCTGAAGAAGAACTAAAATCACTTCAGAAAAATGAAACCTGGACTCTCACAGAGCTCCCTCCCGGTCACAAAACTATAGGAAGTAAATGGATTTTTAAAGTGAAGTACGACGCAGAAGGAAACATTCACAGATACAAGGCAAGAGTAGTCGCCAAGGGATATTCCCAGAAATATGGAGAAGATTATGATGAAACATTTGCTCCAGTGGTAAAGCACACAACCATTAGAACATTCCTCAGCATTGCAGCTGAAAAACAAATGCAAGTGAAGCACCTGGATGTCAAAACAGCTTTTCTATATGGAGATATCAAAGAGGAACTCTACATGGAGCAGCCACCAGGGTTTAATACAGGACAGAACCTTGTGTGTAAACTGCAAAAGAGCATCTATGGTCTCAAACAAGCAGCAAGAATGTGGAATGAAAAAGTGAACGAAGTACTCACAACAGAAGGATTTTCAAGAAGTAACGCTGATCCATGCCTGTATTCAAAGAATCAAGACAACAAATGGATCTACCTACTAATTTATGTTGATGACATCATAATTTGTTTTGAACAAGAAGGGGATTATGATCAAATAACTAGCACATTGAAACAAAACTTTGAGATTAAAGAGCTTGGGAACATTGCTCACTATTTAGGAATCCAAATCGAGAAAGAAGAAGACGGAAGTTATCTTCTTCACCAAAGTCAGAAAATTACAGATATTCTAGCAGAGTTTCACATGCAAGATGCAAAAGAGGTGAAAACGCCTATGGAACCAGCTTATCAGAAAGACAATGGAATGGAAAACTTGTTACCTAACAATGAGAAGTACCGCAAAGCAATTGGAAAATTGTTATACATTGCAACTGTGACAAGACCAGACATTGCCGCAGCATTGAGTATACTCTGTAGAAAAGTTTCAACACCCTGTCAACGTGATTGGAATGCCGTAAAAAGGGTGATACAGTATCTAAAAGGAACAATTCATATGAAACTGCGACTGCCAGCAACACCCAATGCAAACTTAATTGGATATGTAGATGCTGACTGGGCCGGAGATATCACAGACCGCAAATCTACTACTGGTTACATCTTCCAGTACGGAGAAGGAACCATCAGCTGGTCTAGTCGAAAACAAGCGACTGTTGCACTCTCTTCAACTGAAGCAGAATACATAGCAGCAGCACATGCATGTCAAGAAGCAATTTGGATTCGTCAACTTCTATTAGACATGGGACTGGATATGTCTAAACCGATACCCATCTTTGAAGACAACCAGGGATGTATAAAGTTGACACAATCAGAAAGGATCAACCCTAGAACCAAGCACATAGACGTAAAATATCATCTGCTCAGGGACACACAAGAGCAAGGACTTATCGATATTCAGTATTGCCCATCAGAAGAGATGACTGCAGATGCACTCACCAAACCGTTGCCAAAGGAACGTTATTGTTTTCTTCAAAAGAAGCTGAATGTTGTATGATTATGCACATGCTGTTGAGAAGGGGTGTTGGAGATACAACAGCATATATTATACTATGGACTGCAGGTGGCGCTGTTAGTGGTTAAATGTGTTCTAAACTCGTTGGTAAATGTTCACAGGAAATAAGTCTCTTTTGTCTCTGCTTCACTTCCTTTTTCTTTCTAGCTGTGTGATGATGAAGCATCCTGATATATATCCAGTGACTAATCTGTTATAAGTTGTTTTATTGCTATATGCACAAAGTAAAGTTCTCTACTGCAGATTCACAAGACTCCAGTGCCTCTTTCATACATAACCAACAGATGTTAGTTAACCGGGGAACCCCTTTGCTGCAAATGGATTTCCTATGGAAATCCCACATTCTGTGAACCCCTTTATCTCCTGATCGGTGGCAGATAGGGGGTCATGTATGATATTACTGGAAAGCCCAGAGCATGGCCTTTCCAGTGATATCAAACATGACCATGATAAAAGTAAAATAAAAGTTTAAAAAAAGTAAAAATAAAAATAATAAAAAAATAATTAAATAATAAAAAATTAACACGTGTTTTTTTTTTAAATGCAGCACTATTGTTCACATTTCAATTATAATGTGAACAATGATGCTTCACTAATGATTTTTTTTGGGGGGGTTTAGCTAAAATCATGCAATTTCTCCCCAAAAAAAAAATTGGTTCCCCTTTCTAATTTTTTTAACAAGTCTACCCCATAGAATATAACCGCAAAGGCTCGGATAATAAAATTTAAAAAAAAAAAACACTTTACACACTGTGGAAGATTGAAATTTTATTGAAAATTCTAATTTTTTTACTTTTTTTTACATTTTTTGTTATAGCATTTTGGCAGGGCATGACATATACATATAATAATGATATATTATTAATCTGCCGAATCTGCCGGAAAGAACGATATATAATTTGTCTGGGTGGTATAAGAATACGTGACTTAAAAATGGTCAAAATGAGCTCAGCAAACTTCTACTTCCGAAACAGCGCCGAAGTTGCAAAATTACTCCCGTCCTTAAGGGGTTAATTCTATAATTGTTAATAACATGTATTTGTTACTATACCGGCTTCACTTTTTTTCATCAGAAGCTTGATGGAGACCATTGTAAGGTCAAGAAGATGCTCCACTGAGAAGCCAAAAAAATGTAGCAGTGAACCCTAGTCATATCAGGATGGAAGCGCATCTTCCTAAACACGGAAGATGTGGGACAAGAATAGTTGAAGAAGTACCTGTTAACTTCCACTGATTTCATCATAAAAAATAATACAACATGAAAGCGTTCAACCGCCGCCGAGACCATCAATAAATCAACGGTTTCCTCCTGGCGTCTAAACATAACATCCGACTTCCCTGGCGGATTTCCACCCCTCTTTGTGTAAAACATCTGGAGACAAAATGCGTGTCCTTCCTTGGTATCTTCTCAAGCTGTGATATTTATTGGACAATGAAATGTAAATAAATAGTTACACAGCTATTTTATAACACTTTTGCAGATGTTGCGTAGGTTTCACATGCATTCGTTCCCCACCAGTCATTTCTCGGAGAAAAGATGAATACCGGAATGGGACTTTTTTAATGTCATTTCCAGGTGATTGCTGCGCTATGAGGAATCTGTCTCCAAACTGCCTTATAAATATTATTAGAAAGTATCAGTTTATGTAATAAATGAATCTTGATACATAACTGGATTACCTGCACATTACAAACTTCTTTTAGTTCCGCAGCAGGAAAAACAATAGGAAAATCGACACACGAGTTCTTTTTCAACCAATATGAATTTATTTATGAATGCTACTATATATATATAGATAGATAAGTCTTTAACTACTTCACTACCAAGAAGGACTACAGTATACTCGATCTGCAAGGTGCTTCCTGGCGGCGCAATATCAGGCACTATTACACTCTCAGCACAAAAATGCGCGCGCTTTAAATTTTGCGCACAGCGTTGAGCGTTAACGAGCGTAAATCAACACTGGTATTACAATCCGCGCGCATTTTTTCACCCATCAAAAAATAACGCGCCTAAAAAAGACACGCAAAAATGCGCGCGCTGCGCGTGTTTTTTCACGCAATTCAGCCAATTAGAATTAAGAACCTTAATTGTCTCCCGTTAAGTTTTTGCGCTTGTCAAAGTCAATCTACGTATATATATGCTGCATCAAAAAAAAAAACGCACAATTTCTCAATTTTATTGTTTGGGTATGTGTAGAATGTGTAACTATACTGTGCTGTATTTTTTTTCGTGCTGGTGTATTTGGTTTCGGACAGGACGTTCAGATTTGCCGTTACCACCAACTTTTAAAAGACGTTAAAATTATGCGCGCAAACGCTGTCCGTTAAATTTTGTCCATAGATTGTAATACCATCCGCGTACCAGCGCACAAACGCATTTGCACTAACAATGTTAAGTACGGGATGCGCGCATGAACTTTCGCTCGCGCAGGGTTTGCGCAGGGTCACTCGCATTAGACGTTAACGTGCATTTTGGGTCAGTACACAGAGCAGTGTCATCAGGAATAGCCAAATCAGTATGCAGGGCAGTGTTGTCAGGAATAGCCGGGTCAGTACACAGAGCAGTGTCGTCAGGAATAGCCGGGTCAGTACACAGAGCAGTGTCGTCAGGAATAGCCGGGTCAGTACACAGAGCAGTGTCGTCAGGAATAGCCGGGTCAGTACACAGAGCAGTGTCGTCAGGAATAGCCGGGTCAGTACACAGAGCAGTGTCATCAGGAATAGCCAAATCAGTACGCAGGGCAGTGTTGTCAGGAATAGCCGGGTCAGTACACAGAGCAGTGTCGTCAGGAATAGCCGGGTCAGTACACAGAGCAGTGTCGTCAGGAATAGCCGGGTCAGTACACAGAGCAGTGTCGTCAGGAATAGCCGGGTCAGTACACAGAGCAGTGTCGTCAGGAATAGCCGGGTCAGTACACAGAGCAGTGTCGTCAGGAATAGCCGGGTCAGTACACAGAGCAGTGTCGTCAGGAATAGCCGGGTCAGTACACAGAGCAGTGTCGTCAGGAATAGCCGGGTCAGTACACAGAGCAGTGTCGTCAGGAATAGCCGGGTCAGTACACAGAGCAGTGTCGTCAGGAATAGCCGGGTCAGTACACAGAGCAGAGTTGTCAGGAATAGCCGGGTCAGTATGCAGAGCACAGTTGTTAGGAATAGTCGGTCAGAACACAGAGCAGGGTTGTCAGAAATAGCCGGGTCAGTACGAATATCTGGGTCAGTACACAGAGCAGGGTTGTCAGAAATAGCCGGGTCAGTACGAATATCTGGGTCAGTACACAGAGCAGGGTTGTCAGAAATAGCCGGGTCAGTACGAATATCTGGGTCAGTACACAGAGCAGGGTTGTCAGAAATAGCCGGGTCAGTACGAATATCTGGGTCAGTACACAGAGCAGGGTTGTCAGAAATAGCTGGGTCAGTACGAATATCTGGGTCAGTACACAGAGCAGGGTTGTCATGAATAGCCGGGTCAGTACGAATATCTGGGTCAGTACACAGAGCAGGGTTGTCAGAAATAGCCGGGTCAGTACGAATATCTGGGTCAGTACACAGAGCAGTGTCGTCAGGAATAGCCGGGTCAGTACGAATATCTGACTGGGTCAGTACACAGAGCAAGGTTGTCAGAAATAGCCGGGTCAGTACGAATATCTGGGTCAGTACACAGAGCAGGGTTGTCAGAAATAGCTGGGTCAGTACGAATATCTGGGTCAGTACGCAGAGCAGGGTTGTCATGAATAGCCGGGTCAGTACGAATATCTGGGTCAGTACGCAGAGCAGGGTTGTCATGAATAGCCGGGTCAGTACGAATATCTGGGTCAGTACGCAGAGCAGGGTTGTGAGGAATAGTCCGGTCAGTACACAGAGCAGGGTTGTCAGAAATAGCCGGGTCGGTACAAAGAGCAGGGTTGTCAGAAATAGCTGGGTCGGTACACAGAGCAGGGTTCTCAGGAATAGCCGGGTCAGTACACAGAGCAGGGTTCTCAGGAATAGCCGGGTCAGTACACAGAGCAGGGTTCTTAGGAATAGCCGGGTCAGTACACAGAGCAGGGTTCTCAGGAATAGCCGGGTCAGTACACAGAGCAGGGTTCTCAGGAATAGCCGGGTCAGTACACAGAGCAGGGTTCTTAGGAATAGCCGGGTCAGTACACAGAGCAGGGTTCTCAGGAATAGCCGGGTCAGTACACAGAGCAGGGTTCTTAGGAATAGCCGGGTCAGTACACAGAGCAGGGTTGTCAGAAATAGCCGGGTCGGTACACAGAGTGGGTTCGATATAAATAGCCAGGGTCATACACAGAGAGGGTTCTTTAAGGATAGCCAGAGTCATGCACGTAAACCAAATTCAAAAAAGCACTGAGGGATATAGAACCAACCCCGTCAGGGCATTGAGTCTGCTTGAGCAGACTGACTTTAAACCTGGCGGCTTCGCGTCATCACGCCACGCCCCAACCCGCCCCTTGGCCACCAATGTGACCGCCGCGGGTGTGCATATTACTCGGCGCCCGGCCAGCGAGCAGTGAGGACGGCACTGCCAGGCACCAAGTCAGATCTTGGACGTTGGACGTGACAAACTAGCTGATAATGTGTATGACTGACATCTCCCCAGCTGATCCTGCACGGAGACCAGAACTGCAGTAGCTCCTTTTGGCCAGCAGATGGTGACATCCTCCTAACAAATAGGTTATTACAGTAAGGAATACACTGGGAATATTTCTTCCTTATTAATTATTTAAAAAACAACTGGTTCCTGGAAGTGGTTTATGGGAGAATCCCTTTATAGAGAAGGGGTTAAATAATGCTCTCTATTCCTCTTGACGAACCAGGTTTCACATTTACATTACTTATCTCTTGATTTCCTATGCAACTGAGGCTTTTACCCGATGCTGAACGAGGCAGCCAATATAGGGCCCTATTACACACGTGACGGTATGCAGGATAATGCGTGTCTTACGATTTTCTCTTACCGTCTCCAATTTAACTGTCCGTAATCCAGAGTAGGCTCTTTTTTAGCACCTGGCCCCCCCGGGACGAAATCAAAGTTGCCTGATACTGGCAGCGTCGTAGCATGCCACTGCGAGTATAAGCTTGTGGAGTCCATAGGACATTGTGTGTCCCGAACCCAATCTCTACGCGATTTTGCTCTTATGAGATTGCGCAGCGCCGCGGAGGAATCGCGGATGGAGACTAGGAATTTTCCCAGTCTCACTCTGCTCCCGGAGAGATGAAGTGGCGGATCGCACCGCTCCTCCAACCTGGGAAGAAGGGCTGAGTATGGGATTTTTTTTGGAGTGGGGGGGTTAGAGCGTGTTAAGTGATTTTGCAAATGCAAAATCACTTAACACCAACTTTTAGGAATCAATATTCCACTTTGGAATACCGTCTCCAGGTGGAAGCGCTAGGTAGTTTGGAATAGTTTGCACTTCCACGCCAAGCTGCGCATTAACGTCTCCTATAATAAGTATAGAGACGTTAATGTACAGTATTATAGCGCAGGGAATTGCAGCACTCGAGCCTCTAGCCCAGTTTGCGGCAAGACTGTAGTAGCAATCCCTGTCGATAAGATAACTACAGGAGATGTTATGTATAACATCTCCTGTTATCTTATGGACAACGGTGGAATAGGGCCCTTATTTGGGAAAAGGACGTCTTGCTACTAAAACTCACGCGGTCAATTCTTAAAAACATATAAAAAAGCAAAAAGAAGTTTAAAAAAGCTCATAATAGAGTACGGGCCCTATTACATTCTTCGCGCATACATTTACGCCGGCGCAAAAACTCATTAACGCGAGGGGCAAAACCCTTTGCGTTTACCGTCGTATTACAATGTCAGCGCAACAAACGCGCGTATACGTCTACCGCGGGTGAACCTGCGCGAACGCTGCGTGAGCTTACTGTACTGCGCGCGTCCTATACTTAACATTGTGAGCACAAATGCGTTTGTGCGCTGGTACGCGGACGTTATTACAATCTACGCGCAGTTTGTAACGCACAGCCTTTGTGCGCATAATTTTAGCAACTCCTAAAAGCTGGTGTTAATGGCAAATTCTATCAACCCGGCCGAACCCAAATACACCAGCCCAAAAAAAAAAAAATGCAGCAAAGTATAGTTACACATTCTACACATACCCAAACAATAAAATGGAGAAGTTGTGAGTGTTTTTTTATTGATGCAGCCTATATGCGCAGATTGACTTTGACTGGTGCAAAAACTTAATGTGAGACAATTGTGGTTCTTAATTCTGATCGACTGAATCGCGTGAAAAAAACAGTCTGCACACTGATTTCTGTGCGCAATGGTTGTGCGCGTCTGTTTAACGCGCCTTATTGCTCGACGGATGAAAAAATGCGCGAGGATTGTAATACCAGCGTTGATTTACGTGCGTTAACGTTTAACGCTTCGCGCAACAATTCACGCGTTGTGCGAGCGTTTTTGTGTGAAGAATGTAATAGGGCCCGTAGTGTATAAATGACTTAAATGCGTAATGGAACGCACATGACTGATAATGCAATAACATTCTAACTTGACACAGATCGGGTAATCCCATTCATTTGTGACCCAAATTAAGCAAATTGTGCCTGCTTTTTATTTCCGGAGGAAACCTTTATTCAGGGGATTATCTGCGCATTATGTCACTAAACAAATATTATTTCTATTTAATGGGGACCTTTTTCCGTTTGATGCGGTATGAAGGACAGAGGACAAGTCCCAAACTTTCAGGGTTATTCAAAGAGAATCGAAAAGCCACCGCACGTTCGGTGACTTTTCGTTCTCTTCAGTGCGGCACAATTTGGCGATCCCATTTTGGCGACCCTGCGGTGTTTTCAGCAAGCACCACAGGGCCGCCGTAATGCAGGGAAAAGCCGCCGAAAACTCACCGCAAAACGAGGGCGAACGCACACCGAAACCAGCAAAAACATCTGGATTAACCTGCCGAAGATGCCGGAGAAACCCGAGCAGGAGCCGATCAGAGCACAGAGCAGCCGCCGAAAAAGCCGACACCGCAGACGAAGGAGGTGTAGAAAAAAACCGAAAAAAAAACAGTACGCTTGACTCGTTGAAAAGTGAAACGCTGTTTGCAAAGAAACTGAGCGAAAATGTCTGAAATTTACATATAAGATCCAATGAATGATGATAAAAAGGGCTGTTACAGAAAAAAGAAAAAAAGATTTAAAAAAAAAAAAAACGGAAAGAAAATGTTTGCAAAAAAATCCCAAAAATGCCTAAAGGATCCTAAAAAATCTATAAATAAAGAGACTTTTTACTGCAGAATATTATAATAAACGGTTTATAAAATATTGGATTAAAACTGGAATATTTTTAACATTGAAGCCTATGGGATTCGCCTGAATAAACCTGTCGAATGAAACCACCGAATGGCAGGACATTTCGGCAACTTTTGCCTGCTGTTTTTTGTTCTCTGAATAGACAAAGCATTACTTCTCTATGGAGATTTCTCTGCCCTCGAACAGACACTGAACAGGCACCGAATGTGCCTCTCTGAATAGCCGAATGGCCAGGAAAGGTAACCGAATGCTGAATTTCAGTGTTCGTTACCTTTCGGCCCCAATTCGAAGCTCTTTGAATAACCCTGAAGGTATTTAGACACCAGGGAATAAATCGATTTGTTTAGAACGCCGTATACGGGCTTGATACAGTTTAACCAATACAACAGGGATGTCAACACGGTTATTGGTTACTTTGACTGAAAGAAAAACCACCGTCATCCCAAGAAGAAGATATTAACCACAGAGACATGTCCTATGACTCTCAAATTTGGAATTATTCAAGTAACATAAAGACCAAGTGGAAGTAATTTTCAAATTGCACCGACTGACATCTGGGAAGTCAAACATGAAATGAAGTGGACTTCGGAGGATAGGATGTTGCCTGCAAGTGTCCATAGTTTGCGTAGTGTGAGTAATCCATTTAGGCTTTAGTAAGCTTACAATGCTGTTTATTGTCATACTCTTATCTGTCTGCAAACCTGGCCCCATCATAGCTGTTGGAGAAGAGGAGTAGAGAGTCTTTCTAATCCTCGGTTTGAAGTACTATGGTGGATACAATCCAGTTCCCTAGTGTAGCTGTCTTTGACCACTTTTCAAAATCAATTACTCGTTGTTTGGTGCTGGTGCTCTCCATAACGGCAAGATGTTCTTGGATCAAGCCTTTTAGGCTAGGGTCAGACGAACGCATTTTCGCGTTGTCTGTGAAAAAGTGCGTTCGAACGAATGGATGCATTTTTTCACGGAATACGCGATAGCGGTCATACGATGCGCCTGTTCGTCCGTGATTTTGTACGGATCATCAATAAAACACTTTTTGTGTCTGGACGTTATGTTGGCCGGACATTAGCAGCGTCTGACGTCTCCCAATCACGCAAACACGCCTCTAGCGGACGCAGCGCACTCTGTACGTCCGTACTAGAGGTTTGACGTTCTAGAAAAAATGCGTTCGTTTGCCACTTGCGTTGCGCGGACGAACTTTCGTGCGGCCGTACTTCGTGTGTTCCCCGGCATTGGACGTCATTTGCTGCTAGCACGGCCGTGATTTCGTGCGTCTAAACGCACGTTAAAAATGCTTTCGTCTGACCCTAGCCTTAGTGCTGTCTATGATGTTCCTTTCAGGATAGCCTCACCAGACAAGGGAACGTGACCTTATTGCCCCGTACCATGCCACCTACAGTCAGGTCCAGAAATATTGGGGCATCGACACAATTCTAACATCTTTGGCTCTATACACCACCACAATGGAGTTGGAATGAAACAAACACAATGTGCTTTAACTGCAGACTGTCAGCTTTAATTTGAGGGTATGTACATCCAACTCAGGTGAACGGTGTAGGACTTACAGCAGTTTGCAGATGTGCCTCCCACTTGTTAAGGGACCAAAAGTAATGGGACAATTGGCTTCTCAGCTGTTCCATGGCCAGGTGTGTGATATTCCCTCATTACCCCAATTACAATGTGCAGATAAAAGGCCCAGAGTTCATTTTAAGTGTGCTATTTGCATTTGGAATCTGTTGCTGTCAACTCTCAAGATGAGATCCAAAGAGCTGTCACTATCAGTGAAGGAAGCCATCATTAGGCTGAAGAAACAAAACAAACCCATCAGAGAGATAGCAAGAACATTAGGCGTGGCCAAAACAACTGTTTGGAACATTCTCAAAAAGAAGGAACGCACCGGTGAGCTCAGCAACACCAAAAGAGTCGGGAGACCACGGAAAACAACTGTGGTGGATGACTGAAGAATTCTTTCCCTGGTGAAGAAAACACCCTTCACAACAGTTTGCCAGATCAATAACACTCTCCAGGAGGTAGGTGTATGTGTGTCAAAGTCAACAATCAAGAGAAGACTTCACCAGAGTGAATACAGAGGGTTCACCACAAGATGTAAACCATTGGTGAGCCTCAAAAACAGGAAGGCCAGATTAGAGTTTGCCAAACGACACCTAACAAAGCCTTCACAGTTCTGGAACAATATCCTATGGACAGATGAGACCAAGATCAACTTGTACCAGAGTGATGGGAAGAGAAGAGTATGGAGAAGGAAAAGAACTGCTCAAGCATACCACCTCATCAGTGAAGCATGGTGGTGGTAGTGTCATGGTGTGGGCATGTATGGCTGCCAATGGAACTGGTTCTCTTGTATTTATTGATGATGTGACTGCTGACAAAAGCAGCAGGATGAATTCTGAAGTGTTTATGGCAATATTATCTGCTCACATTCAGCCAAATGTTGCAGAACTCATTGGACGGCGCTTCACAGTGCAGATGGACAATGACCCAAAGCATACTGCAAAAGCAACCAAAGAGTTTTTGAAGGGACAGAAGTGGAATGTTATGCAATGGCCAAGTCAATCACCTGACCTGAATCCATTGAGCATGCATTTCACTTGCTGAAGACAAAACTGAAGGGAAAATGCCCCAAGAACAAGCAGGAACTGAAGACAGTTGCAGTAGAGGCCTGGCAGAGCATCACCAGGGATGAAACCCAGCGTCTGGTGATGTCTATGCGTTCCAGACTTCAGGCTGTGATTGACTGCAAAGGATTTGCAACCAAGTATTAAGAAGGGAAAGTTTGATTTATGATTATTATTCTGTCCCATTACTTTTGGTCCCTTAACAAGTGGGAGGCACATCTGCAAACTGCTGTAAGTCCTACACCGTTCACCTGAGTTGGATGTACATACCCTCAAATTAAAGCTGACTGTCTGCAGTTAAAGCACCTTGTGTTTGTTTCATTCCAACTCCATTGTGGTGGTGTATAGAGCCAAAGATGTTAGAATTGTGTCCATGTCCCAATATTTCTGGACCTGACTGTATGTTGGTTCTGTATTGCCCAACAGCTCATCCGCCATGTTTTTACTATCCATATGCCTGTCCCATCTGACTGTTGCCACTATAGTTCCTTTTTTATTGGGGGAAAGGTGTTCATTCTTGGAGTTTATGACCTTAGCTTTTAGTTTCCCACTAGGTCTCAACCATGGCTTTATTTCCATTCACCACCGGTGAGGTGTCCTCCTCCTAATTATCCATAACAGTAGCAGTAGAACCATTTAAAGTCTATAGCAAGGGTCAGCAATCTTGTCCCGCCAGATGTTTTGGATCTACATCTCCCATGACGCCTGGCCAACCAGATCAGTGGCTGTGCATCCTGGGAGATGTAGGTCCAAAACATCTAGCGGGTCAGGTTGTCTGACCCCTGGTCTCTAGTTCGAATGTTGGGAGAGTCTACCATTACAAAAGACCATTTTGATCGATGTCTTAGCAACCAATGTCCTAATGGAGTCGACTGATGTAGCGCTAGTTGTGAATGGGTCTAGAAATCCCCACAAATTTACGGAGAAGATAATATTGATGAACATCACACGTACAGTAGATACCTCAATGTCATTAGTTCAACGTGTCCTGTAAACAGTAGTGATACATTTCCAAATAGGAAAGCTAATTTCCTGGACTTGCTCTTTTCCTGTTAGAATTAAGAAAACAGCTTGGAGCTGCTAGATCTCCCGTATAAAGCTTGTGCTTGTTCTAATTCTATCTTGGCCGCGTTTCAAGAGTGTTCTTTGTGCGGTGAACACGGAGCTCGAGGGGAGGGAGGAAGAAGAAAGAGAGCTTCTTCCTTGCTTGTCAGTGGTAGCTGTAGAAGCCAAAATGATAGCGTGTCCTTCTTCCCCGGTTGCTTTCCAGGCCAGACTATTGTCTAGGCTGATGCGGCTTTGTGGTACCAGTCAGTCACGGCGTGGTACGATTCCCACAGCTGCTTTTTATTTTTTTTAATTGCTTGAAAATAGAAATGAATTAATTAAAAATCGCCAAAAAAGGAAAGAAAAAGAAAAATGTTAGTCAATAATAGTATTCTGCCAGAATTCTTCTTCAGTTAATGGAATTGTTATATCTGGTTTTGTGAATTGGTGGAAAATGTCTAACGGTGTGGAAGAAGGCACGAAGGAAATGGAGAAATACTAGCATTCTGCCATTATGGATTAAAATATGCAGGTCCCTACAAATTTTCTTTCAATCTCAACTCAAGGGGAATGTCACAAAGTGCCGATGTCCACCATCGTGCCAATCGTGCCAAATTTTGACTATCTACCCAAGGAAAATCTAACACCGGCAGGCAGGGCCACCTCTAACATTAGTGGGGCACTGGGAAAGAAAATATTTCGGGGTTCCTCACCGTTCTTTTAATGCCACACCTCCTAATACTCAACATTTTTTCACACAAAGATATACTCAGTGACCCACCCCCATCTTCCAACCTGCCCCCAGATAGACACACCTGACTCGTCCTGCTCCCAGATGGACATCAGCAGCCTCAACTCATACCACCGTAAAGCCCTACTGGCCAACAAGGACCACCCCAAACCATGTGGGCTGCAACAGCTCATATCCACCCTGATCATCCAAAACCCCCATGAAGGCAACCTGACAAAATATCAAATAAAGGCCCTAATTAACGATTCCAGGGAAAACGATATCAGAGAATGGAGACATGATATAGCAAACTCCCAGAAACTCACCATTTACCAATCCTTACAGAGGGAATACAAACTGGCCCCATACCTGGAGGTACTACAAGACCCCAAGGACAGACAGATCCTGAGCCGGTACAGACTGAGCGCCCACAGCCTGGAAATTGAATCGGGGCGGCATAGACAGACCTACAAACCCAGGGAGAATAGACTGTGCCAGCGTTGTGACCAGGGGGCCCTGGAAGATGAGGTCCACTTCCTCCTACAGTGCCCCAAGTACTCAGCACCGAGGGAAACTCACTTCCAGAGACTCTCCGCTCTCATCCCGGACTTCACCTCTATAGAAGAGACGAGGAAACTCCACATCATACTGGGAGAAGAGACGAGGAAACTCCACATCATACTGGGAGAAGAGACAAGGAAACTCCACATCATACTGGGAGAAGAGACGAGGAAACTCCACATCATACTGGGAGAAGAGACGAGGAAACTCCACATCATACTGGGAGAAGAGACGAGGAAACTCCACATCATACTGGGAGAAGAGACGAGGAAACTCCACATCATACTGGGAGAAGAGACGAGGAAACTCCACATCATACTGGGAGAAGAGACGAGGAAACTCCACATCATACTGGGAGAAGAGACGAGGAAACTCCACATCATACTGGGAGAAGAGACGAGGAAACTCCACATCATACTGGGAGAAGAGACGAGGAAACTCCACATCATACTGGGAGAAGAGACGAGGAAATTCCACATCATACTGGGAGAAGAGACGAGGAAACTCCACATCATACTGGGAGAAGAGACGAGGAAACTCCACATCATACTGGGAGAAGAGGAGCCGGCGGTGAAAATATCTACCCAATACGTCACAGAATGTCATAGACTGAGAGGAACATGAGAGATCCTGGACTTATAAATCCCCAACACGGACTCGCCCCCATCCCCCTTCACATTATCCCTTAGCCCTGATAATGTCCATGGACTTGCCTATTCCCCCCATATATATGTCCCACTACCCCCCTCCTCCCCATATGCTTTGGCAATGCTAAAATGTATTTGGTCCTGCCAATAAAGCTTATTTTGATATGGAGTTTTGATTTGATTTGACAACCCCTCAGCACATCTCCGCAGATAGACACTCCTCTCCCCCAGTTAGAGAGGTGACGGTCGCTGATACCTTTTATCACAGGTAGGGTGACAGCAGTGGTGTAGATCTCCCCAAAGTGTGGGGCCCAGGGCAAGAGGCCTGCTCACCCCCACCCAACGGGCAGGCAAAATGTGTGCAAATAACAGCCAACAACGATCAAGTTGTTTTTCTTACTCTTACGTATAAAGAGTGAATGGTGACTATTTTCCAATCACTGTTGTTTTACCGGTGTTGGTGACACCAGTGAATATACTTCGGGTATTTTAAAATAGTGATCTCCATAGATCTTCCATACAAGCTATGGTGAAAAGAGCTGTAAAAAAAATATAAAAAATATATAGTTAAGTATGAGTGACACAACGTTGGAAAAAAGCAATGTCTGTGCTCTTCAACCTGACCTGCACATCTCTCTTCTACAACTACGGAGAAGCAGGTGTCAATCCTGATAAGAGCACCACCTGACCAGCATGTCTCTCTTCTTCAACCGTGGAGAAGCAGGTCATCATCACCTGTGGAAAAGCATTTTCAACCTCATCGCAAAGTCTCGGCTCTACAAATGTAGGAAGCAGATTTGGATCCCAATCAGAAGACTTCATCAGCCAGTGTCCTTGGGCAAAGACACCTAGCAATACATACGCGCCTCCCTCGTAATATGTAACTTCTACATACAGGACACTCACCACCATGAAACCATAAAAATATGCCTTAGTGCAGAGGAACTCAAGTCCCATATAAATAATCTATGTATTAGACGAACCCGCAGGAGGTCCGTTAAAATTCCACTCTTTATTTGTACAGTTTGAAAAATGACCAATCGACATTTCGACCCTCTAGGGCAGGGCTTGACAAAGTTGCTTTGAATCTAGGAGCCAGCTACAAAAGTTAGGAGCCAGGTTTTTCTTCAGACTAACAAGGCTTTACTTTCAACAACTAAAGATAGACTGATTTTTTTTTTTTTTTAAATTTAAGACAGAGTACGATACTCTTTTTTTTACCCCTCAGGTACTCACGATACGCTTATTTGCTGTGCAGCTCTGTTATACGCTCACACACATCGCACATTACTGTATAACCGCTGCACAGCAATAACACTCACCCTCATACACACCACACATTACCGTGGAGCTCTGGGATAAAGCAATGTGCAGCGTGTGAGGGTATCCCAGAGCTCCACGGTAATGTGCACAGTGTATCCCAGAGCTCCACAGCAGTGTGCACAGTGTATCCCAGAGCTCTCCAGATTGCGCGCAGTGTAACCCAGAGCTCCACAGTGTGCGCGCAGTGTATCCCAGAGCTCCATGGTAATGTGCATTGTGTGAAGGTATCCCATAGCTCAACGGTAATGTGCACAGTGTATCCCAGAGCTCCACGGTAATGTGCACAGTGTATCCCAGAGCTTCACAGTAATGTGCACTGTATCCCAGAGCTCCACGGTAGTGTGCCCAGTGTATCCCAGAGCTCCCCAGTGTGCGCGCAGTGTATCCCAGAGCTCCAGTGTGCACGCAGTGTATCCCAGAGCTCCAGTGTGTGCGCAGTGTATCCCAGAGCTCCAGTGTGCACACAGTGTATCCCAGAGCTCCAGTGTGCACGCAGCATATCCAAGAGCTCCAGTGTGCACGCAGCGTATCCCAGAGCTCCAATGTGTGCACAGTGTATCCCAGAGCTCCACAGTGCCTGCACAGTGTATCCTAGAGCTCCCAGAGCTCCAGTGTGTGCGTGTGTGTCCAAGAGCCAGTACCTGCAGTCGGTCCCCTGACTGGGTTCTCCAGCGCTGGCTGCCCGGTGCCCCCTTCCTCCCCATTGGTTGGGCTCACTCTGGGGTGTCCAGGGTCCGCGGGGAGGGGGGTGGGTGTGAAGGGACGCTGCCTGGTCCTGGGACAGTATGCTCCTTGGCCAGCACCTGGCGCACGTATGCCGCTTCCCGCGCCAAGCTACGGCTCCTACGCAGTCTGTCACTGCCGCACGCGGAGCAGAAGGACCTGGAGGATGACCTGTAGGAGGTGAGCATGCGCAGAACAGAGCGGATGCGAGGAGAGCGTTGTCAGCACTGGGGAGAGAATCCCTGCAACGCTCTCCTCCCATCCGGTCTGTTCTGCGCATGCTCACCTCCCACAGGTCATCCTCCAGCTCCTGCTGCTCCGTGCGTGGTAGTGATGGACTGTGTGGGAGCTGCAGCTTGGCGCGGGAAGAGGAGCCTGACAAACCCGGGGTGCCAGGACATCATTTCTTGTTGCCATGGCGACCTTGCGTCCGGGGTTTGTCGAGCCCTGCTCTAGGGGTCTTTCACAAGATCTCACAAAACATATACAGTATATTTCTTATAGATTTTAGTCCCTTTGGGAATAAGGATCCGTCAATATACTGCAGGGATGTCCAAACTCTGGCCCCCCCAGATGTTCTTGAACTTCAACTCCCAGAAATCTCTGACTGCATTAGATGGGTGGAGAAGCATGGGAGTTGTAGATCATGGACGTCTGCGGGCCCGGAGTTTGGACATCCCTGATATACTGTATTGTCACTTTAACCTATGCCGGTTGCGCTAATGATAGTAATATCTGCAGTCGCCGTCTAATTTAGATTTGGATTACGTCAATGAAGGGCAACATCAAGAACAAAGATGGCTTACCTTCTTTTGAGTTTCAGCAAATATAGCTCATTTTCCAAGCATCACTTTTCGTTACTGAATTTTCTGGGTTGTGCTTCAGAAATCCTGGACTGTGTAGAGATTTTCTATGCATCATATTATTTTTATTTTTTTTGAGAAAGGATTTTACCAGGAAGGATACATTGAGATTTCTCTCGTTTTCAAGTATGTCCTGGGTGGCGAGTATGTACCGTTGGGTGTCTTGCCCAAGGACACTTACTGGAGAGGTTGCTCGCTGGGATCGAACCCATGACTCCACAGGTTCTCTCCATGCAGAGCAGTGACATTACCTCTACTCTACCCAGCCGGTAAATATCTTTAGATAATTATTACTACCGGTACTTCTGCTACAAATTTACTGTATCCACCATCCAAAGAGCATATGTCGGGACTTAACCGAGGGACAGGGAAGACCATTTTGCCCAGCAGACCCCTAGAGGTACCTGTCCCTTTACAATAACACTCCTTTTCTAACTGTTACATTAAACAATGTCAGCCATGTCTGTCCTCGGGAGACCTTGGCAGGCCAAGATTTAATGATCTCAGCGTGAGAGCGGGTGAATTAGTGTAAGGGATTTAGCTCATGCTTATCCGACGTCAGCTCAGAGAAGGAAATCCTTGAATTGAACCTCTTCAGGTGTACTCGATGGCACTAAACAACCCTATCAGTGCTTGCTCAAGAAGATTGCATAGATTGTAGTCCGTTTGCAATGTTCTTGCCAGCCACAACAGTAGTTAGTAATTTGGCTTCTTCGGAATCATATTTATTCCCAACATTACAAGATATGAGATTGTGATGTGAAAGGGGCAAGTTCCAGTTAAGACCAGTTAAGAAATGGAACCTCGCCACTAGTGGCATTACAGATATAGCTTGATCTCCAAAATGACTTTTCTCCTATGAGTAACTCATTCCCTTCACTAACTGAAGTGGAGGTTTCTGCACTCCTTCTATTTTCTCATCCTAACACCAAATTATTGATCCCATTCACTCACACTGTATCAGAACCCTCCACCATTGACTTGCCATTAAAGGGACACTATCACTAAAAAATGAAATGTCCTTATTGTGTTTATTTAATGTTGCTGATATCTTACATGTGTTTTGTTTTTCTCTTGTATGTTTAGTTAAGAAGATATTTTCCTCTTTATGTGTCACTGGGTGCATCCATTGTGTGATATTTTCCTCTATATGTGTCACTGGGCGCATCCATTGTGTGATATTTTCATCTATATGTGTCACTGGGTGCATCCATTGTGTGATATTTTCCTCTATATGTGTCACTGGGCGCATCCATTGTGTGATATTTTCATCTATATGTGTCACTGGGCGCATCCATTGTGTGATATTTCTCTCTATATGTGTCACTGGGTGCATCCATTGTGTGATATTTTCCTCTATATGTGTCACTGGGTGCATCCAATGTGTGATATTTTCCTCTATATGTGTCACTGGGCGCATCCATTGTGTGATATTTTCCTCTATATGTGTCACTGGGTGCATCCATTGTGTGATATTTTCCTCTATATGTGTCACTGGGTGCATCCAATGTGTGATATTTTCCTCTATATGTGTCACTGGGTGCATCCAATGTGTGATATTTTCCTCTATATGTGTCACTGGGTGCATCCATTGTGTGATATTTTCCTCTATATGTGTCACTGGGTGCATCCAATGTGTGATATTTTCCTCTATATGTGTCACTGGGTGCATCCAATGTGTGATATTTTCCTTAGGGATGCACCGATACCACTTTTTTAAGACCGAGTACGAGTACCGATACTTTTTAAAAGTACTCACCGATACCAAGTACCGATACTTTTATTTAATGTCATGTGACGCTTTCCAATAGGAACAGACCTCATATAAAAATTTATATGAGATTGACCGCAGCTCACATGGATTTGCCCCAGGTCTCATGGATTTGCCCCCAGGTCTCATGGATTTGCCCCCAGGTCTCATGGATTTGCCCCCAGCTCACATGGATTTGCCCCAGGTCTCATGGATTTGCCCCCAGGTCTCATGGATTTTCCCCCAGGTCTCATGGATTTGCCCCCAGCTCACATGGATTTGCCCCCAGCTCACATGGATATGCCCCAGCTCTGATGGATATGTCCCCCAGGTCTCATGGATTTACCCCCAGGTCTTATGGATTGGCCCCCAGGTCTCATGGATTTACCCCCAGGTCTCATGGATTTGCCCCCAGGTCTCATGGATTTGCCCGCAGCTCTCATGGATTTGCCCCCAGGTCTCATGGATTTGCCCCCAGGTCTCATGGATTGGCCCCCAGGTCTCATGGATTTGCCCGCAGCTCTCATGGATTTGCCCGCAGCTCTCATCGATTTGCCCCCAGGTCTCATGGATTTGCCCCCAGCTCGAACGCTGGGGAAGCTGGCCGTGTGCATGTAAAGCACGCGGCCAGCGTTCCCCTCCGGCGTGCCGCGATACTCACGCATCCTGAAGGTCCGGTCGCTGGGCAGTGATGCGATCACGTGGCCGCCGGGCGCATCTGTGACGCGGCCTCCAGCCGAGAGGCCGCGTCACAGGAGCACCCAGTGGCCGCGGGAACGCATCACTGCCCAGCGACCGGACCTTCAGGATGGGTGAGTATCACGGCGCGCCGGAGGGGAACGCTGGCCGCGTGCTTTTCATGCACGCGGCCAGCTTCCCCAGCCCCGCGGATACCGGCAAGCCGGCCCAGCGCCGGCTTCCGGTATCGGCGGGATGTATCGGGCCGTTTGTACGAGTAACAAGTACTCGTGCAAACGGCAATATCGGCCCCGATACCGATACTAGTATCGGTGCATCCCTAATTTTCCTCTATATGTGTCACAGGGTGCATCCATTGTGTGATATTTCTTTCTTTTTTTTTTTAGGATTTTTTTTAGGCATTTCGTCGGGATTTTTTCACCAAACTTTTTTTCAACTTTTTTTTTAAATAGCGATTTTTTTTTCTCCTGTAACAGACCTTTTTATTATTATTCATAGGATTTTATGTGTAAATTCCAGACTATTTTGTCCAGTAGTTTTTCTGCAAACAGTGTCTAAAATTTGAAAGTCTCAATCGTTTTTTTTTTTCTTTTACCCCGTTCGTCGCCTTTTTCCGGTGACTGGTCGGCCCTATGCACGTTGGATTGTCGGCTTTTTTTCGGACACGTTCCAGCGGGTTTGCGGCGGCTCGTCGGGTACCTTTGGTGGGTTTTCTGCGGAGTTTCGGATCCATCTGATTTTTTCGGATCGTATCGGTGGGTTATCGGTGGATTTTCAGTGGATTTTTGATGATTTTTTTGCTGATTATTTTGGATCCGTTCGGCGGCTTTTCGCTGCACTTCGGGGACCCTGTGGTGAATGCTGAGTACACGGAATTTGATTCCCCGAAGTGTGGGGAACGAGAGAGCACCAAAATGTCGATGACATTCTAGTGCGCTCTGGATAATTCCTTTAGTTTACATTAAATGCTGAAGGGTTAAGGCTAGGGTCAGACTGAGGCAGTGCGAACGCGCGTGCTGGCGCACTTAATCACGGCCGCACTAGCAGCAGATGCCGGGCAATGACGGCCAATATACGAAGTACGGTCGCACAAAAGTCCGGCTGCGCAACGCAAGTGGAAAATGAACGCATTTTTTCGAGAACGTGAAACCGCAGGTACTGACGTACAGAGTGCGCTGCGTCCGCTAGCGGCGTGTGTGTGTGATTAGGAGACGTCAGACGCTGCTAATGTCCGGCCAACATAACGTCCAGACACAAAAAGTGTTTTATTGATGATCCGTACAAAATCACGGACGAAAATGCGCATAGTATGACCACTATCACGTATTCCGTGAAAAAATGCGTCCATTCGTTCGAACGCACTTTTTCACAGACAACATAAAAATGCGTTCGTCTGACCCTAGCCTTAAACTAAAAGGGTTAATGAATAAGTGCTGATCTTGCCACAGAATTGCACCGATTGGTGGAATTTCGTGGCAGTTAGGCTGTTCAGAGAGCTGTCAATTTGCTAAATATGTTGCAGTTTACCGCAATTCGGCGATCTGCGGCTGCAGCGAAATTCTCCCATAGAGAAGTAATGGTTAACCTATCCAGAGAACGACGAAATGTCAGTGAAATGCTCTGATTTTCTGTGATTCAGTTCGACAGGTTTAAACATAGGATTCAATGTAAAAATATTTATAGTTTTTATCCATATTTTATCCAACCGTTTATTTCATCCAAAAAACTTTTTTTTAATTTGAATTTTTAGGTATTTTTTTTTATTTTTAGGCAACTTTAATAATTCCCATTTTTTCTAATGGCGCTTTTTTATATCCTGTAACAGACCTTTTTTTATTTCCAGACGTTTTCATGCATTTTTATTGTTCTAAACACCTTTTAAAGAATAGCACAGTTCCATTTTTTTTCTTTCTTCCTGCAGTCCGGCAGCGGTTGGCACTCTTCGGTGGCCGTTGGGCGGTCAGTTGGGCGTCTTCGGTGGCCTGATCGGCAGTTGGTGGTGCTGTTCGGCATGCTGGGTGGCAGTCTTCTGCAGCATTCGGCGGTCAGTTGTGCGCTCTTCGACGGCCTGATCGGCGGTTGGTGGTGCCGTTCATCAGGCTGATTGGCAGGCTTTTACAGAATTTGGCGGTCAGTTGGGCGCTCTTTGACGGCCTGATCGGCTGTTGGTGGTACCATTCGGCAGGATTATTGACGGTCTTCTGTAGCATTCGGCAGTCAGTTGGGCACTCTTCGACGGCCTGATCGGCGGTTGGTGGTGCCGTTCATCAGGCTGATTGGCAGGCTTTTGCAGAATTTGGCGGTCAGTTGGGCGCTCTTCGACGGCCTGATCGGCTGTTGGTGGTGCCATTCGGCAGGATTATTGACGGTCTTCTGTAGCATTCGGCAGTCAGTTGGGCACTCTTCGACGGCCTGATCGGCGGTTGATGGTGCCATTCGGCAGGCTGATTGGCGGTCTTCTGCAGCATTCGGCGGTCAGTTGGCCGCTCTTCGATGGTCTGATCGGTGGTTGGTGGTGCCGTTCGGCAGGCTGATTGGCAGGCTTTTGCAGAATTTGGCGGTCAGTTGGGCGCTCTTCGACGGCCTGATCGGCTGTTGGTGGTGCCATTCGGCAGGATTATTGACGGTCTTCTGTAGCATTCGGCAGTCAGTTGGGCGCTCTTCGACGGCCTGATCGGCGGTTGATGGTGCCATTCGGCAGGCTGATTGGCGGTCTTCTGCAGCATTCGGCGGTCAGTTGGCCGCTCTTCGATGGTCTGATCGGCGGTTGGTGGTGCCGTTCGGCAGGCTGATTGGCAGGCTTTTGCAGAATTTGGCGGTCAGTTGGCCGCTCTTCGATGGTCTGATCGGCGGTTGGTGGTGCCGTTCGGCAGGCTGATTGGCGGTCTTCTGCAGCATTCGGCAGTCAGTTGGGCGCTCTTCGACGGCCTGATCGGCGATTGGTGGTGGCGTTCAGCAGGCTGATTGGCGGTCTTCGGTGGTGTTCGGCGGCTCTATGTTCATCGCACTTCAGGGACCCTGCAGGGAATAGTGAATTTACCGCAGGGTTGGCAAACTGGAATCGCTTAAACGTACCGAAGTGCGCCGAATGAGAATGCACCTAAATTTCAGTGCTTTCAGAATAACCCTTTAAGAGGTGACCAAGGATGTGTGGCGGGCGGTATGCCAGTCAGAGCTAGATTGGCCCTTCTGCAGGATGGTGCAGCAGATACTGCATGGCACGATGTATCCAGCAATATGCTTGTGCAGCTGCACGTTCCAGCTTTTAGATGTTCCTGCAGTGGGTTTTCTTGTAGAGGTTTTACAGTGTCTTACTTTTTGGAAAAGGAGGACATGTTTCCATTAATAAAATGTATGTGCTTGTAGACCTGGGTTTGGAACCACTGTTCTAGAGCATATAGTATTGTGTGAACGTTTGGAGCACATGATCTGCAATCAGCCGGCATTTTGGGAATTCCCCGCCAGCTCATCATCACAAATTGAATTTCTTAATTGCCGCTTGCTATAAAAGTTGCAGCGTCCCTTGTAAAATGTTTTTTTTATTAGAGCTGTGGTTTTACATTTGAGAATCCCATAATGCAACCTTATTAACCGCTTCAATGTGAAACAGACGGAGGATTTTAAGCTTCTCCGTCCATGGGCTCCATTTGATTTAATTGGCAGATGTTATGAAAAAAATACCAGCGATTTTCAGACGATATTTTGTTTAAACATTGTCTGTTTCAATTTAAAAAAAATCGTCCAGAGCCAAAAAATCCAAAGATTATACTACTTTGAAAATAAGTTGGCCTGTAAAAGCATATTTTTGGCCCTGCATCATATCGTTTTTGTGATTAACCCCTTCACTACCGAGATTGAGATATCTCGGGCTTCAAAGGTGCCATCCGGTGTCCGATATCGAGATATCTCGATCTGCTGATCTGCAGCCCAAAGGCAAATGAAATTGCTATGGAGCTCTGTGATATGCCCATACACACCGCACATTACTGTGAGCTTTATTGCTGTGGAACTCTGTGATACGCTCATACACACTGCACATTACTGTGAGGTTTATTGCTGTGGAGCTCTGTGATATGCCAATACACACCGCACATTACTGTGAGCTTTATTGCTGTGCAGCTCTGTGATATGCTCTTACACACCGCACATTACTGTGAGCGTTATTGCTGTGCAGCTCTGTGATATGCTCTTACACACCGCACATTACTGTGAGCTTTATTGCTGTGCAGCTCTGTGATACGCTCATACACACCGCACATTACTGTGAGTTTTATTGCTATAGAGCTCTGTGATACGCTCATACACACCGCACATTACTGTGAGTTTTATTTCTATAGAGCTCTGTGATACGCTCATACACACCGCACATTACTGTGAGTTTTATTTCTATAGAGCTCTGTGATACGCTCATACACACCGCACTGCATTTCAGACTGGGTTTTTTGCCTTCTTTTGGATCAACAGCAGTAGGTTATGTGGGAGATGCTGAACCCGATGGACGCATGTCTTTTTTCAGCCTATATAACTATGTAACTATGTAACATTACTGTGAGTTTTATTGCTGTGCAGCTCTGTGATACACTAATACACATCGCACATTACTGTGAGTTTTATTGCTGTGGAGCTCCATGATACGCTCATACACACCGCACATTAACGTGAGCTTTATTGCTGTGCAGCTCTGTGATACGCTTATACACACCGCACATTACTGTGAGTTTTATTGATGTGGATTCTGTGATACACTCATACACATCGCACATTACTGTGAGTTTTATTGCTGTGGAGCTCCATGATACGCTCATACACACCGCACATTAACGTGAGCTTTATTGCTGTGCAGCTCTGTGATACGCTTATACACACCACACATTACTGTGAGTTTTATTGATGTGGATTCTGTGATACAATCATACACACCGCACATTACTGTGAGTGTTTTGCTTTGGAGCTCTGTGATATACTCATACTTCGTTCTCTTTTTTGCCTTTTCTTCTGACGGCCTCTGCCCAATTATTTTCTATATATTTTTTCCTTTTCGGGTAATTTTTAATTACCTTTTCCCTCTTCGTCGCGCACTAATCCTCCTCCTCGCCTCAGGGACTCAGGGAGGTCGCTGCATCTTTTTGGCGCAACTTGTGCTCTTACGTAACTTGTGTAGTGTAGAAACCACAAACTGCACACCGCTGCAGAACTTGCACACTTTACGTACGTACGTTCCGTATCATCTGCGCAGAGTGATGGATTGGAGCTGCGCATGCATTTGTACATCCGACCAATCAGCTGCCTCTCTGAGACTGCTCGCTACAGCGATTGGTCTCAGAGATGGTGACGTCGGCATGCTCGGTGCATGACATCACTAGTGACTGATCTGGTTACCGGTGCCAGGAAATTCAAAATCCCTGCTGCAGGGGACACTGGGTGGTGTGGAAGAAACTCTTCCGCTTCACCCAGCGATATCTCCAGATTGCAGCAGCAGGGGGCAGAGAAGGGGGGGCACTCCTCACTTTAAATCAATAAAATGTTCAGGAAGGGTAGAGTGTCTTTTTAAACCTCTCAGTATAGAGAACACCTGATGTTCACAGATTGGGAGAAACCACGATTCGTAGCATTACATTGTACCCTGTAACATTTTATAAGCAGACGCATCATGATCCTCCTTAAACCTTCAGCGGGGCTTGTCACAAAATTACATCCTTTAATATTTAAATAGTTACAGTCATTTATATAGCACCAGTAATTTCTGTAGCGATTTACAATGGGGGGGGGTGGGGTGCATAAAGATGAGATGTAATAATGATACATGAGGAAGAGACGGCCCTGCCCATGGGATAATTGTCCTCCTAATATAGCACTTTAACCAAGTGCTCAGCCAGACATCACGTGACCTTATAAGCCAAAGGACGGGTCTATGTGAAACAAATGGGAGCAGAGGGAAGGTGGAGCTGGTGGCCAGAAAGAATATAGCAGGGATTGCATGGACCAGAAGTTTGGGCTTAGTAAGAGTAATAAGAGAGAAAAGTCAAAGCAGCTAGAAAGGAGAGCTGAAATTTACAACCAGGCACGGGTGGGAGGGTGGATGGAGAGGGTGGGGGCAGGGTAGATGGGGAGTGTGGGGGTAGATGGGGAGTGTGGGGGTGGATGGGGAGGGTGGATGCGGATTGTGGGTGGGACAGCAGAGTGGAATAATGGAGTGTGAGGATGATCTGATTGCTGTATGATGAAAGTAAAAGAATGAGGATAAGCAAGAGCGAGCTGGTTATTTAGGAGGTATTTGCGACACTAGAGGAGGGGGAGGGGGAGAAGCAGAGGCGAATATTCTAGCAAAAAGAGAAGGAAAATAGAAAGACGACTAATCAGACAAAAATCACGACATGCAGGCATAGAATAGCCACTAGTTTTCCAACATCTTCTCCTTCTCGTCACTCAATAAAGTATCGAAAATTCCCACCCCCTGCTGTGAACCAGAAATGTACAGATCACAGAGCTGGGACTGCCGTGTCTTGAAGGTGAATGTGAACACACAGGTTTAACTCACTGAAGGCAGAAAATAAATTGAAATTCTAAAATGCTTCTTTTTCCAGACGAATTGTAGAGGGGTCCTTAAAAGAAACAGCTGGAATCCCCCCCCCCCCGAGAACCCGTAACACTAAAATAAAACTATTAAGCATATTGTAAGCTCTCGAGCAGGATCCTCTCTCCTACTGGTCTGTGTGTTTAACTTTATTATATACAAGTATTTTGTATTAATATTTTTTATTCCGTCTCACCCATTGTACAGCACTACGGAACTTGTTAGCGCTTTATAAAAACCTGGAACTGTATATTGCTTATTAATTATTAATTGTTTTAAACATGAAGCTACTATAGTTTAGTCCTGATACAAATAAACATTTATCAACAGGAACGCATGATATGTGAGGTTCTTCTTAGAGTTAAATCACCCATAAAGTAAGGGTGGGGAGATATGATACAAAGTACCCACACACATTCTTTGCGTTATGCTACTGAGTCAAGACAAAGGGCGGCTCTAATCCACCAGGACAGAGGGTATTGTATGTGGCCATGTGTGAAATGTATCTAGCACAACCTTAGATTGAATACATTGTGATTCAACGAATGACTACAATGCCAGCTATTCAGAATGTGTATCTCTCCTGCGGGGGGGGGGGGGGCTATGTACCAAATACAGTCTATCAGTATGTATTTGGAGAAATAGCTTTTCTTTCGTTTTTATTAAAGATCTTAAATAAATGTATGGAAATTTCTGAGAGTTTCAGGAAAGGTACCTCCTCTTATGTTGAGGACATCCAATCACAGCATTTGCTGGACATGGCCACACCGCGTCATCAGTGTTTTGAATCTCACTCCTAATGTTATCTGCTAAAGTATCCGTCCTGCGCGACTTGTTACAATACACTCGTTCCTTCAGACAGCCCCACAAAAAGAGGTCCGGGCTGCTAAGATTTCTGGAAATGACATGGTCCACGAAAAACCTCAGGATAGTCACCATTGACTCACGTTATGTGTGGCGTGACTCACTATCTTGCTGGATGTAACCTCGTGTCCGTTTCAAAGAGTAAGCCGTTTTTGTCCGTGGGGGTGCTATTCTCATGGCTGTGCTGTTGTCGTGGCTGTGCTGCCAGCTAGTAGCGCGCTTCCAGCATGTTCTGTGATGGGATGTGCTCAACATAAGAGGATGCACATTTCATGAAACACTTATTACTTTTCGTTTTTTTACGATCCATAATGAAAACTTTGTGTTGGGGTCTATATATGAATCACCCTGTGTATATATATATATTTACAAACAAATTCTTCACAGCTGTGCAATGTAACATGAGGAATATTAAAGAAATAACAGGTATTTTAATTCTAAAAATTGTTAAACAGTTAATATATAACTTGTGTAAATTCTGTGAAATAAATATATCAAGCTAGATATACAGCCGCCTTCAAATACTGACTCATCCAGGTCCCCCCACTCACATTACCAATTAATGGTGCACACTATTATTCAAAGAGCGACGAAATTTCAGGGAGATTTCAGTGCTCTTTCGTTTGGCACAAGTCACTGAATGACTTCACTATTCATCTCAAGGTCCCCAAGTGCGCCGAATGTAGAGTCGCCGAACGCCACCAAACAGACTGCCGAACGCCGCCGAAATCCGCCAAAACAACCACTGAACTGCAGAATAAAAAACCTCTGCTATTTCTTAAAAGGCGTTTAAAACAATAAAAATGGCTGAAAATGTGTGAAGACAGCAAAAAAACGCCACTAAAAAAGAGGGAATCAGAAATTTCTCCTATAAATCCAGGAAAATACCAAAAAAAATTCTAAAAAAAAAAAATAAGACTTTTTGTTGCAAAGAATAAACGTCGGAATAAAAACAGGGTTTCTTTTTACATTGAATCCTAGGGGATACGTCTGTTTAAACCCGTTGAACCGAAGCACCGAAAATCAGGGCAGTTCGCCAACTTTTCGGTGCAGCTCTACTTTCTCTGAATAGATTAACCATTACTTCTCTATGGGACTATTTTGGCTGCCGCCGAAGATTGCCTAATTGCGGCGACCTGAGGCAAACTGCTCCGTATTTCGCTGTCAATTTGCCAATATTTGGTGAATTGCCAGCTTTCTGAATTTCTCCACGAAATTGCACCGTACGGGGAAATTCACTGTTCGGTGCAGTTCGGTGGCAAGTTTGGCTCTTATTGAATAACCCCTTATATATCGTAACGCCGTCATTTACTCGTTTTTATACACGTTCCACTTTTTTGTCCAACAGTTGCAACACTATAACAAATGATATTACAACAAGGTCAGATTTGCGGCCAGATTCTTTTGGTTAATTAAATTATTAATTAATTTTTGGCTTAATTAACCCCTTCACTACTGAGATCGCGATAGCTCGGTTTTCAAAAGCACCATCCTGTGCCCAATATTGAGATATCTCGATCTGCAGCTCAGCAACCCAAAAGCAAACCTCTTTTTTCTCACTTAAAGTTTACAGGGTAATCCAGATGTGGACCCCTTGCTCGAGGTGCCTAGAGGGGTGTCGGCTATACCCTCCTAACGCGCCTAACAAGGCTAAAACGATTGTCGGGGTTGCTGCACCTCGCATGCAGGGATGATGTCCTTGGCATTCAGTACTGACCACCCTTTTTGGGTGTAGCGTCTGATTTGCATATGGAGCAGTTGTCCCTGTAATGGCAAAATCAAGCTAAAAACTTGAGAGACCTGAGTGGGCCCCACCGTAGAGCAGGTCACTAGTGCCGATGCTGGTTCTCAGGACCCTCACAAACCCCTCTTTTTCTCACCAAATGTGAATGAAAATTGTTTGCTGTAAACAAATTTCATTTGCTTTTGGGGTGCAGAATGTGCCCCCAAAATATTAGCCCTGTGGGCATAATGCCCAAAGAGCTAAAACTGTGTAAGATCAGCAAACTGAATGCCCTGGCAACGGACATTCAGCAAGCCGATACAGTTGTTGCAGTGAACCACAGGCTGCAACTGTAACTCAATTTGGCAGTAGATGGCGCCATCTACTGGCCAAATATGTTAGTACAGTAAGAAATTCATTGGGAGTATTTCTAAATATGTTGTACAGTATAATTAATTAAAAATGATTTTTCAAAAAAAAACACTGGTTCCAGACATTTTTTTTTTTAGGAAAATCACTTGGTAGTGAATGGGTTAATTTTTGGATCATGCACGTATAATTTATTGAAGATCCAGTGGCTGTTTTTCCACAGGAGGACGATGGGCTGCCACGACACAAAACTCTCAAACTGAGCACCGGCTGAAGCCAAACGCTCCCGTGTGAGTCTCTCGTACGCTGGACGCCACAGACGCTACAAAACATGAGGTTGACTATGCCATTTCCCACTGATCTCCGCCTGTGAAATATGAATGTTTCTGGTTCTTGCAGAAAATCAGGTTAAATATTTTCCAGTCGATTAAATTAAGATCTTTTGATGTCATCCACGCAGCACGGAAACGTCGCGGAGCCAAGTTTCTCTCTCTCTCCAGGATTATGTTGCTTTGCCGGGTTCCGCTCGCGGTTAATTAGTTGTGTTTGGAATTGCAAACAGCTTTCCTGTTGTTGCTTTTGCTTTATTTGTATTTGTATATCTTCGCTTGTGCCAGTCTGTAAAACCGCTATTAGTGCCAGGACTAACCCTCGGCGGCTGGAGTCCGCAGGTGGATTAGTGGCTGGTATCACGCGATGACTTTGCCAGATCGCAGCGTTCTCGGCTCGCTCTCCAAAGACTGATTAGTCCCTCCCTGCTGCTGCTCCACTTCTTACATGGACTCTAACAAATTACAGTCAGGTCCAGAAATATTGGGACATGAACACAATTCTAACATCTTTGGCTCTATACACCACCACAATGGAGTTGGAATGAAACAAACACAATGTGCTTTAACTGCAGACTGTCAGCTTTAATTTGAGGGTATGTACATCCAACTCAGGTGAACGGTGTAGGACTTACAGCAGTTTGCAGATGTGCCTCCCACTTGTTAAGGGACCAAAAGTAATGGGACAATTGGCTTCTCAGATGTTCCATGGCCAGGTGTGTGATATTCCCTCATTACCCCAATTACAATGTGCAGATAAAAGGCCCAGAGTTCATTTCAAGTGTGCTATTTGCATCTGGAATCTGTTGCTGTCAACTCTCAAGATGAGATCCAAAGAGCTGTCACTATCAGTGAAGCAAGCCATGATTAGCCTGAAGAAACAAAACAAACCCATCAGAGAGATAGCAAGAACATTAGGCGTGGCCAAAACAACTGTTTGGAACATTCTCCAAAAGAAGGAATGCACCGGTGAGCTCAGCAACACCAAAAGACCCGGGAGACCACGGAAAACAACTGTGGTGGATGACCGAAGAATTCTTTCCCTGGTGAAGAAAACACCCTTCACAACAGTTGGCCAGATCATGAACACTCTCCAGGAGGTAGGTGTATGTGTGTCAAAGTCAACAATCAAGAGAAGACTTCACCAGAGTGAAAACAGAGGGTTTGTCAGGATCCCTGGCTATAGCCATTCTGGAACCCCCCCCCCCCGGTGGTACACTTCCATGTACAGCTCCTGCCCTGTAACCAGCATTCACTATCAGCATCCAGCAATGCAACAGTTAACTCACAAACAACACACTTGACTCACAAAATAAAGGGCTCTGCCCCACAATTAAGATTGCTGGTTCATTACAGCGCTTGTGCTGAGAGAGTGAGGTGCTGCTAACTCGCTGCTCTGCTATACCCATCTGTTCCTGTTTATTATTTATGTTTCCTGCAACTCCACCATCATCCTTCTGAGAATCATCCGGTCAGTTTATTTCCACATAATCCTCCCTACCCCTTCCCGCCTGCTTATCAGTGCAGGACACTGCATCCTGGGCTCATACCCCTGCCATCCAGGTGCCACCCAGGTACCATCCCCAAGTTCCTGACAGGGATCACCAAAAGATGTAAACCATTGGTGAGCCTCAAAAACAGGAAGGCCAGATTAGAGTTTGCCAAACAACACCTAACAAAGCCTTCTCAGTTCTGGAACAAGATCCTATGGACAGATGAGACCAAGATCAACTTGTACCAGAGTGATGGTAAGAGAAGAGTATGGAGAAGGAAAGGAACTGCTCATGATCCTAAGCATACCAACTCATCAGTGAAGCATGGTGGTGGTAGTGTCATGGCGTGGGCATGTATGGCTGCCAATGGAACTGGTTCTCTTGTATTTAATGATGATGTGACTGCTGACAAAAGCAGCAGGATGAATTCTGAAGTGTTTTGGGCAATATTATCTGCTCACATTCAGCCAAATGCTGCAGAACTCATTGGACGGCGCTTCACAGTGCAGATGGACAATGACCCAAAGCATACTGCAAAAGCAACCAAAGAGTTTTTGAAGGGACAGAAGTGGAATGTTATGCAATGGCCAAGTCAATCACCTGACCTGAATCCCATTGAGCATGCATTTCACTTGCTGAAGACAAAACTGAAGGGAAAATGCCCCAAGAACAAGCAGGAACTGAAGACAGTTGCAGTAGAGGCCTGGCAGAGCATCACCAGGGATGAAACCCAGCGTCTGGTGATGTCTGTGCGTTCCAGACTTCAGGCTGTGATTGACTACAAAGGATTTGCAACCAAGTATTAAGAAGGGAAAGTTTGATTTATGATTATTATTCCGTCCCATTACCTTTGGTCTCTTAACAAGTGGGAGGCACATCTGCAAACTGCTGTAAGTCCTACGGAAGGAGAATCAGGCCAGAAGATGGTCGCAATTATGAGCCAGGCGGCCATCTTGTTCAGAATATTGGTTCACTTGAAATTAACTAGGTAGATTTTAGTTGGAATTAGAATGAAGCTTACATAGAATCTTAGGAATGTGCTAGATCAGCAGAGAAGCAATTAAAATTAAGGAAGATCCGGGCTGTTCCTGGCACAAAGGGGACAGGATGAGAAATGGATACACCAAGGTCACAGAGGCTTGCAGCGAGACAAAGAAGAGCGTAGAAACAGACCAGGTCTTATCTACAGCAAATAACAAGCAGGTTCTAGGGAGGTGGGCACAGGCCGGATTGAGCGTAGCAGCAAATCATCTTCTGTCAAACTAACATGAAGCTTGCCAATTTATGGCCAATGTATGGAATGTCTTTGTAATTGACCAAGGGAGGTACTAACCCACGTGGGGTGGGATAGTGTCACCGGGAGGTGGGTTAATTGGGATGTACCTAATTATGTATTTGGGGTATAAGATCTCATGTCACGGGGAAATCGAGGCTCACTCTTTGCGATTCAATCCTGTGTGAGCATTGTGTGACGATACAAATAAAGTTTGCCTTTCCTGAAGAGACTCGTGTTCAGACAATCCTTCCTCGTGTCGGTCCGGCCTCGTCCCGAGTGAACCAAGTGGATTCCGGTTACACTACACCGTTCACCTGAGTTGGATGTACATACCCTCAAATTAAAGCTGACAGTCTGCAGTTAAAGCACATTGTGTTTGTTTCATTCCAACTCCATTGTGGTGGTGTATAGAGCCAAAAATGTTAGAATTGGGTCGATGTCCCAATATTTATGGACCTGACTGTATTTTTTTCATAAAAAAAGCTAATTCAGGCGACATAGTCTGATCTTTAATTTCAGGTGATTTTGCATTAGAAATAGGGTTGGGAGAGACGCTCTTAAGTTTATTCGTTTTAAGGTGGAAGGGGGGTTTAATCTTTATTTTTGTGGTGTTAATTAGACCATGGTGGTGTCGTTAACCCCTTATTGCACCATGGGGTTTTTGGAAGGGGAGCAGATGGGCATGATCTACACATCAAGCCCTTTCCTGCCAGCTTTAGGTTGCCGGCAACCCAACACTCAGGTGGTTCAGGCAGGGTTGTTACGCTTCATGATTTGATGCTCACACTTATGCTATCTGCGTCATTCTGTTGCCTCTGCTACACGATTTGGCAACACCCATATTGACTCTCCCTTAGTGGGTGTTTCCAGTTTTTAAAGGACTAATTTAGAGTTTCCCTTATTCTGTTTGGTTCTCTCTGTGAGCTGGGGTCCATAGAAAGCATGACAAAATGTGAACCTGGCCTCACAGCTAGGTGAATTCCATTGGCCATCGGCGTCATTCTATTGCCTCGGCTACTCATCTTGGCGCCACCGATATTGACTCTTCTCCTGCTCTCGTCGACAGTATCACTGTAACCGTATATAACAAACTGATGACCCTGCTGGCTCATGCATCAGTTTGTTATATGCCCTATTTGTGCCACGGCATCCTGAGGCATCATTACATCGGGAGCACTCAAGATCATTTTGACGCACAAGACCCAACACTAGCCAACCTAACTGCAGACAGCCCTATTTAAGTCACCAGCGTGCTAGGAAACACCCCCTGTTGTGGTTTTATACCCAAGAGTGCGTCATTTATAGAACATTTGCTTATTGTGTGTACCGGTTTGGATTGCCTCGACTTTGTTGACTTCTGTATTCCCGACCATTGGCTTGTTTATACCGTTATGCTGTCTTCTGTAATCGTGACCGTGACTTGTTCTTTCTGTGAGTTATATTTCCCTGTTTCCCTTAGTGGGTGTTTTCAGCCGGACAAATAAAAGACCAATTTAGCGTTTCCCTTATTCTGTTTGGTTCACTCTGTGAGCTGGGGTCAATAGACAACGTGACATGTGCGAACATGGCATCACAACTGGGCAAATTCCATCGGCCATCAGCGTCATTCCGTTGCCTCTGCTACTTGTCTTGGCGCCACCCATATTGACTCTCCTCATGATCTCACAACAGTGTTACTGACCCTGCTGGCTCGTTTGTTTGTTATATGTCCTTTCTGTGTCATGTCTTCCTGGGACGCCTGCGTCTCAGAGTCACTACGCTGGTATCACTACAGAACATTTGGTGCATGAGAACCGACAGTAACGGATCTGGTAGCACTTTTTATGTCTATTCCATGCCAAGAATGACGCCCTGCTGTGGTCTTATACCCAGGAGCACATAATTTATATTATATTTGCTTATTCTGTGTGCCGACCTGGATTGCCTTGATTTTGTTGACTTCTGTATTCCCGACCATTGGCTCGTTTATACCCTTTATGCTGTCTTCTGTATTCCCGACCATTGGCTCGTTTATACCCTTTATGCTGTCTCCTGTATTCCCGACCTTTGGCTCGTTTATACCCTTTATGCTGTCTTCTGTATTCCCAACCGTGGCTTGTTCTTGTTGTGAGATATCTTTCCCTGTTTCCCTTAGTGGGTGTTTTCAGCCGGACAAATAAAAGACCAATTTAGGGGTTCCCTTATTCGGTTCAGTTCACTCTGTGAGCTGGGGCCAATTGGCGAACCTGGACTAGCGGTTCGTCAGATTCCAGCCTTGAAGGCTCGGAACAACCCACTCCAAAGACTTGGATGTCACTGCCCAGCGGATCGGTATGCAGCACCATTCAAGCCCTTAAAGACTGAAGCGGGATATTTCAAATGCTTTGAACGCTTAGTGCATACCACCCATAGATTGTGTCATTTTTAGAATGTCAGCCTCGGGTTATATAGTCCATAGGAGGACAGTCACAGATGATGACATCCATGGAACGTAAACCACTGACTGAGTCATCTATAGGATGTCAGTCACAGATTGTGTCTTGAATCGAATGCCAACCACAATCCAATGTCCATGGAATGTCGGCAAGAGGTTGTGTCATCCATAGAATGTCAAAACCTGATCGTCAAACCCAGATTGCTCAGGTTTGCACAAATGGATACCGCTAGGGAATGTTTTCCTTGAAAGAATGGGATAAAGACAACAACAGCATTTTGATGAATGACTGACGCCGTTTTAATTGTATAATCATGCCAACACCATGGTTTTTAATAAAGGAAGCACCAGAACCCTACAAAAAATTCCAATAAGTGCCTACTGGAATACAAAGCCGGTTTCGGTACCTCATTGCGCCAGGCAATTACTTTACACCGTGGCTATTTAAAGGTTTAATCCGCTTTCCGGCAAAGCAGGCTCAGCGTCGGAGAAATTAATCGTGGCATCCAATATGATTATCTCAGGCGAGTTTCACAATTAATTGTATAAATAGGGGGATTATAAAGGTTGTTGTGGTTGTTATTTATTTATTTGCAATGTATTTTACCAGGAAGGATACATTGAGATTCCTCTCGTTTTCAGTATGTCCTGGGTTCAGGAACATTGTATTTCTGTAACGACTGTAACAATTCAAAGTGATAAAATGCAAGATATTAAAAAAAACACAAATATACAGATTAACACAGAAAATAAATATGTAGGAAATAGTCACTGTGTTACATGTTTACAGGTGCATTCTGTATATAGACACTATGTTACATGTTTACAGGTACATTCTGTATATAGTCACTATGTTACATGTTTACAGGTACATTCTGTATATAGTCACTATGTTACATGTTTACAGGTACATTCTGTATATAGTCACTATGTTACATGTTTACAGGTACATTCTGTATATAGTCACTATGTTACATGTTTACAGGAGCATTCTGTATATAGTCACTATGTTACATGTTTACAGGTGCATTCTGTATATAGTCACTATGTTACATGTTTACAGGTGCATTCTGTATATATTCACTGTGTTACATGTTTACAGGTGCATTCTATATATAGTCAGTATGTTACATGTTTACAGGTGCATTCTGTATATAGTCACTATGTTACATGTTTACAGGCGCATTCTGTAAATAGTCACTGTGTTACTTGTTTACAGGTGCATTCTGTATATAGTCACTATGTTACATGTTTACAGGTGAATTCTGTATATAGTCACTGCGTTACATGTTTACAGGTGCATTCTGTATATAGTCACTATGTTACATGTTTACAGGTGCATCCCGTATATAGTCACTATGTTACATGTTTACAGGTGCATTCTGTATATAGTCACTATGTTACATGTTTACAGGCACATTCTGTATCGAGGTATGTTAATAGGTATGTTAATTGAGTGTCTTAAAACTGGGGGAAGATTTGATGGCGTCTGGGAGGTTATTCTATATTTGCGATGCTCTGTAGGAAAATGAGGATCAAGCCACTTTCCTTTTTTTTGTAAGGGGTCAAGTCCTACAGGAACGCATGGTAACACAGTTTTCTCACTATTTTAGCAGGAGGAACTTAGTTCCCTTTTAGCTGATATACTGGGAAGCTGCAATACCTTTCTATATAGACACAATTTTATAAAACCGTCTATGGGATGGCAAGGGAATGACAATTTCTCAGTGTTTGCCAGAGGAATGGTAATTTTATGCATAAAGACGTGATGCAGCTGCTTCACCTCCCAGTAATCTTTAATTCCCCGAAAGGACAGAAATGTCGGTGAGTTCCCACACTTATTTTTAACAACTTGACCCCTGTGTATTGTGGTATTGCAAGTAAGGTGCAGGTCCTGGATCGGAGGTTATAGGATGAGGGAACTGCTGGGGGAAGCAGCCTATTCAGGTAGGATGGCATCTTCACAGAAAAGCTCTTAAACACCAGGTTGGAAAGGTGAAGGGTGCGTCTAGATTCCAGTGACGGACAGGTTAGCTCTTTTAACAAGTCACAATGGTGGGTCATGTAGTTACATTGTAGCACAAAGCGACAGAATGAGTTATACAATGTAGTAAGTTTATGAAGGTGCGTTTGCGGGGCAGCTGCATACACTACATCTCTGTATTCAGATGTAACAAACATAAAATTCAATATTTTTGCTCTCCAGATACTTAGGAAAAACGACCAGTGTCTTGGTGTGGCTTGTGATATGTGCGCCTGCTCTTTGAACTGATCAAGCTGGAGATGCCTGCGGAAAATCAGACTCCACGTAATAACATACGGGGTTATAGAAACATAGAATGTTCATTGTACGGTCAGCTATAATAATGGTAAATTTATTTTGGATCAGCAAGAGAGAATCAAATCAGCAACTTTGGTCCTACAGATGTTTTGGGACTACATCTCCCATGATGCTCAGCCACTCATTAGGTTGTCTGAGACACTTGGGAAACGCACTACCAATACACAAGCTGCTTCCACTGCCCCACCATTCCCGAACCGCTGGCACTAACGATTCTGACATTCAGTAAAACTCCCCTTGTCTTCCTCAACCCCAAGCCTTCTAGATTGTAAGCTCCTATGAGCAGGGCCCTCTACACCTCTTGTTTCCATCATATGTTCTTATATCAGTATCTCGTCCCACTTGGTTATTGTAAAGCGCTGCAGAAATTGTTGGCGCTATATAAATGATGATGATGATAATAATAGTAATCGGGAGGGCTAAGGTTGCTGCCCTCTGAGCTACATAAAACTAACATGATAAACGATAGAAAAAGCCCAGCTTTGTGAATTAATTCCACAAAACAGCATATTTTTGAGCACTTTCCAAGCGGGTGTGTGGGTTACAAGGTATCTGAAAAATCATAGACAAAAGTATAAAACAGACAATTCACTTAACAAATCGTTAACACATTCACTACCAAGGGTATGTTGTTGAGTATAATAGTACCATGACATTAATTTGAAACATTAATTGCATAGTTAACACTTAATGCAATATCTGTATGTGCTGCATAATGCCTGTGTATGGCAATTACAGCAACACCTTGTATCTGTATGTGCTGCATAATGCCTGTGTATGGCAATTACAGCAACACCTTGTATCTGTATGTGCTGCATAATGCCTGTGTATGGCAATTACAGTAACACCTTGTATCTGTATGTGCCGCATAATGCCTGTGTATGGCAATTACAGCAACACCTTGTATCTGTATGTGCTGCATAATGCCTGTGTATGGCAATTACAGTAACACCTTGTATCTGTATGCGCTGCATAATGCCTGTGTATGGCAATTACAGTAACACCTTGTATCTGTATGCGCTGCATAATGACTGTGTATGGCAATTACAGCAACACCTTGTATCTGTATGTGCTGCATAATGCCTGTGTATGGCAATTACAGCAACACCTTGTATCTGTATGTCCTTTTATGGCAATTACAGCAACACTGTGTATCTGTACTGTACAGTGATTTACACTCATTATAACCCCCTGAATCTTTTACCTGTACAGCAGCGACTGACCCCAAAGCTCTCCCTGTATTCTCCCCTCTCCCTGGCTGCTGTAATGGAGCAGTAAAGTTTGCTGAAGTTTTGGCTGCAGTGAGGGTGGGGGCTGCTCCTTGTAGATTTTTTTTATAATACAGAGTAACTAGTGGGAGATCTCAGTGAGTTTCTGTGACGTTTCCTCCAATATCTAGGAATCCGATCCCTATACGCAGCACGTTTATCCTAAACCTCCAATCTTTAATATGGTCGGTAATATATATCTCTATAGCCTAGAACAGGATACAGTACCCAAGATATACAAGAGAATAACACGCTGGTTTAACAGAGAGTATGTCAACCGTAGCCAGGGGTCAGTATCACCAGAGAGTATGTCCGTCAAGCAGAGTCAAGCACAGAACCGAAAATACAAAGCACAGCACTGAGAGGAGGTGAAAACCACGTCAGAGCAATGAGAGAATGAACAGCTAGTGGTTTTATACCCAGCGGTGCGGTGCTGTGCTCCGCCCCCCGGCATCCCACGTAACCACCGCGATCCTGCTCTTTACTTGACACCCGGCCAGTGAGCAGCGAAGATGATGCTGCCAGCGCTGGGCATCTCCGGCGTGGGATGTGACAGTTTCACCTCAGGGAGCACACTAATAACTGCCTTAAAAAGGGATATTTTAGGTTGAGTATCCGTTAACTGAAATGCTCGGGACTAGAAGAGTTTTGGATTTCATATATTTGCCCTCACAGAGGGCCCAGTGGGAGAGTGGGGTCCGGTGCAGTGCATCTTCCACACATGCCCAGAGAGTTCCTTTAATGCTTTTGTTGTCTGTGACTCTTGGTTGATAAATGTAGTATGATACAATCAAAAGACAGCAGCGAAGCCCCATAGCCATCCACGCCAAAAGTTATCCTCAACCGCTGAATACAGCCAAAACCAAAAGGGGTTATTCAAAGAGCACCGAATTGGCCACGAAATTGCACGAACAGTGAATTTCCCCGTACGCTGCAATTTCTTGACCATTCGGCTATTCAGAGAGCAGTAGACATGTGCACAGCACAAAATTTTGTTTTGAACTAATGGATTAGTCCTAAAATGCAATTTATTTAGTTGCTAAAGAAATTCGTTTTCAGTTCTTTAGTATGAAAACTAATTATTTTCATTCATCCGAAAACCAATGGAAACAATTACTATTGTAGTGGCTCCTCAGAGGGCTGAGATCGCTGCTTGTTACAGTATCTCTCACTCTCAGCACAATGTGGGCCATATTACATAGTTGGTGCTAACTTAACCAGAGCTGCTGTAAACTTCCCAGAGCCATTGTAGCCTATGGAGGTTTTCAGTTTACAACAGCTCTGGTTAAGTTAGCACCAACATTGTAATACTGCCCCGTGTCAGGCCAAGCTGTTACAGTAACTGACTGCTGCTCATCACAGCGCTCAGAGTTTCAGTAAAACTAGTAAATAATATTTTTATATATAAGGTTAGAACAATATTCATTTCCTTGTTTTACTGAAACTCTGAGCGCTGTTAGTCAGTTACTGTAACAGCTGAGCCTGATACATTGTACTGAGATAATGTAACAAGCAGCCGATCTCAGCGCTCACAGCCACTGGATTTAAAAAGCTAAAAAAAAAAGGATCCTCTCTGTATAATGTTTAGAACATCCTCCTGCATTAATTAATACCCCTCTCTGTATAATGTATACAACATCCACCTGCATAAATTAATACCCCTCTGTATAATATATAGAACATCCTCCTGAATTAATGTCCCTCTCTGTATAGAACATCCTCCTCAATTTATACCTTTCTCTGTATAATGTATATAACATCCTCCTGCATTAATATCCCTCTCTGTATAATATATAGAACATCCTCCTGCATTAACTAATGCCCCTCTCTGTATAGAACATCCTACTGCATTGGCATGTGGAGGGTGCAGAACTTCGGATGTTGCGATGTTGCGCTTCATTGCTGGTCTCCTTCACTCATCAATGTAATATCACAAAAAGGACTGAAACTAAAATGTAGTGCATTTTATTTTAGTTTCTTTCATTTTTTGTACTGAGCAGTTTCGTTTCTCTTGAGTCATACGAAAACTAAATTATCCCAAAATTCGGACTAAATCGTTTTAGTACTAAAACGAATGCAAATGTCTAGAGAGCAGGCGATTCACCAAATATTGGAGAATTGCCAGCGAAATACGGTGGATCGTCAGTCAAATCCCCATAGAGAAGCAATGGTTATTCTATTCAGACACACCGAACAGCAGTGAAAAGTCAGCGCCCTGCTGTTTGGTGCTTTCATTCGACAGGTTTAAACAGGCAAGGTTTCAATGTTAAAAATATTCCCCTTTTTTTTTCATATTTATTCAACCGTTTATTCTTTTCATTTGCAGCAAAAAGTCTCTTTATTTATTTTGTCGGATTTTTTAGGCATTTTTCCAGATTTTTTTTCAGCAGTTTAGTTTTCAAATTTTTTTAACCCCTTCGCTGCGGAGGACGCGCTCAGCGCGTCCACCCGCAGGTAGCGTTCCTTGCTGAGCGCGTCCTCCCTTTGGGGCCAGCAATCGGCCGGGTTCCGACCGATCGCTGTGCCCCCCGGTGCGGGCTGACATCCTCGATGTCAGCCCAGCACCCGGAACCGCCGCCGGCACAATTGGATGTCATCGCGGTGGCGCGATGACATCTAATTCAGGCGCCCCCCGCATGTGCGGAGGAGGCGCCTGAAAGGGAGGGGGGAGGTCCTTCGGACCTCTCTCCCTCCCGATCGCCCGGGTGCAGGGGGTTAATCCAGGCACCGTTTGGAAGGGCACAGCCTGCCTTTCCTAATGGTACCTGGAATTAACCCCATGGGGGCCGGATCACGAATCGGCGCCGAAAAGTGCCGGTTCGTGATCCTTTCCCGGAGCTGGCCGACATCTTGGATGTCGGCCAAGCTTCCGGGAATGCCCCCTGAGGACTGGCGTCATCGTGCATAGCACGATGACGCCAGTCCTGGCGTTAACCCCTAACTGCCACCAATGGTGGAGATCGGGGGTTCCAATGAACCCCCTATCTCGCTACCGTGGCAGTTAGGGGTTAATGTTTGATATTCTTGGATAGGCCAGAGCATGGCCGTTCCAACAATACCAAACATGACTAAGAAAAAAGTTTTTTTAAAAAAAATAAAAAATAAAAAATTATTTAAAAAAAATTATAAAAAAAAAAAAAATATTATTTTTTTTTTTGGTTCGTTAATGCAGCAATATTGTTCCCATTTCAATTATAATGTGAACAATGATGCTGCACCAACGATTTTTGTATGCGGTACGTTTGTTAAAAATGGCGTACTTTTCCCCCCAAAAAAATGTAACGAGACCCCATCTCTAATTTTTTTAACAAGCGCACCCCATACAAAATATAACCGCAATTGCTCGCATGTTAAAATGTGAAAAAAAAACACTTTACACGTTGTAAATTATTGAAAATTCATATCTTATTGCATACTGCATAACATATACATATAATAATGACATATTATGAATCTGCCGAGTCTGACGGAAAGAACGATATATAATACGTCTGGGTCATATACTAAAATAAGCCTTCAAAACACGTTTAAACATGATGAGCAAAACCGGTAAAAATGACCTCAGCACAGAGGCAGGAAATGCCTCAGCAGCGAAAGGGTTAAAAAGTCTTTTTCTCTGTAACAGGCCTTTTTATTATTATTCACAGGATCTTATATTATATCCCCAGGCATTTTCACGCAGTATTTTTTTTGGAATAACCACGTTGCCTTTTTTTTTTTTTCCCATTCGGAGGATTGTTGGCTTTTTCTGGCGGCTGACTCGGCGGGTCGTCGACTTTTTTTGGTTCGATTCGGCGGTCTGTTCGGCGGATTGCCAGATGCATTCGGCATTTTTATCAATGGTTTTTCATATCGATTCGGCAGTTTTTCAGAACGATTCAGCAGCTTTCTGATTTGAAACAGTGGTTTTTCTCATGCATTCGGTGGGTCGATTCGCTGCACTTCGGGGACCCTGCGGTGAATGCTGAATTTGAACTCGCCAAAGTGTGAGGAACACAAATAACCCTGAAAAAAAAAAAGGTTTAGTAAATTCCTTTACATAAAAGAGACTGCACATCATTATATGGCACATATTTTTCTAGGTTTGCCACTGATATGCCTTACAGCTGTTAGAATTGTGTGTATCGTCGTGTATCGCTCTCCCATGTTGCAGAGCAGATAGAATCTCATGTTTCAGGTTAGGGATGGGGTGGCGGTTCGATGCGAACATGAGATCGAACAGTGAACATTTCCGCGTGTTCGCTGCGTGTTCGCCCACAATGCACCACGATGGACCACAATGCACTTTTCCACTGGCCTGAAGCTTGTAATTGGCTACAGCCTTGCACCTGACCACAGGTCAGGTGCAAGACAGGTGCAAGACTATGCCAATCAGGGCTGATTGGACAAAGTTTTCCCAAACATGGGCTAAGTCCCGCAGCACACTATATAAGGCTTCCCCGCAGCCCCCCCAGTGTGTGTTTGTTGCAGGAGTGAATCAGAGAGGAGAGGAGACTGTTCTATCACTGACCTATACCAGAGTTCTGGGAATTTGAATCTGTGTGTTGGCACTGCCGGGCTATCAGGCTATCAGGGTGTATCACTGACTTCTACCAGAGTTCTGGGAATTTTATTCTGTGTCTTGGCACTGCCAGCTATCAGGGACAGGGTGTATCACTGAGTTTTAGCAGAGTTCTGAATATCTTTAGTCTAGATAACACAGTTGAATCAGAGTTCTGCATATCTCTAATCTATAAATCACTCACCATGTCAGAAAGACCAAAGAGGACAGGCAGACGCTCCCAGACACAGATAAGAGGGCAAGCAGCCTCTGTGTCGGAAGGCTGTGCCCCTGGTCGTCGTGGACGTGGTGCATCCTCTGCAGGGGCATGCTTGTCCTTTCTAACTGGTGCTGGCCGTCTTAAGCAGCAGCAACATAGAGAGGATTTGCAGGATTGGCTAACCAGGCCATCCTTATCCTCCGAGTCCTCTGCCAGCCAGGCTTGTAGTGGTTTACAGTCCACCTCAGCTACCAAAACATCTAATTCAGCCTCCATGTCCACAACTGCTCCTGCCGTAGCCTCACCATCATACACGGAGGAGTCAGCTGAATTGTTTGACTACAATGACAGTGACACGCTGCTTGAGGATGCGCAGCAACTCCAGTGCTCTGATTCAAACTCTGAGGTTGAGGAAGGGAGTAAAATCAGCCTAGAGGGAGGGGGTGCCAGTGACACACAAATAACTGACACTCATGTTCCCCCAGCAGCTTCAGCATACTGCCAAGTTGGCTCCAGTGACGAGGAGATAGGGGGTGATGACGATGATGAGGTCACTGACTCCACCTGGGTGCCTGATCGAACAGAGGAGTCAAGTGAGGAGGAGGAGGCGGCCCAACAAAAATGAGGCACAATGTCCTCTATGAGAAACCATAGCCAGTCCAAGGCATCAGATGTCAGAGCTGCTCAGGTGCAGAACGCTGTTGTCTCAAAGCACACGTCCAGGAACTCTGCTGTCTGGGAGTTCTTCATGACATGTGCAGCAGACCGCAGCGTTACTATTTGTAAGCTATGTCTGAAGAGGATCAAACGTGGGCGAAACATCAGCTGCTTGGGTACCACATGTTTGAAGCGACATATGACCACCTGTCATGCATCCCGTTGGCATAACACTTCCCATCGATCCTCATCTGTCTCTACCTCCACTATATGTCATGCCATTTCTACAACCTCCACTGACAGGGATGATGTTATAGTAATATGTGTACCAGGTCCTTCCTCAGAATGTGACAGCATCCCATCAGCTGCAGATTTACGCAGTCAGATTTCATTGCCCCAGCTGCTGCAGCGTGAGAAAAAATATAGTCCCAACCATCCCCTTGCACAGCGTCTAAATGCCAGCTTGACAAAATTACTTGAATTACAGCTGCTGCCTTTCCAGCTGGTGGACTCTGCCTCCTTCTGTGAATTTGCCAAATGTGCTGTACCACAGTGGCAGGTTCCAAAACGCCAGTTCTTTTCACGGAAGGCAATTCTAGCACTATACCAGCACGTGGAAGACAATGTTATGGAGTCATTGGGAAAGGCAGTCAGCAGCAAGGTGCACATTACTTTAGACACATGGTCCAGCAAGCATGGGCAGGGCCATTACATTTCCTTCACGGCACACTGGGTAACTCTGTGTCAGGTTTAATACTTTGCAGGTACTTGCCTTTCAGGTAATGAGGTCGATATGCAGGTCTCAGGGATGCACACAGTTCGTGGGAGAGGAGAATCACACACGAGGGCTGTGGGACAGGACACACTGAAACTCACAGGTTGGCTTAGAGTGATGTGGAAAGCAGTCCTTGAGTCCAGGTGCGAGGGTAGTTGCTCCTGGGAGAGCACGGTGGGATAGGGAGGAAACACACAGGGTCTTGAGGGGTAGTTGCTCCTGGGAGAGCCCGGTGGGTTGATGAGAAACCTGATTTTCCCTGGAGCTTGAATAGCTGGTCTTGTTCACAGGAACAGGAGACAACAATGAAGCCAGGATCAGAGGGCGTGTGGAGCCTTTATTGATTGGGCACATGGGTGAATCACGTGAACAGAGGTGTGTGTGTGTGTGTTAGGTGATTTTAACTGTTTGATACTGTGCAGAAAGGCAGCACCTTTCATGCAGCCGTCTCTTGCAGGTAATGTCACAGGAACGGGCAGGTACGGTCCTGACACTCTGCTTGCAGCTGGGAAAGATCCAGGATGGGGGCTCTGTGCTGGAGCTTGCTCATCCACCAAGCCTCCAGAAAGCTGCTTATATGAGGTCTGTCTGCTCCACCACCTCTTCCTGCTCCTCCTCCTTCTCTGTTTCTGGCGAAGTGGCAGTTAAACCGACGCGTGGCAGGGGCTATGCAATGGCTCAAGCAAAAAGATGCCATACTGTGATTTAGCTGGTTTGTTTAGGGGACAGGAGCCACACCGGGCCAGAAATTCTGTCAGCTCTGCAGGGGCAGGTGCAGAGATGGTTAAAACCATGCCAGCTTGAGCTGGGAATGGTCGTCTGTGATAATGGCAGCAACCTTCTCTCCGCCCTATGCCAGGGTAAGTTGACGCATGTACCATGCCTACCACACGTCCTAAATCTGGTGGTACAGCGCTTCCTAACCAGGTACCCAGGGCTGGAAGAGCTTCTCAGCCAGACCAGAAAAGTCTGCAGCCACTTCAGACGGTCATTCCCAGCAAGTGTTCGCCTGGCAGAAATCAAAGAGAATTACACCTTCCCACAAACCGTCTGATCTGTGACATGCCCACCAGGTGGAACTCGACATTGGCAATGCTGCAGCATCTGCACAGGCAGCAGAGGGCCATCAATGAGTACCTGTGTGAGAATGGCACAAGGACAGGTTCAGGTCCACTTGTTTTTTTTTCCCCCGCAGTGGCTGATGATCAAGGATGCATGCACTGTACTGTCACCATTTGAGGAGGCAACGAGGATGGGGAGCAGGGACAGTGCATGCATCAGTGACACAATTCCTTTAGTGTTCCTGCTGGAGCGCACTCTGCGGGGAATTATAGATGTGGCACTAGAGGCAGAGCAGTGGGAGGAAGAGGAGGACTTCGCTATCTCTCAAGGCCCCAGTCTTTACGCAGACAGCATTCCTGCGGGTCCTCAGATCAGACAGGAGGAGGGTGAGGAGGAATATTTAAGTTGTGGGGGCATTGAAGGTGGGGATTCCTCAAGGGAGGGTTTTGTGTGCCCAGAAACCCAAGGACTAGTACGTGGCTGGGAGGAGGTAGTGCACGATACGGTCATCCTCAGCAACTAGGAACACTCGGAAGCTAATGCCTCCTCCAACCTACACTGCATGGGCTCCCTTATCCTGCAAAGCCTGCTAAAGGACCCCAGAATTCGCGCTATCAAGGAGAGGGATCATTACTGGTTGGCAAACCTTCTTGATCCACGATACAAGGGTATGGTTGCAGAGCTCATCCTGCCCTCACACAGAGAGGACAGGATGAAACAGCTTGAGGACGCTCTAATGCAACACTTGTGTAACACCTTTCCAGGCACTGGTAGGTTACCAAGTGATGACACAGGTGCTTCTGAGACTGGGGTTTATCAGAGGAAGAGCGGTGAAAGGCCACTTGACTAATGCCTTTTCCAATTTTTTTAGTCCACGACACCCTGGGATGTCAAATGTAAGCACCCATTGCCTGCCCTACCATATGGTGCAGGACTACCTAGGGGCAAGGGCAAACCTGGATACCTTTACAGCAGATGATCCACTGACTTACTGGGTGTTGAGATTGGATCACTGGCCAGAACTTAGCCAATATGCTATGCAGCTACTAGGTTGCCCTTCATCCAGCGTGCTTTTTGAAAGAACGTTCAGTGCCGCTGGAGGTTTTGTCACAGACAAAAGAGTGCGTCTGTCCACCGACTTTGTAGGCCGGCTGACATTTATAAAAATAAATCAGTCCTGTATCAGCAGCTGTCACTCCCCTGATGCTGATGTAACTGAATAGATCGGGGATCTCTTCTGCATTCCCAAAACCTCCACCGCTGCACTCTTCCACAATACCTCAGAAGGGTTACGGTGTGAACGCACTAGCTGGCACCAAAGGCCCAATATTTGGGTGTTTTGACGCGTGTACCAGATTCATATCATTTTAATATTTGACGGCAGGGTCCACCCCTGCACTCTTCCACAATACCTCAGAGGGGTTACGGTGTGAAGGCACTAGCTGGCACCAAAGGCCCAATATTTGGGTGTTTTGACGCGTGTACCAGATTCATATCATTTTAATATTTGACGGCAGGGTCCACTCCTGCACTCTTCCACAATACCTCAGAGGGGTTACGGTGTGAAGGCACTAGCTGGCACCAAAGGTCCAATTTTAATGCACCTGTTGTTACTTTCATCGAAAGCCTGCATAAGTTTCACCTTAATTTAGCCAAAAAATCACTAAACTTGTTCTGCATGTCCTAAAATGTCTCCTCTTTTCATACAGGCTGCCGCCCCAAGCAGTTGTTTATGAATAGATTAAAGGAAAACCATTTACCGTCATTTGAAATGTCATTTTTTTCTTTTTAAATGTTTCTATACATCCTACAAATCAGCCACTTCACAGGCAGGTTATGGGGACCTCCTAGGCACGATATTTGAAGGAATTTTTGTTTTTATTCTTAACCTTTATGTCATGGAAAAAAATCACTGTTCTTTTAACCACTTCGCTGCTGAGGACGCGCTCAGCGCGTCCTCAGCATTCCCGCTGGTGTGCTGAGGACGCGCTGAGCGCGTCCTCCCATTGGAGTCAGCGTTCGGCCGGGTTCCGGCCGATCGCTGGCCCCTCCGGGGCGGGCTGACATCCTGGATGTCAGCCCGGCATCCGGAACAGCAGCCGCCGGAATTTGGTGTCATCGCGGCAGCGCGATGACACCAAATTCAGGCGCCCCCCCCGCATGTGCGGAGGAGGCGCCTGAAAGGAGGGGGGGAGGTCCTTCGGACCTCTCTCCCTCCCGATCGGCGACTCTGCGGGGGTTAACCCAGGCATCATTTGGAAGGGCACAGCCTGCCCTTCCAAATGATGCCTGGCATTAACCCCTGGGGAGCTGGATCGCGAATCGGCACTGAAAAGCGCCGGTTCGCGATCCTTTCCGGAGCTGGCCGACATCTTGGATGTCGGCCAAGCCTCCGGGAACTCCCCCTGAGGACTGGCGTCATCGTGCGTAGCACGATGACGCCAGTCCTAGAGTTAACCCTTAACTGCCACCAACGGTGGAGATAGGGAGTTCCAATGAACTCCCTATCTCCCGATCCGTGGCAGTTAGGGGTTAAATTTTGGTATGGTTGGATCGGCCAGAGCATGGCCGTTCCAACGATACCAAACACTACAGTGAAAAAAGTTGCAAAAAAAAAAAAAAAAAAATTTTAAAAAAAAAATTTTAAAAAAAATTATATAAAAAAAAATAAACACTTTTTTTTATTTTTTTTGGTTTGTTAGTGTAGCAATATTGTTCCCATTTCAATTATAATGTGAACAATGATGCTGCACTAACGATTTTTGTATGCGGTGCGTTTGTTAAAAATAGTGTAATTTTCCCCAAAAAAAATGTAACGAGACCCCATCTCTAATTTTTTTAACAAGCGCACCCCATACAAAATATAACCGCAATTGCTCGCATGTTAAAATGTGAAAAAAAAAAACTTTACACATTGTAAATTATTGAAAATACATATTTTATTGCATTTTTTGTTATAATATACAGACATGACATAACGTATACATATAATAATGACATATTATGAATCTACCGAGTCTGACGGAAAGAACAATATATAATATGTCTGGGTCATATACTAAAATAAGCCTTCAAACCACGTTTAAACATGATGCGCAAAACAGGTAAAAATGACCTCGGCACAGGGGCGGGAAAAGCCTCAGCAGCGAAAGGGTTAAAAATGTTTTTTTTTAAAACTTTTTTTCTATGTTGTTTCCTGTCCCCCAGGGCACTAACCAGACCCCCATACAACTTTTATGGCATATAGCTTGCATATATGCCCTCTTGGAGGGCACTCTAAAATTCGAACGTTCGAGTCCCATTTACTTGCATTGAGTTTGAATCGTGTTCGCGTTCAAATCCGAACTTTTTCAAATGTTCATGTTCGAATGCGAACCGAACACGGAGGTGTTCGGCCCATCACTATTTCAGGTATCTGTGCAACGTTCAGTTTCCACATAATTGAAAATGTATCTTCAATGAACAGAATTTGGGACGGTATGTTGGATCCTGTGTCACACAGATTTGCAACCTTGTTTACATACAGTCTTAAACCTCTTACGTTGTGGTCATTATCCTAATCTGTCTAGACAGTGCTCCGTGTTAGCGGGAAATGTAAGGGTTCGCCTACTCATTTTTCCCAGGGTCCAGTAATCTCTGCTCAGCGAAATCTCGGCAAAGCCAACAGAATTTGGGACAGGTAGGAGAAGACAGGAAGGGGTCCACAATCCTTCTACGTGAGGACATGTGCGTCCTCATCCGAAACCACAAACGTGTTTTGATCTCATTGCAAAAGTGCGCAATGGGTCACTGCTGAAACGAGGAACCTAGTGAGCGATTTTATTATATCACAAGATGTGGTTACATGGGGGGATGAGATGCTTCATGGGATCTTAGAATCTGCAACTCAATAACCACTGAAGAATCCAGGACATTTGATGCATGGGTGGACCTGTAAGTGCCCAATGGATCATCTCCTCCCAGAGTGATTTCTGAGTGGTCAATGTAGACACTTTTTATCTAATATTTTACTGCCCTGCAAATTGGAGCTATCCAGTAATACAGCCATGACGGACATGGTACAGCGTCACGCAGGGCCGGCTCACGACATTGTGCTGCTTGGGTCCATGGATGAAATGCTGCACCTCCAAAACCATGCCCACGTGTATCCCAGTGTTCCATAGCAATGAAACTCACAGTAGTGAGTGCAGAGATCTGAATCCCTGGACAGTGACTGGGAATTTGGATTTTTTGCTGCCCCTCACTTTGGTGCCGTAAGGTGGCCACCTGTGCTACATTACAGGAAGTTTTGGATGGCTGTGGCCTCGGATATTTATTGCCGCCCCTGTTTAAGTGCTGCCTGGTGCCATGGCCCCATCGGTGGACAGGCCTGCCCTGCTGTCACGAAGCCTTGCAGCATCATATTCAACAAGTATTAAGGTGAAGTCTTCCATCTAATCTGACCGGTCACACTCTGCTCTCTTAGAAATAACACCATTTTCACACATCAATTCCTTTTATTTTATTCTGTTAATATTAAGTATGTCATTTTGTGACATTTTATTTAAATCTAAGAGCATTGTTTTTATTTATCTTAATGAAAGATCCCATTTATATGTATGTATATTAGTGCGGGGATGCCAACAGAAGACTTGGGGTCCCTTACTGAACCCCTGCTTGGGGCCCTCCTTTCCCTCAGCTGCGCATATCAGTGAACTGATTAAAAATAAAACATTTTGCCTATCTTCTGCTTAAAGGAAAACTCTACTGAAAAATAGTGTGTGTTTTTCTCTGCCCTTAAATATTTTTTTCCTTATTTTTAATTTTTTTTGGTGGTTTTACTCACCTTTTCTCCCTCACCGCGCAGCTCCTCCTCTTCTGCTCAGGGACTCTCGAACCTGGAAGTCCCTGAGTCTTTTCTAGGCGATTTGTTTGTGCTCCCTGTGCAACTTGCAGATAGAGATTGCAAATTGGGCACCGCCATGGGACTTTCGAACTTTATGTATGCAAGTGACGTAGCGCCTGTGTAGAACGATCCATCGCGGCTTCTCTGAGACCGATCGCTAACGTGATTGGTCTCAGAGATAGTGACGTCGGCATGCTCCCAACCTGGCTGCTGGTTACGCTGGGTGGGGTGGAGGATGCTCCTCCACTTAACCCAGATTTTTAGGAAAAAAGAGGGGGGTTAGGAGGGGGGAGAAGGGGGGCACTCCACACATCCTGACCATTTTATAAATGTAATGTAAATATGCAGAGTTACATAGTTATATAGGCTGGAAAAAGACATGCGTCCATCGGGTTCAGCCTCTCCCACATAACCTACTGCTGTTGATCCAAAAGAAGGCAGAAAAACCCAGTCTGAAATATGCAACATACCGGGAAAAAATTCCTTCTTGACCCCAGAATGGCAGTCAGATTTCTCCTTGGATCAAGAAGCTTTTACCCACATATTAAATATTATAACCCTTAATATTCTGTGTCTGCAGGAAGTCATCCAGTCGTTTTTTTAAAAGTCTGTACAGACTCTGACCCAACCACCTCAACAGGCAGAGAATTCCACAGCTTTATTGTTCTCACTGTAAAATAACCCTTCCTATGCTTTAAGCTAAATTTTCTTTCTTCCAGTCTAAATGGGTGACCCCTTGTCCTGTGTATAGTCCTGTTAATGAATAGGTTATCAGACAATGGTTGATAATGGCCCCGTATATATTTTTATGGTTATCAGATCCCCTCTAAGGCGCCGTTTCTCTAAACTAAACAGGTTTAAGCTTGTTAGTCTTTCCTCATAACTTAACCCTTCCATTCCCCTTATTAATTTAGGTGCCCGTCTCTGCACTTTTTCTAGCGCTATAATATCTTTTTTTAAGACAGGTGCCCAAAATTGCACGGCATATTCAAGGTGCGGCCTGACCATTGATTTATACAGAGGCAAAATTATGTTTTCATCCCTTGAGTGAACTCCCCTTTTAATGCATGCCAGTACTTTGCTGGCCTTGGCGGCTGCTGTTTGACATTGCACATTGTTACTTAGTTTGAAGTCTATGATTATTCCCAAATCCTTCTCCTGCTTGGATTTCCCTAACTCCGTACCATTTAGGGTATAAGTTACTTGTGTGTTCACTCCAAAGTGCATAACTTTGCATTTATCTAGATTAAATTTCATCTGCCATTTAAGTGCCCAGTCCCCCAATTTATCTAAATCCCTCTGCAGTGAAGTAACATCCTGCTCACATTATATTACTTTTCCTAGTTTTGTGTCATCTGCAAACACTGATACATGATTTTCAATGCCTATCTCAAGGTCATTTATAAATAAATTGAATAGTATTGGTCCTATAACAGACCCCTGAGGGACACCACTTACCACTGGTGTCCATCTTGAAAATGTACCATTTATGACCACTCTCTGTACCCTATCTTTTAGCCAGTTTTCTATCCAAGAACAAGTATTTTCATCTAGACCAATTTTTCTCAATTTAAATAGTAACCTTTTGTGTGGAACTGTGTCGAAAGCTTTGGCAAAATCTAAGTAAATCACATCCACTGCGACCCCCTGATCTATACTTCTACTTACTTCCTCATAGAACGTAATTAGGTTAGTCTGACATGATCTGTGTTTCATGAAACCATGCGGATTTTTGCCAATTACATTATACCTCCCAATAAATTCCTGAATATTATCCCTTAGTAACCCCTCAAATACTTTCCCAGCCACAGATGTTAAGTTCACAGGTCTATAATTCCCAGGCACAAATTTTAAACCTTTCTTAAATATAGGGACCACGTCAGCTTTTCTCCAATCCTCTGGTACTATTCCTGAAAGAAAAGAATCTTGAAAGATTAAGAACAGAGGTTTACATATTTCAACACATAGCTCCCTCAGTACTCGCGGGTGAATTCCATCTGGCCCTGGGGCTTTATTCACATTCACATTATTTAATTTCTGCAAAACCTTGTCCTGAGTCAACCAGTCACTTTGTATTAGTAAGTTTTTATTAATGAATTTCATGTCTCCTGTTCTAGGTTTCTCTTTGATAAATACTGAAGAAAAATAATCATTTAAAATTTCTGCCTTATCCTGATCTTCCGTTAACAATAACCCTGTTTCAGATTTTAGTGAACCTACATTTTCACTCTTGGGTTTTTTAGAATTTATGTACCTAAAGAATCTTTTAGGGTTGGTCTTGCTCTCTTTGGCTATTTCTTTTTCATTTTCTAGTTTAGCCCATCTAATCGCATTTTTACATGCTTTATTAGCTGCCCTATATGCTTTATAGGATGCCTCAGATTTATCAAATTTAAAAGCTTTAAATGCCTTCTTAGAGTGTTCCTTTAACTTATTTTACGGGGCATGCGATAAATCCATGGTGGTCCAGCATATTGCAGACCAAACTCATCGCTCCCTCAGTGAAGATCCAGAGTGCACTTACTGGCCCCAGATGCTACGACCCACCAGAGGATTTGTTGATGACTTGGTGGACCAGTCCTGGGTGGAATGGTGTAACTGCCCTTACATCTGTGGCAGTTAGACAAACTGCACAGGGTTTGGCAAGGACCAAGACCCCGCTGGAACGACTGTGCCCTGCATTAATGTTTCAGTTTGGTGGCCCATCCATGACCCTATTGATATCCCAAAGATATTTTATTGAATAGAAGATGAAGGAACCCAACATTCTAATCTATATAAAGAACAGTTTATTGTAGCAGCAATGTTTCAGCTAACGCTACAGCCTTTCTCAAGCCAACATGTTGCTGTCAGCCCAATTAACTGGTATTTTTTACCGATTGGAGTGTTGGGTTCCTTCATCTTCTATTTCATTTCGTGCAGAGCTCGTCTGGACACTTCATGGTTCTTGGAGCAACCCTAACCCTGAATTGGTCAAACCTATGAATACATATCCCTATACATACACGCACATACACACATACAGTATCTCACAGAAGTGATACATACACCCCTCACATTTTTGTAAATATTTTATTATATCTTTTCATGTGACTACACTGAAGAAATGACACTTTGTTACATAAGCTGTGCACTCACTGCTTTACATTATAACAGTGTAAGCTGAGGGTAAAGGTGATGGACTGGCAAACATGTCTCCAGACCTAAACCCTATTGAGCATCTGTGGGGCACCCTCAAACGGGAGGTGGAGGAGCGCAAGGTGTCGAACATCCACCAGCTCCGTGATGTCGTGATGGAGGAATGGAAGAGGACTCCAATGGCAACCTGTGAAGCTCTGGTGAACTCCATGACCAAGAGGGTTCAGGCAGTGCTGGAAAATAATGGTGGCCACACAAAATATTGACACTTTGGGCCCAATTTGGACATTTTCACTTAGGGGTGTAGTCACTTTTGTTGGCAGCGGTTTAGACATTAATGGCTGTGTGTGTTGAGTTATTTTGAAGGGACAGTAAATTCACATTGTTATACAAGCTGTGCAATCACTGCTTTACATTGTAACAAAGTGTCACTTCTTCAGTGTTGCCACATGAAAAGATATACAGGGTTATTCAAAGAGAATCGAAAAGTCACGTTCGGTGACTTTTCGTTCTCTTCAATTTGGTGCGAATTGGCGATCCCATTCGTCAACCGTGCGGTATATTTAGCAAGCACCACAGGGCCGTCGTAGTGCAGGGAAACGCTGCCACAAACCTGCCGAACACTCACCGCAAAACCCGGCGAAGGCACAATGAAACACGCAAAAACATCTGGATTAACCCCGCTGAACACATGCCGGAGAAACCCGAGCAACCGCCGATCACAGCGCAGAGCAGCCGCCGGGAAAACCCGACACCGCAGGCGAATGGTGTGAAAAAAAAAAACAGTACGCTTGAATGTTTGAAAAGTGAAACGCTGTTTGCAAAGAGACTACAGAACGAAAATGTCTGGAATTTACATATAAGATCCAATGAATGAGAATAAAAAGGGCTGTTACAGAAAAAAGAAAAAACGATTAAAAAAAAAAACGGAAAAAAAATTTCACAAAAAAATCCTGAATATTGACTTAAAGATCCAAAAAATTCTATAAATAAAGAGACTCTTTACTGCAGGATATTATAATAAACAGTTTATTAGATATTGAATTAAAACGGGAATATTTTTAACATTGAAGCCTATGGGATTCGCCTGAATAAACCTGACGAATGAAACCACCGAATGGCAGGGCATTAGGGGAACCTTTCACTGCTGGTTTGTGTTCTCTGATTAAGACGAAGCATTGCTTCTCTATGGGGATTTCACTGCCCTCGAACAGGGACCGAACAGGCACCGTATGTGCAGGCAATTTGCACGCACCTGAATGCACACACACATACACGCACATAATACACACATGCATACACATACACAAACACACTAACACACACACATACAAACGCACATACATACACACACAGACATACACTCATACATACAACAAACATATATACACACTCACTTTTTTCCTTCAAAGCTATGAATCTATAAAATGAAACACATATCCTATTTCTTTTCGCATGAAGGTTAAGAAGGTTTTTGTCAGACATGTTACTTTTCGTTTCTCAATAACATCCATTTGAAAAACATGTCCCTGACACTAAAATTGTATCTGCCTTATATAAACCCAATGGCAGTTATAGATACAACAGACGACACTCACCAAGGACAGCGAGAAGTAAACGCATTATAACAGCACCGTATGTATCTATACGAGTGTGTGTATCGGTTAGAACGTGCGCTGATTGCGGCGTGGAGAGGGGTGTGTGAGACACACTGCAGGATTAGGTACAATGCCAATTGTGGTTTAACCAAATTGTATTGTTTCCATAGCAACCACGTCCTTTCAGATTGATCACAGACTGTTAGACACGGCTGATAATTTTTCCATCAAACATCCTCCATTAACGCGTAAGATAATAGCTCCCAGGAAAGGTCAGTTTGACACCACCATGGAGCAACATTAATTATAAAAGCCTTCGCACGTCGAGTCTGCAACATGACTGAACCTGCCACGCGATGCTGGCGAGTGGTCCAGGACCCCCCGATTCCTACTCTGTGCGCTTTACAAGCTGAGAACAGCTGAAAGGACTAGTAACCTGCCCTTCGGTGTGTTCCTGCTCAGGTCTCGAAGGGTTTTATCTCGTTGGCGCCATTACAGAGAAGACAATTCCATATGCAAATCAGACAGCTGTCATCTAAAAGGGCGGCCAGAACCGAAATGCCAAGGACGTCCTCTCTGCACGAGAGATACAACCACCCATAAGCGTCCTGTCAGTCTACTCAGGAGGGTATAGCTTATACTTCTCTAGGAACCTTGAGTAAGGGGTCCACGTTAGGGCTACAACTAACGATTATTCTCATAATCGATTAGTTGGCCGATTATTATTTCGATGAATCGATTCATCGGATAAAAAAAAAAAAAAAAAAATGTGTTTACTTAAAAGAAATTATGTTACACGATAACCACAACCCCTCCCCTTTTTTTCATAAACAATTTGCGTAGTGTACATAACTTTCGTATGTACATATGCAAATTGCGTATCTTGCGTACTTTTCACACAAGGTATGCGAGTGCTTTGTCAGCGGGATACGTTGATGCTGCATGCGCAGCTTAAGCCCTTGTTTGCTTTCTCAAATGAAGGCGGCTACAAGCATTCGCTCGTAGATGATGATGTCGGCATGAAATCGGGGTTAATAAGCTAAAGTGGTCAGGGTGCGTAGAATGTCCCTTTTTAAATAATTTAGTTAACAAACTGAGTGGGAGGAGGGACTGGAGGTGGAAGGGAGTGACTTTGCTCAAGTAACTTGAGTGTGAGAGGGAGTGGGTATGGACAAAAGACCGGATCTGAGTGTGGGAGTGAGTTCGGGGAAAGGGACCAGACCAAAGGGAGGGATTGGCAGTTCGTGACCAGAGGGTGTGGCAGGGAGGATGGGGTGGTGGCACAGGACTCCAGCTTCAAGTAAGGATAAAACACAGGCATACAGCTCCTTCACCCAGTGGCAGTATCCTATTGTTTGTGTTATAGTTCTGCTACTGTTGTAAACGGAATAAAACCAAACTGGTTGTGTCTGACATAACCCTAGAACTAAATCATACCTAGTAAAGCAGCGGCGCGTCTTCTCCAATCAGCTCCTAAACTGAGGTTATTTACGTTTAACTCCGTCTGACTCTAAACAGTGTGTGCTGTACACAGGACGATTAATCGACACCGATTAATCGATAATGGAAATAGTTGTCAACTATTTTAATCATCGATTAGTTGTTGATTAATCGATTAGTTGTTTCAGCCCTAGTTCACGTGTGACAAATCTTGTAGACGCACCAAAATGCAGGTCACTTTTGCTGCCACCCATTCTCAACACTCTCAGAAACTTGTTTTTGTTCGTTACATGCCACATTTTCCTCGTCTTTGGGCTCTGGGTAAAGATGGTGTAGATGAGAGTCATCATTTGAGTTTTCTCCGCCACTTGATGTGACCTACCTGCTCCTCTGGGAGAGTTTTGCAATCACTTAAAGGGCAGTGTCCCCAAAAAAATGACATGCCCTTATTTGTGTTTATTTGATGTTGTTGATATCTAACATGTGCTTTGTTTTTCTTATGTATCTTTAGTATCTTTCCATCACTTGCTCCTCACTGTGTGGCTTTGGCCAAAGAATGGTAGAGATGTGCATTTCATTTAGTTCTGAATCAAATTTCGGATTAAATTTACTAATTCGTATTTCGGAAGCACTTCCAAAATAACAAATTGGATCCTTACGAAACAGAACGGAACAAAGTAAAACGAATTGATTCTGTTTAGTACAAATCGATTCTTTATTTCGTGGTGCACTCCGAATCTGTTCATCAGCTCCGCGGGGCTCCTGTTCTATCCCTAATTTCTAAACCTAGCTTCTAACCCAAATTTGTAACCCTTATTTTCAGTGGTTCGTTCGACAGGTTTAATCAGATGAATCCTATAGGTGTCAATGTAAAAAAAAATACCAGTTTTTAGTAAATATTTATTCAACCATTTATTTTTTACATTTGCAGCAAAAAGCCTTTTTATGTATTTATTTTTTCGAATTTGAGTATTTTTTTCGATGACATGTTTGGATACCTAATTATTTTAAAACAACAAGGCTTTTTCTCTCTGCCAAACGCAGCAGAGTTTTTTTTCTTTCCTTCTTTCCAGCTGCGGTCAGCAGGTGCTGTTCTTGGTGCTGAGAGCTGCTGTCCTTGGTGCTAAAACATATTTCAGCACCAAGGACAAAGGGATTACATTTTTTTTGCGGTAAGATAACGAACGCAACAAAACAAACTAAAAAATGTAACAAGCCGATCCGAAATGAAAAAATATTTTTTTTTTGCCGTGCACATATCTAAAGAATAGAGTCTATGGGCCGATCACGGACTCATATCAGTGTATTGTGTGAGCTGTATTCAAAGGACATCACAAGGGGGTAGATTAGAAGTCTTTTAAGCTCCCAGTCTTATCTCATTCAGCTGCCAGCTCTTATATCAGGCAGCATGATGCAGGACAATAGACCTCCTGCAGCCTTATCTAAACAGTCCCTCCTCCACCTCATTAATGGTTAAATAATGTATAGGCTTAAACACAGCCACAAATTAAAACTCACCATTAGATTTTGGTAAATGTCATGGGAAAAATACATAAAATGGAAGCAGGAGATAAAAAATATATATATATTTATTTTTCCTTTTTACGTGCAATTACTTCAGAAAAAGAAAAGAAAAGGCAGCATGTGGGGGAGCATAGTGCATTTCCCGATGTGCCCAAAAAATGGGGGTACTTCACTGCCCTTCAGTAGCTTCTGATTACTCAGACCATCACTATGTGATGACATCTTGCATTGGGGAATTAATAATCCTCAATCCGAGATATATATATACACACAAAACCCTCAGTGTCAGTTACCAGTGTTTTTATTTTTGGAAAAACATTTTTATTTTGTAGCGCTCACTCCCGGAGGAGCCGCTGAATAAACCTCGGGTTAGTCTCACCGCACTAGGGAATAAATATACACCAGCACTGTTGTGGATTTTATAGATTATATACTTTACTGATCCCAATAAAGTGACACATATAAGGCAACTACGGTATATGAACGACAGGATATCGTAATGCGGGAAAACACGCACGGCAAAAAGAAAAAGGATTAACCCCCTCAGTTCTGGAGTGTAAGTCCCGTGAGTGTAATGTCTCAAAAAGGTGTACGTGTATTGATTCGTGTACCCGGGTACTGTATTCAACTGGCCACTGAAGGTAATAAGCAAATCTTCGACTAGTCAAGTTGGGGCCCTGTAGAATTGAACAGTAATGCAGCGTGCTTGGGTTATACTCGGACTTGCGGCCTGTAAGGCCTCTCACCTATCCGTTAGACAGCCTGTCTCACTGCCCGATCAAGGATGTCTCTCCGCTTGTCCTCCGGAGCTCTGTGCCACCGAATCCGCTCTCTTGCTCGTCCGATCTCCAACACAAGAACTACGGCCTACCGCCTGCACTCCCTATGAATCATCGCGGTCTCCTTAAAGGGGGTCCAACTGGAACTGAAGTTCTGCGCAAACCTCTCAGCGGTAATGGGTATGCCTCCGCAAGTTACTGTCCCGATCTCCAGCGCCCTCGAGGTAGCGTCTGCGCTCCGGCCTGGTCTCGATTTCTCGCAGTCTCACTTGCGTCCTCTGTCTTTCGTTGCTCCGCTCACTCTGGCGCTCCTCCGCACGAGGCTGCTTACGTCTTTCCCTTCTATCCCACCCACTTCCTGTCTCCGCCGCAAAGCCTGATGGATCTTGTAGTTCGTTTATGTCCCACATAGTGCATATGGCTTTTGTCTCCCTCTGGTGGCTAAAACCGAGTATTTGCAGCAACACAGTTTTTAAACAGCGCTACAATTTATTTATACAGTAAGAAATATTTGGGAATATTCCCAATGTATTCCTTACTGCAATAACCTAATTGGCAGGTAGATCTCTCCGCCCGCTGGCCAAAAATGAGTTACTGCAGCTCTGGTCTCCGTGCAGGATAAGCTGGGGAGAAGTCAGTAAGACACATTCCTCAGCTGGTTTAAAAAAAAAAAATATTAGCACCTCAGGCATCATGTCCACAGTGCTAAAACTTTATGTGCATGTTCTGGAGCCCAAATGCGAACAGATTTCATGTGCAATAAAGAAAATTCCTCTGCATTGCTCTTGTGGAACACCTGTCATGCCTGCTACTGCTCCTGCAGTACGGCCTTCCCAACAGAGAGGGCGCCAGTCTTTGAATCAGGCCACTTTGTACGCCACACCTGGTCAGGGATCTAGGCCTTTAAATATCAGTTCCAGTCTGTGCTCTGAGCCCTGACGTGGTTATTTCTAGCCCTCAGCGCGTGTCTACAGCTTATGCATATTGATTTCCTGGTTTGACTTCTGGCTTGTATTTTGACTGTGTTTCCTGTATTATCCCTTGGCCTATGTTTATCTCGTGTACCGACCTCTGGCTTGTTAATACCACGATATCTCTCCTGTCCCTGATCTATACTTCTATGTATTTGAGATTAGTACCTGGCCATCCTAAGGACCAGCTTCTCAGTTTAGGGTTCTGTCTTGCCTTTCTGGGTTTTGTCTGCGTGCTGGGTGACTCTATATCCTTACAACACCATATCAAGAGTACTTGATATCAGGGCACCAGGATTCCTGACAGGCTTATGCTGCACAATTTGCTCTGAAGTATGTGTACCCACCAATGCCCATGACGCTTGTTGGCTGCCGTCTTATAACATGTCCACCAACTAGAAAGTGATTGTGATGGGTAAACTTTGTTGGCTAATTCACGTGGACGTTTTGGCATATTGTAAAGTTGCAATGATGAAAATGGGGCACCATATGCCCTTTCCAGGGCCTCAGGCAAAATGCAATTGAAGAGGTCACACTACTTACTTTTTTCCAGTGCTTTTTTTCTAGAATAATAGGTGGGGGTACTCTCACGCCCAGGGAAAAACTGATAATTATGACAATGTTTCGTGTCCAAATAAATACTCCTTAATTCACACTGGATATATTGCCCCAGGCCAGCCCACATGGCTATATTGCCCCAACTCACATGGATATATTGCCCCAGCTCACACATGGATATATTGCCCCCAGCTCACATGGATATATTTCCCCAGGCCAGTTCACATGCATATATTGCCCCAACTGACATGGCTATATTACCACAGCTCACACATGGATATATTGGCCCAGCTCACACATGGATATATTGCCCCAGCTCACACATGGATAAATTGCCCCTTCTCACACATAGATATATTGCCCCCAGCTCACATGGATATATTGCCCCAGGCCAGCTCACATGGATATATTGCCCCAGCTCACCTCTGCCAGGCCCCTCCGGTCGCCGCGTTCTTTCCTTCTATGAGTGGCTGCATGAATGTCTGCCGCTCTCTGGGCTCCATCCACTAGCCAGCTGTGATCTCGCGGCTGGCTGGTGGATGGATCCCAGGCAAGCGGCAGATATTCATGCAGGCAGCCGCTCGTAGAAGAAAAGAACGCGGCGGCCGCTGGATCCGCCCCTGTGCCAACCAGACAGCTCCAGATTCGGACTCCAAGAGTCCGATACCGGTGCTGTCAAAAATTAAAAAGCAAAGGGCGGCTGGCGATGAGCCCTGCTTTTTTCCCATGTTGTCAAGGTGGGCACCACAGAAATCATTCCCAAAATATGAGTGGGTATGATATGGGTATTGATTTTTTTGTACCCTGGTGATCCAGCACTCCTGCACTACAAGAGGTAAGGAGTGCTCAATGCACGAACCGTAAACAACTTGCACAATGGAGGTTGTACCAGAGAGTGGACCCCATCTTCTGTACTTCCAAAGCACTGGGCCACCGAAAAAAAATCAGTTCTCGTATGAGCATCAGGCTGGGGCCTGGCGATGACAAACGTCGCCACACAAATAATGTTTTCAATGATACTAAGCAACCCTTTATGCTCAAGGGTCAAGCTGAATAGGAACACCTAGGAATGGAGTTCCTCCACTATTTTCTCACAGAGAGCGGGGCTCCCTTTTGACCAACTCAACACAAACTTTTTATTAAATTCCAATCATATGTTTCTTTATTAAGTCACCAATAATATATGATATTTACTTTATTTATCACAAGGATTCCATAAAAACTCAGCTTATACGTATGTATGTTTAAACAGTAATAATATCAAATTTGCATGTGGAGTGGTGATTTAAGTGGGACATGTCAATGGCTAACAGAGGAGCAGAAATCTTGAGTGATCCCATACTAAGGCTAGGGTCAGACGAACGCATTTTTTGCGTTGTCTGTGAAAAAGTGCATTTGAACGAATGGACGTATTTTTTCACGGAATACGCGATAGCGGTCATACGATGCGCATTTTCGGCCATGATTTTGTACGGATCATCAATAAAACCTTTTTGCATCTGGACGTGATGTTGGCCGGACATTAGCAGCGTCTGACGTCTCCTAATCACGCACACACGCCACTAGCGGACACAGCGCACTCTGTACGTCAGTACTCGCGGTATCACGTTCTCGAAAAAATGCGTTTGTTTGCCACTTGTGTTGCGCGGCCGCACTTTCGTGCGGTCGTTCTTTGTATGCTGCCCAGCATTGGACGTCATTTGCTGCTAGCATGGCCGTGATTAAGTGCGGCTAAACACGCGTTAATACTGCGTTCGTCTGACCCTAGCCTTAGGGCATTATTCCATAGTTGTTGCTATTGTAGCATCTCGATATGTAAATGTTAGCACTAGCTAGTAAGTGTAAGGTCTAGCATCGATATTGCATAGTTGACGTTACACTGGGGTGAAATCAGCTGGCGGGTCGCAAGCTTGTGAGAGTTTACTGTACTTTGCGTTTCACATATTTAACATGGGGAGCGAATTTAATTTCCTCCTTTCAGACATTGGACAGTACCTGAAAAGGGAAACATGTTATCAATCTATTTCACAAGTGAAACTGTCCAAGGTCTGACACAATGTAATGTAATGTATCTTGCTGAAAGCAGACAGATTGTAAGAAAATAATCCAGCTGCATGCGTTCAGCAAAGAAAAACAGACCTCATTATTACATTTAAAATAAGTTAGGAAACCTAAACTTTCACCCAAAAATTCCCGTAAAATGCCGAAATAATCCTAACAAATAAATAAATGCAGACACTTCTTGCTGTAAGTGAAAAAAAGAAATGCTTTAAGTAGGGATGCACCAAAATTTCGGTGCACTGAAAATTATCGGCTGAAAATGGTGTTTTCGGTTTCGGCCGAAAAGGAAATTCAGCCGAAAAAAAATCGGCTGAAAATTTCCATTTCCCGGCCGAGCCGGGGGCTTGCCTGAGCCTGGGGGGCCCACAGGGAGGCCCAGCTGAGCCGGGGGCTCACCTGAGCATGGAGGCCGGCCGAGTTGCCTGCTCACCTGAGCCTGGATGCCGGCCGAGCAAGCAGGGGGGTGTTGGGGAGTGTCATACTCACCTACATCGGCCTCGAGTCCTCCAGCGGTTGCACACATACTCACCTACATCGGCCCGAAGGTCCTCCAGCGATGGCAGTCCTGCATTCAGTGTCTTCTCTCCGTTGGTCGCTGGTATGACATCATGGAAGCCTTTGACCCCAGGTCAAAGGCTTTCATGATGTCATGCCGGCGACTGACACAGCGGGCACTGGATGCAGGATTGCCATCGCTGGAGGAGATCCGGGCCGATGTAGGTGAGTATGTGTAGGCAACATCCTCCTACTTCGGCCCTGAGCTCCAGCGGAGACCGTCCTCCGGCTGTCACAGGCTGCTCGGCCGTCCTCCAGACTCAGACGAGCCCCCGGCTCAGAGACTGGAGGACGGTCACCGCTGGAGCTCAGGGCCGAAGTAGGAGGATGTAGGGGACTATGTGTAGGCACCATACTCACCTACATCCTCCTACTTCGGTCCTGAGCTCCAGCGATGACCGTCTTCCAGCTGTCGCAGGCTGCTCGGCTATCCTCCAGACTCAGGCGAGCCCCTGGCTCGGCTGGGCCTTCAAGGCTCAGCCGAGCCGGGGGCTCGCCTGAGCCTGGAGGATGACCGAGCAGCCTGCGACAGCCGGAAGACGGTCACTGCTGGAGCTCAGGACCAAAGTAGGAGGATGTAGGTGAGTACAGTGCAACCAATCAGCCATGTGAACCTGGGCCTGGAGGTTGCTCGGCCGGCCTCCAGGGTCAGGCGAGCCCCTGGCTCGGCAGGGCCTTGAAGGCCCAGCCGAGCCAGGGGCTCACCTGAGTCTGGAGGCCAGCTGAGCAGCGTGCTCGGCCGGCCTTCGGGATCAGGCGAGTTCCCGGCCTCCAGGCCCAGGTTCTCGTGTCTGATTTTTGGTTTCGGTATCCATTTTCGGTCGAAACGATCCCGAATTTTCGGTTTCGGTATCGGCCGGAAATTTTCGTTTCGGTGCATCCCTAGCTTTAACATATATTTAATAAACAGTTAAAATACGGGGATTTTTATATAACATTGACAAGTTTGAAAATTATGGTGGAAAAAAAAAGGCTAGCATCTGTATTAATTAATAATTATAAAGTGACCAGTAATAAATACTATATAGGGGCACAGACAGCATGTGCATTATTATAAAGTGACCAGTAAAACACATTATATATATAGGGGCACAGACAGCATGTGCATTAAATAAAAAGTGACCGTTTCCGTTTTAGATGATTTTGTTGTTTTTTTTTTTTTTCATGTCAGATCATTTCAGTAACTTTTTTTTCATTTCAGTTCATTTCGTTAAGAAATTGATTTCGTTTTTGATCATTTGGTTCTGTTTTTTCAGCATTTCGTATCATTTGCGTTCCGTTTTAATTTGTTTAGGTCTCATAACAAAATTATTTTGTTTATGTTGAAATTTTGATTTGGGAGTTCGTAATTTCGGGTGGCCTATATTTCGTTACGGAAAAGCTCCTAAAAGAACGAAAATGGTCAATTATGTACAAAATTCAATTCGGAATGAAATGAATTGCACATCCCTAACACCGACTGATAAATGGCATTGAAGAGGAGGAGTTACCAGCAAATGGCACAGAGAAGGACCTGTTAGACAGATAAGAGTCAATACAAGAGAGTGCAGTGTCACAGAGACCGAGAGAGCTGAGAGTCTGCAGAAGGAGGGGGTGGTCGACAGTGTCAAAAGCAGCTAAGAGGTCAAGCAGGATGAGAATAGAATTATAGTGGCCATGTTTTTAGCAGTTAGGAGCTCATTAGGCCTCACACTTCACTTGAGATTCCAGAGGAAACCTACCAATGTTAATGGACTACCACTTTCAGGTTATGCTATGTCCCTGAAAAGGGTGCTCAGACAAAGCCTGTACAAATCAGATAACTCAAAGCTCTCTGTGTCGAGTCGAGCCGAACGCACACAAGCAAACGCACACAAGAACCACTGAACTTGAAAAATACAAAAGATCAATAAGATTCACCTCAAAAAATCCCTGTGACAGGGAGAAGAGTCGTTTCTCCACATTGAGATATAGGCACTTTGCCACGTAGCCATATGCCATTCTCAGCTTCAAAGCTTCAGTTTGGAAGCCTATCATGATACAGGCATGTACTGGCCATCGGGAGGACCGGTAGAATCCAGAGGGGCCGATGGGTCAGTGGGCCGGCTGAGCCTGGGGATGCTTTTTTTTCTTTTCAAACTTAGTCCAGCACTTAGTATAACCAGGACTGGATAACACAAGTGTGGAATGTCCGCACTTGTTTCAAAGGTCTGAAAGATTTCTGCATTGCAGGGGTGGGTTAGGGGGGCTTCCTTGGACACCTACACATGGATTCTGGAGCTGGCTATGGCTTTATTGTGTGTAAAGGAGCGGAATCCACAGAGACTGAGAGGATTCCGCTCCACATTTTACTTACAGCTTCTCCTTCCATTGAGTGGCTTCAGAGTTTGAAGTCAGCAGCAGCTGGAGCACCACATGTTGCTACAAACCTCTAATGTCTTTGCTGTGACCAGGAGCCATCCCCAAAATGTGAAAATACCTAAGGTATTGACTAAACATGCCAAGTGAGGGTGAATCCCACCGTTATGTCTTATACATGGGCACTGATGCGACTCTTGAGAGCAGTGTGGCGGCCAGACTCACAGCCAGGCATGCAGGGAGCCGTAAATCTGACAGATCCTCTGATCTGACAGTCCCCCCCTCCCTTTCTATAGCCTATTAAGCCAGAGCTCAGTGTGGCAGTGCTGTGCTTTCTCTATAGGAGCACTCAAGGGGTTAATTATCACAGGAGTCTGCACAGAGCTCAGGAAAGTGTTTGCTAATCAGCCATAGCCATGTAGCAGGGAGACATGTCCAGGGACAGAGTCTAGCTTGGCTTCTAATTTAGAAAACGTGTACCTTTTTATATTCATATACTGTAAATCCAGCAGCTCCTGAGCTGGACAATCTCTCTCTGGACTTGTCTGTCTGTTACATGGCTGGGTTTGATCAGGGATTACTTTTCAGAGCTCTGTGTACCCCCTTAATCCAACACTATCAGGGTTATTCAGGTGAAACTCAAGAGAGTGACTGGAGAAGTGAAAATTCTAGGTCAAAATAGTCAAACCAGAAAAATTCTCCCATTTATCTCACTTTCCAAATTGGCTATTTGGTCTAGATTGTTCCTTCTCCTGGCAATTCTCAAGGTTTTCACCTCTCTCTGAACAACCCTATATGTCACAGTTCTGAGTCCCTTCTTAGAAGTGTCCCCTAATTACGTTTTAGTAAAGTATATTTTAATATTTATTTTTTATCAAATAATTTAAATTAGAATATTGATTAAAGTATATTTTAACGCATATTTATTTTAATTGTTCAAATTACATTTACATGAATATTAAATACAATTTATTTTAATAATCCACAATTATTTTTTAATTCTATTGCTGTGGAGCTCTGTGATGTGCTCATACACACTGCCCATTACTGTGAGTTTTATGGCTGTGGAGCTCTGTGATACGCTCATACACACCGCACATTACTGTGAGTTTTATGGCCGTGGAGCTCTGTGATCTGCTCATACACACTGCACATTACTGTGAGTTTTATGGCCGTGGAGCTCTGTGATGTGCTCATACACACCGCACATTACTGTGAGTTTTATGGCCGTGGAGCTCTGTGATGTGCTCATACAGACCGTACATTACTGTGAGTTTTATGGCCGTGGAGCTCTGTGATCTGCTCATACACACCGTACATTACTGTGAGTTTTATTTTTGTGCCACTCTGTGATACGCATCAACATATTTTGGTGGGCATGGGGGGGGGTTAGTATTTCATCCTGGGATCCAGGCAGCACAATGTCTTGTGCTGGCCCTGCTCTAGTCCATATCAATATATGAGTCCGGCCCTTCGTGTTTGCATATCGGAGTGGGTCGGTCTGGATGAAGTCCAGGGCTGTTCTTTTGTCCCAGTCCAGCCCTGCCATGATAGATAATATGGATTCACAAATAGTGAATTATCTAGGCAAAAATTATTTGATTATTCTATGATTTCCTCGAAACTGTCATATTTTTTCAAGTTTTACAAAATTTATTATATAAAGACATATACATTATGTAATCAAAATGTCCTCCATACTCCTTGACCACTTGGCCAACCCCAACCACGCTGCCTTTAGTACTGATTTGTATGATGAATAGAAACCTGCTAAGCAAATGACCGATAAGTGGAATGTTGTTGATGTGAGGCCACTTTGATATTGGTGTTGACATGCTCGGAACATCTGTGGAAGAGGTCCCAATCATGGATAGCATATTCATCTTCACCATTAGTCTGCCCGACCTACTATTTGGAATGACCAGGTCGTGTGGAAAGGAATATAAATCCACTTTAGGATTATTTTTATATTGCTATCACTCTCCGTAGGACTTTGCCACCATTTACGGCATTTTATCAGATGACCATAAAACAGGTACAGTTGGTATCAAACTCCAAATGATAAAATACCTTGCTGTCCTTTGATAGCTCTACATAAGGTCAGCAATTCTGGAGCCAGTTAACCCCGTCGCTTCCATGTCAACGTGTTTAGTTACTTTATTTGGCTGTGCTTTTGATGAAAACCACTGGAGAATGGTAGAGCTGAATTATTGGACCACCTTGGAAGAATGATAAGCTGGGGGCCCATATCCATGATATGGCGTGGGCCCTATGAGGGTATAAAGTGGTCCAGTATTAATCGCAGACCATTTAAGCAGGGGGCGTACTTAACCTTTTAAATCATATTTTTATCATCAATCGGGAAAAGTACCGTTAAGGACCAAGGACCAGGGCTGGATTAACATAGGGGTTGATGGAGCAGCAGCTCCAGGCCCGTGCCCCAGAATAAGCCCAGAGAAAGGATAACTCTCAGGGTTATTCAAAGAGATTCGAAAAGTCACCGCACGTTCGGTGACTTTTTGTTCTCTTCAATTCGGTTCGATCTGGCGATCCCATTTCGGCGACCCTGCGGTGTATTCAGCAAGCACCACAGGGTCCCCGAATTGCAGGGAAAAGTCACCGCAACCCCACCGAAAACTCACCGCAAAACCTGGCAAAGGCACACTGAAACCGGCAAAAACATCTGGATTAACCAGCCGAAAACGCCGGAAAAACCCGAGCAGGAGCCGATCACGCGCAGCGAAGCCGCCGGAAACAGCCGACACCGCAGACGAATGGAGTAAAAAAAATTAAAAAACAGTTTGCTTGAATGTTTGAAAAGTGAAACGCTGTTTGCAAAGAAACTACTGAGTGAAAATGTCTGAAATTTACATATGATCCAATGAATGATAATAAAGAGGGCTGTTACAGAAAAAGTAAGTAAACTTAAAAAATGTTTTTTAAAAAAATTCCGAAAAATGCTTAAAATATCCTAAAAAATCTATTAGTAAAGAGACTCTTTTCTGCAGAATTTTATAATTAACGGTTTATTAAATATTGAATTAAAATGGGAATATTTTTAACATTGACGCCTATGGGATTCGCCTGAATCAATCTGCTGAACGGCAGGGCATTTCGGCAACTTTTCACTGCTGGTTTTTGTTCTCTGAATAGACAAAGCATTGCTTCTCTATGGGAATTCACTGCCCTCGAACAGGCACCGAAAGGCACCGTATGTGCAGACAATTCACCAGGATTTGGCGAACTGCCTGCTCTCTGAATAGCCGAATGGCCAAGAAAGGTAACTGAACGCTGATTTTCAGCATTCAGTTACCTTTCGGCAGCCATTTGGATCTCTTTGAATAACCCTGTATGTCTGCATTGATTGGCATTTGGACCCCATATCTCAACTGCATAGCAGCTACAGGGTCACATGAGGTATTACCGGAAAGGCCAGAGCATGGCCTTTCCAATGATATCAAACATGACCAGGTTTTATGTAACAATAAAAAGTAAAATAATAAATATTTTTTGTTTTTCTTTCTAACAGCAATATTTTTCACTTTTCAATTATAAAGTGAACAATGATGCGGCACTAACTCATCATCTTATTTCTCATGTCACCAACAAGTGTGGAGGCGATGGCACAATCTGTTATTATGAATTGTTACATCAAAAACCTAAACTATGCACTGCAGCGAAGAGCACAGGGGGGGGGACGACTTTGGAACCATGTGTCACTAATCTTTATACCTCACAAGGTCAAGTGAGGTGTCATTGGACAGGATAGAGTCTGGCTTTTGCATGGATACCAAACATGAGCATGTAAAATCTAAAAGGAAAGAAAACAAAAAAGCCCACTTTTTTATTTACTTTTTAGTTCCAAAGCAATGGCTTTGCCATTACTCCCCTTCTCATTTCCCACGCTGGGAGCAAGTTCAGTGTTTTATACATAGCCATATTATTCATAAAACACCATCCTCCAAAACACAAGGGAAATATTAAATTATTTGGTTAAAATTGTATATTTTCTCAGAAAAATGCAGTAACAGGTTCCCATTTCAATTTTTTAAAACAAGAATTCCCTATAGAATATATAAAAACAAAGGTTTGGACGATAAAATGTGAAAAAAAAAACATTTTACAAGCTGTAAATGATTCAAATCTGAATGGAACGTTCCTCACACAGTAACTGCCTGGTTAGATATACCCACGGCCGGCGCTGCCGCTAGGCCAACTAGGCGGGCGCCTAGAGTCTAGGGCGCAGCCGGCCCGACCAATTGTAAAAAAACCAAAAAACTTGTAAATAAAAAAAAAATGCCTGCGGGGCGGCCGCGTGCTGCAGCCGGCCCCAATACGTGCCGGCGTCGCCAAGGAGACGGAGGCGTGGACTTGGTGCTTCCAGCTTCCTGGACCAAGTCCACGCCTCCATCTCCTTGACGCCAGAGGCGACGCCAGCACGCATTGAGACTGGCTACAGGAAGACGGAGACAGCGCTGGAGGCAAATATCCATGTGTGAGCTGCTGGGCAAGTATCTTGTGTGAGCCTGGGGGCAAATACCCATGTGTGAGCCTGGGGGGTAAATATCCATGTGTGAGCCTGGGGGGTAAATATCCATGTGTGAGCCTGGGGGTAAATACCCATGTGTGAGCCTGGGGGGTAAATATCCATGTGTGAGCCTGGGGGCAAATATCCATGTGTGAGCCTGGGGGTAAATAGCCATGTGTAAGCCTGGGGGTAAATAGCCATGTGTAAGTCTGGGGGTAAATACCCATGTGTGAGCCTGGGGGGTAAATATCAAAGTGTGAGCCTGGGGGCAAATATCAATGTGTGAGCCTGGGGGCAAATATCAATGTGTGAGTCTGGGGGCAATATCTCCATGTGTGAGCTGGGGCAATATCTTCATGCCATGTGTGAGCTGGGGCAATATCTTCATGCCATGTGTGAGCTGGAGCAATATCTCCATGTGTGAGCTGGGGCAATATCTCCATGTGTGAGCTGGGGCAATATCTTCATGCCATGTGTGAGCTGGGGCAATATCTTCATGCCATGTGTGAGCTGGAGCAATATCTCCATGTGTTAGCTGGGGCAATATCTCCATGCCATGTGTGAGTTGGGGCAAATGTACCTATGTGAGCTGGGGGCAAATGTACCCATGTGAGCTGGGGGCAATTGTACCCATGTGAGCGGGGGGCAATATATCCACCATGTGAGAGCTGGGGGCAAATATACCCATGTGAGCTTTTTTTTTGGGGGGGTGCAAGTAGCTGGTCTTGCCTAGGGCGCAAAATAGTCTAGCACCGGCCCTGGATATAGCCGTATCTGCACTATTAAATAACCTAAATTTTTTTGTAATTTAGTGAAATGAAAACATAAGTCCACCAAAATATTCAGCTCCAGGCACACAGAGATCTTAATCCGGCCCTGCCAAGGACGTACTATGCTCAACATGGTCTTCTAACCCCCCTCCCTCGCTATACTCACCTCTCTAGACAAGGTCCCACGTCCTTTGGACCCCTCTCCTTCCCAAACAGCTTTAGATACAAATAAACAGAGGCACCGCTGGAAAGGGAAGAGTCTGCCCTTTCCAGCGGTGCCTCTCTTTAACCCCTTAGTTGTTAGATCGCAGTCTGCTCCCGGAGGTGGCTAAAATCTTGGATGTCAGTCAATCCTCCGGGGCCACCCCCCGCCCACTGGCATCATCACCATATGCGCAATGACCCCAGTTGGCCTGTTAACCCCCTAGCTGCTAAGTAGAGATAGGGGGTCCTTTGTCCCATTCTGCGATCCTACACGACCCATTCTGCTATCCTGCACGACCCATTCTGCTTTCTCCAATTCATACCTGTAAAATATATTTTTAGACGCCGCTGCTGGTTACACATTTAGATTTTCTGGCATTCAATGGATGACACATGCAAATACACATCACATCGCCAACTCATGCGGCTTATTGACCTTTGGAGTATTGGGAATAATAAAATGATTCATTGCCTGCGCTAGCAGGATAGTCCTATTTATTGTGTTCAGGCCGCATTCAGTGATAGAATCCTTAGAAAGGAACAAATTAACGTGTCACAGTGTTCAGAAGGTACAGTGAGGCAGCCGTGAAAGGGCTTAAAGATATTCCCTTGTAGCAGTTGGAGTTTGCTTTGTCATAATTAGTTTTATTTTACTGAGTCCCACTAGATCAATACTAACCCGTAGATGCAGGGTTGGTTTTGTGGAGGGCCAGCTCTTGGCAGGTGCAGGTGGTGCATCTCAGAATGACGCAAGCATTTTTCGTCAAAATGAATATTGGATTGGCACCAATAGGACAAACTCGATGACGTAAAAAAATTCAAACCATTTTTTAAATTGCTTTACAGCTGCTGGTTCCTGTGGTGGCTTTTGGTCCTTGCGGATGGGTTTGCTAAAAATCCCCTCTGCTATCGGCGTCCATGTCCTTCTTCTTTCCGCAAAGGTCTCTTCAAAGACACAACACAGGTGATCCAAGGGGCTGAGGGTATGAGCCCAAGGGGGCAGTGACACACGGGAGACGCTTTATGGGGGTTCAACAGGGTTTATTATATAAAGGCAAGAAAACAGCAGGCCGGTATGGTGGTAAGCGTAGAGCAATGGAAGGGAGTTATGGCAGGAATGGGGCTGACCGGAGAAGGAGACAGAATGGATAGAGAGCAGGGTAGACTGAGGCAAGGATAAGGGGACAAGGTATAGGCACAAACACAGAGGGCAACACCCTAGGAGACCCACAGGAGACACGAGATTGCAGACAGGCGGGACAGGAAAAGGGTTGATTGTGGAGCAGGAACACTGTGGGTAGCAGAGGCTCAGGGAACGCAGGACTAAAGGGAACAGGCCTCTTGCTAGCAGAGGAAAGGCTGTGTCTCTGTTAAAAAGGAAAATCCAGAGCTACGAGAGGGAGCACCTGTGGTGCCTGCTGGAGAGCTAGAACAGGGCAAGGCAGGAAAGATGATGCCAGGGTTGTTTCACAGCGAAGCAGCACCAGTTTGAGCCTTCTGGTGGCGGCGGCGTGAGCCCTGACACCGCATTAAAAGGGACACTACCACTTACATAAGCTGTAACTAAATTACTCGTGTATTATAAATAAAAACACATTATAAAACACATGCTGCTATTTTTTTCCCTTTGTTTTAAGTAATTGCGTGGAAAAAGGTACAATAAAATAAGGTTTTTGTCTCGTTTCCATTAGGTATATTTTTTCCATGATGCAACCAATAGCTTTGCTTGTGGCTCATGTTTACTTCATCTACAGCATTTAACAGTTAATGAGGTGGAAGGAGGGAATGCTTAGATAAGGTGGAAAGTGGGTATTGTTCTCCTGGCTAACAGATAAGAGATGGAAGCTGAATAAAATAAGACAGTGTCTGGTGCCGGCAGAGCGCCATGCCCCTTCCCTAGCTCCCAATACTCACAGTGGTACCGGCAACATCCTTCGGCGGGGCACGGGGGCCGTACACTCACAGGAGCAAGCTATGTACACAGAGGTGCATGAAAGAGATTGGTGGTGGTGCTCCCGGACGTGCAAAGCAGTGGAGCAACAGTTCTTGCTTCACTGCCATGAGAAAGGAATGGGAGCTGCAGCTCCCACTGGGGAAGTGCAGAGCACACAGTCCAGGCCGAATCATGTGTCCGGGTTCAGCTGCCCTGAAACCTGAACACATGACTCAAAACCCGAACTGTCCAGGTGAAACCCGTACAGGTGGCAACCCTATTGGCCTCAACGGCAATACGCCAAGAAAGCAGTAAAAGCCAATGAGCTCATCAGCATCTTTAGCAGGCCACAGGCTTTTGCCTAAACCAGCCACTCGTAGATGCCACTGTTACTCAAGAAATTAAGTTGCACATTTTCAGGGCAGAATCTGGGAGAATCGCTGGAATCTGGGCGAGTCCTTGGAAAGCTGAATCTCTTTGTCATGGTCTCAGGTGAACATAATAATGCGGTTATCTCTTGTGGTCCTTTTGTTCCTGTAATCCTGTTTCAGTTCTTCCCAAATTCCCAGGAGAAAAATGCAGTTTTTAGTATCAGTAGCTATTTACAAATCTTTGATATGCCAGGAGATATTGTGCGGCCTGTTTGTTTGTGCTCCCCTGGTATCAGGGGGTCTTTTCAAGTAATTCCTGGAAATCTGGACTCAGTGATTAATGAAAATTCCTAAAAAATCTGCCTTAGACAAAGAAAAGCCCAACTAATTCACACCTTCGCTCCTATCAGGCAGTCTTGGGAAACATAGAAACATAGAAAAATGTCGGCAGATAAGAACCTTTCGGCCCATCTAGTCTGCCCAATTACATGGATACTTTACCTGGATTTATCTTTTGTTTAGGATAGCCTTATGCCTATCCCATGCTTGCTTAAATTCAATCACTGTTTTGGCCTCTACCACTTCAACTGGAAGACTGTTCCATGTATCCACCACCCGCTCAGTAAAATAATGCTTCCTGATGTTACTTTTAAACCTTTGTCCCTCTAATCTAAGACTATGTCCTCTTGTTTTGCTACTTTGTTTCCTTTTAAATATACTCCCTTCCTCTACCTTGTGGATTCCCTTTACGTATTTAAATGTTTCTATCATATCTCCTCTGTCTCGTCTTTTTTCCAAGCTGTACATGTTAAGATCATTAAGCCTTTCCTGGTAACTTTTCTCCTTCAAGCCGTACACCATTTTAGTAGCCCTTCTCTGAACTCTCTCTAAGATGTCTATATCCTTCTGGAGATACGGTCTCCAGTACTGCACACAGTACTCCAAGTGAGGTCTCACCAGTGCTCTGTACAGTGGCATGAGCACTTCCCTTTTCCTACTGCTAATACCTCTCCCTACACAACCAAGCATTCTGCTAGCATTTCCTGCTGCTCTATTACATTGACTACTTACCCTTAGATCCTCTGAAATAATAACCCCTAAATCCCTTTCCTCAGATGTTGAGGTTAGGACTGTATCAAATATTCTATATTCAGCCCTTGGGTTTTTACGTCCCAGGTGCATTATCTTGCACTTATCCACATTAAAACTCAATTGCCACAGCTCCCACCATTTTTTTAGTTTACCTAAATCATTTGTCATTTGGCTGATCCCTCCAGGAACGTCAACCCTGTTGCAAATCTTTGTGTCATCAGCAAAAAGACATACTTTTCCATTAATACCTTCTGCAATATCACTAATAAAAATATTAAAGAGAATGGGTCCAAGTACTGACCCCTGAGGTACCCCACTGGTAACAAGACCTTGCGCCGAATAAACTCCATTTACCACAACCCTCTGTTGCCTGTCACTCAGCGGTGAAGGGATTATATTTATTCAAATCATGACATCTGAAGTGAATAATAAATTGAATAAAGTGATAAAATAAATTAATTTAACTAATTGCAACAGAAAACCTTGGGCCCTATAACATTCTTAACGCAAAAACGCACGCTAAACGCGTGTTTTTTTGCGCAAAGCGTTAAACGTTAACGCATGAAAATCACCGTTGGAATTACATTCCTCGCGCATTTTTTCATCCGTCGGGAAATTGCGCTCGTAAAACCGACGCGCAAAAATGCGCGCAAAGTACCGTTGCGTGTAGAAATCAATGAGCGTAATGTAATTTTTAACACGAGTCCGTCAGACGAACGCATTTTGTGCGGACTGCGCACAACAGATGTATGTTCTGACGGAAGACAAGGTAGTGGCTGTTATTTTTGACGGATCTAGTAAAAAAAAACGTGCGCATCGACGTTCTCCGTTGTGAATCCGCAGTTTGGTACGGTCAGGTTGTTACAATTTGCCGTTACCACCAGCTTTTCAAAGACGTTAAAATTCTGCGCGCAAACGTTGTCCGTTAAAATTTGCGCTAAAATTGCAATACCATGCGCGCACCAGCGCACAGACGCATTTGCGCTCACAATGTTAAGTATAGGATGCGCGCACTAAATTGCGCTCGCACAGGGTCACTCACGCTAGACGTTAACGTGCATTTTGTGCGTGAACGTCTTAATAAGATGCTCAGCGCAAAGGGTTTTGCCCCTCGCGTTAATGCGTTTTTGCAGACGCACACAATTGTGCGCAAAGAATGTAATAGGGCCCCTTATGTATCAATTAAAAAATATCAATGTTTCAGCTCTGTATTGGAGCTTTAGGGCTAAATTACATACTTAACGCTAATGGTAACGTTCGGATGAGTTGTGGTTAACGCTTGGATAAGTGACTTTAACAAAAAATCCATTAGTGCATCGGCGAGCTTACTCTACTTTGCGCATCCTATATTTAACATGGGGAGGGCAATCAGCTTTTCTGGGAAGCAAGCAACCACCCTACCTGAATAGGCTGCTTCCCCCAGCAGTTCCCTCATCCTATAACCCAGTGGCGTCACTAGGGTTGGTGTCACCCGGTGCGGTAACTTATGGTATCACCCCCCGAGTTTTACGGATTTTTTTTAACTACTCTTACTCCTAAATCAGTACTCCCATATAACACTGAATGCTCATACACACAGCGCGCATTACTGTGAGGTTTATTGCTGTGGAGCTCTCTCATATGCGCACACAAATTTTTGCCAACTGCCAGCAAGTACGGTGCCTGTTCGAAGGCAGTGAAAGCACACATGGATATATATTGCCCCCAGCAGCTCTGGATATATTGCCCCCAGCAGCTCACCCATCGATATATATTGCCCCCAGCTCACATATGGATATATTGCCCCAGTTCACAATTATATATTGCCCCCAGCAGATCACCCATGGATATATTGCGCCTCAGCTCACATATGGATATATTGCGCCTCAGCTCACACATGGATATATTGCCCCAGACCAGCTCACACATGGATATATTGCCCCAGACCAGCTCACACATGGATATTGCCCCAGCTCTCATGGATATGCCTCCAGCACACATGGATACTGCCCCAAGCACACATGGATACTGCCCCAAGCACACATGGATACTGCCCCAGCACACATGGATACTGCCCCCAGCACACATGGATAATGCCCCAGCTCTCATGGATATGCTCCAGCAGCTCTCATGGATATGCCCCAGCAGCTCTCATGGATATTGCCCCAGCTCCTCTCATGGATATTGCCCCAGCTCCTCTCATGGATATACTGCCCCAGCTCCTCTCATGGATTTTGCCCCAGCTCCTCTCATGGATATACTGCCCCAGCTCCTCTCATGGATATACTGCCCCAGCTCCTTCATGGATATACTGCCCCAGCTGCTCTCATGGATATACTGCCCCAGCTGCTCTCATGGATAATGCCCCAGCTCCTCTCATGGATTTTGCCCCAGCTCCTCTCATGACTATGCCCCCAGCTCCTCTCATTGATATTGCCCCAGCTCATGGATATGCCCCAGCTCATGGATAATTCCCCAGCTCATGGATATGCCCCCAGCTCATGGATAATGCCCCAGCTCATGGATTTGCCCCAGCTCATGGATACTGCCCCAGCACATGGATAATGCCCCAGCTGAGTGGGTTGTGCCCAGTGGGAATTAATGCAGGCGCCCCAGTGTCCGGCTGCTGTGATGGGCCCCTCTTCTGGCCCGCATACACAGTTGACACGTTGCACGCGTCATTGGCTGCAGGGGGACAGCTTGAGTTCAAAATGTCTCGCAGCAGGGAGTGACACGCGTCAAGTGTTAGCTGGTTTGAGTGCTGGACGTGGCCCATAGACGCGAGCGGGCATGCTATGCTGTCCCGTGGCGTTGAGCATATGATCTATTCTGTGCATCATTTTTGCTGCATATTCTGCATTCTGTGCATCATTTTTGGAGCATATGCTTTATACTGTGCATCATTTTCTCCAGCACACGCTTCATTCTATGTATCATTTTCTCCAGCACATGCTTCATTCTATGTATCATTTTCTCCAGCACATGCTTCATTCAGTGCATCATTTTTTCCAGCACATGCTTCATTCTGTGCATCATTTTCTCAAGCACATGCTTCATTCTGTGCATAATTTTTTTCCAGCACATGCTTCATTCTGTGCATCATTTTTTTCCAGCACATGCTTCGTTCTGTGCATCATTTTGGAGCATATCTTAATTTTTTGCATCTTTTTGGAGTTACAGTTACAAGCATTCCTAAAGCACCAACAAGTTCCGTAGCGCTGTACAAAGCAGAGAGACAGAATAATAAATACAGTTGCAAGAAAAAGTATGTGAACCCTATGGGATTACGTGGAGTTTTGCATGAATTGGTTATAAAATGTGCTCTGATCTTCATCTAAGTCACAACAATTTGAAAAACACAGTCTGCTTAAAATAATACAACACAAACATTATATGTTTTCATGTTTTTATTGAACAGAACATGTAAACATTCACAGTGCAGGGTGGAAAAAGTATGTGAACCCCTAGCCTAACGACTTCTCCAAGAGCTAATTGGAGCCAGGAGTGAGCCAACCTTGAGTCAATCAGTGTGATATTATTGGATGTGTTGCTGAAAGCTGTCCTGCCCTTTAAAAACACACACCAGTTTTGGGTTTACTGGTTTCAAGAAGCACTGCCTGATGTGAACCATGCTTCGCAGAAAAGAGCTCTCAGAAGACCTACGATCAAGAATTGTTGACTTGCATGAAGCTGGAAAGGGTTACAAAAGTATCTCCAAAAGCCTTGATGTTCATGTATCCACGGTAAGACAGACTGTCTACAAATGGAGAAAGTTCAGCACTGTTGATACTCTCCCTAGGCGTGGTCGTCCTGTAAAGATGACTGCAAGAGCACAGCGCAGAATGCTTAATGAGGTAAAGAAGAATCCTAGAGTGTCAGCTAAAGACTTACAGAAATCTCTGGCACATGCTAACATTTTTGTTGACACATCTCCATTAAGGAAACCATTAAACGAGAATAGAGTACATGGGAGGACACCACGGAGGAAGCCATTGCTGTCCAAAAAGAATATTGCAGCACGTTTGAAGTTTGCAAAAGAGCACCTGGATGTTCCACAGCACTACTGGCAAAATATTCTGTGGACAGATGAAACCAAAATTGAGTTGTTTGGAAAAAACACACAACACTATGTGTGGAGAAAAAAAGGCACAGCACACCAACATCAAAACCTCATCCCCACTGTAAAACATGGCGGAGAGAGCATCATGTTTTGGAGCTGTTTTGCTGCCTCAGGGCCTGGACGGATTGTTGTCATTGATGGAAAAATGAATTCCAGAGTTTATCAAGACATTTTGCAGGAAAACGTAAGACCATCTGTCCGCCAACTGAAGCTCCGCAGAGGATGGGTGATGCAACAGGACAATGACTCAAAGCATACAAGTAATTCAACAAAAGAATGGCTTCAGCAAAACAAAATACGCCTTCTGGAGTGGCCCAGTCAGAGTCCTGACCTCAACCCGATTGAAATGCTGTGGCATGACCTTAAGAGAGCGATTCACACCAGACATCCCAAGAATATTGCTACATTGAAACAGTTTTATGAACAGGAGTGGTCCAAAATTACTCCTGATCGTTGTGCAGGTCTGATCTGCAACTACAGGAAACGTTTGGTTGAGGTTATTGCTGCCAAAGGAGGGTCAACCAGTTATTAAGTCCAAAGGTTCACATACTTTTTCCACCCTGCACTGTGAATGTTTACATGTTCTGTTCAATAAAAACATGAAAACATATAATGTTTGCGTTGTATTATTTTAAGCAGACTGTGTTTTTCAAATTGTTGTGACTTAGATGAAGATCAGAGCACATTTTATGACCAATTCATGCAAAACTCCACCTAATCCCAAAGGGTTCACATACTTTGGCTTGCAACTGTATACATACACATTACACACAGACCCTGCTCGAAAGCTTACAATCTAAGAGCATTATGCTTCATTCTGTGCATCGTTTTGGAATCATTTGTATGTCATTCTGTAGGTTTTTATATTTTATTACATCGTGTTTAGGAATATCGGAAATGGACAGATATTTTCAGATACTTCTGAGATCACAAACTGGTTGTTTCTGAACATGTCAGAATCCAACATTTTTGGATTCCGATATATTTCAAACCAAACTTATGCACATGTCATAACCTGAACATTTTTTTTTTTTAAGTACAGTTGCCAGGTTTTATCCAGGAAACCTTGGTCTCTGTAGGTCAGGGATCTCATACTCCACCCCTCCCCCCCCTGATAATGATTGCCTACAATTCCCAGAATTCTTTGAATGCAAATCATGGGAGCTGTAGTTCAGAAACATCAGGGGGGGGGGGTGGCAGAGTTTGAGATCCCTTCTATAGGTATATTTTTTTTGTTTAATAGGTGTCACATCTTGAAAGAGCTTGTGTTTATGTAATGATGCGTTACACAAAAACCTTCATTTTATGATACGTACTGTTCCTATATAACGATCAGGGTTATTCACGTTCGGTGACTTTTCGTTCTCTTCAATTCGGCGATCCCATTTCGGCGACTCAGCTGTGTATTCAGCAAGCACCACAGGGCCGCCGTAATGCAGGGAAAAGCCGCCAAAAACCTGACGAACACTCACCGCAAAACCCGGCGAACGCACACTGAAACCCGCAAAAACATCTGGATTAACCCCGCCGAACATGCCGGAGAAACCTGAGCAGCCGTGGATCAGAGCGCAGAGCAGCAGCCGAAAAAACCCGACACCGCAGACGAATGGAGTGAAAAATAAAACAGTACACTTGAATGTTTGAAAAGTAAAAACGCTGTTTGCAAAGAAACTACTGAACAAAAATGGCTGAAATTAACATATAAGATCCAATGAATGATAATAAAAATGGCTGTTACAGAAAAAAGAAAAAAATTTTTGCAAACAAATCCCGAAAAATGGCTAAAAGATCCTACAGGGTAATTCAAAGAGATCCGAATTGCTTGAGAAAGGTAACCGAACGCTGAAAATCAGCGTTCGGTTACCTTTCTTGGACATTCGGCTATCCAGAGAGCAGACAGTTCGCTGGGTGGAGTAGAGGTAATGTCACCGCTCTGCATGGAGAGAGCCTGTGGAGACATGGGTTTGATCACGACGAGCACCTCTCCAGTAAGTGTCCTTGGGCAAGACACCTAACGGTACATACTCGCCACCCAGGACATACTTGAAAATAAGAGAAATCTCAATGTATCCTTCCTGGTAAAATACTTTCTCAAAAAGATACTGGCGAATTGCCTGCACATACGGTGCCTGTTCGAGGGCAGTGAAAACCCCATGAAAAAGCACTGCTTCGGCTATTCAGAGAACACAAACCAGCAGTGAAAGGTTCCCGAAATGCCCTGCCATTCGGTGGTTTAGGCTTCAATGTTAAAAATATTCCGGTTTTAATTCAATATGTAATAAACCGTTCATTATAAAATTCTGCAGTAAAGAGTCTCTTTATTTATAGATTTTTTTGGATATTTTAAGCATTTTTCAGATTTTTTTTTTTAAAGTTTACTTATTTTTTCTGTAACAGCCCTTTTTATTATCATTCATTGGATCATATGTAAATTTCAGACATTTTCGCTCAGTAGTTTCTTTGCAAACAGCGTTTCACTTTTCAAACATTCAAGCAAACTGTTTTTCTAATTTATTCACTTCACTCTGTCTGCGGACTCGGCTTTCTCCGGCGGCTTCGCTGAGTGTGATCAGCTCCTGCTCGGGTTTTTCCGTGGTTTTCAGCAGGTTAATCCAGATGTTTTGGAGGGTTTTCGGCGTGCATTCGTCAGGTTTTGCGGTTAGTTTTTGAGGGTTCGCAGCAGCTTTTCCCTGCAATCCAGGGACCCTGTGGTGCTTGCTGAATACACCGCAGCGTCACCGAAATGGGATCGGCAAAAGGAACCAAATTGAAGAGAACGAAAAGTCACCGAACGTGCAGTGACTTTTCGAATCTCTTTGAATTACCCGGTTAATAAAACTAAAAAAAAAAAGACTTTTTACTGCAGAATATTATAATCAACGGCTTATTAGATATTTAATTAAAACGGGAATATTTTTAACATTGAAGACTATGGGATTCGCTTGAATAAACCTGCCGAATTAAACCACTGAATGGCAGGGCATTTCGGCAACTTTTCACTGCTGGTTTGTGTTCTCTGAATAGATGAAGCAGTGCTTCTCTATGGGGATTTCACTGCCCTTGAACAGGCAACGAACAGGCACCGTATGTGCAGGCAATTCGCCAAGATTTGGCAAACTCCCTGCTCTCTGGAAGCCGAATGGCCAGGAAAGGTGACCGCAAGCTGAATTTCAGCATTTGGTTACCTTTCGCCAGCAATTCGGATCTCTTTGAATAGCCCTGTATATCCCTACACCTGATACATTGTCTGGGGATTCCACGTGGCTAATCGCTTGTATAACTGCAGCAAGTACACACTGTAATGGAAATACATTCTTCAAGCAGCCCTGTGACGTGTGTATTGTATATCATTCATTGTTATCACATCATGTACTTGTAGGAAAAAGACAGCGTGCACTGAACAATATGCATAAAAGTCATGCAAATCGACCAGACACAATGCACACCGCAGTTTGTCAATATACACTGGGTGTTCCCACATCCCCGCTCCTCCCCTACTGGCCATTACTCTTATGTCCCAGAGCTGGGGCTTCATCCCGGAACACCCAAGTCAATAGATTTGTCAAACAAACTTGCAGCAGGTTGTGCTGCCTCAGGTTCACGTGTCTTCGACAAGTCATTTCAAGCTCTTGGAGTGGAAATTCCGCCTTCTCGCCTCCCCCGTGGCTCAGTGAAGTGTGAAGCAAGAAGCAGCTCGCTCGCCTTCGAATGTTAAGATCGTGACGGCGGAAGGGCACAACCAGTACTAGCACGATCAGACAAACTAAGAAGCAAGAATGGAGACACTCTATTGCAACCTTTCACCTATGGCATGAGTATATGGTGACCCAAACTTAAGCATGATCCCTTCAATTACACTCTAAAAAGGTACTCTACTGGACCGCCATTTTGGAAATTTCCGATGTTGACGTTGGAGCTCGCCTCTTCTTTTCTATCTTTATTTTACTTAGCCCTGCTTGATCAAGACCAACCTGTAGATGCAACGTTGGTTTCGTTTTTCATCAAACCCCAAAAGGAATACAATCCATAGTGCCATAAACCTACCGTCCTCTCCATTTCAGCTCATCCACAAATACCCTACCTTAAGGTCACACCCTACTGCTGCCAAGAGGGTGATTGAGTACAAAACTAATCACGGAGAACACTCACGTGCCACGTACCCTTTCTCCTCCCCCCTCATCTGCATCACCTCCTGTCCACATCTCTCGGGTACCATTCGTCAGGACGGTTAAAGACATGCCGAAGTACACAGAAAACGCTAACTGATAGAGTGGCCAGAAACTTCTAGAAAAGAAAAGTCAATAAATGAGCCAGAGTCAAGAACCAGAAGTACACAGAATCCAATATCAAAGGTCAAAGATAGGGACGGGGTGGACCGACCGACACCACTCAGGGTCCCTGACCTGACTCAACCCATGCCCCCCTCATTCCCACCCGAAGTCGAGGTCCCTGGGGCCGTTCGGCCTAACCGAGGCCCCGACGGCCTTTTGACCTACCCGAGAACTTGGTGGCTTTCAATGAGCTAACTGAACTGCAGGGCGACTCAATCACAAACTCACTCTGCAGGCGGCCCCATCCACTGGGTGTGGCAAGCAAGGCCATGGCCAGTCCTGGGCCCCCAGCCAGGCCCAGGTCATCATCCCAGGTCCGATTTACACAACCACTCAGTCCGCCCTTGGATAGCGATCGACACAAGAAAATCCAATATGTCGGTACACAGAAGACAAGGATATATAACATGCCCAGGGCCGGATTAACATAGGCCAAATCTGGAAAAAAGTAGGAGCAGTGTCTGCAAAATAAATCACATATACACAGTGCAGATCGCAGATGAATGTATACAATTAATATAGCCCCGCTAGAATTTCACTCACAGAATAAACAAATAGTATAGGCATATAGCAGGTTCTTGTTACTCCTACTGTATGGAATTGGAGTTGATCACCTCCTGGAGTCCAGAAACAAGGAACACCATCGGTACCTCCTTCCAAAGAAACTTGCCAACAGGTAAGTCCAGGACTAGGGGAGTTTTACAGATTCAGGCCCAGGCTCTTTCTGGTATTTTAAAACAAATTTAATAACATATAAAATAAAAGTTGGAACACACTCCAACGCGTTTCGTCCTTATTAAATCAAGGACTTCATCAGGGATAGTGTGTTCTGACGAGTGTCACAATTTATACTACATCCAGCAACAATCAAGCCTATTGCCAGGTTCCAGGCAATTGAATAATTGCCAACATCTGATTCAATTTATCACTGAAGGTGGAGCACCAAGCGTCCCATGTTGGAACGCATATCCGTTCTCCTTCTTCCTGGAAGTACACTTCCGGTCAAACCGGAAATGACGTATCGCGAGAAAAAGTCCAATCATCGTGTAGTGGGCGCCATCTTGTGAAGGTCAATTCCCGTCCTTCTCCCACTGCCTTCTCACAGAATCTTCATTCTATTTCTTCTGTGATGAGCTCGGAGGAAAATAGCACAAATTACATGGGCTAATAATTATATTGATTTAGCCCGTCACCACAGATAAAGGGTTAAATACGGATTTAGATATCCATCAGTGTTTGTGATCTTTTGGGTTCCTTTATAGGTTTTTTCTGTTGAGGCTTTTTGTCCACATTAGTTTTTTATCTGTGGTGACGGGCTAAATCAATATAATTATTAGCCCATGTAATTTGTGCTATTTTCCTCCGAGCTCATCACAGAAGAAATAGAATGAAGATTCTGTGAGAAGGCAGTGGAAGAAGGACGGGAATTGACCTTCACAAGATGGCGCACACTACACGATGATTGGACTTTTTCTCGCGATACGTCATTTCCGGTTTGACCGGAAGTGGACTTTCAGGAAGAAGGAGAACGGATATGCGTTCCAACATGGGACGCTTGGTGCTCCACCTTCAGTGATTAATTGAATCAGATGTTGGCAATTATTCAATTGCCTGGAACCTGGCAATAGGCTTGATTGTTGCTGGATGTAGTATAAATTGTGACACTCGTCAGAACACACTATCCCTGATGAAGTCCTTGTTTTAATAAGGACGAAACGCGTTGGAGTGTGTTCCAACTTTTATTTTATATGTTATTAAATTTGTTTTAAAATACCAGAAAGAGCCTGGGCCTGAATCTGTAAAACGCCCCTAGTCCTGGACTTACCTGTTGGCAAGTTTCTTTGGAAGGAGGTACCAATGGTGTTCCTTGTTTCTGGACTCCAGGAGGTGATCAACTCCAATTCCATCCAGTAGGGGTAACAAGAACCTGCTATATGCCTATACGATTTGTTTATTCTGTGAGTGAGATTCCAGCGGGGCTATATTAATTGTATACTTTTATCTGCGATCTGCACTATGTATATGTGATTTATTTTGCAGACACTGCTCCTACTTTTTTCCACATTTGTCCTGTAAGCACTGAGGGGACAGTGCGTTGCCTTGGAGGACGCAGATACGTACAAAGTTATTTTATTAATCATGGGGGTGATCACATGTTTTCTTTTGCCGGATTACATAGGGGCAGATGGAGCAGCAGCTCCGGGCCGATGCCTCAGAATAGGCCCATAGAAAGGATAACTATGTCTGCATTTGGACCCCTGTATCTCCAACTTCATAGCAGCTACAGGGCAAGTGAGGTATCACTGGAAAGGCCAGGCCATGGCCTTTCCAATGATACCACACATGACCAGGTGTTTAGTAAGGAGAATAAAATATTTACTTTCTCTTTTCCAACAGTAATATTTTTCACTTTTCAATAATAAAGTAAACAATGATGCTGCACCAACCAACCATCACATTTCTCATGTCACCAACAAGTGTGGCGGTGATGGTACAATCTATTGTTACAAATTGTTAAATCAAAAACCTAAACCGCCGCACTGCAGCGAAGAGCACTGCGGGGGAACTTTGGACCCCTGCGTCACTAATCTTTTACACCTCACAAGCTCAAGTGAGGTGTCATTGGACAGGGCAGAGTCTGGCCTTTGAATTAATACCAAATCTGACCATGTAAAATCTAAAAGAAAAGAACTTAAAATTTATATTTAGTTCCAAAGCGATGGCATTGTCCATTTGTCACGTATAAAATGAGCAATACCACTGCCATTACTCACCTTCTCATTTCCCACACTGGGAGCAAGGTCAGTTTATACATAGTCATATTATTCATAAACCAACATGTTCCAAAACACAAGGGAAATATTTCTTTTTTTTTTTTTTTTTTTTTTAAAAATTGTTTTAAATTGTATAGTTCTCAGAAAAATGCAGTAACAGGTTCCCATTTCACATTTTTTTTAAACAAGAATGCCCTATAGAATATATAACCACAAAGGTTTGGATGATAAAATGGGAAAAACATTTTTTACACTCTAAAGGATTGAAATCCGAATGAAAAATTAAATCACAGTATCTGCGCTATTAAATAACCTAAAATAGGTTTTCATTTCACTAAATTCCAAAAAAAGCCCACCAAAATATTCAGCTCCAGGCCCATAGAGATCTTAATCCGGGCCTGAACATGCTGAAGAGAAAGATAGAACAAGGTCAGGGTGAGGAACATCTGACACGATGTGACGGCTTCTTGCAATAATCATGGGGGATGACGCAGATTCAATGGCCTGGAAGGGAGAGGTAAATAGACAAATTGCGTGGAGGATGACTCTGATCCATCGTCACAAAGGTACAAGTTATGACACCACTGTCACAACAGCAGAATGCACCTCAGCGGGTTTTTTTTCTGCTAGTGCTGAGGTTAAAGAGTGACACAGAGGGGCGGAGTCGGCCGGCCATGAGAGCAGTCGCATAGTGCCTGAGCTCCGGTGAATCCCGCCACCGCACCCGATTGTAGCCACTTCCACACAGCTCAACAGACACCATCACACACCCGGTGGACTCGGGGAGCACCATGAAGTCCTCAAAGAAAAAACCCCGCGAAGAAACGCAAGTAGCGCCGATTTTTGGGACCAGACACAAGGCCGCAGGCGACATCCAAGATGGCGGCGGCCGCGCTGTATCTCCTTCTCCATCAGCCGAGGGCACTCCGGAGGCGACTGACCCAGCTACCAGGCAAGATATACAGCACTTGAAAGATTTTATTGCACTGGAACTGGGGAAAACAACGAAAGCCCTCACAGCGGAGGTACATGCAATAGGCTCGCGTACAGCGCATCTGGAGGAGAAAGCGGATCATATGGCGGCTTGTTATAATATGGCAGCACAGAAAATGGACGATATGTCTGACCGAGTAGCGCGCATGGAAACAGCTATAGAAGACCTCTCTAATCGCTCCCGCAGGAATAATGTTCGGCTACGAGGCTTATCGGAGGATATTACATCTGAACACCTTGATGCCACGCTGCGCGGCATAACACAGCGGTTGTTGCCACATCTATCCGCCTCCAAACTAATGCTGGACAGAGTTCACAGAGCGTTGGGCCCAAAGCGTGCTAATAATGCAGCGCCACGTGATGTGGTGGCGAGATTTCACTACTTTGCTACGAAAAACGCCCTTATGACAGCAGTGCGGGAACAAAATGTGGAATTTGAGGGTAACTCTATCACCTTTTATCAGGACCTGGATCCAGCAACCCTGGCCAAGCGCAGGGAGTGGAGAGTCGTGACAGACCTACTACGCCATCATCGGATCAAATATTCATGGGGGTTCCCGTTTCGTATTGTGGTACATAAGGAGGGCACCTCCCACATCTGCTCGCAGTTGTACGGGGCATCTGACTTTCTGCTTAAACTGGGAATCCCGGCACCGGAGGCCTTATTGGCGCTTGCGCCACCAGCACCCCTTCCTCAGATACGACAGGAGTGGTCTCAACCAGCTGACTGATTAAGGGTGCTTTGCCCTGAAGGGCCTGCGTTCATTTACCCTCTCTTGCAGAGAGACAGGCTCCCGACTGCATGGGAGTGCCTCCCGTGGTTTATGGGAGCAATTCACAGAAGTAGCGTTTTGTTGAGCTGAGTGGTTTATCAGTTATAATTTTATTATTTTCCTTTCTTTTTATTATGCATTTTATACAATGTGTGGTTACATATATTATGTTATGTTATCTTATATTTCGGTGGCGGGTGCCACGGTGGGCGCCTGTTGTACTGTCCTCGGATCTGGCTTCCCCTGAATACTCTCCCCCTAGGTTCCGATCTCTTGGTTTCCCCATTCGTTCGGAGCTCCTGTTATCCCCCCTTTTATTTTCCCTTTCTGTTTATTATGTCTCTCACTATACCTCTCTCTCTCTCTCTCTCTTTCTCCTCTCTCATTTTCTATCGCCTCTGGACTGGGGGCCTCCTTCAAATTCTTTTTTGAATGCAAAATTCTTGATAAGTAATGGTTCCTGAGCTATTGGTATTGTCATTGAACGTGAAAGGCCTGAATTCACCCCGTAAACGCAGGTTGCTCTTTAAAGATCTGAAGCGGAAGTCTGCTGGTATAGCCTTTCTGCAGGAGACGCGGATGCCTCGAACGGCGGCTTATCGGCTGGGCGCTCGCCCATACGGTAGAGTTTACACTTCCTGTGCTTTACCAAAGCGAAACGGCGTTGCCATAGCCTTACATGACTCTTGCCCACTGATGGTGGAAGAGATTCACACAGATACAATGGGCAGATATCTCCTGGTGAAAGGAAGGGTGGCCACAAGATAGTATTCGCTTTTATCAGTATATGCACCTAATGGCTCAGATGCATCGTTTTGGAGGGAACTGTCCTCTTTTGTGGCGGGCCATGCGAGGGGCACGCTGATTGTCGGTGGAGATTTTAATGCCACCCTCTGTCCCCCTCTGGATGGATCCACCTCGCCTCGGCTGGCCTCGCCGCATGCCTTGTCATCTCAGGATCGTCAATTTTATAGCTTTGTTACTGATCACCAGTTATGCGACGTATGGCGCCTGCATCATCCGTCGGTTAAAGATTATACCTTTTATTCCGCGCCGCACTCGTCGTATTCGCGAATTGACTATATATTGGTTTCGTCTGATTGCATGCCACTGATAATTACCTCGCGAATTGGCTCCATTACATGGTCAGACCACGCTGACGTGTCCATTGCGTTACAACCTTTATATAAGGGCGGGGAGGGCAGACGATGGAGACTGGATCCAATTCTGTTGCAACAGCCGGGAATCCGAACGAGAGTTAAAGATTCTCTGACGGAATATTTCGCACTTAATGAAACCCCGGATGTCTCTACCGCGGTTTTGTGGGAGGCACACAAAGCGGTTACGAGAGGAGTGCTCATCAGTCAGGCCGCCTACCGTAAGAAAGAAAAACTAAAAGACATCCTCACCCTTCAAACTAAGTTAAGAACGCAAGAATTGATACACAAAGCAGCACCAGAGGAAGCCACTTATCTCCTTTTGTCACAAACCAGAACGGATCTTAATAGACTTTTTATAGAGGACGCGGGGCGAGCGCTCCTGTGGTCTAAACAGAGGTACTTTGAACGATCCAATAAAATAGATACCCCTCTCGCGCGAAAAATTAAGCCAAAATACAAATCTAATCAAATTGCTAAAATAGTTGATAAGCAGGGAGTGTCGCATGACACACCCAAAGAAATTCGGGACGCTTTTACGGCTTACTTCGCTAAATTATACCACCATACCCCCTCCCACAACGATAGCAATCGGACACTCCAGGCGGATATTGAAGGATATCTTACAAAAAGCAGCATACCCCATCTAAACGAGCAACAGATAGCGGCCCTGGATTCCCCCTTTACCGAGGAGGAAATACGCGAGGTGGTGAAGGAATTAAAACCGAACAAAGCCCCAGGCCCTGATGGCCTCACGGGCCAATATTATAAATGCTTCGCCAACTCTTTGGTACCCAGACTGTGTACTATGTTCAACTCACTTAGGGGTGGCGGCGGACTGATGCCGGAGGCTCTTTTGGCCTCCGTGGTACTCATCCCCAAACCTGGCAAAGATGTTCAAGGCATAGATAACTATAGGCCAATCTCACTCCTTAATACGGATCTTAAAATACTCGCTAAGTTGATGGCGCTCAGATTAGGACCTATGCTCTCGACCCTGATCCACCCAGACCAGGTAGGATTTATGCCTGGGAGGCAAGCCTTTGAGAACACACGGAGAGCTGCAGACCTGATATGGTGGGCGCGCTCGCGAAAGGTGCCTTCTTTATTTCTCTCCTTAGATGCGGAAAAAGCATTTGATAGAGCTGAATGGCCCTTTCTTTTCCGTTTGTTGGAGAGGGCGGGCCTCCCGGAAAGTTTCTTGGCCCTTACCAGAGCCTTATATGCGACGCCTATGGCACAAATTTTGATTCCAGGTACAGATCCGACCCCCTTCCCGATACGTAATGGTACAAGGCAGGGCTGCCCACTATCGCCAACCTTGTTTGCCATATTTTTAGAACCGCTAATGAGAATGATCCGAGCTGATGGAGACATCCGGGGTTTCCTGGTGGGGGGACAGCAGTTTAAGGTCTCAGCATACGCAGATGATGTTCTACTCTCGTTGACTGACCCCGAGATCTCATTACCAGCCCTTATGAGCCAATTAACGAAATATTCACAGATCTCTGGTTATAAAATTAATATCAATAAGTCTATGATTCTCCCGATCTTGGTGCCCGCTAGGATGCTGCAGGCTCTGACGAGGGAGATGCCTTTGCAGATTTCCGCTTCAGAGCTCCCCTATCTGGGGATTAAATTGACTGGTCTCCCTGAACGCTTGTATGAAGTAAATTATGCCGCGATGTATGCCACGCTCAAACAGGACCTTGAATGTTGGGATAAATATGCTATTTCATGGGTGGGACGAGTGAACTGCATTAAGATGAATGTACTTCCACGCCTTTTATACTATTTCCAAACGATACCGGTGGCACTTGATCCCTCAGATGTACGCTCGATGCAAGGAGCAATCGATAATTTTGTGTGGGCAGGAAGGAGGCACAGGGTGGCTAGGGCCACTCTTTACCGGCCTAAACAGCTGGGTGGTCTTGGTCTCCCAAGCCTCTTTTCATACTATTATGCTGCTCAGCTTGCCCAGCTGGTGGCATGGCACGGGGGGGTTCATGCTGGCCGGTGGGTTGAGTTGGAGAGAGCGATTATGGCCCCTAATTTACCGCACCACTGGATCTGGTTGGCTAGAGAACACAGACCACTCCTATCCACGAACTGTCCTGCTATAATGAATACCATCCGCATATGGGACAAACTAGCGGCGAGGTGTGACCTTGCCACCTTGCCCTCACCACTGACACCAATATTTCGCAACCGGGAATTCCCTGCGGGTCTGAGACCTTTACCCTTTCAACAGCTGTGGGACGTTGGCCTCCACCGTTTATGCCATCTTTATCAAAAGGATCAATTTGTTCCCTCCATTATCATTGACCAACAGGAGTCCGGGACGGGGGGCCTGTTTCTGCCGGAACGACAGCTGCGAGCCTTTGCCTCCCGGAGACATATTAAAGCTGCCTCTCAGACACCTCTCTCATTTTTCGAATCCATTTGCTTAAAGGGTACCTATCCTAAGGGCCTGATCTCTACCTTATATTATAAGCTAACGTCATTGATTGACTGGAAAGAACTCCATTATATACAAGCCTGGGAACGCGACCTGGCAGAAGTACTGGACTCAGAAGACTGGCTCGACATTTGGGAAGCCTCCAAAGGGGTTTCACTATGCACTTCCATGCAGGAACAACCGCTGAAAATGCTCATGCGCTGGTACACCACCCCTACGCAACTTGCGCACATGTCCCCGAATCACCCGGATCTATGCTGGCGATCCTGCGGCTCCAAAGGCACTTTTATACATATGTGGTGGGAATGCCCACAAATTCAAAAGTTCTGGACTAATATCCTAACAATGCTCTCTGACGCACTGGGGAAGGACGTCCCCAGAGACCCCTGGAATTTGTTGCTTTCTCGACCCTTGGAGGGCTTCACAAGACATGAAAACAAATTAATCTCCAAAATCTCGATGGCGGCTAGACGGGCAGTGGCAGAGACCTGGCGCCACCAGGCTCTCCCCGTTATGGCCAAAGTTTCGGCTAAAATACAAGACACTAGAATCATGGACGAACTCACAGCCGTTGTGAGACACACCCTACCACAATTTCACAAAGTCTGGGACCCCTGGACTGATGCTGGTTTATAGGCTAGCCGATGCACCCCGGCAGACGTTCTTCACCTGTGATGCCTCAGATCATTTAAATGGTTAATGATATAGCTACGGTGACCCCCCAGTCCATCTTCTTCTTCTTCTTCTCTCTTTTCTTCTTTCCCTCTTTCTTTTCCTCTCTTTTTATCCTTTTTCTCCCCGGTTTTATCCCATCCCTTACCTTACCTTCACAACCTTTAATCTTAAACAAATGGCTTATAATCTGCTGACAGGAAACGTTTAATGTATCAGTGTTTACTTCTAACCCTGTCTATGTTACTATTTGTGAATGCCTAATAAAATTCATTTAAAAAAAAAAAAAAAAAGAGTGACACACACCTCCATGTTCGGTTCCCCCCCGCGGGTACGGCCTTTCTCAGCACAAGCCTGACACAGGGGTGTACTTTAGCCTAGGCCAGGGGTCGGCAACCTTGGCTCCCTGATGTTTTGTGAACTACATCTCCTATGATGCACAGTCACACATTAGGCTGACTGAGACACATGGGAAATGTAGTTCCCAAAACATCAGGGAGCCAAGGTTGCTGACCTCTGGCCTAGGCCAAACAGGCCTGTACCTATGGCAACAGATAGAAGAGGGGGGCAGCATTTTTATTCTAAAGTCCTTTCCTTTAGAGGTTCTGTGTAATTGGGGTGCCCAGTAGACCAGCCTGTGGCAGCACCAAACCTAAAAACGCCCCTGGCCGGACGTCCTTGATAACCCAAAATATTGGCAGTTTGTTAAGACTAATCGGACATGGTGCTGGAGGAAATGTTAAAAAATCTTCACTTCCAGAAGAGACAGTTTACTGCCATCCTCTTCTCTCCAGGGTTTCCACCGAGGCCTCAGACTTATGGTCCAACATCTGAAGCTACAGTTAAAGCCCTCATAAAAAGGAAATTGAAGCGGCGGCGGTGGCGGCGGGTACTCCTCACGAAATGTTACCGCTCATATTATGGAAATGAGGAGGAGAAAGCAGGTGAACAAAACGACAAAAACTACAGTCTGATCCTTACTGACCCCACTATGTAATCCCCCATGATGCAATGTGAGAGGACCCAATGTGTAATCCCCCATGATGCAATGTGAGAGGACCCAATGTGTAATCCCCCATGATGCAATGTGAGAGGACCCAATGTGTAATCCCCCATGATGCAATGTGAGAGGACCCAATGTGTAATCCCCCATGATGCAATGTGAGAGGATCCAATGTGTAATCCCCCATGATGCAATGTGAGAGGACCCAATGTGTAATCCCCCATGATGCACAGCTAGAGGACCCAATGTGTAATCCCCCATGATGCAATGTGAGAGGACCCAATGTGTAATCCGCCATGATGCACAGCTAGAGGACCCAATGTGTAATCCCCCATGATGCAATGTGAGAGGACCCAATGTGTAATCCCCCATGATGCAATGTGAGAGGACCCAATGTGTAATCCCCCATGATGCAATGTGAGAGGACCCAATGTGTAATCCCCCATGATGCAATGTGAGAGGACCCAATGTGTAATCCCCCATGATGCAATGTGAGAGACCCAATGTGTAATCCCCCATGATGCAATGTGAGAGGACCCAATGTGTAATCCCCCATGATGCACAGCTAGAGGACCCAATGTGTAATCCCCCATGATGCAATGTGAGAGGACCCAATGTGTAATCCCCCATGATGCAATGTGAGAGGACCCAATGTGTAATCCCCCATGATGCACAGTGAGAGGACCCAATGTGTAATCCCCCATGATGCAATGTGAGAGGACCCAATGTGTAATCCCCCATGATGCAATGTGAGAGGACCCAATGTGTAATCCCCCATGATGCAATGTGAGAGGACCCAATGTGTAATCCCCCATGATGCAATGTGAGAGGACCCAATGTGTAATCCCCCATGATGCAATGTGAGAGGACCCAATGTGTAATCCCCATGATGCAATGTGAGAGGACCCAATGTGTAATCCCCCATGATGCAATGTGAGAGGACCCAATGTGTAATCCCCCATGATGCACAGCTAGAGGACCCCAATGTGTAATCCCCCATGATGCAATGTGAGAGGACCCAATGTGTAATCCCCCATGATGCAATGTGAGAGGACCCAATGTGTAATCCCCCATGATGCAATGTGAGAGGACCCAATGTGTAATCCCCCATGATGCAATGTGAGAGGACCCAATGTGTAATCCCCCGTGATGCAATGTGAGAGGACCCAATGTGTAATTCCCCCATGATGCAATGTGAGAGGACCCAATGTGTAATCCCCCATGATGCAATGTGAGAGGACCCAATGTGTAATCCCCCATGATGCAATGTGAGAGGACCCAATGTGTAATCCCCCATGATGCAATGTGAGAGGACCCAATGTGTAATCCCCCATGATGCACAGCTAGAGGACCCCAATGTGTAATCCCCCATGATGCACAGGTAGAGGACACCAATGTGTAAATCCCAAAATGCACAGGTAGAGGACACCAATGTGTAATCCCCCATGATGCACAGGTAGAGGACACCAATGTGTAATCCCCCATGATGCACAGGTAGAGGACACCAATGTGTAATCCCCCATGATGCACAGCTAGAGGACACCAATGTGTAATCCCCCATGATGCACAGGTAGAGGACACCAATGTGTAATCCCCCAAAATGCACAGGTAGAGGACACCAATGTGTAATCCCCCAAGATGCACAGGTAGAGGACACCAATGTGTAATCCCCAAAATGCACAGGTAGAGGACACCAATGTGTAATCCCCATGATGCACAGGTAGAGGACACCAATGTGTAATCCCCCATGATGCACAGGTAGAGGACACCAATGTGTAATCCCCATGATGCACAGGTAGAGGACACCAATGTGTAATCCCCCAAGATGCACAGGTAGAGGACACCAATGTGTAATCCCCCATGATGCACAGGTAGAGGACACCAATGTGTAATCCCCCATGATGCACAGGTAGAGGACACCAATGTGTAATCCCCCATGATGCACAGGTAGAGGACACCAATGTGTAATCCCCCATGATGCACAGGTAGAGGACACCAATGTGTAATCCCCCATGATGCACAGGTAGAGGACCCCAGTTTGTATTTGCTGGTGATGTCATACATTGCAAGATTTCCTCAACATATAAAATGATGTGATTTTATTGTTTAGCTAGATTGGTCCAAAAACTGCATCTGCTGTGACAACGTTGCCAAAATGAGCATTTAGTGAATAAACCCCAGGGTTTGCATACGTGTGAGTGTGTGTATAGATCTCTGTTTACATGTTTCTCTCTATACAGACCTGAATTTGTGAGTGGTGTGTACATAGGTGTGTGTGTGTACATAGGTGTGTGTGTGTGTGTGTACATAGGTGTGTGTGTGTGTACATAGGTGTGTGTGTGTGTACCTAGGTGTGTGTGTGTACCTAGGTGTGTGTACATAGCTGTGTGTGTGTGTACATAGGTGTGTGTACATAGCTGTGTGTGTGTGTGTACGTACATAGCTGTGTGTGTGTGTACGTACATAGCTGTGTGTGTGTACATAGGTGTGTGTGTGTACCTAGCTGTGTGTACATAGCTGTGGGTGTGTGTACATAGGTGTGTGTACATAGCTGTGTGTGTACGTACATAGCTGTGTGTGTGTACATAGGTGTGTGTGTGTGTACATAGGTGTGTGTGTGTACATAGCTGTGTGTGTACATAGCTGTGTGTGTACATAGCGGTGTGTGTGATGGGGAAAGGAAGTACATGAATGCAGGGGGTGCAGGAATCAGTGGGGATTGTGGAGAGCAGAGGTGGTAATGGGAAGCAGAGGGAGTAATGGGAAGCAGAGGGAGTAATGGGAAGCAGAGGGAGTAATGGGGAGCAGAGGGAGTAATGGGGAGCCGGGGGAGTAATGGGGAGCAGAGGGAGTAATGGGAAGCAGAGGGAGTAATGGGAAGCAGAGGGAGTAATGGGAAGCAGAGGGAGTAATGGGGAGCCGGTGGAGTAATGGGAAGTAGGGGGTAATGGGGAGGTGAGAGTCAGCAGAAGTCATGGTAAGCATGGGATGACATGAAGCAAGAGGTGAAGCAGAAATCATGGAGGAGTAATGGCAAGTGAGAGGCACTGGGGGGGGGGGGGGCTGTGATATGGAGACCGAGGTTACACAATGAGGGAGGCCCTGTAATGGGATCCAGAGGCACCGAGCTGCAGGACACAGGCAGGGGAGGGGAGGGGAGGGGGGCACCTTGCTTAACAGACAGGCAGAGAGGAAGAAAGAAGCTCCAATGGGCAGGAGGTGGAGGAGGCCCCTCACAGCAGAGGAACAGGAGGAGGAGGCCCCTCACAGCAGAGGAACAGGAGGAGGACCCAAACAGGGGAGGAGGGGACACAGGGGGAGACAGAGAAGCAGAGGCAGGCAGAGAGGTTTGATAGGAGGGCAGGGGGAGGTCTGGTAGGAAGGCAGGGGGAGGCTTGGTAGGAAGGCAGGGGGAGGCACAGTACAGGGGGAGGCTTGTAGGAAGGCAGGGGGAGGTACAGTACAGGGGGAGGTCTAGTAGGAAGGCAGGGGGAGGCACAGTACAGGGGGAGGTCTGGTAGGAAGGCAGGGGGAGGCACAGTACAGGGGGAGGTCTAGTAGGAAGGCAGGGGGAGGCACAGTACAGGGGGAGGCTTGTAGGAAGGCAGGGGGAGGTACAGTACAGGGGGAGGTCTAGTAGGAAGGCAGGGGGAGGCACAGTACAGGGGGAGGTCTGGTAGGAAGGCAGGGGGAGGCTTGGTAGGAAGGCAGGGGGAGGCACAGTACAGGGGGAGGTCTGGTAGGAAGGCAGGGGGAGGCACAGTACAGGGGGAGGTCTGGTAGGAAGGCAGGGGGAGGCACAGTACAGGGGGGGCTTGGTAGGAGGGGACGAGAGGCAGAGTAACGGGGAGGCAGGGAGGTTTGATAGGAGGGCAGGGGGAGGTTTGATAGGAGGGCAGGGGGAAGTTTGATAGGAGGGCAGGGGGAGGTGCTGCTAGGCCGATAAACATACAGCCCCTGGCCCCTCCAGCTCATTGCCAGTGACGGCTGATGTGTGCAGTGCTTGCAGGGAGGACTTCCAGCTGGTGAGAGGGACAGACACCCATCAGGAGAGCCAGCCATCCTGCTGGAGAGGGAGAGCAGCCAGCCACCCATCCATCCATCATCCTGCTGATTTACTCCTGGAGCTCGGTGGAAGGTATTGACACAATGTATCCCTGTTAACCCATCACATGCCACACACACACACACAGACACAAAGAGTGCCCCCATGCTGTTATGTCTTGTTTACCCATGCTGCTGGTTTGGCAGATCAGTGCCTGGTGATTGGGCAAACACTGCAGTGAGTGGGTATAGTGCCTGGTGACTGGGCATACACTGCAGTGAGTGGGTACAGTGCCTGGTGACTGGGCATACACTGCAGTGAGTGGGTACAGTGCCTGGGCATACACTGCAGTGAGTGGGTACAGTGCCAGGTGACTGGGCATACACTGCAGTGAGTGGGTATAGTGCCAGGTGAGTGGCATGGTGACCAGTCAGCATGGTATCTAGTGGATGTGGTGCTGGTGAGTGGGCATGGTGCTCAGTAAGAGGATCTAGTGCCTTTGCAGGGCAGGGGATCATGGATGTTGTGTCACCCTATGCAGAGCATGCCATGCTGTTTTTGTTTCAGACCCTGGTAATGTCTCCCCCCAAATGACCGTAGGCACGCCGAGGCCGGCCAGTGCTGCTAGGAGTTGCATTTCAAGTTGTGCCCCCTATGTGTGCTGTGTAGAAGCCTTTGCATGGCAGTGATGCAGGTGGAGCGCCCTCTTGTGCCTGCCTGCGGGTAGTTGCCCGGTGGGGCAGCTGTGACTGAGCTCCATGGTGTAAACAGGAGCCTTTTTTTGGAGGGGGGGGGGTTTGATCCGGGTCTGCACTGCAGATACCATACCATCACTTAAACACCGGCCATATCGCCCTGAGGCCTGGGCGCGAAGGGGTTAATTCTGCTCCTGGAAATCAAAAAAATGACCGTACACCCTTTTTAATCGGATCCTACGCATCAAATAGCTGTGTGCCCCCTGTACCCACATGCCGCGGCGAGGAGGCTTGTCTGGAGGATTTGGCTCGCTCTGACCTCCTTTTGTGTAAATCCTTAACTCTATGCTTGCTGACACCGATAAAATGCTGTCTATACACCACTTTTGTAGTCCTCCCCTCCTCCTATAACCGGTAACGCAGGTACCTGCTCTGGTCATCATATCTATATACTGTATATGTGCGCGCGTACCCGCTGTCCCTGGGAGCTCGCGCTCGCTCAGTGCTTGTGCGACCTGTCCAAGGTCATACGGGTTATAGCCCCCCTCCAGGACCCTGTGCCCAAAGCCACCATGTCAATATCAATGCACCTACATCCATGCGCCTGCAGTGGGCTGCGCTAGTGTACGTGTGTTTTCCGTAGTGTGTGACATGATGGCAAATTCCCATTCGGCATCCATTCATACGTGTGTGATGATCCGGTCCTGCGAGGGTTTAGGGTTATTTATGCTGCTCTGCGCACACACACTATATTCATTTTTCTTCGACACACGGATTCTTTTGTTGTTGCGCCGTCTTGTTGTATCCAGAGCGTGCGCGACGTTCCAGCCTATCCATGGGTTTCTACTCCTCCACCATATCCCACCACGTTGTATAAGATCTGATCATCTGCTCGTTCATGAATGTATCATTTTCTAATCAATGTATGGAATTACAAATGGCTTGTAGTGTCATTGCTTTAGTACTAGAAGCATTTGTTCGTTCGTTCTAGGTCTTGGGGTTCTTCCTGTCAGCCTGTGAAGAATTATATATGAATTTTTTTTTTTTTTTACGTGTGTGTTTGTTTTGTTTGTCTTTTCTCCTAATACTGGTCTCGTGTACCTTCCCGTCAGGTTACGTGGCGCTGGAACGTGTGGGAACACTGTTTCTCCACTATCTTTGCAGGGGAACGGAGTTCCCATCGGTCCCACAAACTATAAGGCTTTAATTCATGCATGTTTGTGTTTTTTTTTGTAACCGTTAATATATGTTCCATATGTTTTCCCTAAAACACAAGATTTGTGGGGTTTTTTTCCCCCTCTTCCCTGATTCTTTTCAAGTTGTGTTATTGTCCCCCCCCTCCCCTCGATGCACATCATGATCTTATCCCTGTTGTTTTATGAGCTGCAGATCTCTCATTCATTTGCTTTTTTGACCATTCTATTTACGACTTCTCGATTTTAAAAGATAATTCATTTTTATTTACCTTTTTTCTATTTTATTTAAAAGCACATACCAACGTTTCGGCCCGGGGGGGGGGGGGGGTCTTTATCAAGGCTCATTGCTTCTTCCTAGAGAAATATCTGTTGTTGCACAATAGGATGAGCGCTATTTTTTTTTTGTTTGTTTTTAAACTTTTCTACAAACCTTTTTGTCTTTAAACCCCGGTCCTGTCCTTGGGTTACACATAGGCTTATCCGCTCAGTTTCATACAGAAACACCAACCGGGGGAAAACCTGCCCTTGAATTTTCCCTTGCAAAGTGTGATGAAGATCTAAGGTTGCCAGGTCGGCCATGTTTTCCTGGACACTTATAATTTATACATGCTGATGGGCAGCGCATGAAAAATGCCACCACGCAGCATGTAGAATCCATACGCTGCAGGTAAGGAATTTCTGGTGACCTGCCTTCTTTCCTGCAACAGTTGAATTATTCATGTTGCAGGGCATCACTTTCCCCTGTGCTCCCCCTCTGCATGACATAGTAATACGTGTCCAGGAAAAACATCGCTGATCTGGGAACGCTATAGAGATCCTCACCAGGATGAGCGAGCGCCTACTCTCACGCGTCGTTATCTGCCCCACTTGTCATTGCTGTCCGCACACCTGCTTTTCCTGCCGGTCGGCAAACACCAGTTAGATCTCTGTTACGGCGACTTCTCTTGCGTCACTGCTTCCTGTAACTACTTGTATACTTTGTATTTTCAGCGCTAATCAATCCAAAGGTCCTTATTCTCATTTGCAGCCGGGAGGGGGTTACCAGATGCTTTATATCTGCAAAAAGTCCACTCACCTGTCACCCTGCAGTGTAGAGAGGGGGGGGGGGTGCCATCCTCACCACTTTTATCTGAAAGCAAAGGACACCTGGTACTAATAGCTCTCCGGTGTCCTCCTACCCCCGGAACAGCAGGATCCCGCAAAATCTCTGGATTCCAGGAGAGGATCACTGCCTGGGCTATTTATTTATTTATGAAGGATAGATTGAGATTTCTCTCGTTTTCAAGTATGTCCTGGGTTCAAGAACATTGAAGTGTTACAGAAATACAAAGTAATAAAATGCAAGATATTAAAAAACACAAATATACAGATTAACAGAAAATAAATATGTAGGAAATAGTCATTATGTTACATGTTTACAGGTGCATTCTGTATTGAGGTATGTTAGTTAGGAGCTCTTGAGTGACTTAAGGCTGGGGGACGATTTGATGGCGTCTGGGAGGTTATTCCATAATTGTCGTGCTCTGTAGGAAAATGAGGACCGAGCCACTGTCTTTTTGTATTGTGGTATTGCAAGTAAGGTGCTGGTCCTGGATCGGAGGTTATAGGATGAAGGAGCTGCTGGGGGAAGCAGCCTATTCAGGTAGGGTGGCAGCGTCCCAGAAATGCTCTTAGACACCAGGCTGGAAAGGTGAAGGGTGCGTTTAGACTCCAGCGATGGCCAGTTTAGCTCTTTTAACATGTCACAATGGTGGGTCATGTAGTTACATTGTAATGCAAAGCGGCAGGACGTTATACAATGTAGTAAGTTTCTGAAGGTGTGTTTGCGGGGCGGCTGCATACACTACATCTCCGTAATCAATTGCTGGCATAAGCAGTTGTTATGCAATCTGCTTTCTTACCGCGGGACTCAGGCAGGATTTGTTTCTGTACAGGGCACCTAGTTTGGGGTAAAGTTTAGATGAGAGTTTTTCGATGTGAGGGCCAAAGGATAGATTAGGGTCCAACCACATACCTAGATATTTGAGAGAAGTGACTGTGGTCAGCGTGCCATTTGATTTTGTCCCAACACATAGATGGTGATTTTGCAATTTGTGTAGTTTAGGTTTTGTTCCAAAGAGCATCGTTACAGTTTTGTCATTATTTAAAAAAAGTTTGTTGTGTTTGATCCACTTTTCTACCTCTGTGACTTGTTCTTGCAGCACGGCCTCCAGCTGCGGGAGATTTGGTTTGCTGGTATAGATTACAGTGTCGTCTGCGTACATATGTACAGTTGAGGCTTTGCAGACGTTGGGCAGATCATTTATGAATATTGTGAATAGCAGGGGGCCTAGTATTGAGCCTTGTGGTACACCGCAAGTGACTGGGAGCGGGAGGGAGGAGCTGCCAGAAATGGACACATATTGCCATCGGTCGGATACATATGATTGAAACCAGGTTAGCGTGCGATCACCAATGCCAGAGTTTTTAAGTTTTTCTAACAAGATGCCATGGTCTACCGTGTCAAAGGCCTTGGCAAAATCAAGGAAGATGGCTCCAGTTAGGTTTCCTTGTTCCATCCCAGCTTGGATATCATTGCAGACTTTTAAAAGGGCGGTTGTAGTTGAGTGATTTGGATGAAAGCCGGATTGATCCGGGGTTAAGTAGTTCCAATATTGATAATAATCACGTAATTGTGTGTAGACACATTTTTCCAAGACTTTTGACATTACAGGGAGCAACGATATCGGACGGTAGTTGGATACCAAAGTACTGTCACCATGGATAGGTACCACTCTCGCAGTCTTCCAGAGTTTGGGTATGTATCCAGTCGCCAGTGATTCATTGATTAGGGTTGCGACAGGATTTGCAATTGCTGGCGCACTGATTTTCAGCAGCATTGCTGGTATTTGATCAGGTCGAGACTGGTATTTCATTTTTTGCTTACGGAGAAGTTTAGTAACTACACTGACCAGGCACTGGCCTAAAACTGAATTCCTGTCTGATACAGGGACTTTGCACAGTTGGAGGGGCCTGACCTGCATGAGGCCTCTCTGATTGCATGTCAGCGCTGCGGAATATGCTGGCGCTTTATAAATAAAGAATAATAATGTCATTTCCTAGCTTGGCAATCAAAGTGGTGGCACATCCAACAAAATAATCATTAAAGGCATTTGCTACATCTAGGGGGTGTTGCAGGGTTTGGTTGTTTACTTTGACGGCAGCTGGCTGGGCGTGGACTGGGGGTGCTTGTATGTTACTTATGGTTCTCCAAAGGTTTCTAGGGTTTGCTATGTTATTGTTTAGATTTTCATTGAAGTAATGGGCTTTGGCCATTTTTGTTTGTTTGTTTTGTGCATTCATTCCAGCATTTTCGTTATTCGTAGTGATCGTTCATGGAACCAGTACTCTTGAAATTTGACCATAGTGAATCTCTAAAGCTGGTACATTAGTGTAAGATCAGCTGTATCCCAGGGGAGATGGGTCCCTTTTACTCGCACTTTATGCAGCGGGGCATGGGAATTCCAGACTTGCAGGAGCTCAGACTGAAAGTATTCAACTGCACAGTCTAGGTCTGGGATTAGGTTTCGCCTGTACCAGGGGAGCCGTTTGAGATCACTTAAAGGATTCAAGAATAAATTTCTTGAAAGACCTGGTGGTTATTACCTTTTGGGGGAGATTTCAAGGCCTTTATTTTGCGCACGCAGTACACTAGACAATGGTCACTAAAGCTATTAGCAAGAACGCCTGCCTCCTGTATTCTATCAGGAGATGAGGAGAGAATCCAGTCCAGCGAGGTATGGTTAGGGCTTTTCATATTAATGCGAGTGGGGGAGGAGATTGAGTTAGCTGGAAAGTTTTAAACAGTGAGCAGTGTTTATTGTTTTTAGGATTCAGCCAATCTGTATTAAAATCGCCGAGGACCAGCAGTTCACTTTTTTGGTTTTGGGTAAGTAGGTTATTAAGGATTTGAGATATGTCAGAGAGGGAGTGCACTGGGGAGCTCGGTGGACGATAGAACCCAGCAACAATGATTGATTTACTGAATGGGATCTCAATTATACCAGAGAGGAAAGCAAAGGTGACAGGGGAGCTAGAAGTCTGTAAGAGGGTGAACTTTAAGGACTCCTCAACATAAATAACAATTCCCTCTCCTCTCTTTGCTCTGTCTTTTCTATAACATGAATACCCCTGTATTGATATGGCAGAGTCTGGTACTTATTAACAGCTCCTTATTGCCAGCTGGCTCAGAATACACCCCAGATACCGGCGTCACCGCTTAATGTGTTGGTCACCGTGTGCAAACCTTTTAACTAGCATTAGGTATATTATGTACTAAGGGTTTTCTTTTATTCATTGCTTGGTTTGTGCTGTTGTTACAGTGTAGCTGTGTGCCGCGTGCAGAATGCAGGAGTGTATTTATTTGTGCGTCGGGCAGTGAACACAACCTTTACCACTGTGTTTCCCAACGCATTAACAGGACAGGTTTGCAGGATTGCCTTGAGGGGAAATCCAGACTGAATCCTGCAATCCCTGAGCAACAAATCATATCTGTGCTGTGCTTCACATATCCTGCAAACCTGGCCTATTTAGGGTGTCCTGAGGACTGCTTTTGGTGAAACCCTGCTTTACAATACATCAGTATTACGTCCTCCCCCTTTTTTTTTTTATATCTCCTCACAAACCTTCCCTCCTGGTTTAATTGCAATTAATTACACTACCCTGATTGAGGTCACTCCTATTCACTCGGTGACCACATGCTGATATGCGTTGTGTACTTGCACACAGGTGTTGGCTACATGCTGAGGTTTGCCTGCAGGTGGTGACCTCCTGCGTGGTATGCCTGCAATCTGCTTGAAGTTGTGATTCTGTCTCCCCTCATGGTTTTTAGTTTAGAAAAATGGCAGAATGTGATGTTTGGTATTTTAAGTTACAGTTGCAAGTTTTTATAGAGTGCTAACAAGTTCCGTAGCGCTGTACAATGGGAGGCAGAATAACAAATATACATACAGGTTCACCACACAGTACAGTAGGAGAGACGACACTGCTCAAGAGCTTACAATCCGCTCGAGCTGCCGGGGAGCTGTGCTGATCAGGGCAACATGTCGGATTCACCTCCGACAACGTCACAGTCCTTTTGACAGGATTCCGTTGCCAATGGCGCGAGGGCAGTTGGTCCGTTTGGCCTTATCTAATAATCACGTTCAAGGGACATTCTAGCGCAGCGATGGCAAACTTCGGCAGAACCACATGTCCCATGATGCTTAGTCATGTATAACGCGGGCTGAGCACGACGAAACATCTGGGTGTCAGGATTCAGTCACTGCGTGTGTGTGTGTGTGTGTGTGTGTGTGTGTGTGGTTTTTTTTTTTTTTTTTCTTTTCAGGATGTTAAAATCGTTTCTTCGTTTCCATCCATTATTTCCAACTTTTTTAACGAGTTGTCATTCCTAAAGAGAGTCCATGCTCTTCTACCTCCTGACCTAGATTCACGCGTGTGTGGAGCTCCTGCAAGTCGCGTAGCTGGGCTTGACGCATGGTCTTGGTAGGCAAGTACAGTGTATGAATGTCGGCCAGGAGGGACTTTCCTTTTGTGTAGAAATAACTCCTCTAAATAGGGGAATAATGGGTTAAAAAAAACAACGGGGGAAATGCTTAACATGATGAAGTGACTTGAATGTAGGGCTGAAACAACTAATTGATAATGAGAATAGTAGTCAACTATTCCGTATCGGTTGTCGATTTTTTTTAATCGTTTTGTGCACAGCACACACTGTTTAGAGTCAGAGTTAAAAGTTCTAACCTCAGATTCTCCTTCGTCCTGTGCCACCACCCCAACCTGCCTGCCACCACCTCTTTTGTCTGGAGCTGCCATTCTCGCTCTTTCGGTCCCTACTCCCTTCCCACAAACTCCCTTCCACACTCAGGTCCCGCTCACACAAAAGTCAAGTCCCTTGCCCAAACTCACTGTCGCCGCAGGACCCTCCTCCCGCTCAGTTTGTTCATCAAATCATTGTAAAGGGACACTCGACTAGGCTGAAGTAGTCAGGCAGCGTGGAGTGCCCCACGTTCTCCTCCTGATTTCGTGCTGACATCATCATGTCTGAGCGCTTGTAGCTGCGTTCGTTTGGGGAGAAAGCAGACATGGGCTTAAGCTGCGCATGCAGCATCAATCCATCACTGTGACCAGGCGCTCGTCGTGTACCTTGTGTGTGAAAAGCATGCGATTTGCGTATGGTTTTCTTTTATCCGATTAATCGGCCAACTAATCGTTTTTTTTTTTTTTTGGTTTGTTTTTTTTATGAAAATAATCGTTAGGTGCAGCCCTACTTGAATGTCCTGAGTTTTTTGTAAGCGCTGGATTGGCGCAGAGTGGTCGGTAGAAGATGCTGTCTCCACGCGGACAGTTCGAGGTACCAGATCAGGTATTCCTCCTAACCCTCCTGATGTTCTGGCCCATACCCCGGCCACGGGGTTGGCGTGACTGGTAACATTGCGTGAAAAGCGTTGCATCGTTTCCAGAGTCGGTGTCCGGTCCCTCTTGTTTGTCCGCCGGCTGGTGAAATCCTCTGCGTGGTGCCGCTTGCTGTCTACGCGCGCGCCCTTTGTTCAGGATCGCTGTGCTTTCTGAGCAGTGAGCACATTGTGGGTGCTGAGTCAGTGCTAACAATACAGAAAACCTGAGTGCTGACGTACGGCCGTGTGCGTGATGTGACAACATGTCCTTGTCTAACCCACGCCGGGGTCGTCTGGGTTTCCGGGAAGAAGGAAGGCGAGGGGGTAAAATAAAAGGAACTCGTTTAAGGTCGTCATACACTTTGCAACAGGCGCGTCTGATATTTTTTATCTTCCGCCCAGGTGCGGTTCCTCTGCCTCCGGGTGTGTAACGTACACAATGTATCTCTGTGACGTGAGTGCAAATCTCCTCCGTGTACCTTCACTCTCCGGACTAGTAACATTTTGGGATTGAAAACGGGTCTCGCACTGATGTTTTTCTGCCTGTCGCACATTTACAAGTAACTATCAGGGTTATTCAGAGAGAGGTGAAAACCAGGAGAATTGGCAGGAGAAGAGAACAATCTAGACCAAATATCAGATTTGGAAAGTGAGATAAATGGGAGAATTTTTTTATTTTGTTTGGCTATTTTGACCTAGCATTTTCACTTCTCCGGCCATTCTCCTGGTTTTCACCTCTCTTTGAATAGACCTGTTAATAGAGCTTATTCAAAGCTCACCGAAATCTCGGTGCACTTCGGCAAGCTCACTTCGCCGACCCTGCAGTGAATTCAGCATTGAATGGAGCTGCTGGAAAAATGGGCTATCTGCCGAACGCTTCCAACCAGCCGCCGAACAGGGGTTAAAAAAAAACAAACGCTTTAAAACGCATTTTATTTATTTATTTTTAAACAAAAATAAAGCAGGGAAATAATTTTATAAGGTCAATAAAAAGGTCTGCTGCAGGAAAAAAAAAATGGATGAAAAGAATAAAAAAAATTTTATTTTCCCCAATTTTTACATTAAAACCTAACGTGATTCGCATATTTAAACCTGTCGCTTTTGAAAAATCAGGGCATTTCTCTGCTGTGCAGTCTATCGGGATTTCGCTGGCAATTCGCCAATATTTGGCGAATAATCGAATGGGACCGTATGGGGAAATTTCGTCATTCGGTGGCCAATTCGGCTCTTTGAATACCCACTTTTTTTTTTTCATGGAGAGGGAGAGCGCAGGGAAGATGCTGCACATGAGTTATACATACTGCGTCTGCAGGGTTAATATTTTTCAAGCACTGCCCCTCAGCCTGAGTAAATAATGTGGCCCAGAAAACATGGCCGACCTGGGAACCCTAGTTCTAGAGCACCCTTAACTAATTGATTTATACAGGCGCCGCCGGGTGTTCTTCGGATCTGTCTGATGCAGGAGGCTGCCGTGTTTAAAGATGACCTATTTAAAGCGTTTTGCGTCCGGCCTCTGGACGTTACTGCTCGCGCTCTCTCGCTTTTTAATGGTTTGATCCTGGAAAGCAGCCCGGATGGGTTATTTACATGGCGTTGCGCTCCTCCAAGTTCCGCGCGGTTAACTGTCTTTCGCCGCTCTACGTAGGAAGTCCTCTCCGTGTTCTGGGTTTTTCCAGCGTCGTCTCTTGTAATTTGTGGAAAATAAAGATCAAGACACCTCATTACTATTTTCTTTATACATACAGGAGTCCACGTGCTGCGCAGGATCCTCGCGTGTGGACGTTTTCAGAGGTGCCTGCGTTAGACTTTCCGGTTTCGTTTCGGACCGGAGGCAATTTTTGATGTCACGACCTTTTATGAATATTTGTGTCCATTAAAAAACCTAAAGGGTTTATTCGCTGGTTCCCACCTGGGCGTTTTACAGGGCGTTCCTACGCGCTGTAAAACGCTGAAATACCATTATTTCCTATGGGCATGGTTCCCACCTGGGCCTAAGGCTGGGGTCAGACTAACGCATTTTTAACGTGCGTTTAGGCGCACTTAATCACAGCCGCAGTAGCAGCAAATGACAGCCAATATACGAAGTACGGCCGCATGAAAGTCCGGCCCCGCAACGCAAGTGGAAAATGAACGCATTTTTTTTGAGAACGCAGAACCACTAGTATTGACGCACAGAGTGCGCTGCGTCCGCATAGCGGCGTGTATGTGCGTGATTACGAGTTGTCAGACGCAAAAAGTGTTTTATTGACGATCCGTAAAAAATCACGCCTGAAAATGCGCGTCGTCTGACCGTTTTCGCAGATTCCGTGAAAAAATACGCCAATGCGTTCAGACGCACTTTTTGACGGTCGCTGCGAATAATGCGTTCGTTTGACCCTAGCCTTACAGTGTGTAGGAACGCGCTGTAAAATGCCCTACGCCCAAAGTACAGGAGCTTCTTTGGGGCATATTACAGCGCGTTTGCGGCCATAGACTTCAATGTGAATGCTGACATGGGCGTTTGCTCGTTTTCGTCATCAAATCGCACGTATGAACGCGCGTTCCGCACATGGCAACAGGCACGAAAGACCACGCCCTGGGGAGACCTAGGGATGTGCGTTTCGGAATTTTCACGAAATTTCCCGATTCGGGTCTTCGGATTCGGCCGAATTTCCGAATCGGGTCGGACCCGAAAACCGATAGATCCGAAAAGTTTTCCGAGCCGAAACAATTTTTTTTTTTGATTTTTCGAATGGACTTGAAATGTGTCAAATCGAAATTTATTTTTGCTCTATACATGATTTCGGTTCCATTCGTGATTTCGGTTCCATTTCGGTAATTCTGGACATCGTATATTTAACTATTATCGGTTATATCGCTGATTCTGTAAATCTTGTATTTGTAAATGTGTATCACTTGTTTCTTGTGGCATTCGGGTCAGTTTAGCGTTTTTTAAATCGTTTTGTTCATTTTTTTTGTTCCTTGGCTTTCATACCATTTTAATATGATTAAATAAAGTTGTGAAATGTATATTCAATTATTCATAAGAAAAAAAGGATCTTTATTTAATAAAAAAAAACACGATAGAATCGCCAGAATTATCACAGACACTTTGAAACGAGGAGAACAGACGTTCCGAAAAAAACGAAAATTTCCGAAAAGTCGATACAAAAAACGAGCAAAGTGACCCGAAAATACGAAAAATGGTCGATATTCCGAAAAACGAGCCGAATCGAAACAGAAATCGATCGAAACGAGCCGAATCGAAAAGTTTAAACATCCGAACAAATCGAATCAAACCGAAAAAAAAATCGGTGCACAAGCCTACGCCTCCGTAAAACGGGAAGTATTTTTCTATTGGACGCCTCCGTAGTCAAACGCGTGAACGACGCGCGTTTCTGACTAAAACACGTAAAAACGCACATATGAGATACACTTAGGTGTGTACCCAGGGTAACCTCCGAATGGTGAACTTCTCCGGTCACTGCAATTACAGAGCAATTGGTGAAATACGGTGCAATACGGAGGCACCGACATGATCCCAATGAGAGCTATCGCTTCGTCTATTCACAGAACCACAAATTGCACCAACAGTTCAGCAAAATTATCTGAATTCAGTGTTTCCGTTCAACCATTTTATTTACCATTTATTCTTTTTATTTCTTTGCAAAAACACTTTATTTAAATTTTTTTAAAAAGACCTTTTTGTATTTTCTATCAGGGTTATTCAAAGAGAATCAAAGTCACTGCACGTTCGGTGACTTTTCGTTCTCCTCAATTCTGTGCGATTTGGCGACCCTGCAGTGTATTCAGCAAGCACCACAGGGCCGCTGAAATGCTGGGAAAAGCCGCCGCAAACCCGCCGAACACTCACCACAAAACCTGGCAAACGCACACCGAAACCCGCAAAAAACATCTGGATTAACCCCGTCGGAGAAATCCTAAAAAATCTGTACATAAAGATTATTTACTGCAGATTATTATCAACAGTTTGTTTATATATTGGATTAAAACGGGAATATTTTTATCATTGAAGCCTATGGGATTCTCCTGAATAAACCTGTCGCATGAAATCAACGAACAGCAAGGCAATTCGGCAACTTTTCACTGCTGTTTTTTGTTCTCTGAATAGATGAAGCATTGTGTCTCTATGGGGATTTCACTGCTCTCGAACAGGCACCGTATGTGCAGGCAATTCGGCAACATTTACCTGCTTGCTGAATAGCCGAATGGCCAGGAAAGGTAACCGTACCCTGAATTTCAGCGTTTGGTTACCTTTCGGCCACAATTCGGAGCTCTTTGAATAACCCTATCTGGCACTGAACAGGGAATTTCTTCGTACTGTGCCTTTTTTTTTTTTTTTTTTTTTTGGGCCATTCGGCTATGGACAGAGCAGGCAGTTCACAAGTACGGTGCTTGTTCGTCTGCAGTGAAATCCCCCATAGAGAAGCAATGGTTAATCTATTCAGAGACGCTGAACAGCAGTGAAAAGTTTCCGAAATACCCTAGTGATTTCATTCAACAGGTTTATTCAGACGAATCCCATAGGTTTCAATATTAAAAATATTCCCCCCCTTTTTTTTTTTTTTTTTTTTTAAATTTTCTTTAACATCTGCAGCAAAAAGTGTGTGTGTGTGTGTGTGTATATATATATATAATTTTTTTTTCTTTTTTCTGTAACAGATCTTTTTATTATCGTTCATAGGATCTTCTATGTAAATTCCAGGCATTTTCATTCAGTAGTTTCAATTTTGACACTTTCAATCTTTTTTTTTTTTTTTTTTTCCAGGTCGGTGCAATTCGCTAATGCCAGTTTGGTGGTTATCTGCAAAATTCTGCGCTCTTCACTGATAACTGCTTTGGTGACTAAATTTTCGGCAAAATATGGGGATCAAATGGTGAATTCACCAAATTTGACGAAATGGAATCGCTGAAGTGGGCCGAAATGCAAAGCCACAAAATTACCTTTAATTTAGGTGCTTGTTAATAGACCCCTTTTAATCTAGAACAAAATCAAAGGGTCTTATTTACAGCTAGCGATTTCTCACCACTTTATTACAATTTTTAGAGATGCATTGCTGGTAGATTTATTGCTTTCCGCTCTGTTACACAACCCGTCATCTATGCAGGAGCATCTAGAAAGTGGGTCATTGTGATGGACTAAAGTAATAGGCTGATTCTGCCCAACAAAGGGGCTTCGATTCCTAAATAGGGATACTTGAGAGATGTTCTTAGAGGTAGCCCCGTGCACAGATTAAAAAAATGATATATGTTTGGGTTTGAAGCTTTCGATACCATTTCCTAATATCGGCAGGGTTGGCTATGATTGTCAATTTCCAATATCCAGAACTTGGTTGTAAACCCACAGGATGACACCTTTGCCCCAAAATGATTCTCAGATTTACACCTTTGCTCCAAAAAAAGCCACAGAATGACAAATAGGCCTCAAAGCTGTGGAACATTCCAAATTAATCAGAATATATCAGATTCTACTGCAATCTGACTACTTCTAATCGGTTCGCGATGTCTTTTATTTGTATATCGGTAATTCAGATTGATTGCTGTTATTTCGATCTGAATCGCACATGTCTACCTGGTGGTTAGGCCGTATGGCTGCCATCTTTTGAGGTCCATAGTATGGTGTTTGGACCAACATTTTATGTATTCTGTGGCTGTAGTCAAATCTTGGTTTGCGGAATAACCTCCCTACCGCTTTTTTTAAGACAACATCCCAGTTCGCTGTTAATCGAGCTTTATTGTGATGATCTAAAAATCCACATATTTTTCTGTCTTTACCCTCTTGTGATGCACCAGTGTTGTGTTTATCCGGTGTGTCACTGGATTGTAAGCACGGTGAGGTGTCTCCACAAAGCGACCCAAGACCTCTCTGCCTCAAAGAGAAACTTTCTCGAGTTTTAGGAGTTCAGCCCCCCCCTTCACGTATTGTTGTCTTTGTGGTGATGTCGGCCATGTGTAGGTGACGTGTCCTCTTCCTGTGGTGCATAAATTGTGCAATGTGTGCCCTTTTTCTAGAGGCTGCTTCGCAGATGACTCATGTGTGGCGAGGCCCATCCTGCCGAGCCCATTCACTAAGCCGGGAACTGTGGAGAATTCACAACAGAATCTGTATGCCGATTTAGGCTAGGGTCAGACAACGCATTTTTCTTGTTGTCCGTGAAAGAGTGCGTTGAACGAATGGACGTATTTTTTCACGGAATACGCGATAGCGGTCATACGATGCGCATTTTCGTCCATAATTTTGTACGGATCATCAATAAAACCCTTTTTGCGTCTGGACGTGATGTTGGCTGGACATTAGCAGCATCTGACGTCTCCTAATCACGCACACACGCCGCTAGCGGACGCAGCGCACTCTGTACGTCAGTACTAGCGGTTTGACGTTCTCGAAAAAATGCGTTCGTTTGCCACCTGCGTTGCGCAGCCGGACTTTCGTGCGGCCGTTCTTCGTATGCTGCCCAGCATTGGATGTCATTTGCTGCTAGCACGGCCGTGATTTAGTGCGGATAAACGCACGTTAATACTGCGTTAGTCTGACCTTAGCCTTAATGTGGCTGGGGGGGGGGGCAGAAAGCAGAGATGGCGGTCTTTTCCAAAATTGAAAAAGCCTGCCTTTTTCCTTATTCAGGCGTCTGCAATTCCTGTTTTTTTTTTTTTTTTTAAAGCGAATTAAGAAGAGGAAAAATTAATTCACAAAGCAATTTTGCTGAAAATTCAGTGAATTCACTATTTATGGAACGTTCATCGTATATTGCCGGAATTGGAGTCGCCAGAGCGGTTATCGGATGTTGGCGAAAAAAAGTACGAATTTGCATTGGCAAGTTCCACCCAACTGAGGAAGAACAAGGCAGTCTCCTAATAGGAGGTTAAATTAACAAATCTGTAGTAAAAATGTGTGTAAATAATAATAAAGTCCTTTAAAACCTAGTAAAAAAGGGCGTTCCAAAATAAAAATGTATTTTTTTTTTAAAAAAAAAATACAAACCGCTTTTTTAATTTTAAGAAATTAAAAATTTTAAATAAAAAAAATAAGAAGTTTAAAAAAAAAAAAAAGTGTAAAAAGATATTCCATTTGAAACTTTTGGGATTCTCCTGTTCAATTGAAACGCTGGAAAAGTCAGGTAATTTTGATAACGACGCAATTCAGCTTTCTGTGAATCGACGAATCGCTAGTTTCCAAATGGCCAATTTCAGTGCCGCTGTGGTTGGCGAATGAACAGCTTTGAATGTACAAATTGCTCATATTGGGAAATTCACTGGTTAGTGAATAACCTCCTTAACCCCTTAAAGACCAGGTGTCTTTAATTTTAATGCATTTATGACATAAACGTTATGTCATTGGTCCTTAGGGGGGGGTTTAACCTACATGTATCAGTGTAACCAGTGGAAATTGATCCATGGGGACTTGACTCTAACTTGACGTCCTCCTGAGCATATCCTACCCAGAATTCCTTGCTGCATATGGGGAATGTGGCACAGGAGCTCTGGGATGCAATTCTTTGAATTGCTATGATGTGCAAGTGGCCTCTGCAATAATAAATATATATATTATATATTCTATATTTCACTCTTCCTTTCAGTGATTTTATGGAGCTGAGGTCCTTTTTTTTTATGTAAGTTTCCGGCACTCCCTGCTAATCAGTGACCCTGTGAGGTTTCCACACATCCTATCTCGAGCCCTTTCCCTCTTTGTTCTTATCGAGTGTTCCTAGAGTTTCCGAGAAGGGTTCTCGTGTATTACATGGATTGTCAGCAAAACCGTAGATAAATCCCTGAAAGGAGAGGGCGACCGGTCCAACCCGGTCAGCATGTGTCGTGACGTTCCCCCCCCCCCCTCTCCGTTCTATTGGGGATTAGATAAGATTCAGGACAGAACCGGCCAAACTCCAGGCTGTTGACTCACACCGTATTGCCTTACGTCCCTGGTATGTATACACTCCCTGTGTTCATTCTTAGAGACCTGAGCATTTGGCTTGCCCATTGAGTATTCGTTGAAGCCCAGATACCATATGCGTTTATGAATGTCTGGGCAGGCCACCTGTTCCTCCTTGCTCACACATTCAGGTCTATTCAAAGAAAAGTGAACCTCAGGAGAATGACTGACTGGAGAAGTGAAAATTCTAGGTCAAAATGGCCAAACCAGAAAAATTCTCCCATTTATCTCACTTTCCAAATCGGCTATTTGGTCTAGATTGTTCTCTTCTCCTGGTTTTCACCTTTCTCTGAATAACCCTGATTGAGGAGACCCTTTCCACACTGAACGGGACGATTGTTCTCAGTTGGAGTCTCGTGTCCTGAAATTTTTAAGGCCAGTCTGCGTACAGCAGGACTCGAAATTTTCACTCGCCCGATTGCAGATGGCGAGCCGGAATCTATTGCATTATCCAATGTGGAGTGCTGGATGCTCCAGCGAAAAAAAGCTTGGTCCAACACCGCTCATCATGGCTTCTACATCTCTGTGAAATGACGTTTTTGGGCAGCTGTGTTAGGAACCACAAATGATCGAATAAGGCCCTGTGGGAAAAGTGGTTACAGTTCTTTGTTGTGCACAGGAGGAGATGTATATAGGACACCAAATTTTGAGATGATTAGGATAACATTTGTCTTCCAAAAAAGAAGTTACGGGCAACTCCAAAACATCATATTTAGGGCAACCTTTTATTGAAGTTACATCTTTTACCGAGACAACGTTTCGACTCTTTGACTCTTGTAAGTCTTTGTGAAGTCAGAGTCGACACCTTGTCTCCCTGCAAGATGTAACTTCAATATAGCTTGCCCTAAATTGGATGTTTTGGAGTTGCCCGGCCGTAGCTTCTTTTTGCCTCTCAGTCTGGAGCTGGTATGTGTTGGCACCCGTTAATTTTGTTTGGGTGTTGTAACCGCATATTGCATTATTCTATGTGTAACATTTGTCGTCCAGACAGTTTGTCTATTATGACTTGTCTTAGCATCTCAAATATTTTGCAACAGTATCTCATTACCCTCAGCCAGTACAAATACTCAAACTAGTCCCTTTGCTGAAATCGCAAACGCTTGCCTTTTTGTTACTTTTTCGGTGAAGAAGTTGGCTATGCTGTGCATCAATGTTCTCCCATGATGGTTTCACAGTAGTCCCCAAGGAGCTGGTGGGTCTTCAACATGGCATAATGTGAACCCAACCCATTTTAAGGTCTCAACACCTTGTTGGGTTCTTTGGGAGTTTATATCTAATCTGTCCAGTGTTGAGCAGTTTGGCAAATGGTTTAGAAGTCTGATTTCAGCTCTGTGTTGTGTTGTGTTTTTTTTTTTCGCTCTTCTACCCATTTTTAGGAAACTGGGAAAATACAGAAAATCACAACTACTACACGAGTGCAACATAAACACACCTTTACCCTCTGGTTTCCTGATGTTCTAAAATAATGATTAAAAAAACCAAAAAACACTCACGGAAAGAAATGTAGTTTAGGAAAAAATGATTCCTATCTGACACTTGTGCTTAGAGATGTGTTTATGTGAAGGGGAAAAAAAATGTATTGATATCCTTTTTGTTTTGAACCTATAGTGGAGTGTTTTTTAAAAATATTTTATATATTTATTTCCTCTTTAAAGGGACTCTACTTGTGCATTCCAGTTTGTGTAAGTGGTAATCTAGTTACAAACCCACCTTTTGAAAAAACCCATCCGCATGTCTTTTTATGTATGCAGTAAGAGTGGAGGGGGGGGGGATATTTTTTTATCTCCCTACCAAAGTGTTGTTTTTTTTTTTTTTCTTTGTTACTTCTGTGATTTATCTAATCTACAGTATTAGACAGTTTAATGAGATGGAGTGTTTAGATAAGACAACACGGGGGACCATTGTTCTTCAGGCTGCTCCTAGATAAGAGTTGGCAGCTGAATAAAATAAAATGGTTTAAAAGTCTTCTAATCTACCCCCCCCCCCGGTGATGTCCTTTGAATACATCCCACACAATACAATGATGTGAGTCGTTGACTGACCCATTCACTCCTTTCTATGATCAAAGCCACACAGTGAGGAGCAAGTGATGAAAAGATACTGGGGGGGGGCAGCTTACAACACAAAATATCACACAATGGATGCTCCCAGTGACACATATAGAGGAAAATATCACACAATGGATGCACCCAGTGACACGTATAGATGAAAATACCACACAATGGATGCACCCAGTGACACAGAGGAAAATATCACACAATGGATGCGCCCGGTGACACATATAGAGGAAAATATCACACAATGGATGCACCCAGTGACACGTATAGATGAAAATACCACCCAGTGACACAGAGAGGAAAATATCACACAATGGATGCACCCAGTGACACAGAGAGGAAAATATCACACAATGGATGCACCCAGTGACACAGAGAGGAAAATATCACACAATGGATGCGCCCGGCGACACACATAGAGGAAAATATCACACAATGGATGCACCCGGTGACACATATAGAGGAAAATATCACACAATGGATGCGCCCGGTGACACAGAGGAAAATATCACACAATGGATGCACCCAGTGACACACATAGAGGAAAATATTTTCTTAACTAAACATACACGAGAAAAACAAACACATGTAAAATATCAGCAACAACAAATACACACAATAAGGACGGTTTATATTTTTGGTGGTACTGGCCCTTTAAGTAAAAATTCCTGTATGCTTGTTTAAGTTACGTCACCCCTGTGCGTGTAAGCGCTATGTCCTCACCTTGCGTGAGTCAGATTTCTTTTTAAGCGGAATTGCCAAATTCTGCATCACTCAAGATTATTCATTTGGGAGTTGACGGTTTAGTAACATTACGTTCCAGTTCCTGTCTTACCTGTGAATGACCGTATTTTGTTTAACGCTAAAGGGCGCAAACCTGTGATTCTACACAAAAAAATGTAAACGGAAATTCAGAATAAACTCTTACAAGTCTATTCAGAGAAAGGTGAAACTCTGTACAATGAATGGAGAAGTGAAAATTCTAGGTCAAAATGGCCAAACCATAAAAATTCTCCCATTTATCTCACTTTCCAAATCCTCTATTTTGACCTACAGGGTTATTCAGAGAAAGGTGAAACTCTGGAGAAGTGAAAATTCTAAGTTAAAATAGCTGATTTGGAAAGTGAGATAAATGGGAGAATTTTTCTGGTTTGGCTATTTCGACCTGGATTTTCAACTTCTCCTAAAGTTCTCCAGAGTTTCACCTTTCTCTGAATAACCCTATGGATTATGATTTTATTTTTTTTTTCTGCGACATTGCGAGTATATTGGGATAAGAGGGCTGTAATCTGGTAAAAAGTTAGGTAGATAGTGGAGGGTAAAAAAGTGAGATTAAGACCGGCGTCTGACAAACGCAGTCATCACGTCTGTGTTGCCGCACAGTTTAGGCTGGGGTCAGACCAGCGCACTTTAAGTGCGCCAGAACGCACGTTAAATCACGGCCGCACTAGCAGCAAATGACAGCCAATATACGAAGTACGGTCGCACGAAAGTCCGGCCGCGCAACGCAAGTGGAAAATGAACGCAGAACCGCTAGTACGGACGTACAGAGTGCGCTGCGTCCACTAGCGGTGTGTGTGTGTGTGATTTGGAGACGTCAGACGCTGCTCATGTCCGGCCAACATAACGTCCAGAAACCCAAAGTTTCCTGGTTTGGATCCGTAAAAAATCACGCACAAAAATGCGCATCGTATGACCGTTTTCGCGTATTCCGTTAAAAAATACGTCAATGCGTTCGGACGCACTTTTTTACGTTCGCGTGTAAAAATGCTTTCGTTTGACCTTCGCCTAAACGTCCGTTGTAGCATTGATTTGTGATCAATCGAGACCAACACATGAAGTGCGTGCGCACCACACAGGTGGCAACGGACGGCATTTAGGCCTCGACTCGCCGTAAAAGCGCTACGACGGACGACCCAGAGTGCGCCGCAGCCTGTGTGCATGATGAGGCGACGCCATCACGTTGACGCTCAGATTTTTTTTTTTTTTTTTATGTCTGACTGTACCTGTCTTTTAATTTTAATTTTGTTTCCCTTTTTTTTTTTTTTTCTCTTCTACATCCGTTAAAAACGGACCGTGTGGTGTCTACAGCATCTTTTGGTCAGTACGTCCGCCCGCTATGCACGCACGCAGAGCGCGCTCAGACTGCGTTCGTCTGACATTAGCCTAAATGCGTATTGATTTACCCGATGCCGTTAAACATCAATAGCAACCAGTTACATTGTATCTCCTGCTGATGAGGGCATAATAATCCCCAAACAGCTGTACAGGAGTGACTGGTGGCATAAGCTGACCTCTGCAAAAAAAAGTCATCTAGCTGGCATAGCACTGGCAAGGAGGGAATCTGTGTTTATTACAGAGCCTAGGTGCAAAAAAACCACACAAACAGGGTAATTCAAAGCGATTCGAAAAGTCACCGCACGTTCGGTGACTTTACGTTCTCTTCAATTCGTTTCCTTTTGCCGATCCCATTTCGGTGACCCTGCAGTGTATTCAGCAAACACCACAGGGTCCCCGAATTGCAGGGAAAAGCTGCCGCAAACCCGACGAAAACTAACCGCAAAACCCAGCGAATGCACGCCGAAAACCCTCAAAAACATCTGGATTAACCCGTCGAAAACCACAGAAAAACCCGAGCAGGAGCCGACCGCAGCCACCGAGACCACAGAAGAGGCAGTGAATAAATTAGGAAAACAGTTTGCATGAATGATTGAAAAGTGATACGCTGTTTGCAAAGAAACTACTGAGCGAAAATGTCTGAAATTTACATATGATCCAATGAATGATAATAAAGAGGCATGTTACAGATAAAATAAGTAAGGTTAAAAAGAAAATGCTTAAAAAATATATAAAGAGACTCTTTACTGCAGAATATTACAATCAACGGTTTATTACATATTTAATTAAAACGGGAATATTTTTAACATTGAAGCCTATGGGATTCTCCTGAATAAACCTGCCGAATGGCAGGGCATTAGGGGAACCTTTCACTGCTGGTTTTTGTTCTGAGTAGATGAAGCATTGCTTCTCTATGGGGAATTCACTGCCCTCGAACAGGCACCGTATGTGCTGGCAATTCGCCAGGATTTGAACCCACATAAACATCTGGATCAACCCAGGATTCGGGGAACTGCCTGCTCTCTGAATAGCCGAATGGCCAGGAAAGGTAACTGTACGCTGAATTTCACTGTTCGGTTACCTTTCGGCCACAATTCGGATCTCTTTGCATAACCCTGTGTATACAGTATAATAACGCTCGAAGTGCTCCACATGCAGAGCTGAAACGTTGGCGTTCTTTAATGGCATAGAATGATTTTTTTTTTTCCTTACACAGAAGTCCATGGAGTGCTAATTGCATTTTTGCATAATTTTTAAGAAAAATAATTATTTTTTTTGAGAATCCTGTCACGTGCTCCAACATATCCTGCGAAAAAGTCGAGAGCTGAGAATTTTTTTTTATAAATACATATATTAGTGGTGTTTGTTTGTCCCCCCCCCCCTCCGTTTTCATTTCTCAACAGAAAACAGATGTGCGTCTTTTCTTGTCGCCAAACCACAAAGACCGCACTTGTGTTTCCAGTTTGCCCCTGTTGTGTTTTATCTCTGCTCATGTTCCTTCTCTCGCTGGATGTTGGCAAGTCGTACTTGTAAATTGTTTTCTTTTTTGCCCTGAGATCTCGCATTCTGTATCCGTAGGGTGGAAAGTTGGGACGAGGAAGGCTTTATGGAGGGCTTAGAGCAGCCCGAGTCACTAAATCCGGGACAAACAGCAAGAAGGTTCTATTATGTAGTTGTCACGGTAACGGATGGATACTTTCAAACAGTTTTTGGGTTTTTTCCTCTAACTCTGCATTAAGTGCACGATGCTCACAGTACGTGAAAACTTTCATTAAACGGCTGAAAAGTGGAGTTTATTTTCTGTTTGTTTTTAATTTTTGTTACTTCTTCCAGATGCCAGTCCTGTGTTTTTTTTTTTTTTGTTTTTTTTTTCAAGCTGGTGTGAATTAACCCCACAAAAGTGATGTATGAACTTCAGCACCATTATTTTGGTTTCTAAGAGTCTCCACCTATCACATCCAATATATTCCAATTTATGTGTGTTTTTTTTTTTTTTGTGTTTTAAGGGTTTGATTATTTACACCCGCAATAAATTGTGTATTTACCCACATCCCCTCTATTAGCAATCCATGCAATTTTTTCATTGGAGTGTTCATTTTGTTTGTATCTTTTGGAATATATATCTATCCAAATTTATTTTTTTTGGGAGGGGGGGGCTATTATCTAATAAATTGTAGGTTATGGCAACCTTGAGCACCGTGAGCAACTCTTCTAGTCCCCCCTATTTAACAGTTTTTCCAATAGCCCTTAGTTTAATCCCTCAAGCTTTATTACTAACAAAATTCCAAACAAACGTAGGATCCAGAGATGGGATGTAGAGGGCCCTGCTCTGAGACACGGGCATTGCCCCAGTGATACTTTGTGACCGTGTTTTGTGTAATGAGCTCTGGGCAAAATGTGAAACTTGATCTCCTCAATGTCTACGGAAGTGTTTCTGGTTGTGATTTGTAACAGCTCTCCGTACCCCGACACGGTCACATCTGCCAATGCCGCTTCCTTGCTGGACTCTTGCTAGCGTCCCCCAGAAAGAAACCATGGCTGTAGATCTGAAGCTTTGCGCTGGAACAGCGAACAGAATAGAGCTGCCACCCAAACCATGAGTCGTGACTGCATGTAGGGTCAGAATAGAACTGGTTTAACCGCTTCGCTGCGGAGGACGCGCTGAGTGTCCTCCCTTTGCAGCCGGGATTCCGGGCAATCGCTGAGGCCCCCCGGTGCTGGCTGTCATCTTGTATGTCAGCCCAGCCTCCGGGACCCAGGTGGGCATGATGACGTCTATTCCAGGCACCCCTCCACCAGTGCAGGGGAGGGGGGGTCCTCTGGACCTCTCCCTCCCGATCGACTTGGGGCACAGGAAAAAGGCAGGCACCACTTTGAAGGGCACAGCCTGCCCTTCCAAGCGGTGGCTGCCTTTTTTAACCCCTTGGGGGCTGGATCGCGATTCAACGCCAACAGGCACCGGATCGTGGTCCCCTCCCGGAGCTGGCCTGTCATCTTGGATGTCGGCCAAGCTTCCGGAATCTCCCCCTGCCTACTGGCTTCATCGCGCATAGAGCAATGACATCAGTTCTGGAGTTAACCCCTAGCTGCCACCAATGGTGGAGATAGGAACCCCCTATCATCTCCTGATCCGTGGCAGCTAGGGGTTAATGTTTGGCATCATTGGAACGGCCAGAGCATGGCATTTCCGATTGATACAAAACAGAGCCATGTAAAAATAATTTTATTTTTTTTGTGCATTTTTTTAATGCAGCAATATTGTTCCTAACGATTTTTTCAATTGGGGGCGTTTGCTAAAAATCACGTCATTTCCCCCCCAAAAAATGTAACGAGTCCCCATTTCTGTTTTTTTTTTTTTTCTTTAGCAAGCGCACCCCATACAAAATATAACTGCAAAGGCTCGCATGATAAAATGTGGGGGGGGGGGGGGGAAAAAGACTTTACACACTGTAGATGATTGAAAATTCTAATTTTTTTTATTGCATTTTTTGTTGTAATATTCAGGCAGGACATGACGTATACATATAATAATGATATATTATGAATCTGCCGGAAAGAACGATCTATAATTTGTCTGGGTTGTGTAATAAAATGTGACTTCAAATCGCATTTAAACATAATGAGCTCAGCACACAGGAGTGAAATGGCTCAGCAGCGAAAGGGTTAATCAGGGACCTGCACATATTTGCTTGGTCACACATGTGTTATTTACATATACAAAACTTCTCCTAGATACCGCTGGGGGTCACAATTAGACCGAAACCGACAATGGACACATTTACTTCTTGGAAGCTGAAACCTAATTAGATTAGGTAGACAAATTAAACTGTAACATTTCTAATGAGGCAGGACAATGGGAATCAGGATGATAAACAAGATACAGACAGGTTTACAACCTATTCAAATAGAAACCGATAACACATTCCTGAGACAAAGGTCAGCTGGACGGCTAATCCTGTCAGCAAGATAACAGACAATAGCATTCTTGTATAATCACAGAAACCAGCTTTAAACCAAATCACAAACCTGTTTGGCAATGCCCAAATGCTCTATGAACATTCGCTGCCATAATCAGCCATAGTCTGTGGGATTGAGGCTGGTTTCTGCTCCTCTCCAAAGGGCACACCGTCTATATGTAGTGCGGGTAATGCTGTGAGTGCCTGCGCCAGCCAGTCTCAGACGCTTGGAATCCAAGTAATTTAAAAGGTGACGGCGGCTTCCGTCACACACAGGACAAGCAAAAACCATTCTCTGGTGACCTGTTCATTAACCACACCTCAGCTGATGCGTTTTAGTTCCGCTTGGGAATGTAGTCAATCTGTCTGCTTAACTCTTTCTCATGGGGAAGAACCCACCACTTTGATCTAGACCAGGACTGTCAAACACTGCCCCCCCCCCAGATGTTTCTGATCTACAATCCCATGTTTCCTGGGCCATCGGTTGCATTGAAATGATTCTAGGAATTGTTGGCATCAACAACTTGGGAGGAGGCTTGAGTTTGACAGCCCTGCTCTACAGAATGCGATGGAACAATCTCTCTAGGTGGAGAATTCCTCATTTTTATTCTTTCTTTATACAACTCTTCCCTGTTCTCCGTGTAACAACTCCTGTTTTAAGGGAGATCCATTGTACAGTGCTGTTAATGAACAGGTCACCAGAGAACTCTCTGCTTGGAACAAGCGTCAACCACAGGATAACCCCACCCCAAGCACTGTACAGCTTGTGAAGATGTATCCCTGTGTACCGACAGTAACAATTTGGCTCTTTCGTTTGTAATATAACACGTTTCGTTTCTCCCGTCTTTCCCAACCAGGTCAACTAAAAAGAGAGTTTGGACGGCATGCAAAGTTGTGAAATATCTTCAGACAGCACTGATGATCCTCTTAGTAGTGGCCTACGGAGAAACCGACAGCCTCGAATAGTGATTATCGGCGCCGGGCTCGCTGGCCTGTCCACGGCAAAGACCCTCTTGGAGAAAGGATTCACGAATGTGACCGTCCTCGAAGCATCTGACCGTATCGGAGGCAGAGTGCAAAGTGTCAAACTTGGTAAGGAGAAGTCCTAGTACTGCCTACCCAGCGACGGCCGCCATATTTACTGGGTTCGTCTTTCCAGTATGTGCCATCCTCCTTTTATTGGCTTGTACAGAAAAGGTTACCTTTATGGGTATCTCTTCCTGTAGACAATTAAAGCAAAATCAAACTATGACCAAAGTGTCACTATAATCATAGGGCAAATAGTTAAGATGGGGGGGGGGGAACGCCACTCACACCAATAGTCCTTTGGCTGCCCGGGAACAAGCCTAGGAAGTGGAATCCATCATAAGATCAGCATTATGTGTGCAATGTCAATTTTTCCTATAGTGCTGACTACTCTGAGGCTGTCCTACTTCTTCTGCCCAGCTAGACAGGTCAGCTCAAGGTGGAGACTTAGTCTTCTCTGCCTAATCAGCAACCTTGGCCAACCAAATGTTTTAGAACGACTTTTCCCATGAGGCTCGGTTAATTTGATGGGTGGCTGAACATAATGGAAGATGTCGTTTCGTAACGTCTGGAGGATCAAGGCTGCCGACCCCTGACCTAATACTTTCATGTTTTCAGGAAACGTCACTCTGTTGACATTGTGTGTCGCTGGAGAAGCCTCAGCTCCGTCAGTTCTCCAGTTAATCTCCATGGGAATTGTTTTCAAGCAGTGTACCTTGATCAGGGTCTTCTTTAGACTCCGTGTTGCCCTTGGTCAGTGATGACGCACCCTAGATGTTTCAAAACTACATGTCCAATGATGCTGAGCATCATGGAACCTGTAGTTCAGACACACCGGGAGTGCCAAGGTTCGCCATCACTGCTCCAGGTGCTCCAAACTCGACAGTGGTCCCCGAAATCAGATAATCCTAAGAAGAAACATGAAATTAGGACATGTTGCCCACATACCGGGGATGTTCAGGTCAATAGAGAAGTAGCTTGGAAGAGTGTCTTCTAGTGTCCTACTTAGAATTTAACAATGTTGTAATATGTTTCGTAGAACACTCTACTTTTGAACTGGGCGCTACTTGGATCCATGGGTCAAACGGCAACCCCATCTACCATCTAGCAGAAGACAATGGCTTGCTCGAAGAAACAACCGATGGAGAGCGAAGTGTTGGCCGCATCAGTCTATACTCCAAGAATGGAGTGGCGCACTACCTCACCAACAACGGCCAGAGAATCCCCAAAGACCTGGTCGAAGAATTCAGTGACGTATATAACGAGGTGTGCTTTTTCTTTAACCCTTAACAGTCCAGCTCTTTACCTCTCACCAGATGAATGATGGACAATGGTCATGGATGGAGATGCCGAACCAGCAAATTGGTGTTTTTTAAAACTTTATTTTGATTCCGTTTCTAAGAATTTCCCACATACATAAAATGGGTAATTTTAGGTCTCTGTTCCATGTCCTTGAGTCCATTATGTAGATCTACACCCTGAAGGGCCCACAATGCACAGCATCCACAGCCACCAGGTTGCCAGAACTTCAAACTGATGCAGGAAGACAATAATGCTGGTCATGCAGTATCTTTCCATCACTTGCTCCTCACTGTGGGGCTTTGGCCATAGAATGGAGTGAATGGGTCAGTCACCGACTCACATCATTGTATTGTGTGGGATGTATTCAAAGTACATCACCAGAGGGTAGACTAGACGTATTTTAAACTCCGTCATATCTCCGCCTTCTTCTGCCTTATCTAAACATTCCCTTTTCCACCTCTTTTAACTGTTAAATAATGTAGATTAAATAAACAAGAGCCACAAACTAAAGTTTGCATCATGGGGGGGGGGGGAGAACACACAATGGAAACAAGCGAGCAAAACCTAACTTTATTTTTCCTTTTTACATGCAATTACTTCAGAGAAAAACCCCTCCCTCAGCATGTGTTTTATTTGTAATGCACAAGTAATCTAGTTGCTGCTTATGTACGTGGTAGTGTCCCCTTTATTGAGGGTTTCAATGGTGTTAACTGCTCGGCTTTTCTTTCATTTTTTTTTTTTTTTTTTTTTTTTTTACACCCAGGTCTATAACCTGACTCAGGAGTTTTTCCAAAACGGGAAGCCAGTCAATGCGGAGAGTCAAAACAGCGTCGGAGTTTTCACACGGGATGTGGTGCGGAAACGGATCAAGGAGGATCCCGACGATTCCGAGACAACAAAGGGGCTAAAACTGGCCATGATTCAGCAATATTTAAAGGTGAGAAAGACCGGCTGGGCGGAGTAGAGGTAACATCACTACTCTGCGTGGAGAGAGCCTGTGGAGACACAGGTTCGATCCCAGCAAGAGCACCTCTCCAGTAAGTGTCCTTGGGCAAAACACCTGACGGTACATACTCGCCACCCAGGACATACTTGAAAACGAGAGAAATCTCAATGTATCCTTCGTGCTAAAATCCTTTCTCAAAAAAAAAAAGAGAGGTGGAAATGTGCACCGCTAACCGCATCAATCTAAAGATATGTAAACCACCGCCCCCCCGCCCCCACCCTTTTCAGGAAAGCTCGTTGTCAGGATCATGGGCCGCACACTCAGCACTATTTGATTCTATTCTGTGATTGGTGCTGTTGTGGTTTTCTCGGCCACTTCCTATTTCTATTTACTCTCTTCCTTTTTTCTATATACAGTTTTGTTTTTAATTCTCGGTGTTTTCATATCCTCTAATTACTCTGTTTATGCTGACTGTAAGACATAGGTTTTGATCGTTCTAAACTATTGACTTTTTTTTTTTTTTTTGTGTATACGGTTTTACTCCCACCCCCCCCCCCCATAATAGTAACTTCATATTAAGAGACATGGAAACAAATAAAAAATTTGTATGCTAAAAAGTAAACAAAGCCCGAAGTAATCCTCTGTAGGATAAATTGCGTCTGAGTGATTTCGCTATACAGCTTTGATGTATTGAATTTTTATTTACTTTACGTTTATCCCCGGCTTAAGTAGAAACTAGAGTCCTCGGAGTTGTTTTGTGTTATATTTTTTTTTTTAAAAAAAAAATATAAAATCTATTCTGGTGTGTTGTTTTTTTTTTTTTTTTTTATATATTGTATGGATTGTCCAGTAATATTCAGCCTTTTCAAGTTTTCGTATTTTTTATTTTTTTTAATTCAGATTTTTTTAAATTTATGTATTAAGTAATCAAAATATATTTTAGCTTTTATTAAGATCTAAATGAATGGTGCGTGCGGTGGAATAATTTTTACATTTTGAGATCTAAATATTCCAGACGTTTTGAAACGGGAATAATTTTACTTTAATTTTAAAAAGTGTGCATTCTATGTTCTGCTCCTTTTTGTTGCTCTGTGGTACATTCTATAGCTTGAGGCTGAGCATTGACCAAACAGGACCTCCCACTATACCAACAACATGAAGTACACCTGTATTTTTCTTCACAACAATAGCAGAATCTCTAGAGACCGAGAAAAGCATTAAGATTTTTATTTATATAAAAAAATTTGTTTTTTTAGATATTTTTTTTTCCTTTGGAGAATTGTATCCTCAGTATCTTCTTTGCCCGGCATTAAATTTTATTAACCTTGTCATAAACCTGTTATTTATAGCTTGTGACAAGGAAATATCCAATAACTTTAAATTTTAATAAATAAATTTATTCTGTAGCTTTTTTTTTTTTTCTTTGGTCTTTCTTCCGGGGGAGAACTTTGCCCGCAATTCTTTTATTTTTCTGGTCATCCCGTCACTAGATCTTTGCCTCCAATGTCTTAAAAATTTTAGCTTTTTATTATCTAACTTTTCGTGGCCAGAGAAAGCCATTTCACTCAAACATTGGTAGGAGATCAGGGTTTTTTTTTTTTTTTTTGCTGTCATTGTCTGTTTTGGTTGTTCTTGGTTCTCATGGTTGGTTTTTCGTTCCTAGGTTGAAAGCTGCGAGAGCAGCTCACACAGTATGGACGATGTGTCACTTAGCGAGTTTGGCGAGTGGACCGAGATCCCGGGTGCACATCACGTAATTCCTAACGGCTTCATGAAAATTGTGGAAATCCTATCCTGCTCCATCCCGAAGTCGGTCATCCAGCTGTGCAAGCCGGTGAAATGCATTCACTGGAACCGGTCCATACAGAAGCAGATCGAATGCGTGGCCGACCACAACAACGACCAGGCGGAGGACAAAGGTTACCCGGTCTTCGTGGAATGCGAAGACTACGAGTTCATACCTGCCGACCACGTCATCGTCACCGTCTCTCTGGGAGTCTTGAAAACATGCTACGAGAACCTGTTTCACCCCAGCCTCCCGGAAGACAAGGTCATGGCCATTGAGAAACTGGGCATTAGCACCACCGACAAGATCTTCCTGGAGTTCGAAGAACCGTTCTGGAGCCCGGAGTGCAACAGCATTCAGTTCGTCTGGGAGGACGAAGCGGAAAGCGAGAGCCTCACCTACCCGGAGGATATGTGGTTTAGGAAAATCTGCAGCTTCGATGTCCTCTACCCACCGGAGAGATATGGTTACGTGCTCAGCGGCTGGATATGTGGGGAGGAAGCTCTGATCATGGAGAAATGTGACGATGAAACGGTTGCGGAAATCTGCACTGAGCTGCTGCGCAAATTTACAGGTTTGTTCTCGACATTCACTCTTGATATAATGTTCATGTGTCATAGTATAGCGGTAACGTGTCATAGTCCAAGGAAACGAGCAGACTTGTTTCCAACTTCTTCTCTCTGGGATTTCTGGATTCCTCAAAGAATGTCCATTAGGCAACATCTAAGGCTAGGGTCAGAGTGGGGCAGTCGGAACGCGCGTGCAGGCGCACTAAATCACGGCGGCAGTAGCAGCACATAACGGCCAATGACGGCCAATATACGCAGTACGTGCGTACGAAAGTGCGCCGACACCACGCAACCAGCAAATGAACGCATTTTTATCAGAACGTGAAACCGCTGCTACTGACGTACAAAGTGCGCTGCGGCCGCATAGCAGCGTGTGTGCGTGATTAGGAGATGTCAGACGCTGCTAGTGTGCGGCCAACATAACGTTCAAACAGCCGGATTTCCCTAGACTTCTTTTTACCCCACCGTCATGAAATACGTCCAGAATTGCGCATCGTCTGACCACTTAAGCGTATTCCGTGAAAAAATGCGTGCGCACGCATCGACGTACATTTTGACGGTGGCTGCAGAAAATGCGCTCATCTGTCCCTAGCCTAAAGGGGACCTGAACTCATCCATTGGATGGAGGGGATAAACCTTAACTTCTCATGACTCTTCCCACATTATTCTGTCCAGGGTGATATGCAGGACGTGAATGTCACATGCAGGATATGATTGAAGTCATCTTAACTCCTCCCCTTTTGAAAGCACACACAGTCCTTTTTATTTTCTTCACTTTATTGGGAAAGTAACGGTAAATAAAAGGTGTCTTGTAGGAAGAGAGGGATTCTCAGATGTACCTTGTTATTGGAGGATGGTTAAAACAGGATGTAGTCACCCAGTACAGACAAATGCTTGCTGACTGCCTCTGTGGTTAGACTGTGGGATTAGCAGAAGCAGGAAATGGGGCTGGACCAAACTATGTGAATTAGGGAGATTGGAATAATCCATTTTTAAGTAAAAACCTAGGGGGAAAACCAAATACGGAATCTGGGTCCATGACATAAAAGAAAATTAGAGATTTTATATATATATATATATATATATATATATATATTATATATATATATAATCCTTTTACGGAGTCTATATACTCACTTAGAATCCAGCAATAGATTCTTCTTGTTAGCTGTAGCTTCTTCTCAAGTTGCAACTGTCATGTGACCAGGGTAAGGCTGGACACTCGCGTAAGCATCCAGCCAATTTTGTGGCTCTGAGTGAGATGAGACATTTGCTAGAGGCAGGAACGAACTAATGTTCACTCCTGACTATTTTCCAGGAAGTCTGATCAGTGTTCACCAACCAATGCTTTATGGGTGGGGATCTTCTTCCACCCCCCCCTTTTTTTTTTTTTTCTGCCATCCTGCTCGGGATCCGGGGGAAGGACGCTCGCTTGACTGTGTGACCATTCAAAGAGTGTGAGTGTGTGTGCTATCTTAACCAGAGCCGTTGTAAACTTCCCACAGCCATTATAGCCTATGGAGGTTTTAAGTTTACAACCGCTCTGGTTAAGTTAGCACCAACTATGTAATCTGGCCCTTAGTCGGCCCCACCAATCACTGCATCTGGATCGCTTTAGGAACATTTTATTCTTGCTAAAATCTGAATTCCAGTGTCTGTATAGAACAGGACGAAGTGTACGTCTGTCTGTCCCACTTAAAACCCTTCAGACTTCAAGGAAAGACAGTGGGCCCTTTTCCAAGGTTGTCTTTACGTTGTGCCTCTCGAACGCTAACTGTAAATGTTATTGGCTACTTTTTTTGATTTATATTTTTTTTACCATCCTGTCCCGACCTTTAGCGTCTCGTGCCTCGCTTACTGTACTTGGCGTCTGCCGTGCTTAACATGGGACGTGCAAGTCATTAATAAAAACCGGAATAGCGTCCTGTCCCTTGTACGAAATACTGTTGCATTTTTATATTTCGCAGATGAGCGCTACTGCGACACTTTGTCATTACGGACATTGTTTACAGTTCTAAAGTACAGACTGCTCGCAACGTGATAAAACGAACAACCGTCGTGTTAAATTCCAAAGCCAATCGATACGGTGTGCCATGAACGAGTCGGCAAGCGAGTGCCGGGGCCGAGGGTAATCTGATATATGGGAAGAAGAAAAAGGGGTAATGAAAACAAAACCGAGCGACGCGCATGATATTGAGCTCGACGGAGCGGTTTCATGCATTCCAACACGAATGTTTAAAAAAGAAATGGATTTATTTATTTTGGGATGGCAGGGGTTAAATCTTGTCCTCTCTGAACTGGTTTCCTCGTGTAATACAATATGTCTGCTTTGAATGTTTACATGAGTCGCTCTGCGCTCTTGTTTATCGCTGAAGGTCATAACACGGCTGATTAAAATAACTGGGATACATTAATGATATCTGGAAGTAAACACTGTCTAGAGGTGTGTGTGTGATCTTGAATGGGTTAATAACTGTTGAAATCCTGAAAGGGTTAATATTTGGTAAAATCTTTGTTTTGGAGTGCTCTCCCTTTGGTTTGATAGATTTATGTCTCCAGGTGGATGAACTCTGACTTATTGCATAAATTAAATTTTCTATATATATATATATATGTCTGTTCTTATTGGAAAGTGGTCACATGACATAAAATAAAAGTATCGGTACACGGTATCGGTGAGTACTTTTTAAAATTATCAGTACTCGGTCTTAAAGTGGTATCGGTGCATCCCTAAATATTATCTAGGTCAAAAATCACAATATATTTGCACACATATCTATGCAAAAAATAAAAAATTCACACAACTGGCAAGTGAATTTTTGTTGTAGGTATAAATACTGTGGGCTCTATTACATTCTTAATGCGTTTTTGAGCACTCGTTAACGCGAGAGGCAAAACCCTTGGCGCAGAACGTCGTATTGCAGTGTCCGCGCAAAAAAATGAGCGTTAACGTCTACCGCTGGTGAACCTGCGCGAACCCTTTGCGAGCGTAATGTACTGTGCGCGTCCTATACTTAACATTGTGAGTGCAAATGCGTTTGTGCGCCGGTACGCGGATGGTATTACAATCTATGCGCAAATTTTAACAGACAACGTTTGCGCGCATAATTTTAACGTCTTTGAGAAGCTGGTGTCAGACGAGCGCACAGCCGAGTGGAAGTACTCTCCACTGCCGGTGACTGCCCTCAGCTGTGCAAATCGCGATCCTCCTATGCGGCTGAGACGGCCGCCAGTAAGTGTGGGCGCAAGGCTGCACTGGCTGCGCTCGTCTGACACGAGCCTTAATGACAAATCTGAACGACCTGGACAAACCCAAATACACCAGCCCAAAAAAAAATATGCAGCAACGTATAGTTACACATTCTACGCATACCAAACCAATAAAATATAGAAGTTGTGCGTGGTTTTATTATTGCTGCAGCATATATATGCAGATTGATTTTGGCAGGCGCAAAAACTGACCGGGAGATAATTGTGGTTCTTAATTCTGATTGGTTGAATCGCGTGAAAAAAACAGTCCGCTCCGATTTCTGCGTGCAACGTTAATGCGCGTGTTTTTGCGCATCTTTTTTACGCGCGCTATTTTTTTGATGGATGAAATAGTGCGCGCGGATTGGAATACCAGCCTTAACTTGCACGCGTTAATGCTTAACTCTTTGCGCACAAATGAGCGCGCTGCGTGAGCTTTTTTTGCGCGAAGAATGTAATAGTGCCCTGTATGTTATTATTATTCTTTATTTATAAAGCACCAGCATATTCCGCAGCGCTGTACAATAGGAACAGTATAGACAGGGTTACAATACATTGAGCAACATTTGACAAACAGTACAGGAGGAGATGAGGGCCCTATTCCCGTAGGAACTCACAATCTGGGAGGGTTGGGGTTGGAAACAGGAGGAGAGGACTGTAAGGTGAGAGTGATTGATGGTTGTGTCAGTGAGTTGGGTGGTAGGCTTCCCTAAACAGGAATGTTTTAAGGGAGCGTTTGAAGGAAGAGAAGTTAGGGGAAAGTCTGACAGTACGAGGGAGAGCGTTCCAGAGAATGGGGGCTGCGCGTGAGAAATCCTGCAGTCTATCATGTGAAGAGGTGATGCGGGGAGAAGCTAGGCGCAGGTCACTGTTTGACCTTAGGGAGCGGGCTGGGGTGTATTTGGTGATTAGTGAGGACAGGTAGTGGGGAGCTGAGTTAGTGAGGGTTTTGTAGGTAAGGATAAGGATTTTGAACTTAATTCTGCAGTGGATGGGGAGCCAGTGAAGGGACTCGCAGAGGGGAGCGGCAGAGACAGAGCGGCGGGTGAGGTGAATTAGCCTGGCGGAGGCGTTCAGGATGGATTGTAGGGGGGAGAGGCGGGAGAGAGGGAGGCCAGATAAGAGATTATTGCAATAGTCGAGTCGGGAGATTACCAAGGCGTGTATGAGTTGTTTGTGGTGACAGCGGTAAGAAATGGCCGAATTCTGTAAATATTACGCAGTTGGTATCGGCAGGAGGAGGAAAGGGACTGGATGTGGGGGATGAAGGATAGAGCAGAGTCAAGTGTAACTCCAAGACAGCGAACTTTGTTTGATGGGGAGATGGTGATACCCTCCACCGTGATAGAGAAGTCAGGAGGTGGGGAGGCATTGGAGGGAGGAATAAGTAGGAGTTCAGTCTTTGACATGTTGATCTTTAGGTGGTGGGAGGCCATCCAGGAGGAGATGCCAGATAAACAGTCACTGACTTTTGAGAGGACAGGGGGAGAGAGATCAGGGGTAGAGAGGTAGATCTGAGTGTCATCAGCGTAGAGGTGGTAATTAAATCCAAAGCTGTTGATGATTTTGCCCAGGGAGGAGGTGTAGATGGAAAAGAGCAGAGGACCAAGGACAGAGCCTTGAGGTACACCAACAGATAGAGGCAATGAAGAGGAGGAGTTACCAGCAAAGGACACACAGAAGGACCTGTTGGATAAATAGGAGTCAACCCAAGCAAGTGCAGTGTCACCGAATACATTGTGATTTTTGCCTGTGATGATGAAGGCTCATCTGTGGGCTGAAACGTCGCCTTTATTTAAACCTAATATTCTTCATTTAATATTCTCGTAAGTAAACGTGTGCATCCACCAGGAGACTTGCAGAATTTTAGATATTTTTTTTGTGTAGAGGTAAGGAACTAGCAGGAGGAATAAGAGGATTGAGTGCTGGATCTCTTTTGTTTTTGCGATTTATATGTATGTATGTGAACTAGGAAATTGTGCCCCTTAGTTTGTGCCTGCAGGTTTCCCCATGTTACCGCAATATTCCGGGGCAGGCGCTACCCCAGCACCTCCCCTCGGAACGCAGCACTAATCCCCGGGATACTCGTGGAACCACTTTCCCGACTCAAAGAGTTCACGTCGCTGTCTCGCGAGAACGCGGCTGGTCAGGTGGTTCCCCCAGGCGAGGCCAAACTTTGCCGGCAGACGCTCGTAGGGAGCAAAGCACGCGGCGGCTGGCGGGGGAACAGGATGGTCTTGGAAGAACTAATGACAGTGGGGTTAAGGCAAAAAAGGAGATGGAGATAGATCTCCATCTCCTTATCTCCATCTCCTTTTTTTGCCTTGACCCCACTTTCATTAGTTCTTCCAAGACCATCTTGTTCCCCCAAATATTTTCAGTCCTTGCTTCAGACTTTTTTTTTTTTTCCCTCTGCAAAATTCTTTCGGGTTGGCCTATGTGACATACGTGTTTTCCCATCCCACTTCCATTGATACCACAAGCCGAACGGGAAAAGATTCTTGTTATTTCTCCCCCCCCCCCCTTACTCCCGGCTGATATATATTTTTTAACTTTATGCATTTTCCGAGAAAACTTTTAAGGAACCAATGTACTTCTGCAAACCATTGGCCTACAAACGACTTCAGCAAATGATGACCTACTGTCTTGACCCGTCTAAGCATTTTTTTTTTTTTTTTGGTTAATGCATGTGATACCGTGATGTCGGTCACCGGACTGAAAGCTAAAAGTCCATACTTAGGACTTCTCGTTTTAAAAAAAGAAAGAGGAAATTCTTTCTGCTTAACATTCGTCTTCTAAAATGTGTTTATAGATGTTTAAAGGGGATGGGGAGGGGGTTGGTTGCTTCAGCCATGGACAATAACTAACTACATTCCATGATGACATTAGAGAACTTGAACTTGAAACCTTGGTCTCTAAAAGTGTGACGCACTGAAAGGAGTCCACAATCTTTCGAGAGCCCGTGTTCTGCAAAGAACTTTGGGTTTTCTATCAAAGCCAGGGCTGGACAACTTTATAGCAAACCTAAAGGCCAATAAGAACATTTTGACCATAAATTTAAGGGCAAAAGATAAAAATATAGGACCTAGTTGTTGGAGGCTGACTTCTGTGTCAAGTTTGATTGGTGGAGACACCTCTTTGACCAAATTGTTGGCCTTATTCCAATTGAACTGGTAATGGGCAGCCTCTAATGGAAAACTTTGGCATGAGCAGTTGTCCGTTAACTCTTAGCCGCTATTAGTAGCTCGAATCCTAATAATTAAGAGATGGTAGCATCTACTGGAGTCTCCGTGAGAGAACCCACTGCCAGACCACATGCATGGCTAGTGGAAGGATGTTGGTAACGATTTGTTCTCCGGATCCTTCTGCTAGAGGAAACGCACTGCGCATCATGGGACCAGAGTTAAGTTATTCTTTTGCATTGAGGGAATTCACAAAGGTAAAGCTCGGTTGGAATACAATCCAACGTTTCTATGCAAAAACCGTCTTCCAGAGACCGCACGCTATTCATGGTTTTCCTCCTCTTTTCTCGTAGGGAATCCAAACATTCCAAAACCTCGGAGAATCCTGAGGTCCTCGTGGGGAAGTAACCCACTTTTCCTTGGATCATATTCCTATACACAAGTAGGATCCAGTGGTGAAGATGTTGAAATCTTGGGAAAACCATTGCCTTACACTGAGAGCTCAAAAACTGTTGTAAGTGTCCAAGGGATTTATGACAAAATTTCAATAAAATTATTTTGGAGAAGAAATGGCTACTGATTAACATCCTTGAGTTGGAGTCAAGGAATTCTAGGAAATGCATATAAAATGCTACATCTTCCAGGGTCAACTTGTATGGACCATTGTATAATTGTACACTTTCCTAGAGGGGTATCTGCTATACCTGCCTGAAGAAGCCTAACAAAGCCGACATGTTGGGGGGGGGGCTGCAGTTCCTCACGTGCAGTAGAGACTTCCTTGGCATTTCTGCTCTGGCCGCCCTTTCTGGTCGATGGCAGACTGATTTCCATATGGTATCCTCTTCCTTTTTATGACGCCATCAATCTAAAACCTTAAAGGAACACTCTGCTGAAAAATGGTGTCTCTCTTTTTTTTCACCCTTAAATAATTGGGAGGACTACTGATGACCTCTGCCGATGTTTTTTTTTTTTTTTAAATCTATTTTTTAAATTGGTTTTGTCCCTCGGCGTGGGCAAACTTTGTTTGCAAGTCCCGTAGTGCTTGCGCACAGTGATGGGTCAGGACTGAGCGTGCATGCGCAGATCTGATCCATCAGATTTCTCCATGACAAACAGCAGCTTCGTGGGTGGTCTCAGAGGAGAAGTCGGCACACCCGAGCGTGCTGGCATCTTGAGTGACCAAACTAGTGACAGCCGGAAAGTTCAAAGCTCCCTGTTGCTCGACGGAGAGTGGTGGTGGCATCTCTCCACTTCACCCTGCATTTTTAAAGCATTTGGGGGACTTGGAAGGGGGAGGATACTCCACACCGTGGGCACTTTAAAAAGTTGGTCTGGTGTGTAGAATATCCCTTTTAAGAGACCTGAGTGGGCACTGCACTAGAGCCATTTCAACCATTTTTGCTTCAATCAACCACCAAGTGTGTGTGGTTTTTTTGTGGCAAAACCCTTTGTCTCCAACACTATCCTAAAGGGTGCGTTTTGGTGTTCGTCTAAAAAGGAAGGTATGACTAAAGTGTATGAATTATTCTTTCAAAGTTTCCACAAGGATCTTATGCCAACCCATGTAAGAGGACCCCAAATTGAGTGGACTATCCCTCAAAAAACCTATACTTGTCCGTTATTAGCCACGCGACTACACCCGACATTTTTATTCTGATATAAATCTGGGGCTAGTGGTGACCTCTAGTGACAGAACTCAGTGTATTTCATGAATTCTTATTCTGTGACTGTTAGAGTTCTCAACCGAGATAAGAAATTGTAATTTACAGACAAGGTTTTGTCCTGATTCCTCCTTGTGTCTGCTCCAGCCCATGCAGGTGATGTTTTCCGGAGAAGCCACCCACCGAAAGTACTATTCCACGACTCACGGTGCTCTGCTCTCCGGCCAGAGAGAGGCAAACCACCTCGCCGACTTGTACCAAGATCTCCTGCAATGCAACAACTGATCAAACCCGACTCTACGGAAACCACTAGCTCGTGATTCCTGCTACCGTTGTGTGTTCCTCGTTCTGTCTGTTATCAGAGTTCTTTTTTTTTTTAATTTTTTTTTTTTTTCTCTTTTTAATCTTGACGGTTGAATTACTTTTTTTTTTAAAAATCTTTTTATGTGACTAACAGTTTTTAATATGAGGCGCCTGTAGCAAGTCCGTGTCCTGTATTGTCGACAGGAAAGGGTGCTCTTCTGTCCGATATTTTTTTTTTTTTGTCCTTTATATTATGCACACCTGGTGCCTCGTTTTTAATTATATATTTTTTTTTTCTTCTGTATTGTAAGTGCCTTCTAATGATAAATACTAAAAAATAAAGAACATTTAACAATAAAAGCATATCAGGTCAGAAGATTATCTGCTTCATGTTTAATTTCTTTTTGTATGAGAAAACCAAATTTTTACTTTTTTTTTTTTTTTTTTTTTTCTGTAGAAGTTTTTTAATTTTTCTGTATTATCCAGTCAGTCGTGTCGCTTTTATGTTACGTGTCATGATGTGTGGACCTCTACATGTTCTTTTTGGAGATCCGCGGGAGGTTTATCTATATTTTGTGTGTTGTAGTGTTTAAGAAAATCCAAATTCAGCCATTTTTGGTCTTGAACCACTTTGTTTGTTTGATATAATGTAAATTTTTAAACACCGGGTGTACTTGGACAATGGATCTTCAGTAGTGGTCCCTTTTTTAATTGAAGCCGAGAGAACCTCTTGCTTACTTTACGCACTGTTAGAACTTCTTCTGCAGAAACTCAACAATTGACCAATTTTCCAAACCTCCACATGGCATGGTCCAGCCTTGGGTTCCTAAAGCGAACATGCCACGCCCAAGGAAATTTGGCATCATTTGATGGATTTGCTTAAAATGTATGTATTGCCCTTTTTTGTTTTTCTTTAGTCAAAGTGAGTTCTTCCCTTTCAGCGTTAAGCCGTCACTTCTGTTGTACAGGGGGAGTGACGGAGCGGAGAGTAGTCCTACAGGACAACCCTCCACCCAATTCCTCTGAGTCGACGGTTGTCTTACAAGTCAGCGCACCAATGTAAACGCTGAGGGCCAATTGCACAGCATTGAGTGATGGCTCTTGGCAAGCTCCGTTCAGAGGGGAATCATGGTGGCACCCTCCTCTGATAGCGCATCAAGGAATGAGATATGGCATGGATCTTGAAGAGCAATACAATACACCTCTCCTGATGGTTTATAGTATTGCTCTTCAAGATCCATGCCATATCTCATTCCTTGATACCCATCTCCTGATGGGTTATCGCAGTCAAAGTGCACCCGGTCACTACAGGGGCACTTTAAGTACCAGCTGGAACAATCCTAGACCAGACTTTGGATCTCTACTTGCGTGGAATGTAAGGTTTCCAGCCTTGGGTTCTGCACCAATGCCATTTGAGAGTCTCTCAGGCTTGTATGTAAGTTTTGCGAATGCCACATCCTTGGGTTCTGCGTTCGAGCCTGGTGCTGTACATCCAAGGGTGTTTTTTGTTCCTATGCCTCCACGATGAAACCCTTGTAGAATAATTCCATCTGACGTTCCTGATAAGTTTAACCGCTGTGTCGTACTTGGAGAAAATCCACGTATCCCAAAAAATCTCCTCATGCAAGGGCTTGGAACCTCCTAGGTCCACATGAGCCAAGCTTTTGTTTACTCTCTACCTGAAACACAAGTATACATCTCATTGGCTGATGCAGTGTGTGTGTGGTGTGTGTACATACATAAGGTTATGTAGAATGTAAGTAAGGGGAATAGTTATACCCGCTTTCCTTCTTTAATCCGTCCTCTCTCCCGTCCCATCCCATTCTCGTTGACGCCATTGCTTCCAGCCTATAGATCACTGCCAAGTCGATGTGTAGTTCACGCATCCTGCTGTTGTCTGTGCTATAAGGGCTCTGGTCCTGGTCTCTCTAAACCAGAAAGCCAGCTTTCCTACATCCAGTAACCAAACGGGACATGCAAACGTGAATTTAAACCCTGCTTCCAGGGACATCCATCCAGTATTATCCTCCACACGTCCTATAATAAAGACAGACCGCCATTAAAACTAGCATTTCGTCGGGTTCCCAGCATGTTTAACACCATTCTTGTAATCTAGAACGTTTTACGTTTTGTATAATGGACTTAGTCGATGTATAACCTATGGACTGTTTATGTCTATAATCCGTTAAGTCAGATCTGACGCTGCTGATGCGGCTCCTAATAAAAGATGTAGCTCGGTTTTGGAACGCGTCTGTCCGTGTTGGATATTTTCAAGGTACTTTTTTGTATTCCACGACTGCCAAAAAAAACTGCCACTAAAAGTCACCTTCTATCCTGCCCACTGAGCCATTAACAGACCACAAGAACACCAGCCGCTTTTATTAACTTTTTTTTAGTATAACTACTTGGTATTCTGTGAATTTGTTTTGGGGGGGGGGTGTTGGGGTGCCTCTAAAAAATACTTCAGAAGCGACGTCTGCAAAGAACGTGATCACTACCGTGGTGTAGATTTTGCAAAATTCACAATACTTTCAACAATTACTGCCAAGCATTTTGTTTTGAGCTTTAATAAATAAAAAAAAAAAAAAAAAATTCTCAAGTGTTCTAATTTATGTGTACTTTAACTTCCCTTGCGGTAATCACGAGTGTGACTCTGGGTTAATATTCAGTTCCAAAAAACAGTGACCCCCAAGCCACACCCGGGCTTGTACATTGTCCCTGCGTTGTCTCAATGTCCTCCGGTCAATCGCGGCTTCATGCTCCCGGGTTCCCTTCCCTGCGCACGCTGCAATGCAGGGGGGGCGTGACCTGGCAGGAGATGCAAAAAAAAAAAATTACGCTCCAAAACAATGTACCGCTTTGACATTAAAAATAATGTCCTAGTCAGACTGCCGTGGAGGTTAAGCGCAAGCTTGCATGAAAATTTTATTCCTAGACAGTTAAGAGCTTCAAATGATTAAAATTTTCTAATTTTTCATGTACTTATCATTATCAGAAATACTGTTAGAGTGAAAGGTTCTAAACTCTAGATGGCGTCCCTTTTTATATTGAGCAGCTTCAAATGGGGTCTGCATTATCAACATACAGGCAGAAATGACCTTTGTGTCAAATACAGTAAATGTTAGATAATGGTCAGATCTCCTGCTTATGGGGGTTTGTAGTGATCGTAATAATATATTAGCAATTCAGCTTCCAAAAAATACCAATATCTGTATGTGCTGCGCAACACCTGTGTATGGGAATTACAGCAACACCTTGTATCTGTACTGTACAGGGATTTACACTCATTATAACCCCCTGAATGTTATCCCTGTGCAGCAGTAACTGACCCCACAGCTCTCCCTGTATTCTGCCAAATATCTGGCTGCTGTAATGCAGCAGTTAAGTTTGAGCTTTTTTAGTGATGATAGAAGCTGCTCCTTCTTAGCATCTTTAATGATACAAGATGACAGGACTGAGATCTCCAGAGAATTCCGTTTCTCTCCAGGAAGAGCACTTATCTACATTACAAAAGTACGCAAATGGGTTTTATATAACAATATTTGTTTTTCACTGTGTTCTAATGTAAAATAATTAAAGGGTTAAGACCCTCCTTTCCCAGTTAATCGTTTTTTTTTAGTAAACAAAACTTATTGACTATCTAACGATTCCATCCATGTAGATTGTGCCATCAGTAATGTATCTTTTGGACTTTAGCATCGATGTACACACTGCGCGGGGCAGTAGTTGGTTCCTTGTTATAGTGTTAAGTCCTGCCTGTTGTTGTATTGTTTGTCTGTTTTGCACCTTTTTCTATTTAATAAAACAAACAAAAATTCTTAATTGTACAGATCTTTTCTCCTTTTATTGTTCCATCTCATTAGAGGTTTTGGTTGCGATGCAGCGTTCTGATGTTCCGGTGAGTTTGTTCAAAGCGGTTTATTCGCTACAGGTTGGGTACCTGTTATCTAGAATACTTGGAATTTCGGATTCTTCCGGATTGGAGAATCCGGCAGCTGCAATCTCCGGTTTTCAGTCTTTTGGCTTTTAGGATTCCAAGTAAGGGGTGTCTGACCTGTACTTGCATGAGGTGGGAGTAATAACATATATTAGAATGCGGTAGACTGTTCTTTTTCCCTATTGTCTCCCAATGACTGTCATGAACGAATTTCAAAGGTTAAAGAGCAAGGCCTCACGATGCAACTATATGATCTAGTCAACATACCCCCCTCCCCAACCCATAATCTAGTGCAGCTTGTCCATTACAGACTTACTCTTACTCGGTTACAGCACGGTCGGTCACGCCTTCTGGTTTCCATCCAACTGACTGTGGACTAACCACATCACATGATAATTGCACCATACCTGCAAACTTTGGCAGGTCTGAATCGGGAGGGTGGGTCGCGGCAGCCGAGGGTTTGTGGTTACGACAGTTTGTGTCAGACAACGTCAATGCCCCTAAAAGCGGGCACGTCAACCTTGCGTGTACATCATGATTACTGGGCAGCCAATAAGTGTTGGTCATTCACCAGTGCGGCATTAGCCTATATGTACAGGCTTACAAAGCCATGATACAAACGTCTGCACAGTGAGCGCCACCAAACAGCTTGCAGTGAGTTTCCCATAGTCCTGCTAAAAAAAAAAAAAAGTCTGGCAGCCTTGGGCTGTCGGGTTATTCGGAGGACTAGGGGGGAAAACCATGTGACTTGACCAAACACTTTCAGTTGACATCTGAAATGTGTCAACCCACGTGGCCCATGGCTTCTATTCAGATTCGATCACAATGCTAAGGTGTGAGGGACCAAAAACACGACACATAATGATCGGAAGAGTTCTAAGCCTTGGGCAAGTATGTGGCAGATGGCAAGCAGAAAGGCTCCGACTGACGGAGGTGCCCTCCGACCATAGTTGCCTGGAAGGACAATGGAGAATGCTTCCGAGTCGAGTAGACCATCAGGCAGGTAGATGAATACCAGCCTCATGGAGAAGAGGTAAGTCGAGGAACACAACTAGACCTCTGTGTAGGCCAAGCAGGGAGCTTATTTATTTAAGTCCTAAAGAAGCAGAGACTATAGCCAAGGTCATGGCTCTGGTCAGAGCCATCTTTGCCGAAAAGGCCACCATGTCTGGTCATTATGGCATCAGATTGCACTGTTTCCACAATACATGTCAACCTGGTGATGTGAGGGTGCATGTATTTAACAAGGGCTGTAAGGAAAAGTGTCCTATTATTATTCAATTGTATCACACCGACAGATTCCACTGCGCGTTACAGTAAATTGGGGCAAGACGTAGATGGACACTGACATGAGACGGAGAAGGCCCTGCACCCTACAGAGCTTGCACTCTAAAAGGATCTTTGGCTTTTCTCCAAGAAAAGGAGGGGGTAACATATGGTGATGCTTAACGATCTGTGCACCACAAATGTTTGACTTGGTCTTCTCAGCCTGTGAATGGGCACTGCATTCTGGGATTTGTAGTTTCCTCCTGCTTGCCACGTGTAACGCTCTGCATGACTTTGAAAGTAAACGCCCCCCCACATCTGTTTCTCTCATCTCAGATGGTGTATCCAGCTTTCGTCGCACTGTCTGCCTTTTCAATTATGTGTCTTATGAGTCATCTCACTTCAAAAAGGGAAACTTAGTTTTGTAGGTTTTTCCTGTATTTAGGCAAAATTATATGCGTCCGACGGGGGGAAAAAATAGCAAAATTTTGGTGCTGAACTTTATATGTCTCGCTCTTTATAGAAGCAAAATGATACAATATACGTGAACAAAATGAAACCGACACGAACATCTGAAAGTACTTCCTGTTTAACGTGTAGGAGTGGACCGGAGCCGATCACTGGTAGTGTGGGCCTCGGTCAACTAACATCTGCGTATGGTGATAATAAGGGACCTACGCTGTTTTACTGCATGACCCATGTTTTTTTTAGATGGCAGCACTCTCAACAGCAATACTGGACCCACTGGTCAGAGCCCCTTTCCCATAGTGCCCATCTCAGTAAAACCCTTTGCCTCTTCTCATGCACTCCTCATACAGGGAATGGGCCAAATCACTGGTGGTCCAACAGGAGTTCCCAGGTGGGAGAGCGCTCAGTCTGCACCTCTACCTGGTACAAACAGACCATACTAGCTACTCCCTCAGTGATGAGTGGTATCTTAGTGAGCCGGTCCTGGGTGGCATGGATAGACCTCTACATCACTGGCACAGACAAGCTGCACGGGGTTTGGCAAAGCCCAGGCAGGACCTCTGAACCCATCACCCCTGTGATGACTCCCTGTCTGTGGAGCTCGTCCTCATGTAGGATCTACATACTTATGAGCGTCTCTCCTTGAAGTCGTCACGAGCCAATCACATTGAGGGCATTGATGACCAAGGTCTTGGTAAAAACCCACATCTCTTTCAAAAAGTTTTTGTCAATCTTTTTACAAAGTGCATTGTTTTCTTTTTCAGATTACGTTTCTTTTTAAAGAAACATTTCGGTGGGAGAAAGCGTCACTCCTCGCAATAGACACAAACCACTTTATCCCCCAAAAAAACGAAGTTATTTTTTCTTAGCTTTCATTTCTTTCTAAAATTTCTGTCCGTTTCCAAGAATAGCATCACGTTCGGCAGATTAATATCGTGCAGGAGGCAGCTGGAAAGTCGTTTATGGAATCCCCTGGAATCTTTCCACATTTGGAAGTTGGCCTGCGACACCGCCGCAGCTGGTGATGCTTCGGAAAGGCCTCAAAGAATAGCTTGGAGCTCATTAACCGAAAAGCGGCTGGTGAATTGCCATAAGTATGACAGGTGCGTCCATGTGTTGTTGGCGTTATAGCCACATCCCGTGTATGAAGTCTATAACTCAATATTGTCCTAATAATGTATTACTTTGAAACAAGTAGGGATGCACCGATACCAATATTTTAAGACTGAGTTCGATAATTTTTTCAGGTGTTCACTGATACCGAGTACCGATACTTTTATTTAAAGTCATGTGACCACCTCCCAATAAATAATTTAGGATTTTTGCTGAAAGTCTGTCCAGTTTATGTTAATATTGAATGTATGACCAGACACCCCATTTACCCACTGCACAGGCCTACACACACCCTAACCACACACACGGACACCAGAATTAGATAGATATATCTATATACCCACAGGCACCAGACCTCAGACACATGTATGTCCACAGGCACCAGACCTCAGACACATGTATACCAAGACCTCAGAAACATGTATACCCACAGGCACCAGACCTCAGACACATGTATGTCCACAGGCACCAGACCTCAGACACATGTATGCCCACAGGCACCAGACCTCAGAAACATGTATACCCACAGGCACCAGACCTCAGACACATGTATGCCCAGTGGCGTCACTAGGGTTGGTGTCACCCGGTGCGGTAACTTATGGTGTCACCCCCCCCCCGAGTTTTACGGGTTTTTTTTAACTACTCTTACTCCTAAATCAGTGCTCCCACATAACACTGAATACTCATACACACAGCGCACATTACTGTGAGGTTTATTGCTGTGGAGCTCTCTCATATGCTCACACAAATTTTTGCCAACTGCCAGCAAGTACGGTGCCTGGTTGAAGGCAGTGAAAGCACACATGGATATATATTGCCCCCCAGCAGCTCTGGATATATCGCCCCCCAGCAGCTCACCCATGGATTTATATTGCCCCCAGCTCACATATGGATATATTGCCCCAGACCAGCTCACACATGGATATATTGCCCCCAGACCAGCTCACACATGGATATATTGCCCCCAGACCGTCTCACACATGGATATTGCCTCAGCTCTCATGGATATGCCCCCAGCACACATGGATACTGCCCCAAGCACACATGGATACTGCCCCCAGCACACATGGATACTGCCCCCAGCACACATGGATACTGCCCCAGCTCACATGGATATGCCCCAGCAGCTCTCAAGGATATTGCCCCCAGCTCATGGATATACTGCCCCAGCTCATGGATAATGCCCCAGCTCATGGATAATGCCCCAGCTCATGGATATACTGCCCCAGCTCATGGATATTGCCCCAGCTCCTGGATATTGCCCCAGCTCATGGATACTGCCCCGGCTCATGGATAATGCCCCCGCTCATGGATAATGCCCCCAGTTCATGGATAATGCCCCAGCTCACCTCCTGCACCGCGTGTTCTCCCTCTGAGCGTTCGGCGGCATGGAGCTTGGGCGCTTGCCTGGGGGAGCCACGTGACCAGCCGCGATCTCGCGAAAACTCGGCTGGTGATGTGTTTCCCCCAGGCGAGCGCCGAAGCTGCATAGCTTCGGACGCTCGCAGGGCGCGAACACGCGGCGCAGGGTGAGACACCCGCCCTTAGGGTGACGGTGTCACCCTAAGGGCGGGTGTCACCTGGTGCGGGCCGCACCCCCCCCCCATGTTACGACGCCCCTGTGTATGCCCACAGGCACCAGACCTCAGACACATGTATACCCAGACCACATATATACCCAGACCTCAGAAACATGTATACCCACAGGCACCAGACCACAGACACATGTATACTCACAGGCACCAGACCTCAGACACATGTATGCCCACAGGCACCAGACCTCAGACACATGTATACTCACAGGCACCAGACCTCAGACACATGTATGCCCACAGGCACCAGACCTCAGACACATGTATACCCAGACCTCATATATACCCAGACCTCATGTACACCCAGACACAGACCTCACTGCTAGCGGAATGCATTAAGAGCATTCTGCAAGCATTCCCTTCTGGCTGGCCACGTGTTCTTTTGAGTGCTGGCTGACCACTTTACTTGGTCCTCCAAGCGGCTGCCGGCTTGTGATGCTCTCTTGTGAGATCTTGCGATCCCTGTGAGATCATGGCTGGAGGCAGAGTCACAGCCCGGCGACCGCCGGAGGACCACGTGACGCGGCCAGCCACCGCTAAGACCACACGGACAGCCGAAGGGGATGCCAGCGGAATGTTCTCAATGCATTCCGCCAGCACATCGGATACCGGCAAGCCGGCCCAACGCTGGCTTCCGGTATTGGGGGGTGGTATCGGGGCATTTGCACTAGAACCAAGTACTTGTGCAAATGCCGGTACCGGCACTGATACCAGTGCCTAGTATCGGTGCATCCCTAGAAACAAAGCATCAAAAAAATCTAAAATATTTATATTTTCAGGCCTTCCTCATCTAGGATTGGTGAGGCAGAGACTTTTGGCACAGAGCGTTGTGTTATTCAACATTGGTTCCCAACCCTGGTCCTCAGGTCCCCCCCAACAGGCCAGGTTTTAAGGATTCCCTTGGTGAAATGCAGACTGAATCCTGAAATTACCGAGCAGAAAATCATATCCCCTGTGCTGCGCTTCAGATATCTGGGAAACCTTGCCTGTTAGCTCGAGGACCAGGGTTGGGAAGCACTGGACTATAGCAGTGTGTCTCAACTCTGGTCCTCAGTCAGCTCCCCCTAACAGGCCAGGTTTGCAGGATATGTGAAGCAAAGCACAGGTGATACAATTTGCTGCTCTTTGATTGCAGGATTCAGTCTGCATTTTCCAAAGGTAAACCCAGGGATGGGAAGCTCTGGACTAGAGGACTCTATGCAAATTCAATCTTGTAGTTCTGTGCTGAGAGATCTTGGGCTAAATTACAATCTTCGGTGCAAAAAAAACATTTGCGCCGAATCCCGTATTACATTGTCAGTGCAACAACCGAGCGCAATCGTCTACTGCGGATGAACGTGCGCGAACCCTGCACGAGCTTACTGTACTTCGCGCGTCCTACACTTAACATTGTGAGCGCAAATGTGAATGTGCTCTGGTACGTGGATGGTATTACAATTAGGGATGAGCTGCTCGGGTTCGGACGGTTCGGGGTTCGACCCGAACTTAGCCTGTTCGGGCGGATCACGAACCCCGAACATTTCCGGGTGTTCGCCGCATGTTCGACCACAATGGACCACAATGCATTTTCCCACTGCCTGAAGCTCGTAATTGGCTATAGCCTTGCACCTGACCACAGGTCTGGTGCAAGACTGGTTGAACACTATGCCAATCACCGCTCAGAGTACTGATTGGGCAAATTTTTCCCAATCATGGGCTCACAGAGCTAAGTCCCGCAGCACACTATATAAGGTTTCAACGCAGCGCTTCTGCACGCATTTCAGAGGAGATTTCAAAGCAGATAGTATGTGTGATGTTACTGCCGGTCTGCCACGCTACTGGGGGGGTCTGGGGGGGTCTCATTTTGACCAAATATCAGGGAATTTAGGTGATGTGTGTGTTGTCACTGTGCCAGCAAGTTTTTTTGGGGTTTACAACTTTATTTAAAACATTTGTGAATTGAGATGATTTTCTGGGTCTTGTCACTGTGCCAGCAAATCTTTTTGGGGCGCACTAATTTCTTAAAACACTTGGAAATTAAGGTGATCTTCTGTGTCTCGTCGTCACACAGCCAGCAATTTTTTTTTGGGTTCACTAATTTCTTTAAAACACTTGGGAATTAAGGTGATCTTCTGTGTCTCGTCACACAGCCAGCAATTTTTTTTGGGGCTCACTAATTTCTTTAAAACACTTGGGAATTAAGGTGATCTGTGTCTCGTCATACATACAGTACCACGCTGTATTTTGGGGCCCACTAATTTATTTAAAACATTTGTGAATTAAGGTGATCTGTCTCTTGTCACTGGCTGCCAGCTATCAGTGTGTCTCACTGAGTTATACCAGAGTTATTTAAATCTTTATACCAGAGTTGAATCAGAGTTCTGTATATATTAATCTATATATCACTCACCATGTCTGAAAGAACAAAAAGGACAGGCAGACGCTCCCAGCCACAGATAAGAGGGCAAGCAGCCCCTGTGTCTGGAGGCTGTGTCTCTGGTCGTGGTGGACGTGGTGCATCCTGTGCAGCAGGGCCGCCATCAGGGCATTACGCCCAATACTGCCGTAAGGGGCCCGGGCCCGGTGGGGGCCCGGGCCGCCGGGGCCTGGGGGGAGGATCCCGGGCCCCCGACGGCAGCGGCGTCGCCCTTTAACAGCTCCGGTATCGGACTCGATGAGTCCGAATCCGGAGCTGTGTCCCTTCTGCTGCAGGAGCCGGAGGAGACTGAGACACTGTGTCTCCTCCGGCTCCTGGCAGCTTCACTTCCTGGCTGGGCGGGGCCAAGCAGCGTGTGAGGGGCCTCCCAAGCACGTTGCATTGGCTCCGCCCCTCCACTCAGTGAAGCTGCGCGCCGGAGCTGGAGGGACCAGGAAGAAGACAGAAGAAAAGAAGAGAAGAAAATTAAAGAAAAGGTGAAGAAAAGAAGAGCTGAAGAGCAGAAGAAAAGAAGATAGAAGACAGCGAGTGGTGAGCCAGGGCCCAGACCTCTAGGCCCAGACCCAGGGCCCAGACCCCAAGGCCCAGACCCCTAGGCCCAGACCTCTAGGCTCAGACCCAGGGCCCAGACCCAGGACCCAGACCTCTAGGCCCAGACCCAGGGCCCAGACCCCAAGGCTCAGACCCCAAGGCCCAGACCCAGGGCCCAGACCCCAAGGCCCAGACCCAGGGCCCAGACCCCAGGGTCCAGACCCCTAGGCCCAGGGCCAAAGCCCAGACCCAGGGCCCAGACCCCAAGGCCCAAATACAGACCCAGGGCCCAGACCCTAGGGTCCAGACCCCATACCCAGGGCCCAGATCCCAAGGCCCAAACCCTAGGGCCCAGACCCCAAGGCCCAGACCCAGGGCCCAGACCCTAGGACCCAGACCCCAAGGCCCAGGGACCAGACCCAGAGACCAGGGCCCAGGCTAGACCCCAGGGACCAGACCTCAGGGCCCAGACCTCAGGGACCAGACCCCAGGGACCAGACCCAAAGGCCATCATACACAGCCCGTTTCTGTGAGATTTATTGCTGTGGATTCTGTGATATGTTCAGACACACCGCTCATTACTGTGAGTTTTATTGCTGTGGATACTGTGATAAGCTAATACACACTGCACATTACTGGGAGTTTTATTGCTGTGGTGCTATGTTATGTCCTTTTTTTTTTTGAAGGGGGAGAAAAGCTGTTAGAGGTTGAGGGGGGGCCCTGGGGGGCCCCATCGTGAGGTTTAGTAAGGGGCCCCATCATTTCTGATGGCTGCCCTGCTGTGCAGGGGCACGCTTGTCCTTTCTAACTGGTGCTGGCCGTCTTAAGCAGCAGCAACATACAGAGGATTTGGTGGATTGGCTAACCAGGCCATCCTTATCCTCCGAGTCCTCTGCCAGCCAGACTTCTAGTGCTTTACAGTCCACCTCAGCTGCCAAAGCATCTAATGCAGCCTCCATGTCCACAGCTACTCCTGCCGTAGCCTCGCTATCACACACGGAGGAGTCAGCTGAATTGTTTGACTACAATGAGAGTGACTTGCTGCTTGAGGATGCGCAGCAAGTACAGTGCTCTGATTCAATCTCTGAGATTGAGCAAGGGAGTATAATCAACCTAGAAGAAGGGGGTGCCAGTGCTGACACACAAATAACTGGCACTCATGTTGCCCCAGCAGCTGCAGCATACTGCCAACTTGGCTCCAGTGACGAGGAGATAGGGGGTGATGATGACATTGATGATGATGAGGTCACTGACTCCACCTGGGTCACGATATTAGAAGAATGCCCTGGCAATTTTCAAGCTTAAAAAAGGGGGGGCTTGTGAGGAGCCGAAACATTGCTTCTTGATTTACCTCCAATAAACATGCCTTAAGAGAACAGGCTGGAGTACCCGTTCCTTTCTTTCTGTGATATATAAAGTGACATATTGCTATAGAAAAGCGTACCTTTAGGCTGGACGTCCCCTGGGTCTGTAGTCGTCTGACTAACAAGTCGGACTAAGTCAGACTAACAGGGTTATTCAGAGAGAGGTGAAAAGCAGGAGAATGGCTGGAGAATGGAAAATTCTAGATCAAAATAGCCGATTTGGAAAGTGAGATAAATGGGAGAATTTTTCTGGTTTGGCTATTTTCACCTAGAATTTTCCATTCTCCAATCATTCTCCTGCTTTTCACCTCTCTCTGAATAACCCTGTAAGTCGTCCGTAGTTGTATGACTAATTCTACAATACAGAAAAAGTTTCACCCTCATCCATTGCCTCCGACTTCCATCGGATAAGACTAGTGACCTTACCCAGTCGAACAAGATTTGTCGTACAAAGTTGGACGACCTGGTAAAAACATACATCACAAACAGATATTTTATTGTGTAAGGGAGACAGATGGGACTAACCCTCTTTGTTAATGTAATTTTTAATTTAGGGGAAATGTCAGACCTCTCGCCGCCGACGTCATAGGAAAGCCAAAGCCAGTGGTGGCTCTTGCTAAAGTTTACACCTGGAAACCTTTATGTATATGCAGGTTCCTGGGGACTTGCCTTAGTCCTGTATTCACTCCAGGAGGCCTCAGGTTCATCTGATTTCACGTTAATGAGGCCTCCTTAAGTGGAAGCTACACCGTCTACTCAGGACTTCCTCATTGAAGTCCTGACTGTGCATCAAAGCAAACCCGTCTCCTGAAAATCTCCCTTTTCTTGAATCTCCTGAAATCCCCACTGTGATCCCTATCTGGCTATCCCACCGAGAACCATATCTGGCTATCCCACCGAGAACCATATCTGGCTATCCCACCGAGAACCATATCTGGCTATCCCACCGAGAACCATATCTGGCTATCCCACCGAGAACCATATCTGGCTATCACACCGAGAACCATATCTGGCTATCACACGAGAACCATATCTGGCTATCACACGAGAACCATATCTGGCTATCACACGAGAACCATATCTGGCTATCACACCGAGAACCATATCTGGCGATCCCACCGAGAACCATATCTGGCGATCCCACCGAGAACCATATCTGGCTATCCCACCGAGAACCATATCTGGCTATCCCACCGAGAACCATATCTGGCTATCACACCGAGAACCATATCTGGCTATCACACCGAGAACCATATCTGGCTATGACACCGAAAACCATATCTGGCTATCACACGAGAACCATATCTGGCTATCACACCGAAAACCATAACTGGCTATCACACGAGAGCCATATCTGGCTATCCCACCGAGAACCGTATCTGGCTATCCCACCGAGAACCATATCTGGCTATCCCACCGAGAACCATATCTGGCTATCCCACCGAGAACCATATCTGGCTATCACATGAGAACCATATCTGGCTATCACACGAGAACCATATCTGGCTATCACACCGAGAACCATATCTGGCTATCACACCGAGAACCATATCTGGCTATGACACCGAAAACCATATCTGGCTATCACACCGAGAACCATATCTGGCTATCACACCGAGAACCATAACTGGCTATCACACGAGAGCCATATCTGGCTATCCCACCGAGAACCGTATCTGGCTATCCCACCGAGAACCATATCTGGCTATCACACCGAGAACCATATCTGGCTATGACACCGAAAACCATATCTGGCTATCACACGAGAACCATATCTGGCTATCACACCGAAAACCATAACTGGCTATCACACGAGAGCCATATCTGGCTATCCCACCGAGAACCGTATCTGGCTATCCCACCGAGAACCATATCTGGCTATCCCACCGAGAACCATATCTGGCTATCACATGAGAACCATATCTGGCTATCACACGATAACCATATCTGGCTATCACACCGAGAACCATATCTGGCTATCACACCAAGAACCATATCTGGCTATCCCACCGAGAACCGTATCTGGCTATCCCACCGAGAACCATATCTGGCTATCCCACCGAGAACCATATCTGGCGATCCACCGAGAACCATATCTGGCTATCCCACCAGAACCATATCTGGCCTCCTTCTGACATACCCACCGGTACCTTTATCCAGTGTTATGTTCCCTACTCTGTTGGATTACACGTGCACCAGACAACTTCGCTACGGACTTGATAACTCTTCTGCCTGCTGCTAGTTACCGCGACCTTTGACTGGAATACCAACCGCGATACTGACCGCTCCCAACCTGCAACCTTTGCCACGGAGTTATTCTGATTCTTCCCTCTGTCAGTCCTTTTCCTGTCCTGTTAGTATTGCCTGTGTCATATTACTCTCTATCTTGCCCCGCTTATACAAATCAAATCAAGCTTTATTGGCAGGACCAAATACATTTTAGCATTGCCAAAGCATATGAGGAGGTTGTATGGGGTGGAAGGGGGGGGGTAGTGGGACATATATGGGGGGGAATGGGCAAGTCCATGGACATTATCAGGGGTGGGGATAATGTGAAGTGGGATGGGGGTGAGTCCGTGTTGGGGATTTATAAGTCTGGGATCTCTCATGTTCCTCTCATTCTGTGACATTCTGTGTGTATACTATTAGTTGTGTGTATATTCAGTCCTCTCCTTTGCTTCCTGTGTGTTTCTTGGTCCTTTTCTCCTGTTTATACCTGTGCTCCTCGCTTCCCTTCTCTTTTGCTCCCAGTAGTATTTTGTTTCCTGCCGCTACTCCCACTAATCCCCGTTCTCCTCATTCCAGCCCTTTGTCTGTGACCCCTCTCTGCTTTACCCCTCTCTGCTTTAGTTTATTACTTGCCTCGCCCACTTTCCTTCATACCTTTTTGGTTCAGTTCTCCTGTTTATTTACTTCTGCTCCGTTTGTTCGTCTTTGTAGTATATCATAGTGTTATATCTATCCACCACTAGAGGGCGCATGTTGTAGGTATTATCTGTGTTCCTGTTCATTGTAAATAAAGTTTCCTGATCACATGGTAGAGTTCTAAGGCAGCGTGCGAACGCTGTGCGCAGCTCCAGTAAATAAAGAATAAGAACCTTCCACAGCCTGTCTCTGCTTTCAAAGATATGGAGATATCACATTGGCGACGAGGGTAAACAGGTTGTACTGTGGAACGTGTATGTGCAGTTGCAAGGTCTGCAGAGCAGAAAAGAAAAAAAAAAAAATAAGAAACAGAAGAAACTACAAGGACGTGAATTGCTGAGACAGAATGGCTGCTCTTGTGGGAACAGTGAGCCCCTTTGACTGTGAGTTGCAATCGTGGGACGAATATATTGAAGTGTTGGACTATTTCTTTCAAGCTAATGAGATTACTGATGCCGGTAAGAGGAAAGCAGTGTTATTAAGCGGGGTCGGCGCGTCAACTTATAGTTTGCTGAGAAGTTTGCTGTGTCCTATGACGCCAGCAGAGAAAACATATCAGGAACTTGTCGTCGTGCTCAAAGCCCATTATAATCCAAAACCAAGTGAAATTGTGCAGAGATATAAATTTAATTCACGCACACGGCATACTGGCGAGAAGGTGGCTGATTATGTGGCGGAGTTGAAAAAGTTAGCACAGTATTGTGAATACGGGCCTACACTGCCACAAATGCTGCGGGACAGGCTGGTGTGTGGAGTAAATGACGACAGGATGCAGAGACGGCTGTTGTCAGAAGTGGATTTAACCTTTGAAAAGGCTCTTACTATGTGTCTGGCGATGGAGTCGGCTGACAGAAATATAAAAGATCTCCAAGGCTTCTCTGGGGATGAAGAATCACAGTCTCAAAGGTCTCATCAGGGACAATCGGTGGTGCATAATGTGGGTGCAGTGGATAAGAGGGGGTGGAAGACGGACTATGAGTGTTTCAGGTGCAAAGGGAATCATGCACCCCACGAATGCAAATTTATAAATGAACTGTGCCACCATTGTCAGAAACGTGGACACATCAAGCGGGCGTGCAAATCCAAGCACGTGATGCAGAGTCACAAAACCCCATTTCAAGGACTGAGGGGGGAGAGGAAAGGAAAGGAGAAGGCTGGGAGGTCGCATTTAGTGAAAGAAGAAGACGTTAGTGAGACAGAAGATGCAGGTGACATAAACACGATATACAGTGTCTCACATAAAATGCCTAAAGTGGCTCCTATTCTACAGAAGTTAAAGGTGAATGGCATGAACATCGAATTTGAGGTGGACACAGGTTGTGGCATTACAATTATTAGCAAAAAGCAATACTCTAAGCTATGGAAAAACACCGACATACCAGAGTGGGAACCATGCAACCTGACATTAAAAACATATACAGGTGAGAAGATGCTGGTGTTAGGTCAGGTTATAGGAACAGTGCAGAGTCAGATGGACAACAAGAAACTTACTATGGTAGTGGTTGAAGGGGCCGGGCCAAATTTATTGGGACGAAACTGGCTGAAAGACTTAAGAGTGTTGCCACAACTGGTGAATACAGTAACAGCCAGTCCAACGCTACATTTGGCTGACCTGCTAGATCGATATGCTGAGGTGTTCAAAGATGAGCTAGGTCAGCTGAAAGGCACCACGGCCAAAATTCATGTGAACTCAGAGGCCCAGCCACGATTCTATAAGCCACGACGGATACCTTTTGCTGTCAAACCTCTGGTGGAGGCAGAACTGCAGAGGCTGGTAGATGAGAAAATTATAGAACCAGTACAATTTTCGGAATGGGCAGCTCCCATAGTACCGGTGAGGAAGCCGGATGGTTCAATCCGCATCTGTGGAGATTACAAACTCACAGTAAACCGAGCATCCAGTGTGGAACAATATCCTATTCCTAAAGTGGAAGACTTATTTGCTCAGTTGGCGGGCGGCAACAAATTCTCCAAACTGGATATGAGTCATGCGTATCAGCAGATCGTGCTGGATGAAAGCGCCAAAAAGTATGTGACTGTTAATACACACAAAGGACTGTATACTTATGGTAGATTGCCGTTTGGTGTGGCGTCGAGTCCAGCCATTTTCCAGCGCACTATGGAGGGCATCCTACAAAACATGCCGCACGTCACAGTCTACTTAGATGACATTTTAGTTACTGGGGTCAGCGAGGACGATCATTTAAGAAATCTGGAGGAGGTCTTGTCTCGGCTAAAACAAAGTGGCCTGAGACTAAAAAGGAGCAAGTGCAAGTTCCTGGGAACAGAAGTGGTTTTTCTGGGTCACAAGATCAGTGCTGCGGGTGTGCAGCCAGTCGCAGAAAAGGTCCAGGCCATACAAGAGGCACCCACACCGCGGTCTGTGAGTGAACTAAAGGCTTACTTAGGCCTATTGAACTATTACCACAAATTCTTACCGAGCCTGTCCACGTTACTGGCACCGCTGCATGCACTATTGAGGAAAGAGACTAAATGGACCTGGAGTTGTGAGCAAAAAGAGGCTTTTGAAAAGTCCAAAAATCTTCTCCAGTCGGATGCCTTGTTGGTACATTATGATGTCAACAAACCTATTATCCTGGCTTGTGACGCTTCACCTTATGGTGTGGGTGCTGTGTTGTCGCACAGGATGGGGGATGGATCTGAACGGCCAATAGGGTTCGTCTCACGTACACTGAATGCAGCTGAGAAAAATTATTCTCAAATTGAGAAGGAGGGCCTTGCGGTGATATTTGGGGTGAAGAAGTTTCACACATACTTGTATGGGAGACAATTCACCATTGTTACAGATCATAAACCACTGATCTCATTATTTAATGAACTGAAGGAGGTTCCACAAATGGCCTCGCCACGCATTCAAAGATGGGCTGTGACATTATGTGGATATGAGTACTCCATCGTGTACAAAGCAGGCAAGGATCATCAAAATGCTGATGGCTTGAGCCGGTTGCCAGTCGCGGAAACAGGGGTGGAGACGCCTGCGGAGGAAGAGAGAGTACTTCTATTGGAAGAAAATGGCGTACCATTGGTTAAAGCCGACCAGGTGAGGAAATGGACAGATAAAGATACCGTTTTAGCACGGGTTAGAGAGTTCGTCCTCAGAGGATGGCCAAAAAGAGTGGAGAAATCAGTGTTTGGAGCTTATGTGAAAAGGAAGGAGGAACTTAGTGTGGAGGCAGGTTGTGTCTTGTGGGGTGCCCGTGTGGTCATTCCACCCCCAGGTCGCACAGACCTACTGAAGCACTTACACACGACTCACCCAGGAATAATCAGGATGAAGGGGCTGGCGCGGAGCTATATGTGGTGGCCGAAGATGGATGCCGATATAGAAGCAATGGTAAAAACTTGCACCATGTGCCAAGAAAATAGAAATTCTCCCCAGTGTGCACCTTTACATCCTTGGGAAGTACCAAACCTTCCATGGAGAAGACTTCACATTGATTATGCGGGCCCGTGGATGGGCAAGATGTTTTTGATTTTGGTGGATGCTTACTCTAAATGGATAGAGGCGTACCCGTTAAGTAAATCCACCTCCGCAGTGACTATTCAATGCCTCAGACAGAGCTTTAGCCAGCATGGAATTCCCGAAATGGTGGTGTCGGACAATGGCACCAGTTTTACGAGTATGGAGTTTCAAGAATTCATGGCTCGAAATGGTATTAAGCACGTGACCACAGCGCCTTACCATGCAGCGTCCAATGGACTGGCCGAAAGGGCGGTGCAGACATTTAAAGGGCTGATAAAAAAAAGTTCAGGAGATTCCATTGAGGTCAAGATGGCCAGAGCGTTGTTTAGTTACAGGATAACTCCTCAGTCCACGACTGGAAAATCACCTGCAGAGCTCTTGTGTGGGAGGAAATTGCGTTCCACGTTGGATCTCATACATCCGGATTTTAAAGGCCAGGTGCAAGAAAAGCAGGTGAAGCAAAAACTTTATCATGATCAACATGCCAAGGAGAGACATCTGCGGGAAGGTGACAAAGTATACACTAGAAATTTTGGTGTGGGACCTTCCTGGATTCCGGGGACTGTTCAGACGCAGACAGGTCCTGTGTCATGCACTGTTGCACTTGGAAATGGCCAGCTTGTGCGTCGTCACATAGATCAGGTGAGAAATAGACATGTTGCATATCCAGAGGATCTACAGAGTTTGGCGGAACCATTAACGCAAGATATGGAGATTTTGGCTCCCCTTTCCGGTGTTGTACTTGCAGAAGCCGGGGAAGAGGGACAGATGGAGGGGGAGCTTGTCACAGAGAAATCATCAGAGACTGCTCATGTGGAGGGGGAGCAAGAATTACGGCGATCCACCAGAACAAAGAAAGCACCAACTTATCTACAGGATTATACTTAGCTTAGTAGTGAGTTCCCCAGCCACAGGACAAGAATGCGTCCTGGAACTCACTGGGACGGAGGTAGTCTACCCAAAGTCTCAAGTTTAGTGGGAGTTTTTCTGTGCCTAGGGTCATGTGGGTGGTATTTTTGAAACTAGTGTTATCAGAGGGAAGGGGATGTAGTATATCATAGTGTTATATCTATCCACCACTAGAGGGCGCATGTTGTAGGTATTATCTGTGTTCCTGTTCATTGTAAATAAAGTTTCCTGATCACATGGTAGAGTTCTAAGGCAGCGTGCGAACGCTGTGCGCAGCTCCAGTAAATAAAGAATAAGAACCTTCCACAGCCTGTCTCTGCTTTCAAAGATATGGAGATATCACAGTCTTAATAAAACGCCTTGATTCGCCGGGCGACCTGCCTGATCTTATGTCTCACTGCATATCGGGCTCACACCTGCGTACTATCCCTGACAGGAAAAATAGCTGTGCAGCTGTGCTATAACCCCTTATGTGCCAAGCGAATATATATAGGCACGTGTTAACATTCAAACTGCTATTTCGATATATTCTATGGGGTACGCTTACATATTTTAACCTCCCTGGCAGTTTTTCCGAGTGTGGCTCGGGGTTAACTTTCTATGCCGAAAGCGGTAACCCCGAGCCACACTCGGGCTGGATACATACCTGTCCTGCGCTCGCTCGCTGACCTCGGCGATCGCATTCTCCTCCGGCGATTGCGGCGTTCTGCTTCCCTTCTCGTGAGAGGGGAACCAGGAAGTAGGATGTTGCGATGGCCGGACGAATGCGGGGGACAGCGAGGGAGCGCAGGGACAGGTATGTATCCAGCGGCAGCCCGAGTGTGGCTCGGGGTTACCGCTTTCAGCAATGAAATTAACCCCGAGCCACACTCTAATACCACCAGGGGGCCAAATAAATTGTACAGATTCTGACATATAAAACATGTCAGAATCGGAACACCAGGGAGGATAATGTTCTACTCTGATATATTCTATGAGTTACTGCATTTTTCCACAAATAAATTCGCTAATGCAGGGGGTCAGCAACCTTGGCTCCCTGATGTTTTAGGATCTACATTTCCCATGTGGCTCAGTCAGCCTAATGGGTGACGGAGCATTGTGGGAGATGTAGTTCCCAAAACATCAGGGAGCCAAGGTTGCTTACCCATGTGCTAATGGAATGACCAGAAATGTCCGACCTGGGTCGTTCATAGTTGCTTGCAGTAAACGACTCTAGTCATACGTAGTCGTACGACCTAGTTCTTCTGTAGTCGGACATACCACTATGGACAACCAGCCTTATGTTCTGATGCCAGGAATATTAGACAAGTGGAACTGTAGTCAGAAGATATGGGGGTATATTACAATCTTCGCACAAAGCGTGAATTTTTGCGCCAGGCGTTAAACTTTTGCGATCGCAAATCACCGCTGGAATTACAATCCTCGCGCGTCTTTTCATCCAGCGATCAGTAACGCGTGCAAACACGACGTGCCCAAATGCTCGCGCCGTACCGTTGCGTGCAAAATCAGTGTGCGCACCGTTTTTTTCACGCGATTCAGCCAATCAGAATTAAGAACCACAATTGTCTCACGTTAAGTTTTTGCGCCTGTCAATAGTCAATCTGAGCATATATGCTGCAGCAATAATAAAAACACGTACAACTTCTCCATTTTATTGGTTTGGTATGAGTAGAATGTGTAACTATACTTTTTTTTTTGGGCTGGTGTATTTGGGTTCGGCCATGTCGTTCAGATTTGACATTAACACCAGCTTTTAGGAGTTGCTAAAATTATTCGCGCAAAGGCTGTGCGTTAAATACTGCACATAGATTGTAATTAGGGATGAGCCAAACACCCCCCGAGTTCGGTTCGAGCTCGAACCCGAACTTCCCATTTGTTCGGGACCGAACCCGAACCCGAACTCCCATGCAAGTCAATGGGGCTGAAAATTCGGTTTTTTAGAGTGCCCTCCAAGAGGGCATATATGCTACATATTTGCCATAAAAGGTGTATGGGGGTCAGGGTAGTGCCCTGGGGGGCAGGAAACAAGGATAAAAAGTTTAAAAAAAAAAAAAAATGGGACAGTGAGTTTTCCATGAAAAAACAACGGAATTAAAGTTTCTTCATTCGAATCACAGCCGGGAGCCAAGAATAGACTCCACATGAAAGACTTTGATGATCGCGTCAAACCATCCACCAAAGTTTTCGGGGTGTCCGTCAAATGTTGAAGGAAAAGGGAAAGTCAGCGGGAACCTGAAGAAGATCACCGTTTTTTAATGTCGATGAAAGAAAATAGAGCAAGAGTTCTGGAGCTCTGGCAGGCTGGAGGTGCTGAATCGTTTTTTACACCTTCTCCCCGGGGAATACGATCTTAACCAGTTATTGTCTTAGGCATACAGGGTTAATCAAAGAGATCCGAATTGCTGGCGAAAGGTAACCGAACAGTGAAAATCAGCATACAGTTACCTTTCCTGGCCATTTGGCTATCCAGAGAGCAGGCAGTTTGCCAAATCCTGGCGAATTGCCTGCACATACGGTGCCTGTTCGAAATCCCCATAGAGAAGCAATGCTTTGTCTATTCAGAGAACACAAACCAGCAGGGAAAAGTTGCCGAAATGCCCTGCTGTTCGGTGATTTCATTCAACAGGTTTATTCAGGAGAATCCCATAGGCTTCAATGTTAAAAATATTCCCGTTTTAATTCAATATCTAATAAACCGTTTATTATTTTATTCTGCAGTAGAGTCTCTTTATTTATAGATTTTTTTAGGATCTTTTAGGCATTTTTCAGGATTTTTTTTGAGAATTTTTTTCCATTCTTTTTTTTTAAATCGTTTTTTCTTTTTTCTGTAACAGCCCTCTTTATTACCTCTTTATTATCATTCATTGGATGTTATATGTAAATTTCAGACATTTTCGCTCAGTTTGTTTCTTTGCAAACAGCATTTCACTTTTCAAACGTTCAAGCGTACTGTTTTTTTTTTTCACTCCATTCGTCTGCGGTGTTGGGTTTTTCCGGCGGCTGCTCTGCGCTGTGACCGGCTCCTGCTCGGGTTTCTCCGTCGTGCTCCGCGGGGTTAATCCAGATGTTTTTCCGGGCTTCGGTGTGCATTCGCCTGGGTTTTGCGTTGAGTTTTCGGCGGCTTTTCACTGCATATGGCGACCCTGTGGTGCTTGTTGAATACACAGCACGGTCGCCGAAATGGGATTGCCAAATCGCACCGAATTGAAGAGAACGATTCTCTTTGAATAACCCTGCTAGAAATTTAATATCAAGATGACCAGGGAAGGAGACGGTTCTCTTTCAAGAGTTTAGGTCTAGAGAAATAGAAGGTTGAGTTTTGCTTGGGTTGTGAGGGACATAAATAGATGTTCTACGGAGAAGCTTTTCTTGGGAAAGTCCTTTACACATCAGCAACGTGGTGTTGTTTGTCCTAATGAAAGTTCCTAGTGGATTGTGCTCGAGCGTCCGTTCCTTTTGCTGTTCTAGAAGGAATGTACAGTTGTCAAGTCAATGACTCATGAGGGGTTCCCATCCGAGAGTCAATGGCCTGGCTGGCTGCTTGAGCGAGAGTCCAACCACCCACATGCCTTGGAATGAGGGAACCCGCGACTGGAGTTAGTATCAAGGACACTTGGGGATTAAATCAAAAGGAAGGCTGGGGGGACAGGGTCAAGAGGGCTTAATATTTAACCCCTCCATCCATACCTCCCTATTTTAACCCTAGAGTGTCTGTTTTATTTGATCTACTTTTTTCTTATGTTAAGGCAAAGGGACATCAACATAAGTGGTACCGAGGTAGGGTTAGAGGGGGGATTAGGGGGTTAATATTTTGGCCATTCCATCTATTCCTCACCATTTAAATCCTAAAGTGTACCTTTAATTTAACCTGCCTCTTTATCAGAAGCTTCTCTATAGTTAGGCAGTCTAGGCAGCTGTCTAAGGCCTCAGTCCCACTTGGGCCCCGGATTAAAGTGTTTACGTAGAATGACATTATACACAAACACACTCCTACATTGACATGTACTTGTCTAACAAGAGAATTGAATTATTTTCCTTGTTATGTCAAATTTATTAGTTAGCTCCTACATTTCGTGCACAGTTTGAAGGGCCTCATACATAAGCTTGGCCTAAGGCCTCACTAAACCGAGAGCCACCACTGCTCTTCTTTATGTTGAGGCAGGGGAGCTTCAAGATTAGTGGTGTGGGGTGTCGGTGGCGGTAGGGGTTAACATTTAATCCCTCCTCCTAACCTATTTATTAGTTAGTGTCTACATTTCGGGCACAGTATGCAGGGCCTCATATTTAAGCTTGGCCTAAGGTCTCACTAAACCTAGAGCCACCACTGCTCTCTTCATTATCTTGAAGCAGAGGAGCTTCTACATAAGTGATGCAGAGCTGGTGGTGGGATGTCAGGAGGGGTTAACATTCAACACCTCGGTCCATACCTCCCCATTTTAACCCCAGAGTGTCCCTTTAGCTTAGATCGCCAAATCATCATTATTTTTTTAAGCTGTCTAATAATGAAAAACAACTCGACTTTATTGTTACCAAACTCTTATTTTATAGATCTATATGTTGATTAATTGATTTACCTTTCTCGTTTTGCTGTAACCTCTCTTAATTCTTTCAGCCCAGCCCTCAGTCTCAGTAATGTCCCATAGACAAGGCCGCGCGTTAGTAAAAACAAATCAAATAAATAAAATGGAACAAACATGCCTTAAATCAAAACATACTCGGTCAAAACAAGTTTGTTCATTGCCCTTGATTCAGTCCTAAGAATTCTAATCTTCCTGTTCTTACATTTATTAGTGGAAAACATCTTCCAGATAGCCTTGACTTTTCTATAGTCCAAATTAATGCATTTTTGTGATATTATTTTTTTTGGGTGAGTGGGTACATGGGCAGATAGTCATAATATTCAGTTGAAAATCTGTAACTTCAATCAAGTTCAGTTCGAGCGGTCTGATACTTTGCTGAAAAGAGTAAAATGTCACTAAAAAAAAACATACAGGGCTATTCAGAAAGAGGTGAAAACCTTGAGAATAACTGGAGAAGTGAAAATTCTAGGTCAAAATAGCCAAACCAGAAAAATTCTCCCATTATCTCACTTTCCACATCGACTATTTGGTCTAGATTGTTCTCTTCTCCTGCCAATTCTCAAGGTTTTCACCTTTCTCTGAAAGCCCTGATATACTGAAAAATATTTCCCCTTCCTTTATATGCTAATACACACCGCACATTACTGTGAGTTTTATTGCTGTGGAGCTCTGTGATACGCTTATACACACTGCACATTACTGTGAGGTTTATTGCTGTGCTGCTGTGATACGCTCATACACACCGCACATTACTGTGAGGTTTATTGCTGTGGAGCACTGTGATACGCTAATACACACTGCACAAATTGCAAACACCCCATCTAGATCAAATGGCACGCTGACCACAGTCACTTCTCTCAAATATCTAGGTATGTGGGTGGACCCAAATCTATCCTTTGGCCCCACATCTAAAAACTCTCATCTAAACTTTACCCCAAACTAGGTGCCCTGTACAGAAACAAATCCTGCCTGAGCCCCGCGGTAAGAAAGCAGATTGTACAACAAATGCTTATGCCGGCTATTGATTACAGAGATGTAGTGTATGCAGCCACCCCGCAAACACACCTTCATAAACTTACCACATTGTATAACTCATTCTGTCGCTTTGTGCTACAATGTAACTACATGACCCACCATTGTGACATGTTAAAAGAGCTAAACTGGCCGTCGCTGGAATCTAGACGCACCCTTCACCTTTCCAACCTGGTGTTTAAGAGCTTTTCTGGGAAGCTACCACCCTACCTGAATAGGCTGCTTCCCCTAGCAGTTCCCTCATCCTATAACCTCAGATCCAGGACCAGCACCTTACTTGCAATACCACAATACAAAAAGAAAGTGGCTCGATCCTCCTTTTCCTACAGAGCACCGCAAATATAGAATAACCTCCCAGACACCATCAAATCTTCCCCCAGTCTTAAGTCCCTTAAGAGCTCCATATTAACATACCTCAATACAGAATGCACCTGTAAACATGTAACAGTGACTATATACAGAATGCACCTGTAAACATGTAACATAATGACTTTATTTCCTACATATTTATTTTTCTGTTAATCTGTATATTTGTTTTTGTGTTAATATCTTGCATTTTACTATTTTGTCTTTCTGTAACAATTCAATGTTGTTGAACCCAGGACATACTGAAAACGAGAGAAATCTCAATGTATCCTTCCTGCTAAAATACTTTATAAATAAATAAATAAATAAACATTACTGTGAGTTTTATTGCTGTGGAGCTCTGATGTGCGATGTGTATGAATGTATCACAGAGCAGAACCGCAATAAAACTCACAGTAATGTGCAGTGTGTGAGCGTATCACAGCGCGCCACAGCAACGAAGCTCACATTAATGTGTGGTGTGTATGAGTGTATCACAGAGCTCCACAACAATAAAACCCACAATAATGTACTGTATCTAAGAGTGTGATTTTTTTTTTTCCCTGTGGAGCACAGTGATATGCTCACACAGTGCACATTACTGTGAGTTTTATTGCTGTGGAGCTCTGTGACACGCTCATACACACCGGACATTACTGTGGGTTTTATTGCTATAGAGAGCTCTGATACGCTCATACACAACACATATTACTGTGCGTTTTACTGCTGACAGTCTCTGCCCAATTCATTTTTTTCAATTTGTCTTTATTTTGGGTGATTTTACTCACCTTTTCTCCCTCGCCACGCACAGCTCCTCCTCTTTGGCTGAGGCTTTTCTACTAACTCAATTGGTCTTCAAGATAGTGGCGTCGGCGCGCTCCCTGCGGTGGAGGAAACTCCTCTACTGCACCCAGCATTTTACCAAGAAGATGGGGGGCACTCCTCACAACCAATCAGAAGAGAGGAGGGCATAATGTGGCTTTAGATTTTATCTATGCATCTCACAATCATCAAATATCTTAAATAAACCATTTGTAAAAGAAATCCACTCTGCCATCTTGTGGTGTGTATGGAGAGTTCTTCACGTCAACTTTACATGCAACGCAACTTTATAGCTTCATGTCCTCATCGGAAAAGGTCTCTCTTCTTCATCTAACATGGCTCCAGGTTTAGAAAATGCTTCATCTCCTCTGACCTGCACATACTTCCTGGCAGTCGGCCTACCTATGGGTAAGAAAACGGGGAAGAAGTCCCAGCTGCTGAAGGGCCCCCGGCAGCGGGACATACGGGAATCGCTGGTGGAGGACGGTCGGCGGCACCAGAGTACTCCGCAGAAAAGCCTGACTCCAGCGGTGAGTTCCTCGGAGGAAGAGGACTCCTGCTGGTCGGAGTCCTATGCAGCTCCCCAAAAATTGCATCGGAATCTGGGATCGACGAAACGGGTGCCTGTCAGCCCCAGCAGTAATAAATCTACAGAAGCACGCAGGATCTCAGAAACGCGTGGTGACCTCCATGGTGCCGACTCCACACCTCTGGAACTACCCAGGTCATCTGGCTACAGCGGCCTCCCACACACCATTCAAAGTGATATTCGGCGTATGCTAGGGGAGACACTCGAAGAAATGCGAGCAGTCTGGCGTACCGATTTTGCGGTCATGAGGGCAGAATTGTCAACAGTTCAGGGACGGCTGACAGCAGTTGAGTCACGGATGGAGGGAGCAGCAGCATCGCAGGCCCTCCTTGAGCCACAGGTGGAGTCCCTACAAGCCCAGGTTAAGTTGCTGACAGGGGCGGTGGAGGCAGCGGAGACCTGGCATCGCAGGAGGAACGTGCGGATTAGGGGGATCCCCGAGAAGGTTTCCGCAGATTCCCTATTGCCATACGTCAACAGGCTCGCATCTCATGTATTGGGGACAGCGCCGGGGCCACCGGCTGTCTTCCATACTGCAATTCGACTTCGGAGGGCGGCTGCGGCACCTGTGAATTCACCATGCGATGTGCTCGCGGTTGCGGAAGAAGATGCTGATAAGCGACGCCTAATGTCATCACTGGCTGCCAGGGCCCCAATACTTTTTGAAGACCTTCTTTTGTCGCTCTACAATGATCTCCCCTTTGTTACGTTAATGGCCAGGAGGAGATTCCGGGAGGTTACCACTTTCTTGAGGAGCAACGAGATCCGCTACAGATGGGGGGGGGGGGTGGCGGATTGCCTGTATATTTGCTGTAATAATCTGACCCATTTGGCGTCCACTCCCGAAGACACGTGGCATTTATTATGTTCCCTGGGCCTGTCGCCCCCAGTGGTGTCTCCTGGCTGCGGCCCCAATGGTCTTTCCCCTGCTACCTTGGACCCGGGATAGATTATGAGACCTCTGACTCATTTCTTTTTTGGGTTTCTGGCCTGTCTCTCAGAGTACGTCTGTTTTGTGGGGATTTATAGCTATTTTTCTGAAGTTTCCCTATGTCACTTTGTCCCCCCCCCCCTTACAGAGTGCTTCTGATTAGTTTTTGACTCTGATCTTTAAAAAAAAATTTCTCCCCCCCCCCCCTTTTATATTATTTGGTATGATATGCGCTTGATCTGCTGAAGATGGTGTACCCACCCTTCCCCCCTCTTTTTCTTTTGGCATTTTTTCAGGTTGCCGGAGGCGCGCCACCATGGCTTTGAGTCATGTTTGGCCCTCAGGCTCCTGGGCCTCGTGACATTGCTCCTCCATGGCCTCCCTCGGGCGTGTGCCAGGAGAGTCACGGTTATGGTCTTTGCCATTCTCCTCTTACCCCTTATTTGACCCCTTTTTTTTTTGTGCCCTGTGGGTCACCATCTTCTCAGTAGCGATATATATACAGCACCATTCTCTCCCCATTTATTTTTCTCTTTTTATCCCCCTCCCCTTTTTTCCTTACGAGAAATTTCTGTCAAAATATGACTATATCGTTTAACTTTTCTAGGCTACAATGTGATTTCTAGGCTTGTGCACCGATTTTTTTTTTCGGTTCGATTCGATTCGATTTTTCGGATTTTTAAACTTTTCGATTCGGCTCGTTTCGACCGATTTCTGTTTCGATCCGGTTCGGCTCGACTCGTTTTTTGTGTACATTTTTTATTCGGAATATTGACCATTTTTCGTTTTTTGTATCGACTTTTCGTATTTTCGGAAATTTTCGTTTTTTCGGAACGTCTTTTCTCCTCGTTTCAAAGCAATAAATTTCGATTTGACACATTTCAAGTACATTCGAAAATTCCGAAAATATTTCATTTCGGCTCGGAAAACTTTTCGGATCTGCCATTTTCGGATCTAAAAATTTTCGGAAAATCGGCCGCATCCGAAAACACGAATCGGGAAATTTCGTGAAAATTCCGAAATTCCGAAACCCGAAACGCACATCCCTAGTGATTTCTTATGGCCCTGCGAGGCCACTTTTGTTGGTTACTTTGTTTTTATTTCTGTTCGCCAAATAAAACTTTTAATGCAAAAAAAAAAAAAAAAGAAAATGCTTCCTTTACTAGTAGTTGATCCTTTGTATACTTTGCTTACAGGGAAAGAGTGAGAGGAAACAGAAAGTAGATCTCTCCTTGGTTTAGATTCTCATGAACTACATCGGCATTGGTTTCCAGTTTCCTAAAATTCTACAGAGTTTTTTTTGCTGGATTCGTGTGTTTTGGTTAGACCGAATTTATATCTAGCTGAATATCACCAATTCCGGCGATTCAGAAGCGTAGAAATTATAAGCCGCCGAACCGAATTGATCTGAAATAAATTTACCAAAACCCGAAGGCTAGGGTCAGACGAACGCATTTTTCACGTTGTCCGTGAAAAAGTGCGGTCGAACGAACGTACGTATTTTTCCCCGGAATACGCGATAGCGGTCATACGATGCGTCATCTCGTCCGTGATTTTGTACGGATCATCAATAAAACACTTTTTGAGTCTGGACGTTATGTTGGCCGGACATTAGCAGCGTCTGACGTCTCCTAATCACACACACACGCCGCTATGCAGCCGCAGCGCACTCTGTACGTCAGTAGTAGCGGTTTGACGTTCTCGAAAAAATGCGTTCGTTGGCCACTTGCGTTGCGCTGACGAACTTTCGTGCGGCCGTTCGTCGTATGTTCCCCGGCATTGGACGTCATTTGCTGCTAGCACGGCCGTGATTTTGTGCGGCTAAACGCACGTTAAAACTGCGCTAGTCTGACCCTAGCCTAAAACTAACCCTAACCCTAAACATATCTCTAAGCATAACTGTAAAGCAAGCGGAAATAGCAACCCTAACCCTAAATTTAACCCTAATTGTAAAGCAAGCAGAAATAGCAACCCTAACCCTAAAATTAACCCTAATTGTAAAACAAGCAGAAATAGCAACCCTAACCCTAAAAAGTAACCCCAATTGTAAAACAAGCAGAAATAGCAACCATAACCCTAAAATTAACCCTAATTGTAAAGCAAGCAGAAATAGCAACCCTAACCCTAAAATTAACCCCAATTGTAAAGCAAGCAGAAATAGCAACCCTAACCCTAAAAGTAACCCCAATTGTAAAGCAAGCAGAAATAGCAACCCTAACCCTAAAATTAACCCCAATTGTAAAGCAAGCAGAAATAGCAAGCCTATGAGTAACCTTAATTCTATCGCTAAATGTAACCCTAATCCTAAAAGCAACCCTAAACCCAACAAGTGACCCTAACCCTATGATTATCCCTAACCCTAAAAATAATTGTAACTCTAATCTGAGCTGTAAAAGTATCCCTAACTGTGACGGAATACGTGTTGTCCGCCTGCGGGTGTGCTCCTATCTGCCCCCTCCTATTTGTTCTCGACGTCGGACCCGACTGCCGAGTGGCCTGGATTGACCCTGGGGTGGTTCGGCCGGAAGACGGGGAACCCCTGCGGGAGACCAAGCCGACTACCGAGTGTCACGGCACTCGGCGTCTCGAGCGGCTGATCCACTGACCTTTGACGGGATGGAGTCGTCTACTGGGCTAGCGGCTCGAGAGGAATGCGTTTCCGAGATGCAGCGGGGTTGCCGACTCGTGGTCCCGATTCGGGGTGCTGCCGCGCTTCGATGTGCCGATTCGCGGTGGAAGCGCCGGGTCGAGGCAGGGACGAGGCACGGCGATGCGGGGCTCGGCCGCGGTAGTCGCTGGACCCGTACCTGGGCGGTGGGGAGTACAAGAGACCGCAAGGGATCTCATGTAGTGGAGGCTCAAAGAAGACACCAGGCGAAGCTGAATGTACAGGTTGAACACACCTTTACTGTCTCTGCACATAGCTTTATAACAACAGTCACACAAAGACAGTGGGATCCCTGCCCGCCCCCTTTTGGGTCTCATTGGCCATTTCCCGAGTCACCAGGCTTTATCTCGGTTTGGGGACCTCGGCTCCGATTTGGATTGGTCTTCCCCGAGTCGGGGTGTTGCCGATTCGCTACCGGACGTCTCGAATCGGCCATTTGCCGATTCGGCAACTCTGACCGGATTCAGTTCGATCCCCATTTTGAGCCTGGAATCCCTTTGTTCTCTCCGGACCCACGAAGGGATGGGCAATGGCGACGGGGAAAAGTCATACAATGGGTGTTTTACATACTTTACACAGTTATCCATACAGGGGACACTTTTATTACATCACACAATATCAACCACATCTAATAAAGAAATCAAGGTGTTCCTACGGTGCAACGGCACTGAAGAGTCCACAGTAACACAACCGTCATTAAAACTGTCCCTGGCTGAGAGTCCTGGGCTTGGCTGCCGAGCCTCTTGGGTCATTCCGTGACACTAACTAACCTCTGGTATGGGGTTACAGGGGGGGGGTATAGGGGGTAGTATGGATGGGGTTCAGAACAAGCTAAGAGTGGTGTATAGAGGAGGGGGGCATAGAGGGAAGTATAGAGGGTGTATAGCAGTGACGTGCGGTGAGGTCAGTGGCTGGCGAGGCCGTGGCTAGTATCAGAGCCAGATATACACAGGTTACGCAGTCACAATTTACGCATTTGATTATCGTTATATAGGAGAATAGGGTTTTACTATTTATACTCGTGTAAAACCAATTAAAATCTATATATTGCATGGTCTCACTCTGATATTTACAGACGCTGCACCCAGAGCCGGCACTACCTATAAGGCAGGACAGGCGCCTGTCCAGCAGAGGGCGCTAAAATCCGGATTTCTCTCACTGAACGCTGGAATCCTCGCAGCCTGCCAGCGGCGCGCTGTCTCTATCTGTAGACAGAGATCAGCGCGCTGTGGAGGGGAGAGGCCCGCCCCCTCCATGACACTGCCGGGGGAGAGGAGAGAAAGCAGCCCTCCCACCATCAGGGCTCCCCCCTGCTTCCCCTGTCTCTGTGTGCCTGGAGAGAGCCAATGGGAGCCTCTTGAAAAATAACCCGCCCCCTTCCTCACACATGATCACCATCAGCACGTGGCTGCAGCTGTGTGGAGGAGGAGAGGAGCCAGCAGCCCTGACACCCTGACACGCCGTGATCTGCAGAGATGCAGGTAACAGGGGGAGAGAGAGACAGGGTAACAGGGGCAGACATCCCAGCTCACACATGTCACAGCTCCCCCACTTACATGGATCCATGATGGCTTATAGTCTCCACCAGCATCACGTCCTGCACAGGGAGGGAGGGGTGAGAGCTGGCAGCAATACTCTATACTGGTCCCTGCTCTCCCCCCTCTGCAGGGGAAAGTCTTCTTGGCCCTTCTACACATGTTTAGAAGTTCTCCCCCAAGTAGCCCAGAGGCAGCAGCAAGACATGGCAGATTCTCCTCGCCCCCTCCTTCCTCTCCCATAGACAGGGTTAATACTGGTCAGAGCATCCAGGACATTGTGCAAAGAAAATGTGCACATCAGTTTTGCTGAGGACACACGAGCGCTAAGATAACTTCCATAGATAACAGCCCTGGCTCTGTAGCGTGGCGGCATGTGGGGGGGGGGCTGACACTGAGGCCTGGTGCAAACTTGCTGTAAATGTCAAATATCTGCTGCTATTCTCTGGAAGCTCAATATATTAAAGTTAATGCAAGTTTATTCAAGTTATACAATGTATTGTATAAATATAAAGGCACACAATTGTGTGTAAGTATATTTTATAAATGGGACATCTTGAAGAGAATTCAAGGTTTCTCTAGACTGTAGGCTCCTATGATCAGGGCCCTCTACACCTCTTGTTTCCATCCTATGTCCGTTTATCCATATCGTGTTCCCTTTTAATTATTGTAAAGCGCTGCAGAAACTGTTGGCACTATATAAATGATGATAATATCTGGTCCCTCACTGCTCACACTATGGTCTGGTACGTCTGAGTATGTATGTGTCTGGAGGTCTGATGTGTCTGGGTATGCATGTATCTGGGTTCTCATGCGTCTGGGTATACATGCATCTGGGTTCTGATGCGCCTCGGTATGTATGTATCTGGGTTCTGATGCGCCTGGGTATGTATGTATCTGGGTTCTGATGCGCCTGGGTATGTATGTATCTGGGTTCTGATGCGCCTGGGTATGTATGTATCTGGGTTCTGATGCGCCTGGGTATGCATGTATCTAGGTTCTCATGCGTCTGGGTATACATGCATCTGGGTTCTGATGCGCCTCGGTATGTATGTATCTGGGTTCTGATGCGCCTGGGTATGTATGTATCTGGGTTCTGATGCGCCTGGGTATGTATGTATCTGGGTTCTGATGCGCCTGGGTATGTATGTATCTGGGTTCTGATGCATCTGGGTATGCATGTATCTGGGTTCTGATGCGTCTGGGTATGCATGTATCTGGGTTCTCATGCGTCTGGGTATGCATGTATCTGGGTTCTCATTTGTCTGGGTATGCATGTATCTGGGTTCTCATGCGTCTGGGTATGCATCTATCTGGGTTCTCATTTGTCTGGGTATGCATCTATCTGGGTTCTCATTCGTCTGGGTATGCATGTATCTGGGTTCTGGTACATCTGGGTATGCATGTATCTGGGTTCTGGTACATCTGGGTATGCATGTATCTGGGTTCTGGTACATCTGGGTATGCATGTATCTGGGTTCTGGTACATCTGGGTATGCATGTATCTGGGTTCTGGTACATCTGGGTATGCATGTATCTGGGTTCTGGTACATCTGGGTATGCATGTATCTGGGTTCTGGTACGTCTGGGTATGCATGTATCTGGGTTCTGGTACGTCTGGGTATGCATGTATTTGGGTTCTGGTACGTCTGGGTATGCATGTATCTGGGTTCTGGTACGTCTGGGTATGCATGTATCTGGGTTCTCATGCGTCTGGGTATGCATGTATCTGGGTTCTGGTACATCTGGGTTCTGGTACACCTGGGTATGCATGTATCTGGGTTCTGGTACATCTGGGTATGCATGTATCTGGGTTCTCATGCGTCTGGGTATGCATGTATCTGGGTTCTCATGCGTCTGGGTATGCATGTATCTGGGTTCTGATGTCTGAGGTTGTGGAGGGTGGCACAGGACACACTAGGTTAGGGAGGATGAGCGGCGACACATTGAGGACTGTAGAGGGTGACGGGCTGGGGATGACAGTGTTTTACATTGGAATGCCTATTAAGCTTAACAGGGGCACAGTGAGGGCTGGAACTGACTCATTGTGGCCCTGGTGAGGGTTTCAGAGGGCACGTAAGGGGGACAGGAGAATGACCACAGTCACATTTTGAGGCAGCGAATGGTGGCAGAGGGCTGAGTGGGAGCCGAGGAGGATGGCAGAGGGCTAAGGAGAGTGGCAGGACACTGGGGCAGTGGAGACCAGCATGGGATCACTGGGTGTGACGGGATGCAGTGAGGATGGCAGGAATTACAGGGGGCTGAGGAGAAGGGCAGGGATCACATTGAGGCAAGATGCCAGAGTGTAGAGGATGGTCTTGGGAGGATTAGCAGACAGGACAGAGTGGGAGATGAGGTGGAGGGTAGGAGACACATGGGTGACAGAAGAGATCATTATATTAGAAGGATTTACTAACATACTCAGGAGATAGAAACACAGAGAATGCGGGATAATAGGTTTGATCATGAAGTATAGGATTATTAGTGAAGTATTTTGTGGGATAGCGAGATACGTGGATTAGTCATGGGGTTGGGGGGCACCAAAGTGACCCTTCGCCTTTGTTGGCAAAAATTCTTGCACCGGCCCTGGCTGCACCTTCAATATGTTTTTCAGTTACCCTTTTGTTGATTCTGTTTATTACTATTACAAACCGCAGAAAGTTAGTTACAAATACACAGGGTTATTCAAAGAGATTCGAAAAGTCACTGCACGTTCGGTGACTTTTCGTTCTCTTCAATTCGGTTCCTTTTGCCGATCCCATTTCGGTGACCCTGCGGTGAATTCAGCAAGCCCCACAGGGCCCCCGAATTGCAGGGAAAAGCTGCCGCAAACCCGACGAAAACGAACCGCAAAACCCACCGAATGCACGCCGAAAACAAGCAAAAACATCTGGATTAACCTTCAAAAAACCCAAGCAGGAGCCGATCACACGCAGCGAAGCAGCCGAACAGGAGCCGATCGCACTCAGCCGCAGACGAGGCAGTGAATAAATTAGCAAAACCGTTTGTATGAATCTGTGAAAAAGAAACGCTGTTTGCAAAGAAACTACTGAGCGGAAATGTCTGAAATTTACACAGGAGGTCCAGGGAATGATAATAAAAAGGGCTGTTACAGAAAAAATAAGTAAACTTAAAAAAATCAAAAAAAAAAAAATCGGACTTTAAAAAAAATTCAGAAAAATGCTTAACCCTTTCGCTGCTGAGGCTTTTCCCGCCCCTGTGCTGAGGTCATTTTTACCGGTTTTGCGCATCATGTTTAAACGTGTTTTGAAGGCTTATTTTAGTATATGACCCAGACATATTATATATTGTTCTTTCCGTCAGACTCGGCAGATTCATAATATGTCACTATTATATGTATACATCATGACCTGTCTGTATATTATAACAAAAAATGCAATAAAATATGTATTTTCAATAATTTACAATGTGTAAAGTGTTTTTTTTTCACATTTTAACATGCGAGCAATTGCGGTTATATTTTGTATGGGGTGCGCTTGTTAAAACAATTAGAAATGGGGTCTCGTTACATTTTTTTTGGGGAAAATTACACGATTTTTAACAAACGCACCGCATACAAAAATCGTTAGTGCAGCATCATTGTTCACATTATAATTGAAATGGGAACAATATTGCTGCATTAACGAACCAAAAAAAAGAGAAAAAAAATGTTTATTTTTTTTATAATTTTTTTTAAAATATATTTTTATTTTTAATTTTTATTTTTTTTAAAAAACTTTTTTCACAGTAGTGTTTGGTATCGTTGGAACGGCCATGCTCTGGCCGATCCAACCATACCAAACTTTAACCCCTAGCTGCCACGGATCGGGAGATAGGGAGTTCATTGGAACTCCCTATCTCCACCGTTGGTGGCAGTTAGGGGTTAACTCTAGGACTGGCGTCATCATCTAGGACTGGCGTGCACGATGACGCCAGTCCTCAGGGGGAGTTCCCGGAAGCTTGGCCGACATCCAAGATGTCGGTCAGCTCCAGGAAAGGATCACGAACCGGCGCTTTTCAGCGCCGATTCGTGATCCGGCTCCCCAGGGGTTAATGCCAGGTACCATTTGGAAGGGCAGGCTGTGCCCTTCCAAATGGTGCCTGGGTTAACCCCCCGCAACGCCGCCGATCGGGAGGGAGAGAGGTCCGAAGGACCTCCCCCCCTCCCTTTCAGGCGCCTCCTCCGCACATGTGGGGGGGGCGCCTGAATTAGGTGTCATCGCGCTGCCGCGATGACACCTAATTTCATCGGCGGCGGTTCCGGATGCTGGGCTGACATCGAGGATGTCAGCCCACACTGGGGGGGCCAGCAATCGGCCGGAAACCGGCCGAACGCTGGCCCCAAAGTGAGGACGCGCTCAGCGTGTCCTCAGCACACCAGGAGCCATGTGGAGGACGCGCTGAGCGCGTCCTCCACATGGAAGTGGTTAAAATATCCTAAAAAATCTATAAATAAAGAGACTCTTTACTGCAGAATTTTATAATGAACGGTTTATTAGATATTGAATTAAAACGGGAATATTTTTAACATTGAAGCCTATGGGATTCGCCTGAATAAACCTGTCGAATTAAACCACCGAATGGCAGGGCATTAGGGGAACCTTTCACTGCTGGTTTGTGTTCTCTGAATAGCCGAAGCATTGCTTCTCTATGGGGATTTCACTGCCGTCGAACAGGCACCGAACAGGCACCGTATGTTCAGGCAATTCGCCAGGATTTAGCGAATTGCCTGCTCTCTGTATAGCCGAATGACCAGGAAAGGTAACCGAACGCTGATTTTCAGTGTTCGGTTACCTTTCTGAAGCAATTCGGAGCTCTTTGGATAACCCTGTATAGTTGAAAAATTCCTTTCGATCAACTTCTTGTGAATTAAAATTCAAATTTTTGATCCCTGAGGTTGGAAAAGTTTGGGTATGTGGGGGGGGGGGTGTGTATGGAATTGTGCTGGATGTTACATGGATACCGTTAGGTTAGGTGATCTCCTCAGACTTGAAGTAGCCAGTCATTGGTGCAGGTAAACTTGCAGCTTGGAAACTAGGCCAAGAACGGAGAAAAAAAAAAAAAAGGCAGTGATCACAGACCTCATCTCACCTCATAAACATGGCCATGGAGAGATGAAAAATAAATTATTCAGTTTGGTATTCCAATTGTTGGAATTTGCATGCACTCATGTCTTGTGCCCGGGGATGCTCGTCAATTGGCTGGCCTGGCTCCAATAAAGCCGACTGTCAGCCGCGCACTGTCCCCGCTCCTGCACACTGACTCTGATCATCATCTGAGGCCACACCCCAAGCACATCAGCAATGCCCTGCACCCACATGACTGTCCGGCGTCAATCAATGCATGGGAGACCAGCCACCCATGCAAGCATTTTTGAATGGCTTGGACCAATGGTGCTTTCCCATTGAGAAACACGCAATGTTTTCGCTTGCGCTTAATTTTTACTCTGTATATCGCACCTAGTCATGTTTGGTATCATTGGAAAGGTCAGAATCTGGCCTTTCCAAAGACACCTAAATGGTCTATGTTGGATGTAGGTAACCAGAGTAAATAGTGTTTGAAACATCCAAAGGTCCTCTGTATCACCTACAATGGAACTGAAGTTTGGGGTGGGGGCTGGCAAATGCCCCTGTGCCCTCTCTCTGGATTCGCCAGTGTCAAAGTCATTTGAAGTCTGCCTGCTTTTCATTCTACAGCCAAACAAAAGATGAGTTGTTGCCGTCACCATGATCACCATCGTCCCCGCCACCATTGTTTATTACGTCTAGTAGACATGTGCACAGCACAAAATTTCGTTTTGAACTAATGGATTAGTCATAAAATGCAATTTATTTAGTTGCTAAAGAAATTCGTTTTCAGTTCTTTAGTATGAAAACTAATTTCATTCATCCGAAAACCAGTGGATACAATTACCAGGGCTCAAAATTTCCACTCGCATTTGGCGAGTGGAAATTAAGTGAGGGCGAGTGGAAATTCACACGCAGGCAGCACAATAAATTATTTTGTGCTGCGTACTCCGGTGGTGCCACCATGCAGCTCCCCATCCCCAGGCTGCATGGTGGCAGGGATCAGCTGCCTAAACTGACCAAGCTCAGTCACTGGCAGGGAGGTGGATAGGAGCTTGCCTGCCTCCTCACTCTGCTCACACTGGGGTCTGATGACTGGGTACACATGTATCTGGCGTCTGATGTCAGGGTATCAATGTTATTTTTTAACTTTATTCTAAATAAAACTTTTAACAGTGTAACCTCATAAGATAATTTAAGGGTGTGTGTTTAGGGGCAGAGTTAAAGGCTGGGTAGGAGTTAGGTGGAGCAACTGGTGGCGAGTAACTCTTATGGCCTGGTTAATAGCTTGGAACCTGAAATTTTGAGCCCTGCAATTACTATTGTAGTGGCTCCTCAGAGGGCTGAGATTTATTTATTATTTATTTATTTATTTATAAAGGATTTTACCAGGAAGGATACATTGAGATTTCTCTCGTTTTCAAGTATGTCCTGGGTTCAAGTACATTGAAGTGTTACATTTACAGAAATACAAAGTAATACAATGTAAGATATTAACAACACAAATATACAGATTAACAGAATAGATTGCTGCTTGTTACAGTATCTCTCACTCTCAGCACAATGTGTCAGGCAAAGCTGTTACAGTAACTGACTGCTGCTCATCAAAGCCCTCAGAGTTTCCGTAAAACTAGTAAATAATATTTTTATATATAAGAGGTTAGAACAATATTATTTCCTTGTTTTACTGAAACTCTGAGTGCTGTTACAGTCAGTTACTGTAACAGCTGAGCCTGATACATTGTACTGAGAGATAATATAACAAGCTGCCGATCTCAGTGCTCACAGCCACTGGATTTAAAGGGCTAAAAAAAAGGCTCCTCTCTGTATAATGTATAGAACATCCTCCTGCATTAATTAATACACCTATCTGTATAATGTAGATAACATCCTCCTGCATTAATTAATACCCCTCTCTGTATAATGTATAGAACATCCTCCTGCATTAATTAATACACCTATCTGTATAATGTAGATAACATCCTCCTGCATTAATTAATACCCCTCTCTGTATAATGTATAGAACATCCTCCTGCATTAATTAATGCCCCTCTCTGTATAGAACATCCTACTGCATTGGCATGTGGAGGGTGCAGAACTTCGGAATGCAATGCTTATCCAGCACAGGAGTGAGAACTTTTACTTAAACTTTGTATCTCTGTGGGGGAGACACAAGAATATAAAAGCATGGGAGAGGGAAAATATTAACGTAAATCAGTCTGAACGCTCAGAGAAGAGATGACTGGTGTAAATTTATTTTTATAATAAAATAAAGCACTTTAAATCCAGGGAAAACATTCAAATAAATCACACTGAAGGCTCATAATGACAGAGTAACTGTGAGAGCTGGATATTAAATGTATCAGACGTAAAAAAAACCTTTATAACAAGCAGCACTGGGAGAGGAGAGGGACTTTATATAAAACATTCTATTCAAAATCAGAATAAGCAATATTATAGATGAGGAAAGGGGGATAGTGCTCCTGGATAATATAAAATGTATCAGACCTAAGCCCCTATTATGCAGAGCGGGAGGGGAGATAACACACGTTTTATAAAGTCCCGCTCTTCTCCCAGCGCTGCTTGTTATAAAGGGTTTTTTTCTATCCAGCCCTCCTCTGTCATTAGCTTTCAGTGTGATTTATTTGAATGTTTTCCTTCTCCAGCTGCTTTTATCATCTTGTCTGCATCATAGACATGCAAGAGTTAAGTAAAGGTTTCCTCTCCTGTGCTGGCTGTCTGTGCTGCGAGTGAGTATTCTGGAGCTCTATCACTGTCAGATGTTCACGGGAAGGGGTCGGGAAGGATTACGCATACAAACCTTTTCTGTAGCTTTGCGATGTTGCGCTGTTCATTACTGGTCTCCTTCACTCAATGTAATATCACAAAAAGGACTGAAACTAAAATGTAGTGCATTTTATTTTAGTTTCTTTCGTTTTTTGTACTGAGCAGTTTCGTATCTCTTGAGTCATACGAAAACTAAATTATCCCAAAATTCTGACTAAATCGTTTTAGTACTAAAACTAATGCACATGTCTAACGTCTAGCTGCTCCCCGTAAAGCTGTAATGTCGTGGCATAAGATTATTTGTTCTTTCGGCACCTGGTTACACACCAACATGACGGGCAACTGTGGTAACAGTAAATAATTTAATGACACAATTAATGTTGGGTTAATGGCATGTCCTATGTTGTGTATTTATTTATTTTGATACTCTTATTATTTTGATTAGCGCCGTGGATTACAAAATGATTATTTTCAAGATCAACGAGGGTTTTGTTCTTTTTTTGGCAGCTACTTGTCTTATTCACTGGGCATGACACCACAACATCCTCAGGGGATAATTTGATTTTACACTGAGCTTCATGCTCAACCATTGTCATATTGTAAAGCAGTGTGTGAGGACGTACAGAAGACGCGTGTCATTCCGGTCTGCCTGAATACTGGAGATTCTGTGATTCGGAAGCATCCAAAATTCCGAGTTGTTGAGCTGCCGAACTGAATCTAATCCAGAATAAATTTTCTGAATCGATAGAAAAATAATCATCATGATCAGTTTGGATTAATTTGGAAGACTGAAAGATGCTTACTGTGCAATACAAAATCCCTAACCCTAAAAGAAGCAGAAATAATAACCCTGAACCTAATCCGAAAACAAGCAGAAACAGTTACCCTAACCCTAACATTAACCCTATCCCTAATTATTAAACAAGTGGAAAAATGCTGCCCTCATGGTCAGCACTAACTACCAGCAAACAAACAGTTAAATGCACAAAACATCATTCTTCTACCCGTGGCCATAAGGGACCACTACCCCGTGTACCTCACCTCAGTATTTAGTCTGTTTCCCTACCTGATCAAGCATATCCCTGTTTGCCTCTGATTCATCGTGTACCAGACCCCCTGCTTTGCCCACCGACCACTGCCGTACCAACCCATTGACCTCAGATAGCACACTGACCACTCTCCTGATTACTCTTTTGTACTGCGCCCTGGAATCACCCTGTGTCTGCTTACACCAAGGTACCAACTGTGCATTACCCTGCATACTGGGCTCAGACCCCCTGAACTTTGGGTCCCACCATGGCCCATGCCAGGTGCCACCCTGACATGGAAATAGTAGGGTTACTGTTAGGGTTACTATCTCTGCTTGTTTAATAATTAGGGAGGATAGGGTTAATGTTAGGCCGGGGTTACATGAGCGCACTTGAGAGCAGAACGAACGACCGTGAGAAGCTTTGTTGCCCCTTTGAACGTGCGTCGTAATGTTTCGACATGGAGGGTTTCAGTACGTCCGGTGTAGCAACTAGTGCATATGGTACACCATGTGGACCGCCCCGTCGAAACGTCACAACGCTGCGATAGACATCGTGAGGCGAGTCAGTACACGCGCACTTAGTGGGCTTGTGTGACTGGGTCTTAGGGTTAGGGTTACTATTTCCGCTTGAAACTGTCACGTACCCTGCTCAGCCTCCGCTGCTCCTCCGATGGCTTGCTGGATTCCCTGGTCCCCACAAGCTCTGGGGACAGTGCATGCTGCGTGGTTGGACATCTCCTCTACTCTACCAGCTGTAGTGGGTGACGTCTGTGAGGGTGCTCTAAGCAGGGAAAGCTGTGGAGATGTTCTGGGGCGTTGAAAGAAGAGACCAGCAAGATCTCACAAGATTTCCGGAGGCAAGCCAGTGTCTGATTGGGTTAAAATAACTATTTCCCTAGAAATCATTTGAAATCCAGATAAAACAGTAGATCCTACACTCGGTACTTCTTGGTGCTTGCTTTACCCTCTCCCTTCCGGTCGATGTAGAAGCCATGCTGAATTTACTGGCTGCAAGGTCAGACGATCCTTGCCACCCGCACACATACTCTCAGAACGCCGAAACACAGATATCACACAGACAGACCTTCTAAAATGAGAGCAGATACAGACGCCGGGGTGGGTTTGTTTTTGAGGGAGTTGTTGCGTCTCCAGTAATCCTTCCCTTCATTACAAAGCGAGAAGCAGAATCTTCAATCCTTCAGTTGTTGTAAGGAAAAGAAATGTAAAGTATACTCACCAACAATCAGGTATTTTAAGAGACACCCCTGATACAGGGATTTCCAGCCTGCCAAGTTGGTTTTATGGTCTCCTGTGATTCATCTCACGCGCCTGACATTTATTAACATGCATCCCCCCTCTGCCGGTCCCTCCACTGGCTTCCTGTACTTTTCAGGATACAATTTAAAGTGCCGTCGCTCAATTAGCACAACCCTTAGTTACTTGTCTTCCTTATTACAAAAGCACGTCCGTCCTAGATCAATCCGTTCAGCAGATGACCTCCACCTGCCCTCAGCACCGCCAACTCTCGCCTCCAAGACTTCTCAGGGGCAGCTCCGGTCCTGTGGAATGACTTGCCTCGACCTATCAAACTCTCCCCTGACCTTCAGGCCTTCAAGAAATCCCTCAAAATCCATCTCTTCAGATTAGTGTACCACATCACTGATGCAACTCATCCCCCTGCTCACCTACTCACACATCATGTTAGATGCCACTTCCATGTCCTCACCATTTCTGTAACTTTAGTGCTAAGGACCCTTGTGACCAGAAAACGCCTCTTGTGTTCCTCCACCCCTCTAGATTGTAAGCTCTTGCGAGCAGGGCCCTCTACACCTCTTGTTTCTTTTCCTTTGTTTGTTTTAGTTTTGTCTCGTCTCCATCGGTTATTGTAAAGCGTTCCGGAATCTGTTGGAGCAAAGTAAATAAAAATAACAATAGTTTTTTGCAAACCTCTTACCAACACGTGCACAACTCTCACCACACACATATAAATAAAACACAAATGTTCTTTGTAACTCTACAAACATGTAACGGATTTTAATTCAGCGCCCCACAGAGAGCCGTCACGGGCCATAAATTCATAGTTCGCACGCTGGCAAGGATTCGCGGTTCTAAAAATGTGTTTTAATTTTTAAATATTCTCGTAAGCCGAGTTTTAAAATAATTTTGTTTGCTGTTGTAAAATATGCGGTTTGATTTGCACCCTGGGAGACGTGATTAAACCGTCTGCACGAGTTAAGTAATTTAATGCTAAACACTTCGTAAAGCCACACGTCTTCCAAAATGACAGAATTTCCTTACGCGGAGACGTTATACCGGAGTGTTATTATACAGTTTCACCACCAGGTGGCAGTAGCGCACCATGCATCCTCACCGCACACTATTAATGGCTCATTATATTCTGGATGATGTTAAATTTGTATTTTTTTTTTTTTAATTTTCCTTTGCTAGAAAGCCGTAGTTCACTGTTGTTTAAGCAAATGGGGATTTTTAACGTTGTTTGCAACTGCAATGAACTTTGCAGCCACAACAGTGCCTCGTGAATGACCCCTAGTGATTGCATCTCGACAAAAAGTCTTCTTATGTCACACGATACAATATTTGAATGCCTACTATCCGTTGAAGTAATTAACCCCATTCATTACCAAGTGCTTATCCATAAATTGACTTTTCATAACCCAAACTGTAAAAATTTACGTAAATACAGCACAGGAAGCTCTTTCGACAGGTTGCAGTCTCCCCTGCTGGTCAAGTTTTGCTACTGCAGCAGGAATCCTTGACCGAAATCAGCTCCTTTTTTGAAGCCACGGAGTGACCGGCCTTTCCTCCTTTTATCCTCTGCTGCTGCAGGGCTGGCTGGCTGTCTAGAATGCTTCGAAACCACAGATTAACCTTTTTTTGGGTTTCTATGAAAAAAGTGCACTATATCAGTTTACTTTACAGACTTCTAAGACGCCGGCAGACAGAGAGACGTTCTACGAGCTGTCCGGTATGCTGAAACTTTCAGAACATGTTCTGGAGAGACCACATGCGAATGAATTTTCTTTGTAATAAACTGAATTCCTTTGCATCGAGAACGCCCGATCGAGTTTACTCGATATATCTGAGTCGATATACAATTCATCGCGATTTACAAACACCGAATTTTAATTCTTGTCTGCTCTGTAGTAGCTTTTTCAAATATAGGTCATATATTACACCTGTGCACGACATACAAATTGATTCCTTCCGGTAATTGGATGATGCAGTGCGTCTGACGTCTGACTAATTCGCGCCGCATTTTGACTCGTATTAATTTTGTCCATTAAATTTTAGACGGATGAATTGAAATGTGGGATGAAGCCCATTGGCAGCACAAGGGTTAATTTCATGTTGGCCGGCTCTCTATTAACCCAGCGCTGCAGCGACAGAGCAGCTACTGCTTTCCAGTCAACATTGGTGGGACCTCACTGATCCGTCCTGACTTCACCCGTGGTCATCAAGTGGGGGACAGTTAATGGGTGGGTCGGACATGCTTGCCAGGCATGGGTGGGTGTTGTGGGATGGACTGGACTTGTGGGTATGATTTCAGTAGCTGCCCACCTGATGTCCATGGATGAGGGTCCAGGGGAGGACAAGGGCATGAGCTCCTGGGTCAAAAACTAACGCAGAAGTCATATCTATGCAGTGACGTGCGGTGAGGTCAGTGGCTGGTGAGGCACTGGTTAGTATCAGAGCCAGATATACAAATGCAAAACAGCCAGAAAACCTCCTAGCTCCCAAAGAGGAGGCTTCAGGCATTTAGTACATCGGAAGGACAGACACTGCGAGTAAGGACTGACTGGAAGCCGATTCTGTTCCCACAGACCTCTCGCTCCTTTATACATAACAATTATCTTACAATATGCCTTCTATATTGCATTGGCAAAGACTTCTTAAATGAAGAATCTACAGTCCTGGTCCTTGTACCTGTACTTGTTTTCATACAGGGTTATTCGTTCAGAGAGGAGGTGAAAAGCAGGAGAATGACTGGAGAATGGAAAATTCTAGGTAAGATAATCAAACCAGAAAAATTCTCCCATTCATCTCCCTTTCCAGATCTGCTATTTTGACCTAGAATTTTACATTCTCCAGTCATTCTCCTGCTTTTTACCGCTCTCTGAATAACCCTGATACAGGGCTATTCAGAAAGAGGTGAAAACCTTGAGAATGAGTGGAGAATTGAATTCTAGGTCAAAATAGTCAAACCAGAAAAATTCTCCCATTTATCTCACTTTCCAAATTGGCTGTTCATTCTCCTGCCAATTCAAGGTTTTCACCTCTCTCTGAATAACCCTGATATTTCAGGCTCATAAAAATGTTAACCCAACGCTTGCCCCTGGCAAAACACACACACAGATTGGAGATATAAAAATATACATACACACAGCATGTGAAAGAAAGGGTGTGTGTAAAGAGACTGGCACTGTAAGAACACACACACCTCTCTATATGCTGCCCCTATAACAAAGTATTATTAAGAGGAGCCTGGCCACATACATTAGGTTTCCTTAAAGCACCTATACAATTTTGCGTCATTCATATTATACTAAAGGGAAAGCAAGCCACTGACCCAACTGGAAAACTGACCCAACCTGACTTCTGCACACTGCGGGGCAGCACTTTCAGGCACTGACCAGGGAGCAAAATGGAGATCTGACACCCCAGCCCAAAGCCAGTGACCCATGAAGCACACGCTGTGATCTGACAGCCCTGGTAGAAGATGAGTTGTGAGAGTCTTGCTGGCAACTTTGCACCTGCTGAGTCCCCCGCCTGTCCTGTCCTGCCCCTCCCCAGGCAGCCTGGCTAGAGGTACAATACATCATACAGATTGGCAGCTAAGCACTATCTGAAGATCATGAAATCAGCACAGAGGAAAGCCATGGCCTCTCCCTCCCCATCTGTAACCCTCCCCCCCGTGAGGTCACTTACCTTGCAGCTGGGCAAAGAGGGCTTCCTGCTGCTACTTGAATTTCAAAGGCTGCTGCACCCCCTCAGATCCCTCCTGGGGGGCAGATGTGTTGTGCATTCTTCCAGCCCCAGTTAGCAGACAATAACCAGCCTGGGGTATAAATGGGCATCCCCAGCTGATGCACATCTGAGTGGCAGAGCAGGGTAGGGCAGGGCACCCCTGTGCCAGGCTCCTGGACTGCAGCTCCCCACGCAGCCAGTCAGGGGTTGTCCATCATGCAATCTTTTCACAGTCTGTATTGGAGGACTGCCTGGCCTATCATTGACAGGAAGGGGCACGTCTAACTGCTAGATGTGCCCCTTCCTGTCAATCAGAGGCAGTCCTCTTATGCAGGCATTTTCTGGGAATGGCTTGGACCAATGGTGCTTTCCCATTGGTCCAAGCTTTTCCAATGCTCTATCAGTGCCTGTCAGTGTGTGCAGCACTAATGAGCAGTGACCAGGAAATGGGCAGCACTTGTCTCTGACGTTTACTCAATTAGTGCAGCGAGGAAACGTCCTGCTATGCAAATTGTGTAGGCTGGGAAAACTAATGCCTGCAGAGGCAGAGGATGGAGCTGACAGCGGGGAGCAGGGGAATTTGTTTTTAGTTTATTAACTTATCACTTAATGCAGGTGCGGCCCTGCCTCCACTGACTGCACGTCCCTGTATCTATGTATCTTTTTCAGTAGTTTTTCTCATCCGATATGGATGAAGTAATAAAGTGTGTTACATATTCCCGATTCCCAAGCCTGCAATCAAGCCGCAATGAAATATTAAGCGCTGCTTGTCCTAATCATCTCAGCAACTAGTTCCCTGTGAAGAAAAATACAATGAAAAAATAAATATTTCGCTGGTGTTTTGATAATATGGCTTCAAGATGTTTTCTCTGGTCCAGCCCTAGCGCCGGAGCCAAGGCTTTGATCCTCGCCGTGTGAACCCTCCCAGGCAGGCGTCCTATAAACATAAATACATTGCAAAAACATCTATTATTGAACAAGTCAGAACAATCGCTGATCGATAATTGCATCATGTCAGTGGCTGAGACTGAGGGAACCTCGCACGGGTTTACAGAAGACATGGAGCCGCCGCATCGCATTACTTGTGTTTCTGTACCTCGATGGGTTTGCCAAATAAATCAACGTAAATACGGCACAAAGCGTTGCCCCGTGTGTAAGATCTCTGTATGTTATTGTTCCCATAAGCGTGATGCTTCCAAAAACCCTCACATGAGATCTGAGCGGGGACATGACAATGAGGAGGCCACCAGTGTCGCTGACTGTTCTCACTGTTCTCACAGACATGTTTTTGTTCTCTTTGAGTCTACAGCAGGAGGTCAACAACCTTGGCCCTCCAGATATTTTGGAACTGCAGTTCCCATGAGCCTCAGCCATCCTAATGAGTACTTAAGCATCATGGGAGATGCAGCTTCAAAACATCTGGAGGGCCAAGGTTGCTGACAGGGGAATCCAGATGTGGACCACTTGTTCAATGTTCTTAGAGAGGTACCAGCTATGCCCACCTGACAAAAAAATCATTGGGGGTTGATGGACGACCTTTGGTATGGAAGCAAGTTGATTTGGACACTGTATAGTCTCCTCTGTGATGGCACACATGGGCTAAAACCTTCCTATTGGTGGAACGTCACCAAAGTGCAGACCACAAGTACCATTGCCCGTTATCAGTGCTGGCATAGACACATTCATTTTGGTTTTCTTTGAGTATACAGGGTAATCGAGATGTGGAGCCCTTTGCTCAGACTCCTTAGAGAGGTACTAGCTATTCCCTCTTGACGAGACCTAATTGGTTTAAACGATCATCGAGCATTGCTTGCCATCCTATCAACTGGAAGCAGGTTGATTTGCATAAGGTATAGTTTCTGCTGTAATGGCACACATTGGCTAAAACTTTCTTATGGGTGCGGAGTCACCAAAGACCAGACCACTAGTGTCTTTGCCTGTTATCCGAGCTGCCATAGACATATTTTGTTTCCCTTTGAGTCTATAGGGTGATCCAGACATGGAGCCCTTTCTCAAAGTCGTTAAAGAGTTAACAGCTATACTCTCTTGTCAAGGCTTACCTAGGCCAAAATGATCACCGGGGGGGGGGGGGTCCCTGATCACCCTTTAATGGAAACAGGTGATGAGCATCCTGTACAGTTTCCACTGTAATGGCACAAATTGGCTAAAACCTTCCTGTGGGCGGGGAGTCACGAAGAGCAGACCATGAGTGCTGTCGACCATTGTCATTGCTCTCTTAGACATGGTTTTGTTCCTTAGGAGGAACTTGATGTTTGCATTTTGAAATTGACCAGGACAACCACGGCTACAGGTAACGTCCTGAGGAGTCATGACAGAAATGCTGTGTGTGTGTGTCCTTCCGTTTGTAGAGATACAATGGAGTAATGATTGGTTGATTTGAGATTTTAACAGATGATGTTCACGCTTCCTACTTACGGTATCATTTCGACCAGTAGTTTGTTATACTAATAGTGAGCAAAAAGGGTAGGGGGGGTTTGTGAGGTTCCTGAGAATGAACAACGACACTAGTGACCTGCTCTACGGTGGGGCCCGCTCAGGACTCACAAGGTTTTAGCTCGATTGTGCCATTACAGGGACAAATGCACCATATCCAAATCAGACGCGACACCCAGAAAGGGCGGCCAATACTGATTGCCAAGGAAATCATCCCTGCATGAGAGATGCAGCAACCCCCGATGATCATTTCAGCCTTGTTAGCAGGGGTCAAGTCCTGGGGAAAAAAGTGAGGGAACTCACCCAAGAATTCCACAACCCTATTACCTGAAGAAAAAAAAGATATATATCAACCCCCTGAGAATCATGTATAGCCAGGCACAGACCCCCCACAATTATATATGACCAGACACATACCCCCAGAATTATATGTCTCCAGCAGACCCCAGAATTATATATATCCAGCAGACCCCAGAATTATACTTACCCAGACAGACCTCCCACGTTTTCCTCTGAGCTCCCGCTCGCTCCTGCACGCGGCGGCTGGTTTCTTTTGTAGACTTGTGCACCAATTTTTTTTTCGGTTCGCTTCGGTTCGTTCGGATTTTGTAAATTTTCGTTTTGGCTCATTTCGGCCGATTTCCGTTTCGGTTCATTTCGTTTTCGTTTCGTTTTTCGTATCGACTTTTTTTTTCTTAATTTTGGAAATTTTTGTGTTTTTCGGAACGTCTGTTCTGCTCATTTCAAAGTGTCTATTCGTTTTGACGTAAACTAATGGTTTTTTGGATCCGATATTTCTGTCGATACGATAATTCTGCCATTGAGATTTCTCATGTTTTACAAGAAGGATACATTGAGATTGCTCTGGTTTCCCGGGAAGGATACATTGAGATTGCTCTGGTTTCCCGGGAAGGATACATTGAGATTTCTTTGGTTTTACAAGAAGGATACATTGAGATTTCTACTTGACCCCCTGCAATCTGGCTTCCGTCCCCTACACTCAACTGAAACTGCCCTCACCAAAGTCACCAACGACCTCCTAACTGCTAAAAAACACGGCCACTATTCTATTCTCATCCTGCTTGACCTCTCGGCTGCTTTTGACACTGTTGACCACCCCCTCCTTCTACAGACCCTCAACTCTCTGGGTCTCGGTGACACTGCACTCGCTTGGGTTGACTCCTATTTATCCAACAGGTCCTTCTGTGTGTCCTTTGCTGGTAACTCCTCCTCTTCATTGCTATCTGTTGGTGTACCTCAAGGCTCTGTCCTTGGTCCTCTGCTCTTTTCCATCTACACCTCCTCCCTGGGCAAAATCATCAACCGCTTTGGCTTTAATTAGAAACATAGAAAAATGTCGGCAGATAAGAACCTTTCAGCCGATCTAGTCTGCCCAATTACATGGATACTTTACCTGGATTTATCTTTTGTTTAGGATAGCCTTATGCCTATCCCATGCCTGCTTAAATTCAATTACTGTTTTGGCCTCTACCACTTCTACTGGAAGACTGTTCCATGTATCCACCACCCTCTCAGTAAAATAATGCTTCCTGATGTTACTTTTAAACCTTTGCCCCTCTAATCTAAGACTATGTCCTATTGTTTTGCTACTTTGTTTCCGTTTAAATATACTCCCTTCCTCTACCTTGTGGATTCCCTTTACGTATTTAAATGTTTCTATCATATCTCCTCTGTCTCGTCTTTTTTCCAAGCTGTACATGTTAAGATCATTAAGCCTTTCCTGGTAACTTTTCTCCTTCAAGCCGTACACCATTTTAGTAGCCCTTCTCTGAACTCTCTCTAAGATGTCTATATCCTTCTGGAGATACAGTCTCCAGTACTGCACACAGTACTCCAAGTGAGGTCTCACCAGTGCTCTGTACAGTGGCATGAGCACTTCCCTTTTCCTACTCTACGCTGATGACACTCAGATCTACCTCTCTACCCCTGATCTCTCTCCCCCTGTCCTTTCCAAAGTCAGTGACTGTTTATCTGGCATCTCCTCCTGGATGGCCTCTCACCACCTAAAGATCAACATGTCAAAGACTGAGCTCCTACTTATTCCTCCCTCCAATGCCTCCCCACCTCCTGACTTCTCTATCACAGTGGAGGGTATCACCATCTCCCCATCAAACCAAGTTTGCTGTCTTGGAGTTACACTTGACTCTGCTCTTTCCTTCATCCCCCACATCAAGTCTCTTTCCTCCTCCTGCCGATACCAACTGCGTAATATTTCCAGAATTCGGCCATTTCTTACTGCTGTCACCACAAAACAACTCATACACGCCCTGGTAATCTCCCGACTCGACTATTGCAATAATCTCTTATCTGACCTCCCTCTGTCCCACCTCTCCCCCCTACAATCCATCCTGAACGCCTCCGCCAGGCTAATTCACCTCACCTGCCGCTCTGTCTCTGCTGCTCCCCTCTGCGAGTCCCTTCACTGGCTCCCCATCCACTGCAGAATTAAGTTCAAAATCCTTATCCTTACCTACAAAACCCTCACTAACTCAGCGCCCCACTACCTGTCCTCACTAATCACCAAATACACCCCAGCCCGCTCCCTAAGGCCAAACAGCGACCTGCGCCTAGCTTCTCCCCGCATCACCTCTTCCCATGATAGACTGCAGGATTTCTCACGCGCAGCCCCCACTCTCTGGAACGCTCTCCCTCGTACTGTCAGACTTTCCCCTAACTTCTCTTCCTTCAAACGCTCCCTTAAAACATTCCTATTTAGGGAAGCCTACCACCCAACTCACTGATGCAACCATCAATCACTCTCACCTTACAGTCCTCTCCTCCTGTTTCCAACCCCAACCCTTCTAGATTGTGAGTTCCTACGGGAATAGGGCCCTCATCTCCTCCTGTACTGTTTGTCAAATGTTGTTCAATGTATAGTATTGTAACCCTGTCTATACTGTGCCTATTGTACAGCGCTGAGGAATATGCTGGCGCTTTATAAATGAATAATAATAATAATAATTTCTCTGGTTTTCCAGGAAGGATACATTGAGATTTCTCTGGTTTTCCAGGAAGGATACATTGAGATCTCTCATGTTTTACAAGAAGGATACATTGAGATTTCTCATGTTTTACAAGAAGGATACATTGAGATTTCTCATGTTTTACAAGAAGGATACATTGAGATTTCTCTGGTTTTCCAGGAAGGATACATTGAGATGGAAATGATACAAAATTACAGAATCAGCGATATAACCAAAAAATACGTTGTCCGAAATTACTGAAATGGAACCGAAATCAGGAATGAAACGAAAATGATTTTAGATTTTACACGTTTCTAGTCCATTCGAAAATTCCGAACAAATTTTCTTGGATCTGAAAATTTTCGGTAAATCGGCCGAATCCGAATGAATGAATCGGGAAATTTTGTGAAAATTCTGAAATTCCGAAACCCGAAACGCACATCCCTATTCTTTTGATCTGAAGGTTGTGATGCGCTCTCGTGAGATCTTGGCTGTAGGCCGCGTCACTGGCTTCACAGGGCGGTGGCCGCGCAAGGGTGGCCGCGCAAGGGAGCACACAGGCAGCGCTCGGGGGAACACGCGGCCAGTCGAAGGGGGCTGCTAACGGAATGCTGTTTATGCATTCTGCTAGCAGCCCCAGCAATAAACTTAGGGCCCTATTACATTCTACGTGCAAAAATGCACGCGCAGCGCATAAAATTTTGCGCACAGCGTTGAGCGTTAACGTGCAAAAATTAACTGGGGTATGACAATCCTCACGCATTTTTTCATCCGTCAAAAAATAAAGCAAGTGAAACGGACGCGCAAAAGGCAGAAAATTGTGAGTGCAGTAACGTTGTGCGCAGAAATCAGTGTGCGGACTGTTTTTATCACGGGATTCAGACAATCAGAATTAAGAACCACCATTTTCTCACATTAGGTTTTTGCGCCTGTCAAAGTCAATCTGCGTATATGCTGCAGCAATAAAAAAAAACAAAAAACTTCTCCATTTTATTGTTTAGGTATGTGTAGAATATATACTGTGCTGTATTTTTTTTTTCGGGCTGGTGTATTTCGTTTCGGCCAGGACGTTCAGATTTGCCGTTAACACCAGCTTTTCAAAGACGTTAAAATTATGCGCGCAAACGCTGTGCGTTACACACTGCGCATAGATTGTAATACCTTGCGCGCACCAGCACACAAATGCATTTACACACACAATGTTAAATATAGGACGCGCACAGTACATTACGCTCGCACAGGAGTCTCGCAGGTTTACCCGCGTTAGACGTTAACGTGCATTTTGTGCGCTGGAATTTTAATACGACGTTCTGCGCAAAGGGTTTTGCCCTTCGCGTTAATGCATTTTTGCGCACGTGTTAATGTTTGCGCGAAGAATGTAATAGGGCCCTTAATCGACCCACAGTGGGAACATGCGTTCCCGCAATGCTCCCGCCGCGGGAGAAGTGCGGGTACGCCAATCCCGAGCCCTGCTTGTTAGGCATCGTCAGAGTATAGCCGACACCCCTCTAGGCACATCGAGCAAGGGGTCCACATCTGGATTACCCTGGCAATTTATAGTGAGCAAATAGGCTCACAAGGCTTTAACTCGATTGTACCATTACAGGGACAACTGCTCCATATGCAAATCAGACTGTTCTCACCCAGAAAGGGTGGCCAGTACTGACTGCCTGGGACGTCATCCCTGCACGAGAGGTGCAGCAACCCCTGACAAAAAAAACCAGGGATCCTCATAGATTGTGTCAGGATTGCCACGCTCTGGCCCCTGTCACCCACGCCAACCCCGCACTATGAACAATGCACGTTCCTAGAACTTCTGTGTGTTCCCAGCATCCTAGCCCTAGAACCTCACCTGACCTCACCTTCCCCTGATTATCCCAGTATATCAGGAAGCTACGCCCTCCAGAATTCACTTCCACATTGAAGTTCCTGACTGCGATACCTGTTTGCCAAAGCTCCCTGAAACTTCTTGACAACCACCTGATTCCTCTACCAAAGACTCCAAGGACCCTCTGTTTCTTTATCTGGACTTTCATTGCTTCAACATACCGGTACCCTCCCCATCCTGCTCCCCTTATGCCCCCCATCCTGGACCCCCCGTGTATCAGACCCATTGCTGAACCCTGACCATTCTATTGTCTGTTCCTTGCCTGATTCTATGTTCTCGTGTTTATTTATAATAAACACCCTTTTGTTACCTTGAACCTGCCTCTACCACTGCATCCTGAGCTCACAACCCCATCCTGCTATACCATAGGCTTGTGCACCGATTTTTTTTTCGGTTCGATTCGGTTCGATTTGTTCGGATGTTTAAAATTTTAGATTCGGCTCGTTTCGACCGATTTCTGTTTCAATTCGGTTCGGTTCGGCTAGTTTTTTTCGTGTACATTTTTTTTCGGAATATCGACCATTTTTCGTGTTTTCGGGTCACTTTACTCGTTTTTTGTATCGACTTTTCGGAAATTTCGGAAATTTTCTTTTTTTCGGAACTTCTGTTCTCCTCGTTTCAAAGTGTCTACGATAATTCTGGCGATTCTATCGTGTTTTTTTTTATTAAATAAAGATCCTTTTTTTCTTATGAATAATTGAATATACATTTCACAACTTTATTTAATCATATTAAAATGGTATGAAAGCCAAGGAACAAAAAAAATGAACAAAACGATTTAAAAAACGCTAAACTGACCCAAATGCCTCAAGAAACAAGTGATACACATTTACAAATACAAAATTTACAGAATCAGCGATATAACTGATAATAGTTAAATATACGATTTCCAGAATTACCGAAATGGAACCGAAATCATGAATGGAACCGAAATCATGAATAGAGCAAAAATAAATTTCGATTTGACACATTCAAGTCCATTCGAAAAATCCGAAAATTTTTCGTTTCGGCTCGGAAAACTTTTCGGATCTATCGGTTTTCGGGTCCGATCCGATTCGGAAATTCGTCCGAATCCGAAGACACGAATCGGGAAATTTCATGGAAATTCCGAAACCCGAAACGCACATCCCTACTATACCAACCGCAGTCTACACGTGACAGATTGTCAGAAGCGCCCACTTAATCCACCACTGGTCATTATACAATAATATTATACTTACTGAAAATATGATTTTAGCAAATATGCCCCCACATTAATCGTGGGTCCGTGTACCTCTTGACATTAGAATTGAATACATCACTATTCCATAGTTGCCGCTAACATGGGGAAACGAAGAGAATTCATGGTACCTTGCACACGCTGAAGCTTCCCTGTACCTGCAGAAGCAAAACAGCACCAAAGCATGATTGACCCCCCGCCATGCTTCACAGTAGGCAAGGTGTTCTTTTCTTCATAGGCCTTGTTCTTCCTCCTCCAAACATAGCGTTGATCCATGGGCCCAAACAGTTCTAATTTTGTTTCATCAGTCCACAGAACACTATCCCAAAACTTCTGTGGTTTGTCCACATGACTTTTGGCATACTGCAGTCGACTCTTCTTATTCTTTGGAGACAGCAAGGGGGTGCGCCTGGGAGTTCTGGCATGGAGGCCTTCATTACGCAGTGTGCGCCGTATTGTCTGAGCTGAAACTTCAGTACCCACATCTGACAAATCTTTTCTCAGTTCCTCAGCAGTCACACGGGGACTTTTCTCCACTCTACGCTTCAGGTAGCGCACAGCAGTCGAAGTCAGCATCTTCTTTCTGTCACGACCAGGTAGCGTTTCAACAGTGCCCTTTGCCTTGAATTTGCGAATGATGCTTCCTATGGTCTCTCTTGGTATGTTTAACATCTTTGCAATCTTCTTATAGCCATTGCCCTTCCTGTGAAGAGTAATCACCTCTTCTCTTGTCTTCCTGGACCATTCTCTTGACTTCACCATGTTTGTAACCACACCAGTAAATGTCTAGAAGGAGCTGAGTATCACAGTCATTTTAAAGCTGCCTAATTGGTGCTTATTATGCTTTATTGCTGCTCCGTGACATCCACAGGTGTTTTCAATACCTGATTGAAAACACTTGAATGAACCTCTGTTCTTCAGAGTGGTAGTCTTTAAGGGGTTGAATAATTGTGTCAATGAAGAATTCACAAAAGAAACATTTACTACGGTATTACAAAACCAATTGATGTAATTTTAGTTGCATATGGTTCTTTAAAAAGTCCTTGTAGGATTTCATTCTGAATACAATTACAAATGTACACTAAATTCCCTAAAACCCTTTACAGCATTGGGGGTTGAATAATTTTGAACACAACTGTATAGAAAGTGTTTTACGACATGTAAAATCAGTCCCGCACTCTATTCTCACTACTCATGGGCTCAGTATGATCTGGTACAATTCAGCCTCATTTCATACAAAAAAATTATCTACACCCCCCCATCCCCCGCAGATGTTGTTGGACTTTATAGAATTTATTGGATTCCCAAGATTAAAATTTTGAGATTCCAGGAAATATTGTAGAACCTCATAAACATTTCTTGGCAGCGTTAGGGTTTCTCAGCTTGTGGCACAGTGACCCATGGGGGTTTACATTGCCAGAGTATATAAAAAATAAATAAAACAATGACGTCTGGCGCAGATTATGATATAAATCGAAAATACCAAAGGCGTTATTCAAAGAGCACCGAAATTTCAATGCTCTTTCATTTGGCTCACCTTGGCGAGCTGAATTCGCCAACCCTGCATTGAATTCAGCATTAACTCGCCGAACGTATCCGATAAGCCGCCGAAAAACACTGCATGCAGCCAGTGGTATATTTAGGTTTTGTGCTGCCCTAGGCCTGATTAAACTCGTGCACCCCCTAATTTAACTTTGACGCACCCTTTCCTGTCAAGGTCACACCTCTTTCTTTTTAAACCACGCCCTTCCTCTTTAGGCTCCACCTCTTCCTCTCTTTATATTAATAGTGGATACCAAGTTCCTACTTGTATATTTCGTATACCATTTCAAATGTTGTATCTATTGAAAATTATGAAATGTTTAAATTCAGCCATTTTTTACAAAGATCAGCCAATGCATGTCAAGCATACTGGATCACAGCTGCTCTAATTGGTTGAGCAATAAAACCCACAGAATGTGCACTGTGTATGAGTGTATAACAGAGATGCACAGCAATCAAACCCACAGAAATGTGCAGTGCGTATGAGCGTATCACAGAGCTCCACAGCAATAAAACCCACAGAAATGTGCACTGTGGCACTGTGTATGAGCGTATCACAGAGCTGCACAGCAATAAAATCCAACAGAAATGTGCAGTATGTATGAGCGTATCACAGAGCTCCACAGCAATAAAACCCACAGAAATGTGCAGTATGTATGAGCGTATCACAGAGCTCCACAGCAATAAACCCCACAGAAATGTGCAGTGTGTATGAGTGTATCACAGAGCTGCACAGCAGTAAAACCCACAGAAATGTTCACTGTGGCACTGTGTATGAATGTATCACAAAGCTGCACAGCAGTAAAACTCACAGCAATGTGCAGTGTGTATGAGTGTATCACAGAGCTGCACAGCAATAAAACCCACAGACGTGCACTGTGGCACTGTGTATGAAAGTATCACAGCTGCACAGCAATAAAACTCACAGCAATGTGCAGTGTGTATGAGTATCACAGAGCTGCACAGCAATAAAACCCACATAAATGTGCAGTGTGTATGAGTGTATCACAGAGCTGCACAGCAATAAAACCCACAGAAATGTGCACTGTGGCACTGTGTATGAACGTATCACAGCTGCACAGCAATAAAACTCACAGCAATGTGCAGTGTGTATGAGCGTATCACTGAGCTGCACTGCGTATGAGTATATCACAGAGCTGCACTGCGTATGAGTGTATCACAGAGCTGCACAGAAATAAAACCCACAGAAATGTGCAGTGTGTATGAGGGTATCACAGAGCAACACAGCAATAAAACCTAATTTCACCCCAAACCCCCTCTTTTAATTTCATTAAAGCCCCCTCTTCATTTCATTAACACCCCCCTCTTCATTTCATCCCTTCTTCATTTCATTAACACCCCTCTTCAGTTCATTAACCTCTTCATTTCATTAACACACCCCCCTCTTCATTTCATCCCTTCTTCATTTCATTAACACACCCCTCTTCATTTCATTAACCTCTTCATTTCATTAACACACCCCTCTTCATTTCATTAACCTCTTCATTTCATTAACACACCCCTCTTCATTTCATTAACCTCTTCATTTCATTAACACACCAACCTCTTCATTTCATTAACCTCTTCATTTCATTAACACACCCCCTCTTCATTTCATCCTTCTTCATTTCATTAACACACCCCCCTCTTCATTTCATTAACCTCTTCATTTCATTAACACACCCCTCTTCATTTCATTAACCTCTTCATTTCATTAACACACCCCCCTCTTCATTTCATTAACCTCTTCATTTCATTAACACACCCCCCTCTTCAGTTCATTAACCTCTTCATTTCATTACCAGTACCCTCTCTAAATCCCCCCGTTCAATTCACCTGGGGGCTGGGTCCTGCGTGCCACCTCTCTCCTCCACCCGGCATCTGCATGTGGTGGAACGCTGGGAGGAAGTGAAGTTATATGATCACTTCCTGCCAGCGCCACAGAGCACAGTAGCAGGCTGAAGGGCATGATGAGAGGTCTTCAAGTGGCAGCGCTCGGCGACCGGGGATTCAGAGTAGACATCGGCGACCGCGGACAGTGCGTCCCGCGGTGCGGCCCGTCACAATGAGTGGGGGGGCCGCCCCCTGGAAAGGGCCACCCTAGGCCTTGTCGGCCCAGGCCAAAATACACCGCTGAATGCATCTGATAAACCGCCGAACGCTGACGAAAAATCCCTGAACGCATCCGATAAACTACCGAACACAGCCAATGATCCGCCGAACAGACCGCCGAAAAAAGACTACCAGCTGCCAAACAGGTGCAAAACTCCCCCCAAAAAAACAAAAAAAACCTACAATTTGTAGATGACATTTTTGAACAAAAATAATGCATGAAAATAATATATAAGATTATGAATAGCAATAAAAGGTCTGTTACAGAATTTTAAAAAAAACGCCATAAAACAAAAATCAGAATCAAAAAGTTTGCCCAAAAAAATCCAGGAAAATGCCTAGAAAATTCTAAAAATAAATTAATAAAAATACTTTTTGCAAAAGAATAAACGGTTGAATAAACCGGGGATTCTTTTTACATTGAAGCCTATGGGATTCGCCGAATGAAAACAGAACAGCAGCGCATTTCGGCAACATCACTGCTGTTCGGTGTCTCTGAATAGATTAACCATTGCTTCTCTATGGGGGATTTCACTGCCGTCAAACAGCACCATATTTCGATGGCAGTTCGCCGACATTTGATGAATTGTCAACTTTCTGAATAGCTGAATTGCCACGAAATTGCACCATGCGTGGCTAATTCACTGTTCGGTGCAATTCGGTGGCCAATTCACCAGTCTCTAGTGTATTAACTGCAAAGACTTGAGGGAAGACTTAAACTGGACAAAATTACTGTGAAAACCAGAGAAACTCACTGAAGTCACTAGAAGAGGACGCCCCTTATCCCCTCTACAGATATCTTCCTTTTACTTTACACTCCATTTGTTTGCTTTTATGTGTTGCTTCTTTTTTCCTTTCATTCTCGTAGTGTAGTATTTCACAACTTTTTTTCTCCATTTACCCCCTCTCTTCGATTTCACCGGCTGGATGGAGTAGAGGTAACATCACTTCTCTATAAACGTGGAGAACCAGGTTCGAATCCTGGCCAGAGCACCTCTCCAGTAAGTGTCCTGGGGCGACACACCTAACGGTACATACTTGCCTGCACACACAATGGGCCCTATTACATTCTTAACGCAAAAACGCACGCTAAACACGTGTTTTTTTTGCACAAAGCTTTAAACGTTAACGCACGAAAATCACCGCTGGAATTACATTCTTCGCCCATTTTTTCATCCGTCTGGAAATTGCGCTCGTAAAACCGACGCGCAAAAATGTGCGCAAAGTACCGTTGCGCGCAGAAATCTGTGAGCGCAATGTCATTTTTAACGCGAGTCCGTCATTCTGTGCGGACTGCGCTCAACAGACGTACGTTCTGACGGAAGACAAGGCAGTGGCCGCCATTTTTGACGGATCTAGTAAAAAAAAATGTGCGCATCGACGTTCTCCGTTGTGAATCCGCAGTTTGGTACGGTCAGGTTGTTACGATTTGCCGTTACCACCAGCTTTTCAAAGACGTTAAAATTAAACGTCCGTTAAATTTTGCGCTAAGATTGTAATACCATGCGCGCACCAGCGCACAAACGCATTTGCGCTCACAATGTCAAGTGTAGGATGTGCGCACTAAATTGCGCTCGCAAAGGGTTCGCGCAGGGTCACGCGCGTTAGACGTTAACGTGCGTAATACGACGTTCAGCGCAAAGAGGGTTTTGCCCCTCGCGCTAATGCGTTTTTCTGCGCATGCACAATTGTGCGCGAAGAATGTAATAGGGCCCAATATCGGCTGTGGAGTCCAGTGGTAACATCTCTGCTCTTTGATCATGGAGAAGCAAGTCAAAGTCATCCATCCAATACAACCGTGGAGAAGTCTTGACTTTACGAGAAGCGGGTTCAACCTAACCACCAGGTCGCTGCTCTACAATCATGGAAAGACGACTCGATCCCACTCAGAAGACGCCACCAGTGAGTGTCCTTGGCCAAGACACCTAACGATATGGACGCGCCTACCTCACAAAATACTTGTACATCTCATAGATTGTAAGTTCCCTTGGGAAGAGGGTCCCTGAACCAGCTCATCATCCATGTGTGGTATTCTAATGGATCAAGCCCTTGTAAAGCGCTGCGGAATATGTGGCGCCATATAAATAAAGGATAATAATTCCGTGTTATCAGTTAAATTGTGTCCCTTTGCTTTCCAGATTTTCTGTAAATTTGTCCTGGTCCGTCCCCCCCCCCGGACACAGAGTTAGAATGTTAATGCCCCTCTGTTATTCTTCTACATTGTGGGTCAGTGACCTTGGTCCTCCAGATGTTTTGGAACTACATCTCCCTTGATTCTCTACCATTCATCAGGTTGGCTGAGCCTCGAGGGAAATGGAGTTCCAAAACAAGTGGAAGGCCAAGGTTGAGCACCCAATGATGTAAGTGCATTTCAGTAGAAAGAAAAAAAAAATCATATTTGAATTTTGCTCCAAAATTCATTTTTAAATAAAACCTATTTTAACTCTTGAGCATTGGGTTACTTTTGTTTTAACCCTTTCACTGCTGAGCCATTTCACCCCCCCCCCCCCCCATGAGCTGAGCTCATTATTTTTTGCTCATCACATGTAAACACTATTTGAAGTCATGTTTTATTGTAGGACCCAGACAAATTATATATTGTTTTTTTTTTCCAGTGGATTCAGCCGATTACAAATATATCATTACTATCAGGTCTATTCAAAGAAAGGTGAAACTCAGGAGAAGTGAAAATTTTAGGTCAAAACAGCCAAACCAGAAAAATTCTCCCATTTATCTCACTTTCCAAATCGGCTATTTGAACTAGATTGTTCTCTTCTCCTGCCAGTTCTCCAGAGTTTCCCCTTTCTCTGATTAGACCTGTATGTGTATATATCATGTCAGAATGCTGTAACAAATAATGTCAAAAGTGTAAATTTTCTTTCCATATTTTATCATCCAAACCTTTGTGGCTATAGGGGCTATTCAGAGAGCACTGAAAAGTCACCGACATGAGGGACTCAAATTTCCCGACTCTGTGTTAAGTTCAGCATTCACCGCAAGGACCCTGGAGTGCAGGGAACAGACCTGAAAAACCGCCCGAAGAATTTGCGAAAAAATCTGCGGAAACGAAATTTCGGATCGATCCGATAACCGCCGCAAAAATCCTGAACGCACCCAATGATCTACCGCAAACTCGCCGAACGTGTCCGAAAAAGGCTACCGCCCGCCAAACACAGCGCCATCCAGCTGCCGGAAAAAGCCGACAAGCCAATGAACAGGGTAATAAAAACCAAAACGATTGAAATTATCCAATTAGTCAAAAGTGTCAAAATTGAAACGGTGTTTGCAAAAAAACTACTGAACCAAAATGTCTGTAATTTACATATAAGATCCAATGAATGATAATAAAAAGGGCTGATACAGAAAAAACGCTATTTAAATATAAATAATGATTTTTTTTCCGCTAAAAGATCTTAAAAAAATCAGTAAATAAAGAGACTTTTCGCTGCAGATTAAAAGAATAAACGGTTTATTAGATATTGAATAAAAATGGGAATATTTCTAACATGAAACCTATGGGGTTGACCTGATTAAGCCTGCCGAATGAAACCACCGAACATCAGGGTATTTCTCTGACATTTCTCTGCTGTTTGGTGTCTGTGAATAGATTAACCACTTGGCTGCTATGGATGCGCTGAGCGCGTCCAGCCAAGTGGTTCTCCTGTGCTATGGACGCGCTGAGCGCGTCCATGCACAGGAGGCAGCAATCGGCCGGATTCCAGACGATTGCTGCGCCCCCCCGGTGTGGGCTGACATCCTGGATGTCAGCCCAGCACTCCGGGACCCCGGCGGGGCCATTAGATGTCATTGCGGCGGCGCAATGACATCTAATTCAGGCGCCCCCCCTGCGTGTGCGGAGGAGGCGCCTGAAAGGGAGGGGGGAGGTCCTTCGGACCTCTCTCCCTCCCGATCGCCGGGGGCCACAGGGTTAAGGCAGGCACTGTTTGGAAGGGCACAGCCTGCCCTTCCAGACGGTGGCTAACATTAACCCCTGGGGAGCGGGATCACGATTCGGCGCTGAAAAGCGCCAGATCATGATCCTCTCCCGGAGCTGGCCAACATCTTGGATGTCGACCAAGCCTCCGGGAACTCCCCCTGAGGACTGGCGTCATGATGCATAGCACGATGACGCCAGTCCTGGAGTTAACCCCTAGCTGCCAGCAATGGTGGAGATAGGGGGTTCCAATGAAACTCCCCATCCGTGGCAGCTAGGGGTTATCGTTGGATCAGCCAGAGCATGGCCTTTCCAATGATACCAAACATGACCATGTAAAAAGTTTTTTTTTTAAAAAAAATAATAATTAAAAATAAAAAATATTTAAAAAAAAAATAAACAAGTTTTTTTTGTTTTTGTTTTGTTAATGCAGCAATATTGTTCCCATTTCAATTATATTGTGAACAATGATGCTGCACTAACGATTTTTGTATGCGGTGCGTTTGTTAAAAAGAGCGAAATTTTCCCCCAAAAAAATGTAACGAGTCACCATTTCTAATTTTTTTAACAAGTGCACCCCATAGAAAATATAACCGCAAACGATCGCATGTTAAAATGTGAAAAAAAAACCTTTACACATACAGGGTTATCCAAAGAGATTCGAAAAGTCACCGCACGTTCGGTGACTCTTCGTTCTCTTCAATTCGGTTCCTTTTGCCGATTGCATTTCGGTGACCCTGCGGTGTATTCAGCAAACACCACAGGGTCCCCGAATTGCAGGGAAAAGCTGCCGAAAACCTGACGAAAACTAACCGAATGCACGCTGAAAACAGCAAAAAACATCTGGATTAACCTTCGAAGAAGCCGAACAGGAGCCGAAAAGGAGCCGAATCACACAGAGCCGAAGCAGCTGTGACGTAGAGGAGGCAGTGAATAAATTAGAAAAACCATTTGTATGAATCTGGGAAAATGAAACGCTGTTTGCAAAGAAACTACTGAGCGAAAATGTCTGAAATTTTCACAGGAGGTCCAGGGAATGATAATAAAGAGGGCTGTTACAGAAAAAATAAGTAAACTGAAAAAAAATCCAAAAAAAAATCGGACTTTTAAAAAAAATTAAAAAAAAAAAGAAAAATGCTTAAAGTATCCTAAAAAATCTATAAATAAAGAGACTTTTTGCTGCAGAATTTTATAATGAACGGTTTATTAGATATTGAATTAAAACGGGAATATTTTTAACATTGAAGCCTATGGGATTCTCCTGAATAAATTTGCCGAATTAAACCACCGAATGACAGGACATTAGGGGAACCTTTCACTGCTGGTTTGTGTTCTCTGAATAGCCGAAGCATTGCTTCTCTATGGGGATTTCACTGCCCTCGAACAGGCACCGAACAGGCACCGTATGTGCAGGCAATTCGCCAGGATTTGGCGAACTGCCTGCTCTCTGTATAGCCGAATGGTCAAGAAAGGTAACCGAACACTGATTTTCAGCGTTCGGTTACCTTTCTCAAGCAATTCGGATCTCTTTGGATAACCCTGATAGTAAATTATTGAAAATTCAAATTTTATTGCATTTTTTGTTATAATATACAGAAAGGACATGACGTATACATATAATAATGACATATTATGAATCTGCCGAGTCTGACGGAAAGAACGATATATAATATGTCTGGGTCATATATCAAAATATGGCTTCAAAACGTGGTTAAAAATGATGAGGGAAAGTGGTAAAAATGAGCTCAGCACAGAGGTGTGAAAAGCCTCAGCAGCGAAAGGGTTAAACATTGCTTCTCTATGGGGGATTTCACTGCTGTCAAACAGGCACCTGGATTTCACTGGCAATTCACCAATATTTGGCGAACTGCCTGTTTTCTGAATAGGTGAATGTCCCCGAAATGTCACCGTACGGGGAAATTCCCTGTTTGGTGCAATGCAGTGGATGATTTGGCTCTTTTTGAATAAACATATGTATAACTCCTTAAGTTTAATGTCTGGTATCGATATTCCGAAGTTCCAGAGCATGGCCTTTCCAATGATATCACCATGTTAAAAGTAAAGAAAAAAAATTAAAATATAAATAAGAAAATAAAAAATAAATTTAAAAAAACAATTTTTTGTTTGTTTTATTAATGCAGCAATATTGGTCCCATTTCAATTATAATGTGAACAATGATGCCGCACTACTGATTTTTTTCAATGGGGGGTTTGCTAAAATTCACATAATCCCCCCCAAAAAAATGTCACGGGTTCCCATATCTAATTTTTTTAACAAGCGCACCCCGTAGAAAATATAACCGCAAACGCTAGCGTGATAAAATGTGAAAAAAAAACATTTACACGCTATAGATGATTGAAAATTCAAATTTCATTGCAATTTTTGTTGTAATATTCAGGCAGGACATGACGTATACATATAATAATGACATATTATGAATCTGCCGCGTCTGCCGGAAAGAACGATATATAATATGTCTGGGTCATATAATAAAATGTGACTTCAAATCACGTTTAAACATGATGAGCAAAACTGGTAAAAATGAGCTCAGCACACAGGGGTGAAATGGCTCAGCAGCGAAGGGGTTAAATTCCCTTTTAAACATTGTTTTATTTTTAACCCCTATTTGGAGGCTGGTTGACTTTTTCCGGAGGCATTCGGCAGCTGGTCGGAATCATTAGGCGTGTTTGCTGCTGAGTTCAGCGGTTTTTTGGATTGATTTCGTGTTTTTCGGACCAATTCGGCGTTTTTTCGGATCAATAGAGTTTCTTCAGATTATACAGTGTTTCTCGTATCAATTCGGCGGTGTTTCTGCAGTTTTTCCAATCGCTTCTGTGATTTACCGGATGCTTTTGCGGGTCGATTCGGCGCACTTCGGGGACCCTGTGGTGAATGCTGAATTCACTGCAGTGTCGGCGATTTGAGCTCTCTGAAGTGCGCCGAAAGAAAGAGCAATGGAATTTCGGTGCTCTTTAACCCCTCTGGTAATCCTAGCGCTAGTACTTACATGTTGAGATGCTACAATAGCAACTATGGAATAAATCCACCAAAGTGCCAAGGAAAAAGTTCTTCAAGGAGAAAAAGAATTCCGAACTGTATTATGGAAATGTAATAGCTAATTATGGCCAGCAGATGGCGCCTGATCTGCCTGTCAAATAACATATACAGGGTTATCCAAAGAGATTCGAATTGCTTGAGAAAGGTAACCGAACCCTGAAAATCAGCGTTCGGTTACCTTTCCTGGCCATTCGGCTATCCAGAGAGCAGGCAATAAGCCAAATCCTGTCGAATTGCCTGCACATACGGTGACTGTTCGGTCCCTGTTCGAGGGCAGTGAAATCCCCATGAAAAAGCACTGCTTCGGCTATTCAGAGAACACAAACCAGCAGTGAAAGGTTCCCCTAATGCCCTGCCATTCGGTGGTTTAATTCGGCAAATTTATTCAGGAGAATCCCATAGACTTCAATGTTAAAAATATTCCCGTTTTAATTCAATATCTAATAAACCGTTCATTATAAAATTCTGCAGCAAAAAGTCTCTTTATTTATAGATTTTTTAGGATACTTTAAGCATTTTTCTGAATTTTTTAAAAAAAAATTAAAAGTCCGATTTTTTTTTTTTTTTTTTTCAGTTTGCTTATTTTTTTTGTAACAGCCCTCTTTATTATCATTCCCTGGACCTCCTGTGAAAATTTCAGACATTTTCGCTCAGTAGTTTCTTTGCAAACAGCGTTTCATTTTCCCAGATTCATACAAATGGTTTTTCTAATTTATTCACTGCCTCCTCTATGTCACAGCTGCTTCGGCTCTGTGTGATTCGGCTCCTGTTCGGCTCCTGTTCGGCTCCTGTTCGGCTTTTTCGAAGGTTAATCCAGATGTTTTTGCTTGTTTTCAGCATGCATTCGGTTAGTTTTCGTCGGGTTTGCGGCAGCTTTTCCCTGCAATTCGGGGACCCTGTGCTCTTTGCTGAATACACCGCAGGGTCACCGAAATGCAATCGGCAAAAGGAACCGAATTGAAGAGAACGAAAAGTCACCGAACGTGCGGTGACTTTTCGAATCTCTTTGGATAACCCTGTTATTTTCAATGTATGGTTACTGCAAATCTGTTTTCCATAAACCCACTGGGTCCTGGAAGTTTTTTAACGGGGAGAAACTTGTCAGTGAAGGGATTAAGGAAAGTAGACACTTTAGACAGGCCATCCACTAGGTCCATAGTTGGACGACCGACTTGGCCATCCATCTACGGACAACTTTTTTAAACAATTGGGTCGTCCACGGCAAGTGACTATGAATGACCCAGAGCGACGAATGGTCAGACCGCCGTAGGCCACCGAACTGAAGAAAAAAAGAAAACCGTTGCCGATGACCACCAGACTAAGGATAGAAAAAAAAAACACCGCCAAAGACCGCTGGACTGCATGGAAAAAATAAACTGAACTATGCTATACTTCTAAGGCTGGGGGCAGACGAGCGTCATTGGAGAGCGGAAGGAACGTCCGTGAGAGTGGACTTTCCTTGCACTCGATACACATCTGGCCGCCTACTATGGAGAATCGCTCTTCGCAGCTGCAACAACACGTGTCCTAGTGCTTTGACAGGGAGGCTTGCTGCACGGAAGCAGCACGGCGGCTGTTGAGCGCGCAATTCGTGCACATGCAACAGGGTATGGCTGGCCCCGTCGCAGCGTTTCAATGCTGCGACGGACGCCAGAAGGCACGTCAGTCCAGAAGGCACGTCTGACGCCAGCCTATAATAGGTGTTTAAACAGAAAAAAAACCCTGCATTAAATATGTGTCTAAACAATAAAAAAAGTCCTTTTATAAAGAATAAAAAGGTCTGTTGGCAGAATATATCAGAAAAATAAATAAATAAAAAAGACTTTTTTGCTGAAAATGAAAAGAATAAACTTTTAATTAAAAAAAATGAAAACGAAATTATAATTTTACATCGAATCCTATAGGATTCGTCGATTTTTACATGTCGAACTGAACCGCTGAAAATTGGGGCATTTTTTTTTCATGTACGCTGTACAAGGTCATTTGTCTTCGTCCGACAAATCCCATTCAAATGGAAAAGATCGCTAGTCTGGTGTAGTCGCACAAAGTCGTCTGAAGTCGTCCGATGGAAGTCTGAGGCAGTGGAAGAGGGTTGATTCTCCTCTGTGTTGTGGAATTAGTCGAACGACTAGGAACGACTTGTTAGTCGCACAAACACGGACACAGTGGACGACCAGCTTTACTGATGTGCTCTGAACGCAGAACATGTGACTTTAACCCATTTACACCTGAAGTTCTACATGTAGGACGCATCTTCATTCGGAAATGTTATCTCAGAAGTAAATGGGTGATTACAGCAAAGTTATACCACCCTCATCTTTATATCTGTCACGTCCATCGTAGGAGATCCGACCCGGTGCCCGGCAGAACTGTCCTTGCTGCTCGCTGGCTGGGCGCCGAATGATGTACAGGCTCGTGCTGGTCATGTGGGTGGTCAGGGGGTGGGGCGCAGCATGAGGACGTGGTGCTGCCAGATTTAAAATCAGTCTACTCTGAAAATCGAAAATTTACAAGAAGGATACATTGAGATTTCTCATGTTTTACAAGAAGGATACATAGAGATTTCTCATGTTTTACAAGAAGGCTACATTGAGATTTCTCATGTTTTACAAGAAGGATACATAGAGATTTCTCATGTTTTACAAGAAGGCTACATTGAGATTTCTCATGTTTTACAAGAAGGATACATTGAGATTTCTCTGGTTTTACAAGAAGGATACATTGAGATTTCTCTGGTTTCCCGGGAAGGATACATTGAGATTTCTCTGGTTTTACAAGAAGGATACATTGAGATTTCTCTGGTTTTACAAGAAGGATACATTGAGATTTCTCTGGTTTCCCGGGTACCAAAATAAGAGCTGCGCTACGCCATGGCGGAGACCCCCAAAAAGAATCAATCACAAAACTGTATTGGTCTTTCTCAGAAGTCTAGCTTTCCTCGTTAAGCCAGATCTATTTATTAAAATACACAGAATTTATAGCCAATCAGTGTACAGATACATTACAACATCAAAGTTTAGCCACTCAGTTAACTTACTACCATATATGGTTCACGAGACCCTTTTCCCATCTTCCCGCTTCTGCGCACATTTTCCTGCACTGAACATAACAGGAAATCGGCCACAGCTCATATCCTATAGAAGGAACAACGGTCTATTCAGTATTGACACTAACAAAAATGGAGGGGGGGAATTTCACAGCCCATTTATAAGAACTGGCTTTTTAAGACTAAATATTTATTATATTTACAGGAAATTAAAATCTAACACCGGGAAGGATACATTGAGATTTCTCTGGTTTCCCGGGAAGGATACATTGAGATTTCTATGGATTTCCAGGAAGGATACATTGAGATTTCTCTGGTTTTACAAGAAGGATACATTGAGATTTCTCTGGTTTTACAAGAAGGATACATTGAGATTTCTCTGGTTTTACCAGAAGGATACATTGAGATTTCTCTGGTTTCCCGGGAAGGATACATTGAGATTTCTCTGGTTTCCGGTGAAGGATACATTGAGATTTCTCTGGTTTTACAAAAAGGATACATTGAGATTTCTCATGTTTTACAAGAAGGATACATTAAGATTTCTCATGTTTTACAAGAAGGATACATTGAGGTTTCTCATGTTTTACAAGAAGGATACATTGAGATTTCCTATGTTTTACAAGAAGGATACATTGAGATTTCTCTGGTTTTACAAGAAGGATACATTAAGATTTCTCATGTTTTACAAGAAGGATACATTGAGATTTCCTATGTTTTACAAGAAGGATACATTGAGATTTCCCATGTTTTACAAGAAGGATACATTGAGATTTCTCATGTTTTACAAGAAGAATACATTGAGATTTCTCTGGTTTTCCAGGAAGGATACATTGAGATGGGAATGATACAAAATTACAGAATCAGTGATATATCCGAAAAATATGATGTCCGAAATTACTGAAATGGAACCGAAATCAGGAATGGAACGAAAATTAATTTCGATTTTACACTTTTCTAGTCCATTCGAAAAGTTTTCGTTTCGGCTCGGAATATCGACCATTTTTCGTATTTTCGTGTCATTTTGCTCGTTTTTTGTATCGACTTTTCGTGATTTCGGAAATTTTCGTTTTTTCGGAACGTCTGTTCTCCTCGTTTCAAAGCAATAAATTTCGATTTGACACATTTCAAGTCCATTCGAAAATTCCGAAAATATTTCGTTTCGGCTCGGAAAACTTTTCGGATCTGCCATTTTCGCATCTAAAAATTTTCGGAAAATCGGCCGCATCCGAAAACACGAATCAGGAAATTTCGTGAAAATTCCGAAATTCCGAAACCCGAAACGCACATCCCTAGTTGCTAGCATTACCGACCATCCAAGGATTGGAGGGGTGAATAGTGTACTGTGTACAGGGACCAGTATCGTCGACCCAAGGGGGATCGGTGACAATATCAATCCATGTTTTATGGTATATATATTGATATATCTGTGTATATGTATTGGACCTGTGCCAGTATTAGAATTCAATACTTATCTCAATTTGGAATGCATAAATAAAAATAAACAGGGACCTTATTGTCTCCATTGTGTCCTTTGCAAATGTAATCGTTAGGTTCCGTCATAGAAAAAGCCAATTATTGAAAATAAAGGCTGTTTGTATTCCCTGGTGAGGATGAAGCAAATTGCAGGGTAACAATGGCGGCCACATAATGGTGACTTCTAATCGTGTTTTTTTTAAAGTGTCGACTGAATGTAAAAGGTATTTATAGTTGGTATTCAGCGCAGCAGATTAGCAAAGCCGACGCTGGGAGCAAAGTATTTATATTACGGAGCCAAATAAGCAGGAAAATAATATCCGCGCTTTTATCTTTATTTTACAGAAACGCGGCACCCACAAGGCACGATACAATAATTTGATATAAAGCAATACTACCGTCAGGGAACAAAACAGAAAAAAGAAAAAGAAAAATGGTTTAAACGCGTCCAATAATTGGGATTTTCAAATGAGAAAAAAAAAAAACCCTGACTATAAATACATAAATATAATGAATATAATAATCCCAGAAGTAAATAAATCTGAGAGTATTCACTCGCTAAGCACTTCAGCGATTCGAATCTTTACGGCTCGTTAGCTGGAGGAAAATAAAACGCAGGAGAAAATAAATAATTATATCAATCTAATTTTATTTTTTATCAGTTCTAATTCTCTTCTACTTAACCCCTTCTGTTCCGTGTATACACAATCAGCAGTAGCAGTAGATGCTAGACTTGTGCACTGATTTTTTGTTCGGTTCGTTCGGATTTTGTAAATTTTCGGTTCGGCTCGTTTCGGCCGATTTCCATTTCGGTTCGGTTCATTTTGTTTTTCTTATCGACTTTTTTTCGTGATTTCGGAAATTTTCGTGTTTTTCGGAACATCTGTTCTACTCGTTTCAAAGTGTCTATTCGTTTTGACGTACACTAATGGTTTTTCGGATCCGATATTTCTGTCGATACGATACGATTTCTCATGTTTTACAAGAAGGATACATTGAGATTTCTCTGGTTTCCCGGGAAGGATACATTGAGATTTCTCTGGTTTCACGGGAAAGATACATTGAGATTTCTCTGGTTTCCCGGGAAGGATACATTGAGATTTCTCTGGTTTCCCGGGAAGGATACATTGAGATTTCTCTGGTTTCACGGGAAAGATACATTGAGATTTCTCTGGTTTCCCGGGAAGGATACATTGAGATTTCTCATGTTTTACAAGAAGGATACATTGAGATTTCTCTGGTTTCCCGGGAAGGATACATTGAGATTTCTCTGGTTTCCCGGGAAAGATACATTGAGATTTCTCTGGTTTCCCGGGAAGGATACATTGAGATTTCTCATGTTTTACAAGAAGGATACATTGAGATTTCTCATGTTTTACAAGAAGGATACATTGAGATTTCTCTGGTTTTACCAGAAGGATACATTGAGATTTCTCTGGTTTTACCAGAAGGATACATTGAGATTTCTCTGGTTTCCCGGGAAGGATACATTGAGATTTCTCTGGTTTCCCGGGAAGGATACATTGAGATTTCTCTGGTTTCCCGGGAAGGATACATTGAGATTTCTCTGGTTTCCCGGGAAGGATACATTGAGATTTCTCTGGTTTTACAAGAAGGATACATTGAGATTTCTCATGTTTTACAAGAAGGATACATTGAGATTTCTCATGTTTTACAAGAAGGATACATTGAGATTTCTCATGTTTTACAAGAAGAATACATTGAGATTTCTCTGGTTTTCCAGGAAGGATACATTGAGATTCTCTGGTTTTCTCTGGATTTCTCCAGGAAGGATACATTGAGATGGGAATGATACAAAATTACAGAATCAGTGATATAACCGAAAAATACGATGTCCGAAATTACTGAAATGGAACCGAAATCAGGAATGGAACGAAAATGAATTTCGATTTTACACTTTTCTAGTCCATTCGAAAACTCCGAAAAGTTTTTGTTTCGGCTCGGAAATTTGTTTGGATCTGCCGTTTTTGGATCCGAAAATTTTCAGAAAATCGGCCAAATCCGAATGCACGAATCGGGAAATTTCGTGAAAATTCCGAAATTCCGAAACCCGAAACGCACATCCCTAGTAGATACAGCAGCCCGCGATCATGATAACACCATCTGGGGTTATGTTGTATGATTGCAGATGAAATTCGTTTTGTTGCAAGCGAATTTCATTTGCATTGGGTCTCCAGTCCATGCCCCCAAGGTTTTTGCAACATGGTCATGATGCCCAAGGTGATAACACTTTTTAAAACCAGATGGGGAATGCCTCTAACTGACTTTTCCCCAACTGATCCTGCGCGGAGCTCAGACTCGCAGTAACTCCATATAGCCAGCAGATGGCTGACATCTCCCTGCCGCATAGGTTACTACAGTAAGGAATAGACTGGGAATATTCCCAAATATTTCTTACTGTGTAATTAATTAATTAATTAAAAATAATATTTTTTAAAAAACACTAGTTCCTGACAGTGGTTTGTTTTTTAACCCCTTAGTGACCGAGCGTTTTTACGATTGTCTGTCCGAAAGTGCCCGCTGCTGTTTTTACGTTTCTGCGCTGTTTGTGTTTAGGTCAAACTCCCCTCTTACTCGTTTACGGAACCCACACATATTATACACCGTTTTTCTCGCCATCAAATGGACTTTCTAAACATACCATTATTTTCATCATATCTTGTAATTTACTATAAAAAAATATGAAATTTAACTTTTTTTGGAATTTAATCCCCAAAATCCCCTACTAAATAGTTTGAAATTTTGTCCTGAGATTAGAAATACCCAATATTTACATGTTTTTGTTTTTTAACCCCTTCACTGCTGAGCAACTTCACTGCGCTGAGCTCATTTTGACCGTTTAATGCTCATCATGTTTAAACGTCAATTGAAGTCCTATTTTATTATAACCACAATTTTTTTTTTAAAAAACCCACTTTTTAAAAAAATCCACTTTTTTTATTATTATTATTATTTTTTCAGTTTACAACAAACCTAGTCATGTTCGGTATCATTGGAAAGGCCATGACCAGGCCTTACCAATGATACCAAACAAGGGATCCTTCTAGCTCCACTTGGCAGTTGGGGGATATCTGGCTGACTTACAACCATCGCACATATGGTGAAGATGTCAGCGGGTGGGGGGGTGATGCAGGGGCTTGGCTGACATCCAAGATGTCAGCCACTTCCAGCTGCGAATCGCGATCCGTCACCTAAGGGGTTAAAGAGAGGCACTGCTGAAAAAGGCAGACTCTGCCCTCTCCATCGGTGCCTTTTTTTTTCCCCTATGTTGAGCCATTTGGGAGGGAGAGGGCTCCCAAATTTCACATTCCCCACTGCAGGCGCCGGGGGCACCTGGCGATGACATCATCACGCATGGCGATAGAATCATCACGATGGCCAGGCCGCATAAATATGTGGGGCACCGTTCAAGCTTGCCAGACCATCGTGGGAGCCCAGCCAGAGAGGTGAGTATAGGCAGCGAGGGGGGTTGATGTACCATGACATACACAGTATGTCATTGGTTCTTAAGGGGAATTTTCCCCAGGACGTACTATGTTTGTCAGTGGTCCTTACGGGGTTAATCACTTGGTAGTGTAGAAAGTCATTGTAAATGGGTTTATGGGATTTTTGAACATATATGGACATTTTTCTGGTCAGTGTCCATACCAGTATTGAAAGCAAAATCTTCCTGGATGGTAAGGATGAAAACCACGAAGAGATGGCGAGGAAGGGTTGACTATTTCATCACAAAACATTGACTAATAAGGAATATTTGACTCGTTGAACCTCGAGGCCAATTATTTAAAGAATTTTTGAATTAAAAATTTTACGCAAGCCCGAAGCGGCCCGAACGTCTAAATCCTGCCTTCACCTACAGAAAAATAAAGCGCTGGGAACTCGCGAGTCCTGGCACAGAAAACAGACGAGGTTTAATCGACTTTAAATATTTCATTTCGCCTCTGCATCTTTTTCATTTGTTTTTTGCTTTTTTTTCCGTCTTTTTAATTAGAAAACATTTTATTCCGCGGCTCGACGCGGACGATTCAATAAAGAGTAAAGCGCTCGCTGCCAAAGCAATGTATTTTGGAGGATGAATTAATCAGGAAGACGGGGGCATTACACAATCACTATGTCTATCCCTACCAGCGAGCGCTCGGACTGGAAACCTGGTCGCTGACCGTAAACGCCGACGGAACTCAGAAACGACTGAGTTAGATCAGATTATAGTCGTTTAGCTCTCGAGAGAACCTTTTAAAAGGTCATTTCCATTAAACGACAAGAAAAAAAAAGAAGCTCTTTCCGTTATGTGCGTAAACCAAAACCCTCCTTTTATTGTGCTTTCTCTTTTGTAGTTGATGTTGCCGTCGTTGTGGTTCGGTGAATTTAATAATAAAAAAAAAAAAAAAAAACACAAAAACTCTAATCACCTTATAGGCTTCTAGTGTATAATAAAATGTTTTGTGCGGTCCTATTAGATTTTTTTTCCCATTTGTACTGTTATGTAATGCAATGCGCATTGGATTCCTGCTACAGGACATTTTTGCAGCTTTTGTTTTGCTCTGCAGATAAATAATTATTACCGTAGATACTCGAGTATAACGTGACCCGAATATAACGCGATGGATAGAGATTTATTATGGAAATGAGAGAATACTCAAGACTCGAATATAACGCGAGGAACAAAATTTTAAATTTTACCTTACCGGTAAACATTTAAGATCCTTCCAGGTTTTCTTAACACTGTCAGGCTCCCCCTCAGGCCAGGGTGCTCTGCTCTAGAATGATTGCAGTTGTTACTAAGTATAAAGCCGCCGGCCACCCGTTTTCTTTACTAACGATTAGACGGCCGGCGGAGGCGAGCGAGGTGAAAGATTGGCTTAAACCGAGCGTGCCCTCTGGCCATGATGGATCCCACCTCTCCCGAATCCAAGAGTTCCTGAAGTGTTTGCAATAGGGATGTGCGTTTCGGGTTTCGGAATTTCGGAATTTTCACGAAATTTCCTGATTCGTGTTTTCGGATGCGGCCGATTTTCCGAAAATTTTTAGATCCGAAAATGGCAGATCGGAAAAGTTTTCCGAGCCGAAACGAAATATTTTCGGAATTTTCGAATGTACTTGAAATGTGTCAAATCGAAATTTATTGCTTTGAAACGAGGAGAACAGACGTTCCGAAAAAACGAAAATTTTCGAAAATACGAAAAGTCGATACAAAAAAAGAGCTAAGTGACACGAAAATACGAAAAATGGTCGATATTCCGAAACCATTTACAATTCCGAAAAACGAAAATTTCCGAAAATACGAAAAGTCGATACAAAAACGAGCTAAGTGACAGGAAAATACGAAAAATGGTCGAACTTCCGAAAAAATGTACACGAAAAACCAGTCGAGCCGAACCGAATCGAAACAGAAATCGGTCGAAACGAGCCGAATCGAAAAGTTTAAAAATCCGAAAAATCGAATCGAATCGAACGGAAAAAAAAAAAACGTGCACAAGCCTAATTTGCAAGCGTCAGGGAGCCCGCATTCCCTTCAGCGAGACTACCAGAACTTCGGGGAGACTTGGGATCCAGAGCAAGGCAAGTTGTTTCCTTTTTTTTTTACACATAATACAGATGTCTCGAATATAACGAGACCCCTCCAATTTTAAGGTAAATTTTTGTCACCAAAGTCTAGCGTTATACTCGAGTATCTACATCTTACAAGGGGAACTGTTATTCTTTTTATTACAGGAATACGTAAACGAGCTTAACTGTGACAAACCATAGTTGTATCAATTAAAGGGACACTTTAGCCACCATGGCACCAATAACTTCTTTAGCTGGTTGTGACGGTAGTCGCATGAGGGGGTTATTCAGAGAGAACCGAAATGTCACTGACGTTTCGGTGCTCTCTCGTTCCCCGCACTTCCCAACCCTGCGGTGAATTCAGCATCCCGAAGTGCAGGGAAAATCTGCCGACAGCATCCGAAAATGCGCCGCAAAACCACCGCATTGAACGGAAAAACTGCAGAGAAAACACCAAACGCATCCGAAAAAACGGACCAATTGGCACAAAACTGGAGAAAACCCCCGAACGCATCCAAAAAAAGCCGAAGATCCGCCGAACACAGCGCCGACCAGCTGCCGGAAAAAGCTGACAAGTCGGCAAACGGGGTAAAAAAAACTAAACGATAGAAAGTTTCAAATCTTAAACGCGGTTTGCAAAATAACTACTGCATGAAAATGTCTGTAATTTACATATAAGATCTAATGAATAATAATAAAAAGGGCTGTTACAGAAAAAAGAAAAAAAACGCTATTAAAAAATAAATTGGATTTTTTTTCCCCGAAAAATGTCTAAAAAATCCTTAAAAAAGTTTAAAGAGACTTTTTGCTGCAGATTAAAATAATAAATGGTTTATTAGATTTTGGATAAAAACAGGGAATAGTTTTTACATTGAAACCAATGGGATTCGCCTGATTAAACCTGTCGAACGAAACCCCTAAACATCAGGGCCATAGGTGTGCGCATAGGGTGTGCCTGGTGTGCCCAGGCAGTAGCACACCCTAATGTTGGGTGAAGGGTTCATCTTTGACCCCCGACATAGATATTTTGGATGTTCCTTATCTGGCTCATGATAAATTACATGAACATTGACTGTATCACTTTATAAACATTGGATATTCCTAACCAGAAATAACTGTTCTGTACAAAATTATCCAAACATAGATATGTTATTAATAAATATTCCATCGGTGCACACCCTTAAGAAGTGGGCTGCACACGCCATTGATCAGGGCATTTCACTGACATTTCTCTGCTGTTTGGTGTCTCTGAATAGATTAACCATTACTTCTCTATGGGGATTTCACTGCCGTCGAACAGGCACCGTAGTTCACTGGCAATTCGCCAAAATTTGGTGAACTGCCTGCTTTTTTAATAGCCGAATCAGGCCAGGAAATTGCATCATATGAGGACATTCACTGTTCGGTGCAATTTCGGGCCAGTTCGGCTCTCTGAATACCCTGACAGTGTACATGGACCTAGAGATACTTTTTGGAGGTGTGGGACTATGGTTTTGGTGGGCCTGATGTATTATATTGTTTTCCAGCCCTCTCCTAAGACCACCCTGTACTTACAACTGTAGATACAGGGTGTTTGTGTTGTCTGTGCCCTACCCCACTTAAGTCTGTGCAGTATTATTCCCTGATGTTTTTATGCAGTGTCCTGTTGTAGATGCTGTGATGTTTCCCTTATGTGTAATCTATACTTAATCATTCCTTGGTTTCTCCATGCTTCTATCCAATCCCCCAAGACAAGGCTTAAACTAGATATCTCTGCCTCCTTCCCCATCCATTGTAACGCCAGGCCGTGTGTATGGGAGAGGGAAGTTATTAGGAGGCTATTCAGTATAGAAAAGCTTTTTGTTCTACCCATCACCCCTGTCTATGTTTTTTCAAGTGTAAACTCTAAGGGCAATATTCCAAACTTGGTGGTAACTTAACCAGAGCTGTTGTAAACTTAGCAACTCTATAGACTACAGTATAATGGCTCTGGTAAGTTTACAACAGCTCTGGTTAAGTTACCACCAACTTGGCATTAGAGCCCTAAGTAAAGTTACTCTAAGTTTTGTTTTCACCCTACAAGGAGCTCCGTCTATTGTCTGGGTAGATTCGGGCCAGAATCGGTACTCTTTCGGGATATCGGGATATTGATGGCGAGAAGGAGCCTTTCTGCTCGGGGATACCCATCCACAGTATTGACACCACGTTACACTGGTCAATGTCTGTCTCACTCTTCATCCCCATTGGATGTCTCTTGGCGCCGTGCCAGATATTCCAAGTGGAGGTCTCCCTTGCACCCCAAAGGCTGTCAATGAGCCACCTCCATGTTTTGGACGTGTCTCAAGTCAAAACAAATACAGTTGTCCGTTGATGCAAATTCAGGAGTCGGACAGTTTCACCAGATGACTCCACAATTTCTTTCATCTCAAAAAGCTGCATCCTTGTAGCTATCTCCAAGCTTCTGATAGTCAAACAAAGAGAGTGAACCTTCAACACAAAATCCTGATGAAAACATGAACAAAACGAGTGTTGATTGCTTGTGCTATTGCCAGGCAGTGGTTAGCTATTTACTTTAAAATGATGGGGAATCTTTACCCGTAGCAAAGGACAAATAGTGCTTTACTATCGCAATCCCTTTCCTCTGGCTGTTTATTGTATTGCTATTACGGAACTTACAAGTTAGTTTTTTGCATGCATGTTATCAATTTCTAGCCACCTATAGCACAGCAACGTCTTGTGTAGGTTGACTATTCGTAATAGGATTTCCACCTCCCTATCTCTGTCTGTTTGGCTTTATCATTTTCTTATTTTTTGTTTGTAGTGTCCATTAGTGTACATTTAATTAATAGTAATAAAGGTTATGTCATTTTAGCTTATCATTTTTTTCTTCAACCTCCTGAGGGCAATCCACTCCTTCCTGCTCTTCGATTCGTCTCCATATCCCATGTCTAGGATTGGAGTTGATGTTTGTTTTGATTTTGGGTGTGTCCTCCATCTTCATTTATTGGTTTTAGGTCATACATCATTAATTATTTAATTTCTGACTGATAAATAATTTTCAGTGAACATCATTTTGAATACCAGCACCAACAAAGTCCATGGAACGTACGTCTTGGTGGCAGCGAGGGACATTGAACATAGAAGATGACCAAGGAGTTATTATTGGCCCAGAACATTATTTTCCCTTGCCTCTGAAATGACCCGATTGCTTTGCATATTTGATTTAATCTCAACGCTCTGTTGTCCTCGGTCCAGTCTCGAAGAGAAGTGCTATTAGTCTACCACCTCTCATCTTGCAAAGTAGAAGGAGACATCAACTTGATCTGCCATCTATCCTAGGAAAGCACTAAAACCCTGTGTTTTCTTAAAATAATGATACTCTGTACAGACTTTGTGCCCTATGAAAGGCATCTCTGCTGAACTGGACTTGTGGAATCCACTTATTATGTTTGAAAGTTTTTCTGAAAGATCTATAAAAAGTAATAAACAAACTGCTCTTTAGAAGGGCTGTGAAGTACAGTAATTGCAGTCATGTCCTGTGCCTTACCTGTTCACTGGCGGCCGTCAGCGCCTTCCTCGCTGGCCGGCCCTCGAGTGAAGTTGTGGCCGATCTCAGTCATGGGTGGAGGTTGGTGCCCGGTGTGATGATGCAGCACCCATCAAGTTCAAATTGAGAAACCTGAGCCCTGGTTCCTTGCCCTGATGTAGTTTTCACTCCTCTCAGTGCGTACGTTGCATACATTTATCAGATAACCTGTGTATGACTTCTGGCTTGGCTTATGATTTCTCCTGGCTGTTAACCCCTTGGCTCCTGACTGACAATCTGCTCTGGTATAACGACCCCTGGCATTTGGCTGGCGATCCATTCTGTAATTACAACCTCTTCTGTCTGTTGTTCTGTTCTGTTCTGTTGGTGTATACCTCTGGTACTGTCTATGTTTATTTGAGGTTTCCCTGGGTTGCACAAACACAAGCATAATATGTGAGAAAAGATTGGATTAAGCCAAAACAGTCATCATATGCAACTCATAATGAGGGATAAAAAGCTCTATTTTGGAGACCTGTGTGTGCACCCTATATTAATATCCTACATAATATAATTATAATTAAGTAGGATCAAGACTCTGCCCGGCTTTGTACAGTCTAGAAGGGAAATATTAATTAGTCTACGAGCTGTCCAACTTGCACAGCGTACATCGTATATTATCTTCTTATATACTTAGAATTAAGTGGGATTGACAATAGGGATATAGAAATGTCACTAAGAACGGACATTTGTGAGTTTGATCATAAGAAAAAGAGGGGAGAGTATCAGGATTTAAGACGCTTAAGCACCAGAGGGCCAATTAGGAAAAAGAGAATATGTATTATTACCTGTGGATACCGCCAAGGCCAAGGAGGACAGCAACATCCATGTCCCTCCAGAGAGTTGGGATAATAATCTGGCCAACAGAGGAGTTGGACACGTCTGAGATCAAGACTTCCTGCATGGAGAGTTTACCCCAGTCAAATGAATCGTTAAACACAGAGCATCCAGCAGTATACCATACAGTTATGACAAAGATGAACTGTTGAGGGAATGCCTGTCACACTGACCCGTAACTTGTACCATCGTGGGAACTTGGTTCAAAGAGGGATGTAGTCCTTGAGGCAGGTTAGCTGCTGGCTTAATACAGCACATATAAACAATGCAGATTCTGGACAGGAAATAAACAAGACTGTAACACGAGGGACAGGAGGGCAATGAAGAAAACTAAAGGAATCCCTAAGCTGGGGAAGGTCCTTAATAATGGCCTTCTTACTAATGAAAATCTAGCAAAGAATAACAGAGTCAGGAGAAGAGGAAGAGCGTGGGTTAACAAGACAAATAGACAGGAAATCCTAAACTGAAGAGAGGTCCTTAAACTGGCCACTATGCAAAAATAACTAAGGAGAATAGAATACATAAAACAAGAAAAAAGAAACATGCAAGAATAGTCAGGACTAGAGCCGGGGATACAGAGCCAGGAGGAATGTCAGACTCACAGAGGTTGGCAACAGATCAGTAAATATAGGTACAGGGAACAGGCAGAATGGGTAGTCAAAGAAAGCTGAGGTCAATACCAGAGAAAATAAATAAAGAATGTTTGCAGCAACACAGGAACTAGGACTAGAACACACAGGACCTGAAGTCACCACTTGAACTCATGCCAGATCAATGACCCCTGTGCTGCTGGTATTTAAATAGGGAACAGGTCTGGTTAATTGGGACATGTGACCCCAGACCTGAAGAGCACAGCAGAACCCAGGAGCAGCATAAGGCAGAATAGCCAAACCCAGACAGGGAAGAGCAGACCTGGATCCTTCTCACCACCAGGGGGCACGGCTGAAACCAGTGGAAACGTGACAATGCCTAAAGAAAAAAAAACTGCATTCTGAAAATGATAATTTGTTAGAAGATTTCAACATTTTTATAGATACTATATATATGAGAAAAAATCTCAATGCCAAAGGCATATGGGAGCGAATAGGTTATAAGAACAATAGATATCAATCACAAATATCTAAATGGCATCAGCGATAATGATCAATACAGCAAAGTAATCTATGATTATAGAGGCAATAAAATAGTGGAAATCTGCTTCATAGATACGTTCTTTTAAAGGTCATCAATTCTTGTGGAACAGAAGCAAAAGGGACCATCGCGCAATATATACTGCACCAAAAGATAGTATAGCACACCGAAACTTTTGGAATATCACTCATAAGAGTGGAGTCTTCAAGACACTAGTTGTAAGCCTCCGAGCCTCTTTTGGGGGCTCCTCCCTCAAACGGTTCTTGATTGTGGGTAATTCAAATTGGGTTTTGCAGATGTGATCTCAAATAAATAGACAGACATATAGTACAGTCCTGCCACATATGCGAAAAATTAGGAAATAAAAAAGACACACTCACGTGCCACAGCGCCTCTTGCCTAGGTGGCTCGGTAAGATCGTTTTGGACCTCTTAGGGTTTGAGGGAGTCCCACCTCGTCTCTCCCGATATGGTCCGTATCCTGCTGGACTCAGGGTGTATACTCTTGGGTGGAAAGAGCAGACTGAGTGTGCATGGAGTAAGAAATTTATTTCATTATAAACAAATAAAAACGGGCATGTTTCTGTCCCAGAATTCTTCGTGTGCAATAGAGGCCAGGGAATCATGGGAGTTGCAGTTTACCAGCAGTTTGGGGGGACGCGGCAGAGTTTGTTGATTCCATTTTCCACTCGTGAAATTAGAAAACATGTAGGTGATGGGCTTTGTGCCTGAATAAGTGATGCAATATTGCCAATAAAATGCCTTTAAGAGCAGCGCTGTCATGTAGAGTCAATTAAGTTCTATTGTGCAACGAGCCGTCCCATGAGAACAATAAATTGTCAGCCTTTTGCAACAACACAGAAGAAAGCCAGTATTGTTACGGTTTGCCTTTACGAGCAAAGTTTAAAACTAAAAATATATGTATTTATTTCAAAAATACCCAAAATGTGTTAACTCAATTTTGCGTTGTAAGTCAATAAATACCAAAATGAGCATAAAATATTCCTTTTGCACACTCTTTTAATGCACAATTAGTGTGCCCCCTGTGGACAAATGAAATTCTCAACCATTTTTTTTACTCTAAAGGAGCTGAAAGAAGCAGCCCCCACCCTCACTCTAGCAGAAAGCACAACAAACTTTACTTACACACACAGGCAGGGTTATCCAAAGAGATCCGAATTGCTTGAGAAAGGTAACCGAACGCTGAAAATCAGTGTTCGGTTACCTTTCCTGACCATTCGGCTATCCAGAGAGTAGGCAATTCGCCAAATCCTGGCGAATTGCCTGAACATACGGTGCCTGTTCGGTGCCTATTCGAGGGCAGTGAAATCCCCATGAAAAAGCAATGCTTCGGCTATTCAGAGAACACAAACCAGCAGTGAAAGGTTCCCCTAATGCCCTGCCATTCGGTGGTTTAATTCGGCAAATTTATTCAGGAGAATCCCATAGGCTTCAATGTGAAAAATATTCCCGTTTTAATTCAATATCTAATAAACCGTTCATTATAAAATTCTGCAGCAAAAAGTCTCTTTATTTATAGATTTTTTAGGATACTTTAAGCATTTTTCTGATTTTTTTTTTTTTTTTCTAAAAGTCCGATTTTTTTTTTGATTTTTTTTCAGTTTACTTATTTTTTTTGTAACAGCCCTCTTTATTATCATTCCCTGGACCTCCTGTGAAAATTTCAGACATTTTCGCTCAGTAGTTTCTTTGCAAACAGCGTTTCATTTTCCCAGATTCATACAAATGGTTTTTCTAATTTATTCACTGCCTCCTCTACGTCACAGCTGATTCGGCTCTGTGTGATTCGGCTCATGTTCGGCTCCTGTTCGGCTCCTGTTTGGCTTTTTCGAAGGTTAATCCAGATGTTTTTGCTTGTTTTCAGCGTGCATTCGGTTAGTTTTCGTCAGGTTTTCGTCAGCTTTTACCTGCAATTCAGGGACCCTGTGGTGCTTGCTGAATACACCGCAGGGTCACCGAAATGGGATCGGCAAAAGGAACCGAATTGAAGAGAACGAAAAGTCACCGAACGTGCGGTGACTTTTCGAATCTCTTTGGATAACCCTGACAGAAAAAATTGCATCGCGCCCCTACTCACCAGAGCGGCTGCAACAGCCAGGAGTAACAACCCAGTTCATGTATAAAATATAGCAAGGAAAAAAGGTGTCATCGGCGCTTGTTTCTATACAATTCCATGTGCAACAATTCCATGTAGCCTACCCATTAACCCCTAAAATGCCATCAATCAAGGGAAAACATGAAATGTATACACTGTGAGGCATGTAGCCTACCTATTAACCCCTAAAATGCCATCAATCAAGCGAAAAAATAAAATGGATACTGTGAGGGATGAAGCCTGCCCCTTAACCTTTAATATACAACTAAACCAAAGCAAAAACTGACCGTTAACCCCTTCACTGCCGAGCCATTTCAACCCTGTGGGGAAAATTTTTTACGTTTTTATTTTATTATTTATGATTTTTATTTTGCACTGAATATGATCATGTTGGGTATCATTGGAAATGCCAGACTCTACCCAATGACACCTCGATTGACCATGTAGCACACACGGGGACGGAGATACAGCGGTCCCAAGGAGGTGAGAAAAGCTGGATGCTGATCCCAGGTGGGGGGAGCACAAGGGGGCAAGGAATACCCTGGGGGGGCCAATGCCCCCCCATTGCCCCTCTGTAGAGACTTCTATGGTCTGCATCACATTTGCTGCATCTGACACAAAGACCATGTCTGCCTGTATGTAGGGATGAGCTGTTCGGTTTGATCTGTTCGGAGTTCGCATCGAACATCGGCCGTTCGACAGTTCGCGAACTTCGAACTTTTTGGGACGTTCGCCAAAAGTTTGAAAAAAAACCAAAATTGAATAAAGGATAAAAAATGCTTAAAAGATAATAAAAAATCTAGAAATAAAGAGACTCTTTACTGCAGAATATTATAAGCAACGGTTTATTAGATATTGAATTAAAGCGGGAATATTTTTAACATTGAAGCCTATGGGATAAAACATTCTTGTTACTAAAACATCAGGCAGACACGGCCCTCTAATCAGGCACTGTACAGGGCAGCCTGCTGGGGTCTCCCAAGGATCCCCTTGAGGAGCATGCGGCCGGCCGGATGACAGAGCTGTGACTGTGTGGGCTAGCCGCCTGGGTGCATGCGGCAGAGACAGGCAGCGCAGGCAGGGCCGGTGCAAGCATTTTTGCCCACTCAGGTGAAAGTGCGTTTTGGTGCCTCCCCCACCTGTGCCATGCCAATCAGCATAGAGATGCATAATAATCTCTATCGCGAGTGTTTGGTGTGTTCACTGATGTTGGCACTGTGGCAATCTTATGATGTGCCTTTGTCACAGTGGCACCAGGCACAGCATAGAGTGGCAGAGGGCACCGGGCACAGCATAGATTGTAACAGTGCCAATCTATGCTTTTCCATCAATGCTGTGACTGGTGTCCCTCATGTGCCAATCTATGCTGTGCCTGTTGCCACTCCTATTCCACAGTGCCAATTTATGCAGTGTCTGGTGCCTCACCTTTGGCACTGTGCCAATCTATGCAGTGTCTGGTGCCTCTCCTTTGGCACTGTGCCAATCTATGCAGTGTCTGGTGCCTCTCCTTTGGCATTGTGCCAAATGAGGCACACCAGGCACTGCATAGATTGGCACTGTGGCACAGGAGGAGAGGCACCAGGCACACTATAGATTGGCACTGTGGAATAGGAGGGGCACCAGGCACTGCATAGATTGGCACTGTGGCACAGGAGGAGAGGCACCAGGAACAGCATAGATTGGCACCTTAATTTATACTGTGCGTGGTGCCCATCATTGCTTTACCTGCAATAGGAAGACTTGCCAGTTGCCACAGCAGGAAAAATAAAAGCTGGAATTTTAAACTCTAAATATTAGGGGGGCTTAATGCAGCTAAAGTGCATTCTGTAATTAAAAGAGTTTCAATAAATTATACCAATTCTTCAAATGAAGTTATACCTGGCAACCTGAGGGCTCCCTTTTTTATGGCTGGTGAAAGAGATTATGTTTCAGTCTGATTAAAAGCTATGCATCTTCATGCGGATTAATTAAAAATCTAAAGGCTTCGTTTTCATATCATTAAATATAAATATGCATATGCTGCATTATAACACATACCAGGGCATTGGCAGGCAGCTGGCTGATGACAGACAGGAGTCGGACTCGGAGACGAGCAGAGGGGTCAGCAGCTGGATTTTCCAAATGTGGCAGGCCGGCTGGCTGATGGTGGTACTGGTACGGTGCCTGCTGCGGGAGACGAGGGGAAGAGCGGCTGGATTTTCTCATGCGGCATGCATTAATCCACTGACTCTTCCTTTCATACTGTGACCACACCTGCCAACACGCATGTGGTGTCACATGTAGGGACAGCGCTGCGCGCATGCGCCACCACTGCCTGCACGCTGTTAGCAAATAGTGCAGGCGTGTAGCGGCGTTGAAATTTACCGCCGGATGCCAAAATTTAAGTAGTTCCGCCGCAGCTGGCCCCTGTTCTGGGGGGGAACCCCCCTTTCCCAACCTGCAGACGCCCATGTGGGGGTGGGACCAGTCGAATCGTCGCCATCTAGTTGGAGCCAGTCGAAGATAATCACAGCCTGCGCACACTTTCAAGTTAGAGTCAAGGAGTAAGGCTGCGGATGGCATGCCCTGCTGCCTGTGCTGACGCATCATTGTTGGGGCCGGCCGATTCTCCGCCATCTTGGTGGAGACCAAGATAGCGGCAGACAACGAGGCAGCACAGTTTTTTTATGATCTCCGAATCCCGGGGGTCACCGGTAATTTTTCCGCCCCCTCACCCTGGCAGCAGGCCAGCGCCCCAGGCGGCCGCCTGTGTTGCCTTACATTAGCGCCGGCCCTGAGCGCAGGGAGGGAGCAACTGCACCTGCGGCCACGGCAGACCCCCCCCACAACCAGGATCCAGGGAGCCCCCACTAACCACCAGGCTAAGGTAAGGTGACACATTTCTAAAAAAAACCCGAGGACATTTTTAAATGTCTGCGGGAACATAAAATAAAACCTTTTTTTTCTTTCTCTACCTGGCTGAATGTATTTAATTATACAGTTGTGTTCAAAATTATTCAACCCCCAATGCTGTAAAGGGTTTTAGGGAATTTAGTGTACATTTGTAATTGTATTCAGAATGAAATCCTACAAGGACTTTTTAAAGAACCATATGCAACTAAAATGACATCAATTGGTTTTGTAATACAGTAGTAAATGTTTCTTTTGTGAATTCTTCATTGACACAATTATTCAACCCCTTAAAGACTACCACTCTGAAGAACAGAGGTTCATTCAAGTGTTTTCAATCAGGTATTGAGAACACCTGTGGATGTCACGGAGCAGCAATAAAGCATAATAAGCACCAATTAGGCAGCTTTAAAATGACTGTGATACTCAGCTCCTTCTAGACATTTACTGGTGTGGTTACAAACATGGTGAAGTCAAGAGAATGGTCCAGGAAGACAAGAGAAGAGGTGATTACTCTTCACAGGAAGGGCAATGGCTATAAGAAGATTGCAAAGATGTTAAACATACCAAGAGAGACCATAGGAAGCATCATTCGCAAATTCAAGGCAAAGGGCACTGTTGAAACGCTACCTGGTCGTGGCAGAAAGAAGATGCTGACTTCGAGTACTGTGCGCTACCTGAAGCGTAGAGTGGAGAAAAGTCCCCGTGTGACTGCTGAGGAACTGAGAAAAGATTTGTCAGATGTGGGTACTGAAGTTTCAGCTCAGACAATACGGCGCACACTGCGTAATGAAGGCCTCCATGCCAGAACTCCCAGGTGCACCCCCTTGCTGTCTCCAAAGAATAAGAAGAGTCGACTGCAGTATGCCAAAAGTCATGTGGACAAACCACAGAAGTTTGGGATAGTGTTCTGTGGACTGATGAAACAAAATTAGAACTGTTTGGGCCCATGGATCAACGCTATGTTTGGAGGAGGAAGAACAAGGCCTATGAAGAAAAGAACACCTTGCCTACTGTGAAGCATGGCGGGGGGTCAATCATGCTTTGGGGCTGTTTTGCTTCTGCAGGTACAGGGAAGCTTCAGCATGTGCAAGGTACCATGAATTCTCTTCAGTACCAGGAGATATTGGATGACAATGTGATGCAGTCCGTCACAAACCTGAGGCTTGGGAGACGTTGGACCTTTCAACAGGACAATGATCCCAAGCATACCTCCAAGTCCACTAGAGCATGGTTGCAGATTAAAGGCTGGAACATTTTGGAGTGGCCATCGCAGTCACCTGACTTAAATCCGATTGAGAACCTCTGGTGGGACTTAAGAAAGCAGTTGCAGTGCGCAAGCCTAAGAATGTGACTGAACTGGAGGCTTTTGCCCATGACGAATGGGCGAAGATACCCGTAGATCGCTGCAAGACACTTGTGTCAAGCTATGCTTCACGTTTAAAAGCTGTTATAACTGTAAAAGGATGTTGTACTAAGTACTAAGATTGAATGTCACTTGGGGGTTGAATAAAACTGATAATGATGTGAGCACAGAAAAGACATTTGTGGTTATTTCATTATAAATGTTATGTATATTTGTCTGACCTACACGTGCCTCTTTGATTTAATTGTAAGCAAGATGACTGAATGATCAAAATCAATGTCAAACTGGCCAAAACACTCAATTTCAGTGGGGGTTGAATAATTTTGAACACAACTGTATATATTAGATACATTCAGCCAGGTAGAGGGGGGGGGGTGGCATGTGGGCTGCGCGGGGTCTCAGGCAGTGTTTTTTTTTGTGTGTATATGTTTAGCAAATTTATAGTGAAAGGTAAGGGCAGGTATGATATATATATATATATATATATATATATGAGAGAGATTAGATATATATCTATATTCTTATAAATATATATTTCCAGACTTGTATTACACACACATTTTGGCAACTAATTGCCCCCCCCCCATTTGGCTGATCCCTCCAGAAGAAATGTTGAACCAGATAGAGCAGAGAATAATATATATATTCTCTGCTCTGTCAGGTTCAACATTTCTTCTGGAGGGATCAGCCAAATGGGGGGAGGGCAATTAGTTGAGATTGTCCACATGCCACCCCCCATGTGTGTATATGTATATATGGTCTGAGGTCTGTGGGTGGGTGTATATCAGGGCTCGAGTCGAGCGGGAACGCGCAGGAACGGCGTCCCCGCACTTCTCCCACAGCGGGAACGCAGCGTTCCCGCTGTGGCCCGAGCCCGAACGCCGCCGCTGCACATTGCCGGCGGCCACGTGCTTCCTGTTACAACGGCCGGTGACAGGAGGTGGAGCCGCTCGCCTGGCTGTTTCATAGATCCCAGGCGAGCGGCTGCACTTCCTGTCAGTGGCCGCTGAAGCAGGAAGCACGTGGCCACCGGCAGAGGAGCAGCAAAGGTGAGCTGGGCTGGGGGCAGTATCCATGAGACCTGGGGGGGCAGTATCCATGAGACCTGAGGGGGGCAGTATCCATGAGACCTGGGGGGGCAGTATCCATGAGACCTGGGGGGGCAGTATCCATGAGACCTGGGGGGGCAGTATCCATGAGACCTGGGGGGGCAGTATCCATGAGACGGGGGGGCAGTATCCATGAGACCTGGGGGGCAGTATCCATGAGACCTGGGGGGGCAATATCCATGAGACCTGGGGGGGGCATATCCATGAGACCTGGGGCATATCCATGAGACCTGGGGGGGGCATATCCATGAGACCTGGGGCATATCCATGAGACCTGGGGGGGCAATATCCATGAGACCTGGGGCATATCCATGAGACCTGGGGCATATCCATGAGACCTGGGGGGGGCATATCCATGAGACCTGGGGCATATCCATGAGACCTGGGGGGGCAATATCCATGAGACCTGGGGGGGGCATATCCATGAGACCGGGGGGGGCATATCCATGAGACCTGGGGGGCAATATCCATGAGACCTGGGGCATATCCATGAGACCTGGGGGCAGTATCCATGAGACCTGGGGGGGCAATATCCATGAGACCTGGGGGGGCAATATCCATGAGACCTGGGGGGGCAGTATCCATGAGACCTGGGGGCAGTATACATGAGACCTGGGGGCAATATCCATGAGACCTGGGGAATATCCATGAGACCTGGGGGCAGTATCCACGAGACCTGGGGGCAGTATCCATGAGACCTGGGGGCAGTATCCATGAGACCTGGGGCATATCCAGGAGACCTGGGGGCAATATCCATGAGACCTGGGGTCAATATCCATGAGACCTGGGGGCAGTATCCATGAGACCTGGGGGCAGTATCCAAGAGACCTGGGGCATATCCATGAGACCTGGGGCATATCCATGAGAGCTGGGGGCATATCCATGAGACCTGGGGGCATTATCCATGAGAGCTGGGGGGGCATTATCCATGAGACCTGGGGCATATCCATGAGAGCTGGGGGCATTATCCATGAGAGCTGGGGGCATATCCATGAGACCTGGGGGCATTATCCATGAGAGCTGGGGGGGCATTATCCATGAGACCTGGGGCATATCCATGAGAGCTGGGGGCATTATCCATGAGAGCTGGGGGCATTATCCATGAGACCTGGGGGCATATCCATGAGACCTGGGGGCATTATCCATGAGAGCTGGGGGGGCATTATCCATGAGAGCTGGGGCAATATATACCCATATGAGCTGGGGCAATTATATCCATGTGAACTGGGGAAAATATATCCATATAACCAGTGCTGTGTATATTATTCTTGGGGTTCAGTGCTGTGTATGTTATTCTGGGGGCACAGCGCTGTGTATATTATTCTGGGGGCTCAGTGCTGTGTATGTTATTCTGGGGGTTCAGTGTTGTGTATATTATTCTGGGGGCTCAGTGCTGTGTATGTTATTCTGGGGGTTCAGTGTTGTGTATATTATTCCGGGGGTTCAGTGTTGTGTATATTATTCTGGGGGCTCAGTGCTGGGTATGTTATTCTGGGGGTTCAGCACTGTGTATATTATTCTGGGGGCTCAGCGCTGTGTATATTATTCTGGTGGCTCAGTGCTGTGTATATTATTCTGGGGCACAGTGTTGTGTATATTATTCTGGGGGCACAGTGTTGTGTATATTATTCTGGGGGTCTGTGCCTGTATATATATATATATATATATATATTATATATAAAATTCGTTAGTCCAGTTGCCACAATCACGAGTATACCTGTACGTAGTGATACCTTTCACTGATCAGTATAGTTTCCAGTTTACACTCTTGAAAGCTTGTCTTTTAAATGTAATGTTAACCCAATAAAAATGGTATCACCGGCGTCCGGCACGCACTGCTATACTCGTGATATATATATATATTTTCTTCAGGTAATGGGGGTTGTGGAATTCGTGGGTGAGTTCCCTCACTTTTATTCCCAGGACTTGACCCCTGGTGTATATATATATCTGCGTGTTGATATATACATATATAGGTCTGCGTGTTGATATATACATATATGTCTGTGTGTGGTATCAATGCATCCCTATTCTATACACAGCGCTCCGTGTCCCTATAATATATATGATCAGGGGTTACCTTTTTTTAATATTTTTATACTATTCCTATTAAATTTAGAGTAATTTTTGATGTATTTTATTCAGTAGAAACTGTTTTTGCCTATATAACATGTGCTTTGTGAAAATAAAACAGTTTTGTGTGCACATTTTAATTTAGTTAGTGGAATCCTGTCCAGTGCAGTAAGAAGCAAACGTAATGCAGTGTAGACACGCTGCGAGGCGGAGTGGAGTGAAGTCAAGCCTGCAAAATGTTTGCTTCTCTTTGCTTCGCCACGCCGTGCGTCGCTACACGCTCAGTGTGTCTCAGCCTTTATTCCCACATTGCTAGCTTACCGAATCAGTTTGTATACTTGTTACTGACCCTGCTTGTTCTGAGGACCCGATTTGTTGCCGACTTTGCCTGCCATTTGAGTATTCTCTCTGTGTATTCCCTGCCTGTTCTGTTTGCTTCCTGTTGCTACTGGTGTGCGCCGATTCTCACCATATACAGTAGCGCAGTACAAGTGCCTAAACATTGCTGACCCGGTTTTGTTATAGCTGCTGATGTAACTGAATAGATCAGGGATCTCTTCTGCATTACCAAAACCTCCACCACTGCACTCTTCCACAATACCTCAGAGGGGTTACGGTGTGAAGGCACTTGCTGCCACCAAAGGCACAATATTTGGGTGCACTGCCACTGACGCTTATACCAGATTCATATCATTTTAATATTGGACCGCAGGATCTAACCCTGCACTCTTCCACAATACCACAGAGGGGTTACGGTGTGACGTCACTAAAGGCCCAATTTTAAAGCACCTATTATTACTTTCATCCAAAGCCTGCATAAGCTTCAGCACAATTTAGCCAAAAAATCACTAAACTTGTTCTGCATGTCCTAAAATGTCTCCTCTTTTCCTACAGGCTGCCGCCCCAAGCAGTTGTTTATGAATAGATTAAAGGAAAACCATTTACCATCATTTGAAACGTATTTGTTTTTCTTTTTAAATGTTTCTGTACATCCTACAAATCCGCCACTTCACGGGCAAGTTATGGGGACCTCCTAGGCACGATATTTGAAGGAATTTTTCGTTTTTATTCTTAACTTTTATTTCATGGAAAACTCACTGTTCCTTTAAAATGTTTTTTTTTTTTACTTTTTGTCCTTGTTTCCTGTCCCCAGACCACTACCCGGACCCCCATACACCTTTTATGGCAAATATCTTGCATGTATGCCCTCTTGGAGGGCACTCTAAAAATCGAACTTTCGAGTCCCATTGACTTGCATTGAGATCGGTTCGTGTTCGCGTTCAAACTCGAACTTTTGAAATTGTTCGAGTTCGAATGCAAACCGAATACGGGTTTGTTCGGCTCATCATTACATGTATGCTGATAATGCAGACTCCCATATGACATTGTGCGAGATAAGGGATGTCATCTAGAGTTAAGAACCTTTCATCCCAGCAATATGTATGTAAGGAATGAATACATGAATGATTAAAAATGAGCACATTTTAAATCTTTTAACTACTTTGGAGTAACAATTTCTGTGCAAAGTTGTTATTGTACCCTATATTTAACCAATTCACTGCTGAGATTGAGATAACTTGGGACTTAAAAGGTACCATCAATTAACGATATCAAAGTATCTCGACCTGCAGCTATGAAAGGCAAAAGCAAAATGAAATTTGTTTGCTGCAAACAAATTTCGTTTGCTTTTGGGCTTCAGACGGTGCCCCCAAAAGGTATAGCTCTGTGGGCATATTGGCCAAGGTCTAAAACTGTTTAAAATTGACTCATGAATGCCCTGACATATGTGACTTTCAGCAGCCGATGCAGGGAAGCTCGAGCTGCAGCTGAAACTAGTGTAACTCCGTTTGGCCAGTAGATGGCGCCATCTGCCTACCAAATAGGGTATTACAGTAAGGAATACACTGGGAATATTCTCAAATATTTCTAACTATATTATTATGTTTTTTAAAACCACCGTTTCCTGACAATGTTTTTTGGAAAATCACTTGGTAGTGAAGGGGTTAATTGTTACGTATGTATCCAATACTTCAAATAAATGCAATAATACAAATATATTCAATAAAAACATCTTGGTAATGAATGAGCTAGTGAAAGAAATTTAAAAATAAATTCACTAGGAGGAGATGGCAAAAAGTATAAAACATCTTTATTTATTCCATCACTATTTCTCTTCCTTCTCCCATTCTTCTTCTTCTCTTCTTCTTCTTCTTCTTCTCGTTAATAGGATTTACCTCTGATTTCTGGATTTATATTCCACGTTCTTTCAAGCACAACATCTTCAATGCATTCAGACCTCTGTTCCGTACTGTATTTTTTTAAAATTTATTTTTTATGTGAAAAAAAATGTCCGCCCGCAATCAGTCATGGTTAAAGCATTGTGTGAAACGCAGACATTTCAAACATAATTCACTGCAAAGAGGGTCGCTTGCAAAACCGAACTACATAACTTTAATCCGATGACGTTTTTTATAAGTAACAGAAGCGTCGCTGCCGTCCTAACATCAATTTGTAAGGGAAAAATATAACGTCGAAGGAACGTCGCTCACAGCTCCGTATAGGAAACAGCCGTGCTTTACATTCTTTACATGTGTTTTATATTGTTTTAAAAACTTCTAAAGATTTAATGATTTAAGTCGTAGAGCAGCGTCAGCGACCTTGGCCCTTCAGGTGTTCTGGAACTACATCTCCCTTGATGCTCCGCCACTCGTTAGATAGACAGAGCCTCATGGGTGACGTAGTTCTAGTATGGCATGGTATTGATTGAAGGGTTCTGTGTGAAAACAGACCCAGGATGCAAAAAAGTGAGACAGATGTCATTTGCATGTCTTACCCAGAATTCCTTGCTGCATATGGGAAATGTAGTACAGGAGCTCTGGGATGCAGTTCTTTGAATTGCTGTGATGTGCAATTGGCTTCTGCAATAATAAACTTTTTTGGTTATTGCGTGGAGGATTTTTATAAAACATTTTGCCCTCCACCACAACACAAATAGATACATGATAGACTGCAGGATTTCTCACGCGCAGCTCCCATCCTCTGGAACACTCTCCCTCATACGGTCAGACTTTCCCCTAGTTTCCGTTCCTTCAAACACTCCCTTAAGATATTCCTATTTAGAGAGGCCTACCAACCAGCTCACTGATACACCTCACTGCCCCAACCAGGCCATCACTCTCACCTTGCAGTCCATCACTCCCATCTTGCAGCCCATTGCTCTCACCTTGCAGTCCACCACTCCCACCTTGCAGCCTATCGCTCTCACCTTGCAGCCCATCTCTCTCACCTTGCAGCCCATCACTCTCACCTTGCAGCCCATCGCTCTCACCTTGCAGCCCATCGCTCTCACCTTGCAACCCATCGCTCTCACCTTGCAGTTCATCACTCCCACCTTGCAGTTCATCACTCCCACCTTGCAGTCCATTACTCTCACCTTGCAGTCCATCACTCTCACCTTGCAACCCATCTCTCTCACCTTGCAGCCCATCAATCTCACCTTGCAGTCCATCACTCTCACCTTGCAACCCATCTCTCTCACCTTGCAGCCCATCAATCTCACCTTGCAGTCCATCACTCTCACCTTGCAGTCCATCACTCTCACCTTGCAGTCCATCACTCCCACCTTGCAGTCCATCACTCCCACCTTGTAGTCCATCACTCTCAGCTTGCAGATCATCAATCTCACCCTGCAGTCCTCTCCTGCTGTTTCCACCCCAACCCTTCTAGATTGTGAGTTCCCACGGGAATAGAGCCCTCGTTCCTCCTGCACTGGTTTGTGAAATGTTGTTCAATCTCAGCGTATTGTAACCCTGTCTATATCGTGCCGATTGTTCAGCGCTGCGGAATATGCTGGCGCTATATAAAGAAAATTAATAATAATAATAATACAATATATATATTTATTATTATTTATTACAATTATCACAAAGATTCCCTAATCCCCAGCTTATCTTTGTATTTAAACATTGAGAGTGTATCACATGTGAGAGTGTGGTGTGGCAGGTTAAGTTAATCAGGGAGCAGAAACCTTGGCGAGTTCCCACACTTACAGAACCCTGCTAACAGTCAACCTTCTTTTACATTGCGCGCTCACATGAGCAGGACCCTCTACGCCCTTTTGTTTCTGTTCGCATTTATTTGTTTCTCATTTTAAATTTTTTTCTATAATAAATCCAGTGGAATATTCTGGCTTGTGTAAATAACAATAATAATGACGAAAAATATCCTTTGATTTATGTGTTTTTCATTATTCTTCAGGTGAGGTCATTTATTGGCACCTGATATTGAATTTTATTTATTTATTTATATTTTTCCACTTGCCTGAGGACTGAGCATAATGGAAGCTTTTTCATTAATGATATATTTGCTTACCGCCATCATTAAATTCACCGACTTCCCGCTCGCGTACGTATCAAAGAAAATGGCTTGGCTGTACTTAGTGCTCCCAGATTTCCTTTCATGACAACGCGGGCGGCTTTGGTCCTCAGAAACCAATTTTATTATCCATGTTAGATCAGACGTGCGTTCTGGTACGAGTGTTATTACTTCATATTTAGCTTAAGTCCTTTGATCAGCGCATGGGCGGCCTCCGCTGCTGTTACAGAGAGACGTCCTGATACCAGCATTCTAGAATCTTAAAGATTAACAGAAAAGTATCTCAAATAATGCACGCAATATATTAAACTAGATATTAAACCCTTTTTTTTTTTTTTTTTAATTTAAGATTTTTTTTTTGAAGTAAGTCAACATATAATCAAACGTGGAAAGCAAGGGCCACGCGGGGCCATCCACAGCATAAGTTCCACATGTGAAAAATAATAAACATCCCCGAAAAAGGGGGGGGGTCTCAGCGTATAATATTATCCAAGAGGGAGGAGGGAAAGGGGGTAATAGGTAGCGCAAAAATACACTTCAGAAAAATAAATAAACCACATCTTACAAAAAACAATAATTAAGTAAAAGGGAAAAGGTATACAAAAAGAAACAAAGAAAAAGAAACAACTGGATAAAAGCACTGCTGAGTATAATGAACATAAAAATGGGGGGGGGGAAGGTTAAGGGGGAAAAGATGGCAAAGACCAAAATTGTGCCTGCCCTGGCGGGTTCCCGCATGGAGACAAACCGTGTGTGAGGGCCAGGGGGGATAATGGCACCGGGCTCAGGCACTCTGGGGGCCAAACTGGGCACCAGGCATTGCAGCACCTCCCGAGTCAACCCGGATATGCCAATAAAATAAAATAAAAAAAGGAGAGAAATAAAGGGAGGGGACAACAGCATCTGTAAAATGAAAACTCCGTAAATAAAAATCAAAAGATCTCAGAGTACACAAATAACAACCTATAGGCAAAGTCCTGGAGAATATAAGAACACCTGCAATGTACCAGAGTAGGGGGGGGGAGTTTAAAGGGGGTCTTATAAAAAATTAAAAATATAAAAAAAAAAAAAAGGGGGGGAAATAAACAGTGGCGAATCTCAGACGGAGCAGTAAAGTCATCGTTAGCAGGGGGGGGGGTAGAGCAAAACAGAGTCAGCAGGGGGGGTGTCATTACAGCGAAGGGTACATCCGGGATCAGCATCCCGTCAGCCGGCATCCCGGAACAGAGGCTCCCGAGCCACAGGCAAGGCACCGCAATAGAGGCCGGTATTTGCCCGTGCAGGACCCTCAGCAAGGTAGGAGGTCTGCTGCTCCAGCAGCGGTCGAACCGCAATACGGCCCCTGGTAGTGGTTGGTCGAGCATCAGCCGCAAGTAGCTCAGTTAATACAGGCGGATCTAGGGACCCCTGAGGCGCCAGTAACGGGAGCAGTGCGGATGGGGTATTTTCCTCCCGGAGCCACACAGAATCCAAAAGCTGCGGCTGCAGCACAACCGCTACCCCTTCGTCTGCCGAGAAGCCCACAGCCAGTGGCGGAAGTACCAGGGTCGCAGCGGTCGCAGTTGCGACCGGGCCCTGGCATTCCGCCACTGGAGGGGGACCCAGCGCCGCCCGCCAGATTCCGGCAATCAGCACCGGAACCTGGGAGCCGTGCGCTGGCCGTCCCTCTCCCTGCGAGCGGCCACTGACATGCAGCTTGGCCGCTCACGTGGGATAGGAACCACCTGACCAGCGCACGAGATCCTCTCGTGAGACCTCTGCGCTGATCAGGTGGTTTCCGGCGAGCGGCCAAGACGCATGTTTCCAGCGGCCGCTCGCCTCGGAGAAGAAGCTGCATCGCCGGCGGAGGTAAGAGCTGGGGGACGGGGACCCAAATACCCATAAGAGCTGGGGGCCCTTATACCCATGAGCTGGGGGGCATATCCATGAGCTGGGGGGCATACCCATGTGAGAGTTGGGGGGCATATCCATGAGCTGGGGGTGCATATCCATGAGCTGGGGGGCATATCCATGAGCTGGGGGGCATATCCATGAGCTGGGGCAAATCCATGTGTGAGCTGGGGCAAATCCATGAGCTGGGGCAGTATGAATATATATATATCGGGGGGGGATATACATGTGAGCTGGGGGCATTTTTATATGGTCTGTTCTTATTGGAAAGCGTCACATGACATAAAATAAAAGTATCGGTACTCGGTATCGGTGAGTACTTTTAAAAAGTATCGGTACTCGTACTCGGTCTTAAAAAAGTGGTATCGGTGCATCCCTAGGCAATACTATCTTTGTTTTATTTTGCAGTGAAAAATAAGTAAAAATACATAGATTTTTTTTGGGGGGGGCCCTTCGTGGATTCTTGCACCGGGGCCCTCAGGTTTCTAGTTACGCCACTGCCCACAGCTACTTCATGGTTGTGCCGTTGCTCCCTCACGATCCCGGACAAAGTCGCGGCATCCACCTCCGGAGGGACCCCTACGTGAGCCGTCGGTAAGACATCCGCCGCCGCTCCTCCTTCGAAGGTCTCTGGCCTCTGATCGCCCCACAGCACGGCCATCATCCGGCGCCACGCACCGCACGTGAGTGGAGTGTCATCATCCCCTGGTATCAGCTCCATAACAGCCTCGAGGCGCTCCAACATGGCTCCCAATGTATCGACGGGGTGGGAGATCCAGCTGCCCCTGGAACGTTCCCTCTCCCCCCTTCTCTGCTACAGGGACCGCCGCAGCAATCGGTGGATGGGGGCCCTCCATCCTCTCCGACTGCCGCAGCCGTACACCTGGGTAAGAGGGTCACACGTGGAGCAGGCCTACGAAGTGCCGGGGTGTAGGCCTCAAGATGGCCGACTGCAGGGCTCCCTCAGAGGCCGCAAACTCCTCCAGACACCTCCAAACTCCGGAGAGGGGGGCCAATACAAGCTCCGGAGTTCACTTCTCGATGACCAGCACAGCAGGGGTATTCTTATAAGGTAAGGCATGAGGAAATCCGGTTAGAAATCCCCTATAGCAGTAGGTGCCAGCGGAGCTCCTTGAAATCACGTCTGCTTCCCCATGCGGCCGGCCACGCCCCCCGATATTAAACACTTTATTTATATATATATATATTTTTTCCTCCTTTTTTGTAGCGGACAAAAAGGTAATTTTTTTTATGCATTTTTCACTCTTTTTTAGTAGCTTTTTATTATATAATTAATATAATAGTATATTATATTAATATAATATATTATAATATAATAATTAATATGATAAATTTATAATATTTTTTTAATTATATTATTGGTATTATATATGGTACTGAATACTTTTTTTACGCCGTGTCAGAAGGCTAAGCACGCGGATTTATGTCGGTCAAACACATTTTAAAAATTCCTTATAGAGATTTATATCTCCGATATCGCCCCCGAATTATCAGAACAGAAATTGCCAGAAATAAAAACATAAATAATTAAAAGTGTCCAATTACATTTGCCTTCCGGCTAAGCCCGGAGTGCGGGCGGACCTGTCTATATTTAAGACTTTGTCCTCGGCCCGGGGTGTAGTATGGGATGAACATTTGAAGCATCTCTTTGCTAATGGTGAAAAATAGAGCATTAATATAAGAAGAATTATGGTGTGAGCGGGGGCTAGAATTGCTCAAAGTGACCCTGGTGCTAGCAGTAAGGTGACCAAGTACGCTCTTCACAAATATTGGACAACCTGCAATGCAAAGAGAGGGTGTTGAAGGACATGTGATGGCGCGTCCAATGGGTAAAAAGATGAGGTGCAACATGTCCATATGTGGACACTGTGTGTATTTGTAATGTGTGTTTTGGGTGGCTACAGGGGGGTATATGTTTGGCATTCTTATGAGTGTCAACATTTCAGCCACTCAGGTCTCTCAAGCTTGAGACTTGATAGAGAACCGAATGGTTGCAATGTTGACGAGTCCACTAGACAGTGGAATAAATACCGGAAATTATTATTCAAGTGTGTTTATAATTATAGATATGCTTCCGTTAAAAAAATAAGCTAAATTTGAACCCTTTCACTACCATAATCGAGTGTACTCGATCGTCAAAGGCTCCCGCAGGAGCCAACATTGAGTAAACTCGATCTGGTCTATTTCTGGACGTTATTTTGTTTTTGTACGATCTCCAGAATAGGTTCCCAAAGTTGGAGGATACCAGACATGGCAGACAATGTGCTGCAGCTCAAGGAACTGCTTCAGTGACCGTAACCGACACAGAGCCTATCTGCCCGTGTCTCGTACACACATGCTGAAGTAGTGAAATCTTACCAGCAAGAAGAGCCCTCTGCCTGTCAGCTTTCATTAATATTCAATAAAAACATAACTAAAAACATTTTCAATGTACTTTTTACTGTAGTAGCCCTATTTGAAAGGCAGACGTCACCATCTGCTGGCCATGAAGCTCTACTGCAGTTGGGCCTGTGCTGAATCAGCAGGTAATCTGTGTTTTAGACACAGAGTCCCAACTGTTCAAACTGATTTTGCCTGAGGTGCTAAAACTTTGGGTCACATTTAGGAGCCTGTTTGCAAACAGATTTTGTTTACAGTACACAAAATTGCTTGGCATTTCTCCATAATTTGCTTATACTCGGTATCAGGGCACCAACAGGAGCTTTGAAGATCGAGGATACTCGATCCTGGTAGCAAAGGAGTAAAGCATGCGTACAACTAGCTAATGAAAGCAGAAAACACCCAAATTAATCCCAAATGCACCATTCATTTAACCAATTTTGTCATTTAAAAAACCGGAGGCAGGGCTAGATTCACTATCTGTTGATGTAGGAATGAGTTGTGAATTCTGAAAAATAAGATCTGTGCCAAACCCAACACAATATTCACAGTGAAAACATGAGTCAATGGTGAAACATACTTAGAAGCATAACACAGTGCAAAAATACGTGAACTAACTCTCTGAATATGCAAATAATGACAAAATTTAAATTTGCCGGAACAATCCAAGTCAAGTCGTAGGTCCTTCCACTGGATTGTGAGTGTTGACTGTTTATTGATGTCCACAACAACAAACATATACATCCCCTAATGCATCTGTCCAATCTATGCAAGTCTAATTGGGACTCACATGGACATGTAAATTGAAATCCAAGCAGCTTTGACTAAGAGCCGGTAAAATTTGCGGCTACCCAGAGATGAACGAGCTATTCCAACGTATCTCATTCTTCACGTCTCCAGAACTCGGCCTCTCAGGCCCTGGCCCAGTAATTACTGCAATGTTACCACTAGACCTGAGGGGTAACTCGTGCTACAACTCACTTGTTTTCATAGGGATACCATTCTTTTTAGGTATTAAGCAGAGGACTTGCTAAAGTGGTATTAGTGCAAGAATGAGCTCAGCTTGGAATGGGCCCTAATTGTTTTCTGAGGTTGAATATTTCCCCGTAAATTCATGACAAACAAGAGACCATGGGCCTGACCACAACTCATACGTCAAAGCCAAGATGCAAATGGAAAACGTTTGCGTCTGCCGTTTTCCATTTCTGACTCGCCTTTAACGTCCGTATCACGACCGAGGCGCTTTGCCACCAGCTTGAGTCGTAATACTTTTGAGCCGCAATCCGATAACACCAGAGGTATTGAGTGCCGCAGTGATATCAGTGGTGTATTTAGGTTTTGTGCTGCCCTAGGCCTGACTAAACTCGTGCACCCCCCAATTTAAATTTGAGGCACCCCTTCCTGTCAATGGCACACCTCTTCCTGGTTAATCCCCACCCTTCCTCTTTAAGCTCCACCTTTTCCTCTTAGAGCTCCGCCTTTTCCTCTCTTTTATATTAAAAGTGGATACCAAGTGCCTACTTGTATATTTTGTATACCATTTCAAATGTATCTATTAAGATAAAATTATGAAATGTTTAAATTCAAGCATTTTTACAAAGAACAGCCACGCATGTCAAGTAAACTGGATCACAGACGCTCTAATTGGTTGAACAAAAAAACCCACAAAAACGTGCACTGCATATGGGCGTATCACAGAGCTGCACAGCAATAAAACTCACAGAAATGTGCACTGTGTATGAGCATATCAGAGCTGCACAGCAATAAAACCCACAGAAATGTGCACTGTGTATGAGCATATCACAGAACTGCACAGCAATAAAATTCACAGTAATGTGCAGTGTGTATGAGCGTATCCCAGAGCTCCAGGGCAATAAAATTCACAGTAATATGCAGTGTGTATCACAGAATCCACAGCAATAAAACTCCCAGCAATGCAATGTTTGGTGTGTGTCAGCGTATCAGAATCCACAGCAATAAAACTCCCAGCAATGCAATGTGCAGTGTGTGTGTCAGCTTATCAGAATCCACAGCAATAAAACCCCCAGCAATGCAATGTGCGGTGTGTATGAGTGCATCAGAATCCACTGCAATAAAACTCGCAGCAATGCAATGTGCGGTGTGTGTCAGCGTATCAGAATTCACAGCAATAAAACTCACAGCAATGCAATGTGTGGTGTGTGTGTCAGCGTATCAGAATTCATTCACAGCAATAAAACTCACAGCAATGCAATGTGTGGTGTGTGTCAGCGTATCAGAATCCATAGCAATAAAACTCCCAGCAATGCAATGTGCTGTGTGTATGAGTGCATCAGAATCCACTGCAATAAAACTCCCAGCAAACCGAGTGTATATGAGCACACAGCAATTATTTATTCTATATTTACCGGCCTCCGTCCGCGGTAGGACTGTGTGCAGAGTCAGCAGGGACTGTGTACGGACTCAGCAGGAGGTCCCTCCAGGCCACGTGAGGATCGCAGCTGTGCCTGTGCGTGGAGCCATCTTGTCAGCAGTGGGGTGCCACTGCCAGAGGGTGCACCGTGGCTTTGATTCCCTTCGCGGTGGATGTTCAGTCCAGAATAGAGCGAGAGTCCGTGTTAGCCAAAGGGCAGGCAGCTGCGTGCATACGTGTCATGTGGTTCAGCCAGTCAGTTGGTACTGAGACTCAGTACCACCTGACTGGCCGGACCGCGTGACCTGCACGTACGCAGCCTCACCAGGAGCCAGGCAGCTCAATGACAAATTTCTATCACTGCAGTGCTGGTTAAGGAAAGGTCCACTTTAAACAGCAGTAAGCAGACAGGGCTTCATATTCTGCTGAAACCCCCCCTTACCTGCCGTTTACTGTCATCTTCTCTCTCTGTACACAAATCCCATCCCCTTCCCCTCTCCTAGAGCTGCTGCGGGGCAGGGGAGAAGCTATGTGGGGAGGAGAGGGGGATTTTTATTCTATTCGATTTTATTCAGTATGCAAACGCCCTGCTCCGCTGCACGTTGTTTGAGAACACAGCTCAAAGCTGACACACAGTGACAGTGGCACCTCCTAGTACCCCCTAATGTCACCCCAATAATCACTGGTACCTGTGTCGGCTCGCCCTCCGCCACTCCCCTAAGTACACCACTGCTCTGTGATATGCTCACACACAAGTTTGGTGAACTGCCAGCAAGTACGGTGCTGTTTGAAGGCAGTGCAAATCCCCATAGAGAAGTAATGGTTAATCTATTCAGAGAACACCAAACAGCAGAGAAATGGCACTGAAATGCCCTGATATTTGGTGGTTTCAATCAGCAGGTTTATTCAGGCGAACCCCATAGGTTTCAATGTTAAAAATATTCCCATTTTTATGCAATATCTAATAAACCATTTATTATTTTAATCTGCAGTAAAAAGTCTTTATCTATTGGTTTTTTTTTACTACCTTTTAGTCATTTTTTAGATTTTTTTTGACTTTTTATTATCAATCATAGGATCTTATATGTAAATTCCAGACATTTTCGTTCAGCAGTTCTTTTGAAAACAGCAGGCCACAGGTTTGCGGTGGCAGCATTCAGCGGCCGACTCCATGCACTTTGGGGACCCTGCGGTGAATGGTGAAGTCACTGCAGGGTGGGGAAATTTTATTCCCCGAAGTGCAGGGAACTACAGAACACCAAAATGTTGGCGTCATTTCGGTGCTCTGTGAGTAAGCCATTTAGTGGTGAGGTTTTTTGCTGCCCCCTGGAAAGTGAAAGCCTAGGCCTTGCCTACCCAGGACATACTTGAAAATTAGTGAAATCTCAATGTATCCTTCCTGGTAAAATACTTAGCAAAAGTAAAATAAAATACTATTTTTTTTAGGGGTGGGGCCACCCGGTGCGGCCCGCCGCCCCCTGGAAAGTGCCGCCCTAGGCCTAGGCCTAGTCGGCCTAGGCCGAAATACACCACTGAGTGATATCTTCTCTAGGAGTCCATAGGACTCCAAGGAGATGGAGCAGATCTCCCTCGATTGAACTCCGGCCACGCAGTAGAGGGATAGACCTGTTTGCTCCCTGTGCTCCTTTGCCTGCAGAGCGAGGAAGTGATGTATCACATCTCTCTTGCCACCGAAGGATCTGAGGGGAGTATGGGATTTTAGGGTGGGTTTAGGTTTGTGCGTTATGTGATTGTGCTCAAGCGAAATCACTTAACACTAAGGTCTGAAACGTTGTTCTTTTCAGAATGACGTCAGACGCAGATTATGGGCTGGTTGTAATAGCTCGTTCTCCAACTGCTGGAGCCACATTAACATACAAAGTATAGGGGACGGTAATGTTCAGTAACCCGGTGCAACATCCGAGACGCAAGCTCAGCTTTCGTCTTGGATGGAATAGGATGGGTAAAAAATAAGCACAGCGCTCGAGTCGTTTTTTTGGGACCTGGTCAGCTACTGTCAGATGTTTCATTTTTTGAAGGAATTTTTCATGGTTTTCGCTGTGTGCTTCACTTATTCGCACTATGCCATTTTCCGACCTTGGCAGGTTTACAGACAAGCAGTAAAAGAGAGCAGAATATTCTCCAAAGAGCCGTAAACGTTATTTTTGGATTGTTATTTCCTTTTTTTTTAAAGCTTAAAAAAACAATGGGGTTTGAAAGATGAAAGAAAAGCAGTTTCTTGAGGACAAGTACTCTCTGTGACATATTAGTTTTTGGAGGGGTACTGTCTTGTGTACAGGAGGGGACGCACGGCTCCTTCTGGAAGATTTTTAACATCCTCTATTAGTCAAATTTTGTATGGGTCTAAAATATCTGCAACGTCTTTATCGTCTTTTTACTAGAAGAGAGCAGTGGCAAAGCATGGTCCAGCCATTAGGTAGACCAGGAAAATCCTTGTTGTGTCGTAATGACCATGGATAGTTGACCCAGGCAGGTGTTCAAAAGATTTGGTCAAGAGCTGGTGACCTGGCCCCATTGATTGTATGATGATAGGACCTTCTGGTCCCACCCATTCACCGACATCCCACCAGCAACTCTTCCATTTCAAGAAATTATTTGAATCTATCGTCACTCCCTTTGCCCAGTCGTAACATTCCTTGATTAAGTCTGATTCCTATTTATCATTTTTATATCAAGTTCACGGCAATTTCTAGTTGAATTATAGCTTTTGTTATGACTTTGGATCATCTGACACTTCTGCAGCATTTATTCCAGGCTTGTGTGACTCAACTTTGTTACCTTAGTTGCTCTTCATCATCATTTTGCATAAGGCTAGGGTCAGACGAGCGCATTTTTCGCGTTGTCAGTGAAAAAGTGCGTTCGAACGAATGGACGTATTTTTTCACGGAATACGCGATAGCGGTCATACGATGCGCATTTTCGTCCGTGATTTTGTACGGATCATCAATAAAACACTTTTTGTGTCTGGACGTTATGTTAGCCAGACATTAGCAGCGTCTGACATCTCCTAATCACACACACACGCCGCTATGCGGACGCAGCGCACTCTGTACGTCCGTACTAGAGGTTTGACGTTCTCAAAAAAATGCGTTCTTTTGCCACTTGCGTTGCGCGGACGGACTTTCGTGCGGCCGTTCTTCGTGTGTTCCCCGGCATTGGACGTCATTTGCTGCTAGCACGGCCGTGATTTCGTGCGGCTAAATGCACGTTAAAACTGCGCTCGTCTGACTCTAGCCTAAACCTTGGTCACTTCAGCAGCACCACCAAAAAATACTGGGGAGGTTATTCATCACCGAATTGAACCGAACTGAGAATTTCACCATAGCTACAATTTTGGAGCAATTTGTCTATTCAGAAAGCTGTCAATTCACCAAATATAGGTGAATAGACAGCGCAATATGGTGCATTTCACCACAAATGTCCGCAATTCGGCAGCACCGAATTTGTCCCATTGGAAACGATCGATTCATCTGTTCAAAGAACGCCGAATTGCTCCGAAATTTCAGCGAAATGACCTGATTTTCTGTTTTAGAATTTGACAGGTTTAAACAGGCGAATCCAATAGGTTTCAATGTAATAAGTGTAGTATCTTCTTTTTTTTAAAAAAAAATTTAAAAGACCATTTACTATTTTTATTTTTTGCTAAAAACTTTTTATTTTTGTATTTTTTTCTAAAACCTTTTTGTATTTTTTAAAAAGTCATTTTTGTTTTTTTAGTTTTAAAATACTTTCTTTTATTATTTTTAACAGACTTTTTTTATTATTTTGTAAAGGACTTTTTTTATTATTTAGACACATTTTTACAAAATTTTTATTTGTTTAAGCTCCTACTATGAGAATAGGAGACTTCCCTTTTTCTTTTTCTTTCCTATTTTTTAGTTTGGCGGATTTCACCTTGGCAGTTTTGGCACAATTCGATGGTTATTGGTGCAATTGGGGGTTTTTGCGCGACGTCTGATAATTGCTTCGGCATCTCCAATTTCAGCAAAATACGGTGAACAGTCGATAAATAGTGAATGCACCATATTTTTGGCAAAATGGAGTCGCCGAAGTGAGACAAAATGGCTTGAAATGCAATTAACGAAATTGCATTCAATTTCGTCGCTTTATGAATAGACCCCTAAATGTTTGGGGTCGTGCTTCCTAATATTTGCAATTTTTTTCGTCTCGGCTATATTCTGAGCCCTGACCAGACTCTTTGGGATAAATACTCTACTCTTCCACATTAAGGTGCCCAACAAGCATCCTTAAAAGTATATAAATTATAAGGAAGCGACCAGAAAGGCAGCACTCTTCATGTGCTAAGCAGAACGGTTGGGTAATTCTCAAGACAAATAGACATAACAATCCAAGGGGAGAGCATTACACAAATCACTCCATCTCAAAGCTCGCACAATTTAAAGACGGTTTAGCAATTTAAAGGTTATTCAATAATTTAAATCTTTAAATTATTGGGGAGTATAAGAGCCAAGAACTTGACATTGGCCTCAAATTAATTTGGCCTGGTAAATCGGCACCTTTATCGGCCACATTTGGAGCAGTTTTGGCTCAGAAGATTCAAATCCGGGCTTACCAAAATAAGTGCCCTGTACAGAAACAAATCCTGCCTGAACCCCGCGGTAAGAAAGCAGATTGTACAACAAATGCTTATGCCGGCTATTGAATACGGAGATGTAGTATATGCAGCCGCCCCGCAAACACACCTCCAGAAACTTAGCACATTGTATAACTCATTCTGCCGCTTTGTGCTACAATGTAACTACGTGACCCACCATTGTGACATGTTAAAAGAACTAAACTGGCCATCGCTGGAATCCAGACGCACCCTTCACCTTTCCAACCTGGTGTTCCAGAGATTTTTTGGGAAGCTGCCACCCTACCTGAATAGGCTGCTTCCCCTAGCAGTCCCCTCATCCTATTACCTCCGATCCAGGACCAGCACCTTACTTGCAATACCACAATACAAAAAGAAAGTGTCTCGATCCTCATTTTCCTACAGAGCACCACAATTATGGAATAACCTCCCAGACACCATCAAATCTTCCCCCAGTCTAAAGTCACTCAAGAGCTCCATATTAACATACCTCAATACAGAATGCACCTGTAAACATGTAACATAGTGACTATATACAGAATGCACCTGTAAACATGTAACACAGTGACTATATACAGAATTCACCTGTAAACACGTAACATAGCGACTATATACAGAATGCAACTGTAAACATGTAACATAGTGACTATATACAGAATGCACCTGTAACATGTAACACAGTGACTATATAGAATGCACCTGCAAACTTTAACATGGTGACTATTACAGAATGCACTGTAAACATGTAACACAGTGACTATATACAGAATGCACCTGTAACATGTAACATCGTGACTATATACAGAATGCACCTGTAAACATGTAACACAGTGACTACATACAGAATGCACCTGTAAACATGTAACAGAGTGACTATATACAGAATGCGCCTGTAAACATGTAACAAGTGACTATATACAGAATTCACCTGTAAACACGTAACATAGTGACTATATACAGAATGCGCCTGTAAACATGTAACACAGTGACTATATACAGAATTCACCTGTAAACACGTAACATAGTGACTATATACAGAATACACCTGTAAACATGTAACACAGTGACTATATACAGAATTCACCTGTAAACACGTAACATAGTGACTATATACAGAATACACCTGTAAACATGTAACATAGCGACTATATACAGAATGCAACTGTAAACATGTAACATAGTGACTATATACAGAATGCACCTGTAACATGTAACACAGTGACTATATACAGAATGCACCTGCAAACATTTAACATGGTGACTATATACAGAATGCACCTGTAAACATGTAACACAGTGACTATATACAGATGCACCTGTAAACATGTAGTGACTATATACAGAATGCACCTGTAAACATGTAACACAGTGACTACATACAGAATGCACCTGTAAACATGTAACAGAGTGACTATATACAGAATGCGCCTGTAAACATGTAACACAGTGACTATATACAGAATTCACCTGTAAACACGTAACATAGTGACTATATACAGAATGCGCTGTAACATGTAACAGTGACTATATACAGAATTCCCTGTAAACACGTAACATAGTGACTATATACTAACAGAATAATATACAGAACACTGTACACAGTGACTATATAACACCTGTAAACACGTAACATAGTGACTATATACAGAATACACCTGTAAACATGTAACATAGCGACTATATACAGAATGCAACTGTAAACATGTAACATAGTGACTATATACAGAATGCACCTGTAACATGTAACACAGTGACTATATACAGAATGCACCTGCAAACATTTAACATGGTGACTATATACAGAATGCACCTGTAAACATGTAACACAGTGACTATATACAGAATGCACCTGTAAACATGTAACATCGTGACTATATACAGAATGCACCTGTAAACATGTAACACAGTGACTACATACAGAATGCACCTGTAAACATGTAACATAGTGACTATATACAGAATGCACCTGTAAACATGTAACAGAGTGACTATATACAGAATGCACCTGTAAACATGTAACACAGTGACTATATACAGAATGCACCTGTAAACATGTAACACAGTGACTATATACAGAATGCACCTGTAAACATGTAACACAGTGACTATATACAGAATGCACCTGTAAACATGTAACACAGTGACTATATACAGAATGCACCTGTAAACATGTAACATAGTGACTATATACAGAATGCACCTGTAAACATGTAACATAGTGACTATATACAGAATGCACCTGTAAACATGTAACACCGTGACTATATACAGAATGCACCTGTAAACATGTAACACAGTGACTATATACAGAATGCACCTGTACACATGTAACATAGTGACTATATACAGAATGCACCTGTAAACATGTAACATACAGGGTTATTCAAAGAGAGCTGATCTGGCCCCGAAATGTAACTGGACACTGAAATTCAGTGTACGGCTACATTTCCTGGCCATTCGGCTATTCAGAGAGCAGGCAGTTCGTCAAATGTTGGTGAATTGCCTGCACATACGGTGCCTGTTAGGTGCCTGTTCGAGGGCAGTGAAATCCCCATAGAGAAGCAATGCTTTGTCTATTCAGAGAACAAAAAACAGCAGTGAAAAGTTGCCGAAATGCCCTGCTGTTCGGTGGTTTCATTCCACAGGTTTATTCTGGAGAATCCCATAGGCTTCAATGTTAAAAATATTCCCGTTTTAACTCAATATCTAATAAACCGTTTATTATTTTATTCTGTAGTAAAAAGTCTCTTTATTTATAGATTTTTTAGGATCTTTTAGGCATTTTTTGGAATTTGTTTTGCAAACTTTTTTTCCGCTTTTTTTTTTAAAATGTTTTTTCTGTAACAGCCCTTTTTATTATCATTCATTGGATCTTATGTGTAAATTCCAGGCATTTTCGTTCAGTAGTTTTTTTGAAAACATTGTTTCAATTTTCAAACTTTCAAGCGTACTGTTTTTTGGTTTTTTTCATCTCGTTCGTCTGCATGGCGAGTTTTTCTGGCGGCTGCTCTGTGCTGTGATCGGCGGCTGGTCGGGTTTCTCCGGCATGTTCGGTGTTGGTAATCCAGCTGTTTCTGCGGGTTTCGGTAAGTATTCGACGGGTTTGCGGCGAGTGTTCGGTGGGTTTGCGGCAGGTTTTCCCTGCACTATAGGGGCCCTACAGTGCTTGCTGAATACACTGCAGGGTCGGCAAAATAGGATCGCCGAATCTCCCCGAAGTGCAGGGAACGAAAAGTCACCAACGTATGGTGATATTTGTGTTTTGTTTTTAATACCTTGCATTTTATTACTTTGTATTTCTGTAACGACTGTAACAATTCAATGTTCTTGAAAACCCAGGACATACTTGAAAACGAGAGAAATCTCAATGTATCCTTCCTGGTAAAATACTTTATAAATAATTAAATAAATTTGTGAGCCACAATTTGTCTGAGGCTACTGAAACATTGTTGCAAATACATAATGCCTGGTCAAAAAAAAGTCTCACACTCTATTCATTAGCCTTTTGTTGTGATTGCGACACGCATTCGCCGGGGCAATGTCACATCATTTATTCCCGTCCAGAGTGGCATTAATTTGTGGCCAAGATCTTGCGTTGATGATGGGAGAGTTGCGGCGCTGCATAAAGTCTTCTCCAGCACATTATCCCAAACATTCTCAATGGGGTTAAGGTCTGGACTGTGCGGTGGCCAATCCATGTGTGAAAATGATGTCTCATGCTCCCGGAACCACTCAATTTGACCCCAATGAATCCTGGCATGGCCATCTTGGAATATGCCCGCTGTGCCATCAGGAGAGTAAAAAATCTTTTGATGGAAAAACCTGCTCATTCAGCATATTCAGGGAGTCACATGACCTCATCTCTTGTAGCTGAGAAACATAACAATCACTGCATTAATCCAATGGAAGGCTCGCAACCTAGTGGCTTAGATAAATCCAGGTGGTGACTTTTTTTGACCAGGCAGTATATTTATATTTGATATTAATGTCCCGGTCGATTTAGAAGAACACTTCCCTGTAATCCTCTCCTACCTAGGATGGCAACAAATTAATTTACTCTATACCTAGAGAAGAGTCAAATCTTGTAGTTCTGTGAAGATACAAGTCCCAGAGGGAACCACATACAGGCTGCCGCCATCTGTCTGAGACGACGCTGGAGACCTGGCCAGGTGTAACGTCCTCGCTGGAAAGAATTACTCGAATCCATTTAGTCTACCACTACTGAGAAAATTCTCATTTTTAGTTTTCATGGAACATTTGACAAAGCTTCAAACATTAACTATCTGCACTGGGACCCAAACTGAACGATGAGATTAGCAGCGAGGTATAAAAAGAGAGAAAAAAAAGGAAATTGATGAACTTCTACCTCCTTTTGATACTCACTTGCTTTATCTCATTAACCAGAATCTCTGGCTTCAGTGATAGCCCAGCACGCCTTGGATCCTGGTCGCTGAACAGATGTGTGGCCAAGATTTAGAGCTGGTGGGTGGGCTTTGACTGTATTATTGCCTTTTCTGAGGACTTTTATCAATATTTCATTTTGTTCAGTTCACCTAATTTAACCCATTTAGAGAACTAATGTGAACAACACCGATAAAGTGTAATAATGGAAGATGCCACAGGTAGCCAGCCGGCTACCAGCTCAATAGTTATTAGTCTACATGTCTAGTATTGATGAGCAGATGGAAACCTCCAGTAGCGTAATGATTATTGAATGTGCTCATAATTGGCCCTCTCGATCAGTGGTATTGAAACAAGAAATAGAACCCTTCCTTTTTCATTGATGATCTCAATCACAGTGAGACAAGGCCAGTCTTCCGAACATCCATATGAATTAACAGTGAATGTAAAGGAGGGACCATGCGAGCCTTAATAGCAACACTCCCCGTATGCCCATACTTCTTACTATACATAAAAGACTGATGTTTACATTTATGGAACCCACATGGGTTACATTCCTTGTGGGCTTACTGGTCTACTTGATTAACTTCATTTCCGGACACTTTATGAAGCCAGCGCCATCCTGGAAATCACTCAACGGTCTTATCATCTTGGAGATTAATCAACGGCCTTATCTTGGAGATCACTCGACTGTCTTATTATCTTGGAGATCACTCGACGGTCTTATTATCTTGGAGATCACTCGACGGTCTTATTATCTTGGAGATAACTCGACGGTTTTATAATCTTGGAGATAACGCGATGGTCTTATTATCTTGGAGATCACTCAACGGTTTTATTATCTTGGAGATAACTCAACGGTCTTATTATCTTGGAGATAACTCAACGGTCTTATTATCTTGGAGATTACTCAACGGTTTTATTATTTTGGAGATCACTCGACGGTATTATTATCTTGTAGATCACTCGATTGTCTTATTATCTTGGAGATCACTCGACGGTCTTATTATCTTGGAGATTACTCAACGGTTTTATTATCTTGGAGATAACTCAACGGTCTTATTATCTTGGAGATCACTCGACGGTCTTATTATCTTGGAGATCACTCGATTGTCTTATTATCTTGGAGATCACTCAACGGTTTTATTATCTTGGAGATAACTCGACGGTTTTATAATCTTGGAGATAACTCGACGGTCTTATTATCTTGGAGATTACTCAACGGTTTTATTATCTTGGAGATAACTCAATGGTCTTATTATCTTGGAGATAACTCAACGGTCTTATTATCTTGGAGATTACTCAACGGTTTTATTATTTTGGAGATCACTCGACGGTATTATTATCTTGGAGATCACTCAATTGTCTTATTATCTTGGAGATCACTCAACGGTCTTATTATCTTGGAGATAACTCAACGGTTTTATTATCTTGGAGATTACTCAACGGTTTTATTATCTTGGAGATAACTCAACGGTCTTATTATCTTGGAGATCACTCGACGGTCTTATTATCTTGGAGATCACTCGATTGTCTTATTATCTTGGAGATCACTCGACGGTCTTATTATCTTGGAGATTACTCAACGGTTTTATTATCTTGGAGATAACTCAACGGTCTTATTATCTTGGAGATCACTCGACGGTCTTATTATCTTGGCGATCACTCGATTGTCTTATTATCTTGGAGATCACTCGATTGTCTTATTATCTTGGAGATCACTTGACGGTCTTATTATCTTGGAGATAACTCGACGGTCTTATTATCTTGGAGATAACTCGATGGTCTTATTATCTTTGAGATCACTCGACGGTCTTATTGTCTTGGAGATCACTCAACAGTCTTATTATCTTGGAGATCACTCGACGGTCTTATCATCTGGGGTGAGAACGGTCTACATGGATAAGAACTTTGTGATTTTGGAAGCTAGGAGAAGGAGTGCATATAGAGAGTTAGGGCAGCCAGACTTCAACGTAGAGTTGTTTCTCATTCTAAGGAGGCCATTTTGAAGTTGATCAATATGACTGAAATGCTGTGAAATTAATTGTCATTGGTTTCAGTTTGGTAAGTCTTAATCGTGATGCACTTATTGAGTGAATCAAAATGTTCCTGCACTCATAGGAGCAGATCAATACATCACCCAGGCAAATGATGATAATGTCACTACTGTAGGATTAGCAATAAAGGGGGAGTTAAGAGACAAAGGTGTATTACATTAGGAGGGTATTTGGACTCCGGGAGACATAAGCATAGAAGATTTAAAGAGCTATGAGGAGGGTGCTTATGTTTATGGGTGTTTCAGCTTGCCTGGTTCATGATACTGTAGACTCTACTGTATACCCAATGATTCTCGTCGCATACAAAATATGACAGAGTTCTATGAATGTAGGACGCAATAGTCACGATTCTCAGAGCACCCCTCTCCTTACTAACGGTATCTCTATTGGTGATGTATCTCCAGTATGCCATCCTGCAACCACAAAACCACTCAGGCTGCTAAAAGGTGCGCTTTATTAAAGGGAGATGAATCTCCCATAAGCATTAGTGCACCTAGCGCCGAGTCATCATCAATGGGGGTGCTGAAACCCCCTCCTCATCCAGCAACCACAAAAAATCTGGGATTCAGGCTGCTAAAAGGTGCGCTTTATTAAAGGGAGATGAATCTCCCCCAAGAAAAGTGGGCTACCACCTTCGGAGGATCACGGCGCTTGTGGATGACCAGTATGCCATCCTGACAGGATTTACCCTGACTTGTTAGGTCACGGCAAGCATTGCGCAGATAAAAGTCATCCAGGTAATGTTTGCAATTGCCTTCCTCATCCAGATGATGTTTGCCCATATCCACTTTATTTTGATGACGCTTCAAGTATACCATGACGTTCCAGACAGTTTTTTCCCCACTTTCTGCCACACGCACCCTCTCACCACCAATCAGAGCACTCCTTAGGGCAGTGGGTCCCAACCCTGGTCCTCAGGTCCACCTAACAGACCAGGTTTGCCAGATATCTGAAGAGTAGCACAGTTGATATGATTTGCTGCTCAGTGACTGCAGGATTCAGTCTGTACTTCTCCAAGGGAACCCTTAAACTCTGGCCTGTTAGAAGGACCTGAGGACCAGGGTGAGGAAACGTTGCCTTAGGCTATTCATGACATCCTATTTTTTTCTGAGTAGTTGCCCTGTCATGGTTTCTTATATCCAGTCAGTGTGTCTCTTGTTATTGTATTTTCTGTGTTTTGACCATTCTGACTCTCTGGGATTCTGACCTTGGCTTTGTATTCTCGTTTATGTGTTTCTCTGGAATCTTGACCTTGGCTTTGTATTCTTGTTTATGTGTTTCTCTGGAATCTTGACCTTGGCTTTGTATTCTCGTTTATGTTTTTCTCTGGAATCTTGACCTTGGCTTTGTATTCTCGTTTATGTGTTTCTCTGGAATCTTGACCTTGGCTTTGTATTCTCGTTTATGTGTTTCTCTGGAATCTTGACCTTGGCTTTGTATTCTCGTTTATGTGTTTCTCTGGAATCTTGACCTTGGCTTTGTATTCTCGTTTATGTGTTTCTCTGGAATCTTGACCTTGGCTTTGTATTCTCGTTTATGTGTTTCTCTGGAATCTTGACCTTGGCTTTGTATTCTCGTTTATGTGTTTCTCTGGAATCTTGACCTTGGCTTTGTATTCTCGTTTATGTGTTTCTCTGGAATCTTGACCTTGGCTTGTTCCTCTGACCATTCTTTCCATAGTCCAGTACTCTGTTTAGACGTTTTCTCCTTTCTGTCATTCCTGGGTTTCTGTGTGTTGGGTAATATATATATATTAATATATTTATGGTGAACATGTATGTGTAACTAAAGGTATGTAGGTAGAGGGCTCAATTTTTGGGAGAAAGCTCTGTCTGCTCTTTATTGGGTCATTGTACCATACATGGATTATTTATGTGGTTTTGTACAGAAAGGGTCAAATGAATACAGGTATCAACATGTTTCAGGCCAAAATAGAAGGATTTAAAACCAAATCTCAGTCTTTAGAACATTGAAGATAATTTTATAATTCAGTTACTAAATCAAACTGGACAATAATGAAAGTCGTAATAACTTGTACATGCAACAGATGATTAAAATTGATTCAATATTTAGGAATACTTGCTTATTTCAACATTTCAATATTTATAAGTGGCTGGTACAGACTCTTAATGGACGTTACAAATCAATTTGCATATAGGGAAAATAAAGTGGGGTGTGCAGTGAGTACTAGGCTGCTAAAAACAGATTTTTTGCTTTGCCTGTTTCCAATTATTACCCACATTTTCCACCTCTCTACACCATTCTCCAGGAGTATATAAATTATATTATTATTTATATATTATATATTTATTATTATTTTTTATATGAAAAAATATATATAATTTATTACTTATATTATTCTATATTTTATATATACAGTATATTTAAAAAAAAAAACCTGAACCGTCGATGATTTAAAATAAAACTTACTGAGATTTTTTTCATACTAAATCTCTAAGACTTATTTGGATTTTTTATGGAATATGTGGATCTGGCACCAGAGTCTTACAACCTGACGTAAGGAAGTGGGACGAACTGTCAGTAGTATATATTTTTTATATATATAAAAATTCTATATACTATATATATATATATTGTATTATTATTTATATTCTTATTTATATATTTAATATTTAGTATCATTATTATTATTTTTTAAACCTTAAACAGAAGAAAAATAAAAGTCATTGAGACCAAGTTCTGCAAGTTTAAATCGTTCCATGCTATTTTTTTGAACTTCGTGAACCTTTTGAACCTTGTGCAAAGAGCTTTAAATGATTCCTGGATTTCTAAATATAGACAATCAATGGAAGCTGACTGCGAGCCAGTGCCTCTGATTTCCTATTTCCTTTTCAGACTAGATGTTCGCATGTAAGGAGCATCAGATGAGCCCCTTTCATACAGTAAGATGGGGATATTTAAAAGGATTTTTGTCGCCATTCATTGAAAATTTATAACGCCGGTGAATGATGTGAATGGAGCATGATGGAACATTATGTGTGGCACGTTACCATTAAGCTTAATTGGATCCACAGGGTTTTCATAAAAAGGACCTACAGTATGTCTGGAGGCAACTGTCTTAAAGGAATCGCACACCATCTAAAATTTTTTATGTATTAATGCTTGGACACTAAAAAAGCTGTGATGGATAACTTTGACACCCTGCATGTTTTGGAACACCATGTCCTTGGATGATGTATCGAAATTGAGTCGTGCACAATGGAACATGGTATTGCCAACAAAAGGTTGCCAAGTCATCAAGATTATTGTTCCCCATTAATAAGGGCTTAACCCAAGAAAAACTGACTGACAGAATAGCTCCAGCCCCTATTCCAACCAAGCTTGTGGCTTGGAGGTTATTGTAAATTACCGGCCATTATACTTTGTATAGGAGTCGTTAATTTGAAGCTAGTCAATGAAGAGTGAGCATCTCTTCCCACCTCGCTTGATCTTCATGGCTCAAACTGCTATTCAGAAATAAATCACGTCTCTTAATCCCTGGTGTTAAGTCATTTTGCTTTTTTCAAAAATGCTTAACACTGACCCACCAACCCACCAAAAATAATCCCAATTTTACGTCTAATCCCATGGTATAGAGGGTGGCGTGATCCACTGCTTCCTCTGTCTGCAAGAAGCAGAAGACAGAACAAATAGTTCACAGTGATCTTCCACCGTCCTTGTGTGACCCCACTCACACGTCGTCCCTGACTCCATAGAGATCTATGGACTACAGTAGAAGGTAACAGTGGTGGCGCTCGGCAGTGCTCCCGATACCAACCAGTGGCTCACATACATTCAGGCTCAAGCTATAAGAAAGCAGTTCGGGTGGCAATAACAAAATCCAACAACAGGTGGTGAAGATGACGCAAACAACAGCGAGCATTGCTGGTCAATGGTACCACCGTAATACTTCCACAAAAGAGTAAACTATAGCTGCTCCCCACTCAGTGTTTCTTTTATTATTATCCTTTATTTATATAGCGCCACACATATTCTGCAGCGCTTTACAAGTTAAGTGTACAAGGTATTGATACATTAGAATACCACACATGAATGATACGACCTGATTCAGGGGACCCTGTTCCCAAGGGAACTTACAATCTATGAGATGTACAAGTATTTTGTGAGGTAGGCGCATCCATATTGTTGGGGGTCTTGCCCAAGGACACTCGCTGGAGGCATCTTCTGAGTGGAATCAAGTCGTCTTTCCATGATTGTAGCGATAATCAGCAACCTGGTGGTTAGGTTGAACCCGCTTCTTGTAAAGTCGATACTTCTCCACAGTTGTACTGGAGGGATGTGCCAAACGGACCTTGACTTGCTTCTCCACGGTCTAAGGGTATAGACTTTACTACTGGACTCCACAGCCAATATCGTGTGGTAGGCAAGTGCGTACCGTTAGGTGTCTTGCCCAAGGACACTTACTGGAGAGGTGCTCTGGCTGGGATCAAACCTGTGACTCCATGGTTATAGAGCAGTGATGTTACCTCTACGCCATCCAGCTGGTGTTGTTCTATCCTCGTTTACAACCCCGGTGAATCGATCTTTGTCTTTTTGACTGTGCCGATCTCCATTGAGCTCCATAGAAACAAGAGTGAAAACACCAGTAAAAACAATGCTAAACAACTTTGACTGAAACAGCGGCCAATCTACTCTGTACTAGGTCTGCATAAACTATAGTACAAAGGACATTGTAAAGTATGGCGAAATGTGGTGGGAGGTCCCTAAATAGAGAATTAATCGTAGTTTCGCCGTACTTGACTTCGTCATAGTTTCCACCGTAGTTCACTCTAGTTCTTTGACGTAAGCCCAACGTTCTTTCAGTGAAATTATTCACTAGCAAATAGCTCCTGATATCTAAATGCAAACTTTCCTAAACCAAGAGAGTGAGATAGGACATGTTTATCCAGTGCTGCCTTACATCTAAATGGGAGAGGTTATGAAAACGTAGCTTAGGAGAAGCAGTAAGGACAGAGAGTGATATACAGTCAGGTCCAGAAATATTCTTTTTGAGAATGTTCCAAACAGTTGTTTTGGCCACGCCTAATGTTCTTGCTATCTCTCTGATGGGTTTGTTTTGTTTCTTCAGCCTAATGATGGCTTGCTTCACTGATAGTGACAGCTCTTTCGATCTCATCTTGAGAGTTGACAGCAACAGATTCCAAATGCAAATAGCACACTTGAAATGAACTCTGGGCCTTTTATCTGCACATTGTAATTGGGGTAATGAGGGAATATCACACACCTGGCCATGGAACAGCTGATAAGCCAATTGTCCCATTACTTTTGGTCCCTTAACAAGCGGGAGGCACATCTGCAAACTGCTGTAAGTCACTGTTCACCTGAGTTGGATGTACATACCCTCAAATTAAAGCTGACAGTCTGCAGTTAAAGCACATTGTGTTTGTTGCATTCCAACTCCATTGTGGTGGTGTATAGAGCCAAAGATGTTAGAATTGTGTCCATGTCCCAATATTTCTGGACCTGACTGTAACTGCTGCTAGCATTACAATAATAAATGCTATTCAATTCATGGGATATTTCCTGTCTGCCCTCGCACCCGACATTTGATTCACCCTACTGGCTCGATAGGAATCTAGAAGCTTCTTCAATATTCCGACCAAATAAACCACCCATAATGCATCCTACGCCTTTCTCTTTCTATAGCATGGCACATATGCCAAGATAATGTACAGTAGATTAAATATATACAGAACTCTGATTCACACATGCTAACATTTTTGTTGACACATCTACAATAATGAAAACATTAAACAAGAATGGAGTACATGGGAGGACACCACAGAGGAAGCCATTGCTGTCCAAAAAGAATATTGCAGCACGTTTGAAGTTTACAAAAGAGCACCTGGATGTTCCACAGCACTACTGGCAAAATATTCTGTGGACAGATGAAACCAAAATTGAGTTGTTTGGAAAAAACACACAACACTATGTGTGGAGAAAAAAAGGCACAGCACACCAACATCTAAACCTCATCCCCACTGTAAAACATGGCGGAGGGAGCATCATGGTTTGGGGCTGCTTTGCTGCCTCAGGGCCTGGACGGATTGTTGTCATTGATGGAAAAATGAATTCCAGAGTTTATCAGGACATTTTGCAGGAAAATGTAAGACCATCTGTCCGCCAACTGAAGCTCCGCAGAGGATGGGTGATGCAACAGGACAATGACCCAAAGCATACAAGTAATTCAACAAAAGAATGGCTTCAACAAAACAAAATACACCTTCTGGAGTGGCCCAGTCAGAGTCCTGACCTCAACCCGATTGAAATGCTGTGGCATGACCTTAAGAGAGCGATTCACACCAGACATCCCAAGAATATTGCTACACTGAAACAGTTTTGTGAAGAGGAGTGGTCCAAAATTACTCCAGATCGTTGTGCAGGTCTGATCTGCAACTACAGGAAACATTTGGTTGAGGTTATTGCTGCCAAAGGAGGGTCAACCAGTTATTAAGTCCAAAGGTTCACATACTTTTTCCACCCTGCACTGTGAATGTTTACCTGTTCTGTTCAATAAAAACATGAAAACATATAATGTTTGTGTTGTATTATTTTAAGCAGACTGTGTTTTTCAAATTGTTGTGACTTAGATGAAGATCAGAGCACATTTTATGACCAATTCATGCAAAACTCCACGTAATCCCAAAGGGTTCACATACTTTTTCTTGCCACTGTATCTATTTTACGACTTTTTCTATCCAGTCCCTTATTTTCTAGTCTCTGAGTACGTTCCTCTTGAACTCAAAGTGAGAAACTTTGACTGTCAACAAATAAATTAATTACCTCAAGGGAATTAATTCTGCTTAAAATAGCGCAAAATGTGTAAAACGAGGAACAGAATGTCATAATAAGAGCACAAACACAGATAAATCTCTGAAAAATTAGAAAATATATAAAACAATATAATAAAAATGTAACAAACACGAGCTTGTGTCTCTTTGTAAATCAAATAAAGAAGAATTCAATAGGGAGGCATTAACCCCAGAGGACTAACAAATGACTCTAAAGGACTCCTGCTACAAATGAAGGATGACTTACTTTAATTAAAAACAAAGAATCTCGCACTCAGCCTTGTGTACAACAAACACAATACCAATAGTCGTCAGACACAGGAGGAACCAGCTTGATAGTGAATCCAATGTGAAAGGAAACTGAAGGATCAGGCACTCCTTATAGGCAATGTGACACTTTATAAGGAAACAACATTTTTTCGGTCGCAGAAAAAGCCAACACCAGAGACGGAACGTTGTTACTTCCTCAAAAAGTGCCTTATTGCCTGTACTTCATCACCAAAATGGGTTTTGAGGTCTTCAAAGCACTGTTTCGCAGAGAAACCACAATGAGATTGGTAGTGCATGATGATCTGTTTATGTTCTTTTGAGAATCTATATTTTACGTGCTGACCACCACCACCAACAATCAGCTGGGTGGAGTAGAGATAACATCACTGCTTTATGACCGTGGAGACACAGGTTCGATCCCGGCAAGAGCACCTCTCCAGTAAGTGTCCTTGGGCAAGACACCTAACGGTACATACTCGCCATCCAGGACATACTTGAAAACGAGAGAAAACTCAACATATCGTTCCAGGGAAAACACTTTCTCAAAAAAAAATTTGCTGGTCCATAAGTAAGGATGAAATTATGTTAACTCAATTTTTTTCTTTTAAATAAAGCCTATTTCTACTAATACTTGTAAAAAAAAGTGATATCCCACAGGCGATCATGGAGACGCGAGATGGTAGTGGTGGTCAGCACAGAGAATAGAGGCTCTCAAAAAAGCAAAAACAGACCATCATGCTCTACAAATCTCATTGTGGTTTCTTGTGAAACATTGCCTTGGAGACCTCAAAACCCACCTTGGTGATGAAGCCCTATGTCTCCAGAAGGACCACAAGTTTTTTAGTAGATTCAAGTCGGGACAGCTTGACGTCTGTGATAAACCAAGAGAGAGACTGTTACATCCTCAGCCTCCGCTGTCTCCCCTGGGGGGTCTGGGCAAGAAGGGGGACTACTGGCTGGCCAGGTGCCAGCACTTTCTGCTGGCAGATCGGCATCTGAGGGGAAGGGGTCAGGTATGGTTACCAGGAGTCGCAGGCTTTAAAACAGGGCTCGAGGAGTTGCCTCATCGCCCTGTTGTGGAGTTTACTTCACGCACCACTACTTCCTGATTCTATTTGAATTTACCATTGACGACCCTGCTTTGTATGAGATTCCTGCTCCTGTTATTTGACCCGGCTTGGCTTTGACGACTCTCTCTCTCTTTTGTGTATATTACGTTGTTTAGGTGTTTTAGTGATTTAACCCCATGCTGGTTGCTGGGTTGATCACTCGCTGTTTGGGTTATGTCCCATCACATGTAGGGGTATCGATTGTAACCCTCCAGGGTCCCTTTACCCAGGCTACTACTCATGTTAATGTTTTTGCAAAGACCACAATAACAAACGATTGTTTATTTCTGTTTAATGCTATTTCTAAACGCATCTCTGTACATATTAGCAATAACAATCTTGTATGCAAGCCAGTACCTTCCGAGAGTGACCAGGTACCTACTAACCACAAGTATTTACCAGAATGATTGGTTTCTGCATCTCTGACTGCCCTGCACCTTGAATACTTCACGGACTGTCGTTAGTGGCGTAACTAGAAACCTGAGGGCCCCGGTGCAAGAATCCATGAAGGGCCCCCCCAACCCCCCCAAAAAAGATCCATATTTTTACCTTTTTTTTTTCTGCAATATAAAAAAGATAGTATTGCCCCCAGCTCACATGGACATATATTGCCCCAGCTCACATGGACATATATTGCCCCAAGACCACACATGGATATATTGCCCCAAGGCCACACATGGATATATTGCCGCAGCTCACACATGGATATTTTTGCCCCCAGCTCATGGAAATACTGCCCCAACACATGGATATACTGCCCCAGCTCATGGATATACTGCCCCAGCACATGGATATACTGCCCCAGCTCATGGATATACTGCCCCAGCTCATGGATATACTGCCCCAGCACATGGATATACTGCCCCAGCACATGGATATACTGCCCCAGCTCATGGATATACTGCCCCAGCACATGGATATACTGCCCCAGCTCTGCCCCCCCAGCTCATGGATATATTGCCCCAGCTCTGCCCCAGCTCATGGATATATTGCCCCAGCTCTGCCCCCCCAGCTCATGGATATATTGCCCCAGCTCTGCCCCCCCAGCTCATGGATATATTGCCCCAGCTCTGCCCCCCCAGCTCATGGATATATTGCCCCAGCTCTGCCCCCCCAGCTCATGGATATATTGCCCCAGCTCTGCCCCCAGCTCATGGATATATTGCCCCAGCTCTGCCCCCAGCTCATGGATATATTGCCCCAGCTCTGCCCCCCCAGCTCATGGATATATTGCCCCAGCTCTGCCCCCCCAGCTCATGGATATATTGCCCCAGCTCTGCCCCCAGCTCATGGATATGCCCCAGCTCATGGATATACTGCCCCAGCTCTGCCCCCCCAGCTCATGGATATATTGCCCCAGCTCTGCCCCCAGCTCATGGATATGCCCCAGCTCATGGATATACTGCCCCAGCTCTGCCCCCCCAGCTCATGGATATATTGCCCCAGCTCTACCCCCCAGCTCATGGATATACTGCCCCAGCCCAGCTCTTACCTGCTCAGGGGGGCCCCAGGCCCAGGGCAGGCTCCGCCGGCATCTTGTCCTCCTTGGCGAGCGGCCGCTGGAAACATCCAGCTTGGCTGCTCGCCGGAAACCACCTGATCAGCGCGAGGTCTCGTGCGCTGGTCAGGTGGTTTCTCTCCTACGTGAGCGGCCAAGCTGCATGTCAGCGGCCGCTCGCGTAGGGAGAGGGACAGCCAGCGCGCGGCTCCCAGATTCCGGCGCTCTTTGCCGGAATCTGGCGGCGGCGCTGGGCCGCCCTCCAGTGGCGGAATGCCAGGGCCCGGTCGCAACTGCGACCGCTGCGACCCTGGTACTTCCGCCACTGACTGTCGTCCCATGTATCATGTTTCTGAGCATGTCCTAGGTAATCTGTTGGTCTCGAAACCTTCAGAGCTTAGAGGCAATTCAGTTAGCCCTTGTGTCTCCTTGGCTATTAAGTTACAGTCTGTAGTTTATGAACCTTTTGTGTTATTCAAGCAGATACTTTTGCCCTCAAGGGTCTCAACTCCGCTACTCGTTTGGCAGCGTTACCACTACCGTTACAGAGACACCCCCACACATCCACTGTTGAGACCATGGTGGACAGCGTGATGGAATTTCTTCATCAGGTGCCTCAAGCCCTCCTCAAAAAGCTTGAGGATGAGGTCAGCATTCCACAAAAAGTTGAGGATTCTTTATAATGAGTTGGACTTCACAAAAATGTGTGCCTGGTGGGTTCACAGAAAAAAAACTGTTTGACCAAGAATTCCATGAGAGGAAAGACCTACGAGAGCCTTGAAAATCGTTGTTTACGCTATCCAAGAGCAGTTGGCTACGTTGACAAAAAATTATTTTCAAAAGGGGCGCCTAGTCCTTCAATTTCCATTTACTTTACTTTAAAGACACCCCAAGCTTCTCAACCAGATCACTGTATGGCGATGGTAAGATTCTTGCCGTCTTCTGCTGCCGTCCCTCAAGTCTTCGTCAAGCGGCCCATTTAACTCACGCACCAAAGAAATCACATTGAGAAAAACATGTATCGGCAAGTGAATTTGACTTCACAGATTCAAGATGAATCACGGCACAGTTGGTAGTAGATAGAATATATTTAGGGGACAATAGAACAGTATTTTTATACCGCTTTAACCCCTTCTCTACCATTACCTAGTATACTTGATCTTCAACAGCTCCTGCAGGAGCTCATCATTGAATAAACTCGATCTGGTCACATCCTGGAGCAGCAACTTCATTTGCTGCATACAAAACTAGTTTTCCAATTTGCTCCTGAATGTCCCCTTAAATTTTCAGCACCTTGGACAAATCAGTCAATGTGCTGAAGCTGTTTGAAGTGGTTATATTTCATTTTATTCCGTCAGCACCAGGTAAAGGATGGGATCTCACACCAGGGTTTTAATACAGCCCTAAGTCATTTAAAATATCAATCCAAGTTGTACCAACTTCAGTACTGAGTGATTTTCCATAAAACCACTGGTAGGGTTCAGTGGTTTTCTGGAAAATGTCTTTCCATTATCCACATAGTAAATATATACAGAGGCATCCAGCCTTCCGCTGGAAAATAGCGTCTGCATTTTATCTTTATTTTACAGAAATGCAGCACCCACAAGGCACAATACAATAATGTGATATAAAGCAATACTACCACGAGGAAGCAAAACAGAAAAAAAAAAGAAAAAATGGTTTAAACATGTCCAATAATTGGGATTTAAAAGGAAAAAAAAACCCTGACTATGAATATATAAATATAATAATCCCAGAAGCAAAAAGCTGAGAATATTTACTTGGAAACTGGCTAAGCATTTCAGTGTTTCTAATCTTTATGGCTCCTTAGCTGGAGGAAAATACAATATAAAATAAGTAAACAATTCTAATTTTATTTTACATCAGTGCTGATCCTCTTCTACTTAACCTCTTTACTTCCAAGCGTTGTCCCAGAAAGCCGCTGCCAGGATCCAGTGATCTTATGGAACTTTCCATTACCCTAAAAGTATATACATGTGGAGGTGTTCCTCTGTATATCTTCACTGTAGGTAAGCCCAATTTGAAAGGCAGATGGCTCGCCCCCAGTGGCCACAAAGCGCTACTACATGTACAATAAAGTTTGGGTTCCGTGTGTCAGTGACGGAAAAATGTATCGCAGAGCTTTTCAAATCATTTCACGCACAAATTGTTTATGTGTTGAGGTGTTAGGGGCCCATTCTAAAGCCCATATACAAATGAATTCTGTTTACGAGAAACAACATTTCTTTGCATTTCTCCAGAATTAGCCCACGTCAAGTATCGAGTAGGCTCGATCTCGGGGGGAACCAGCAGTATCTTTTGAAGAATGAGCATACTTGATACTGGTATTCTATTGTTAATGTTTGCCCATCTGGGAACATTTTGGGCTCCATTACAATCCACGTGCTAAAACGGGGCCGCTAGGGAGAAAAAACTGCGCCTGCATTTTTGTCCCTAGCACCCCCGTTTTAGCACGGGATTACAATGCAGGCACTTAAAAAGATGCCTGCATTGTTACCGGGCGCTACGCTCTGGGATGTGCATGGCAGCACTAAGCACCGCCGCGTGCATCCACTCGATGGAGTCCATAGGACTCCATTGAGTTTCTCGACTCCCGGTCACATGACCTGCCGGATCTCGGTCGGCGTAGTGATCTGCAGGGAGAGACTGGGGGACTTTTTGCCCCAGTCTCTCCCTGCTCCTGCCAGACGGAGGAGGCGGAGGGAGCCGCGGTCCTCGCCGTGGGATAGTAGGTTAGTATCTGGATTTTTTTGGGGGGTTTCTGGCTGGTGCTGACGGATTCTGCACCAGCGGAATCCGTTAGCACCAAGCCCAGGCTGTGGTTAACTTTTTGCTAACCGCAGCCGGAGGTTAATCAGCGATAGGACTTAATCCTAACGCTGATTAACACTTTGCGCTCCCCATGTTAAGTATAGGGAGCGCAAAGTACAGTAACCTCGCGCTGAAAAGCACAAGATACCAAACGTAACGGGTTTCTTAATCCGTTAGCGTTTGGATTGTAATATGCGGTGGCCACCAGGGCTAACGCTAGCACCAAGAGTATAATGTAGCCCCTTTTGTTTTAAAATCACTTGACCGTCCATCAACACTGATGTTTTTTCTTTTATTAGTCTCACAAATAACTCATTAAAATAATATAAACAGAGATCTGAGAAAAAGTAGCCCGTGTACACTATAAAATTATTTGCATATTAACACAAGCAAATAAAGTTGAGCAATTCATACAGTGCTACAAAAAAATGGAAATATTACTTCCTTTAGCATTATCATTATCCAATAGCATTATCTATTTTTTTATAAATAGTTTTTTCTGTAACAGCCCTTTTTATTATCATTCATAGGATCTTATATGTTAATTCCAGACATTTTCGTTCAGTAGTTTTTCAGCAAACAGCGTTTCAATTTTGACACTTTCAATCGTATTGATTTTTTTTTTTTTTTTTACCCGTCCGACGGCTTGTTGGCTGCGTTTGGCGGCTGTCCGGAGTGTTTGCGGCGGATGTTCGCAGGGTTTGTTGGCAGTGGCGGGTTCCCTGCCGTTTGATTCCTGAAGTGCAGGGAAGTGCGGTAAACGAGAGAGCACCGAAATGTCAGCGACATTTCGTGCTCTCAGAATAACCCCCAAAATGTTTAAAATCATGTCATTATACAGAGATGAAATGGCCTAGTAGCGAAGGGGTTAAATAAAAGGCTGTAATACATTTTTTCCCCTTTTAAGGCTGGATGTTTATCAGTCACTGAACAAAAAAGTGACTGCTAGTTAGCTAGTTAATCCATTCAAGCAGGACAAAAAAATAAAACGTGAATTGATATTATCTCTGCCAATTTATTTTCATCATCATTATTAAAATTCGCAACAATTACTGGTGGGGCGTTTCCCCAATTGTCCCTCTGGTTGAGCCTCCACTGCTTTGTTCATTGCTGTCGGCAAAGATGTTTCCCACAAAAACTAGTATTAAATCCGTACATCAATATTATTTTTTCTTGGATTTTTTTTAAATGTCATTCATAGACATTGTTTCCACTAATCAAACAATTCTTCAGGCTTGAATGTCTACCTTGATTTCATTCTTGTCTTGACATACCGAATCTCCATGCTGAGGACACTCATTGTTATTCAACATTTATTTGTTTAGATGAAAACTTACTTTAGAGTTCAAACCTATCTCCCAGTTGGCACCAAGACAACATGTTGTGATACCATCGTCTGGAAGATGCAGTGCCCACTTGCCATTAGACATGTGTGATTCAGTTCAGACCTATTCGGAAATGGTTATAAATATCGGCATTTTGACAAATTGGATCGATCCGAATTCCACATTAATGATGTTTGAACTGAATTGTTTTCTGAATAAAAAAATATTCAAATAAATCCAAAATTTTCTGATGATAATTGGCCAGGTCTGAATATAAACGGCAAAATTTGGATTTAATTGGAATAATTGGAATTAATTGGAATAATAAAAAAATAGAAATAAACGTCAACCCTAACCCTACGCCTTACTCAAGGACTAATCAAATGACAGCCAGAAACTCTAACCCTAGCCCTATCCTTAGCCCTAACCTAACTCTAGCCCTAACCTAACCCTAGCCCCAACACTCACCCTAACCCTAGCCCTAACACTCACCATAACCCTAGCCCTAACCTAACTCGAGCTCTAACCTAATCCTAGACCTGACCCTAATCATATTACACACAGAAACTTTAACCCTAGCCCTAACCCTAATCCTGGCCCTAACTCTAGCTCTAACGCAACTAGTCCTAGCCTAACCCTAGCCTTAACCCTAACCCTTAACCTAGCCTTAAGCTAACCCTCACCCTAGCCCATATCCTAGTCCCTCCAACCAATTTTTTTAGGTATTATATATAAAGCTTTCAAATATCGGAAACGCCCAAATATATTGGACGTTTCCTATATTTCGAATTGACCTGGTACCGAAATATCAGAAGCTTCCTCTATTCTGAAGCGGCTGATTCCGATTATTTCCAAATACGATATTTCCTGATTCCGAAACAAGCCAAACAGATAGAAGCCAATTTTTTCAGATCTGCACATGTCTACTTGTCATCGGTCATTATTAGTTGTATACCCAAGAGAAATATTGATGGGTACATTTATGGGAAATGGTCTGTGTTTTCCTACAGGTTCTGCAAATACTTCAGGTCAAAGCCTTCCGATTTCTAAACACTAATGGCGTAACTCCTTCTGCAAACCCAACTGACATTCTTGACTTAATTGCAACTCAATGATCTCATCTCTATAAATACAGACATTCAAGTAACATATTCAAGTGCCCCATTGATCTATGGGGCAGAGGGTGATTTAATCAGCAATAAATGTCTTTCTTTAGGACGGACGACTTGTTTGTGTTTCCATCTCACCATAACATCACAAGGTGAAGGTCTATTCTTGATTAAATAGTATTGATCGAAACTGTATCGGAATGACTGACGTTGAGAAAAGCCATTTAATTTATGATATGTTACAGTGTTCGGCGTATGAGCCAAGGTAAGCATAATAGAGTGTTTCGGAGTCGGAGCTCAGACGAATGGGTCACTTCAGTGTCACTTGCAAACCGAAACATTCCATTCCTTCTGAATGATGTCATTGTGCGTGATGGTTAAAAGTAAAGAACCAGTGATACCTTGGTGAATTATAAATAATATGGAAAATGTCAAACGAAGGACTGGAGAACTAGAAAGGCTGACATTTTTTTATGATCTAAAAGAGGGGATTCTGACTGCGCTGAAACCCATGCAAGAGACCAATGGGTCGTTATAAACCATCTGAATATCTCGTTGTGATGTTAAATTGTTAAAAAAAACTACAAAATCTTAAAGGAGTATTCTAGCCACCATGGCAACCTTAACTTACTTAGGTGGTTATGGTGATAAAAGTATTTTCTCATCCCATTATGTCCTCCATCCCTCCCTGTCCACTAGGATGTCTGTTCAAAGTGGAGGGCTTTCTTCTGCTTTGACAGCTGTCAATCAGAGGCCACAACTTGTACAGCTCACCATCCACAGCCATCACCCTTTCCTGCTCTTGCATTTTCACTCTGAAATAAACCAAGGTATTGTGTTAATAACATGTTGTCTGCCACCACACGCCTCTCCACAACCCATGTTGTAAATACCTCTAATACAATGCCCAATCTCCTTAACTCTGTGTCTCATTCTTCATACAGCTCACCATCCAAAGCCATCACTTTTCCCAGCTCCTGCATTTTCACTCTGCAGTCCCTCCTGGCAATCCACCCTCCCACCCAGTCCCATGCCTACACTTATAGCTCTCCCTTCCAGCTGCTTCCACTTTTCTTTCTAGTTACCCTGTTCAAGCCCAAGCTTCTGATCCTTTCCTATGCAATCTCTGCTATATTCTTTCTGGCCACCAGTTTCACACTCCCCCTGCTCCCGTTTGTTTCACTTACCTTAGTCCCTTAGATTGTAAGATCACAGGATGTCTGGCTGAGCATGAGTATAGAGTGCTGTATTAGCAGGACAATAATCCTATGAGCAGGGCTGTCTGTTCCACACGTGGCATTATTTATTATATCTCATGTTTGTGCTTCCTCTTTGTAAAGCGCTGCAGAATCCGTTAGCGCTATAGTATATAAGAGACTATAGCTGTAACTGTATTTCCCACCTCTATACTGTACAGGAGTGATGTTAGTAGGCTATGGCATTCTGATGCCTCTACCGATATGCAAGGCTCATGTAAGGATGAACTGCTGATGCTGAAAGCTGATCGGGCTGTTGCATGCTAATTAATGGTTCGTACATAGCGGAAGTTGCGGAAGTGCACTATCTGGAAGGCTGGCCAGGGGAAGCTGGGATAAAACCATTCTGAAAAAAAGTTGTTTGCCCATTTAGGGGTCATCAAGGATCAAGATGGAGAAAACAGAATGGGATGGAATCTGTAGGGTAGAAAAAAATATTTAGCGTGATATCCCACTTAAACGTGGCAGAGTGGATATAATTGGCCACTCACATGTACCAAACCAGATAGCAGTGCTTCTCATCCTCTACAGGGATCCTGAATCAAACCGGAGAAGTTCAAAGCAGAGAATATAATCAGGAACATAATACCTATAAAAAAGATTTAAAAAAACCAACAAAATGGCGTAGACTGTAGGCAATATTTAAAACAAACTTAATTTATTGCACTCACATTATTAAAAAAAATAAGAAACACATTAAGTATGCATGAAGTGACCAACCAGAACAAGAGACCCAGATGGAAACAGTCCAATGTTCATGAATCCTAAGCTTCTGGAATAGTCTGATGGAAAAACTTGATAGACAGGCTCAATGCGTTTCGTCAAAACTGACTTCTTCAGGAGCATACATCTGACCACCCATCCAACAATGGTGTTATATAGACCTCCCAATCATGATCCCAATGAATACAAACCGTCTTCACATGTGTGAGTCGCCATGCTGAGCCTCTATGGCGTCTGTGCAGTTAAACCCCACATACACATCTTCTGTGTTCCGTCGCCACGATATTCAAGCGGAACCAATAAACACTTCCTTGTGATAACGGAATGCAGGGCCGAACTCTCGCGAAATTTGGAACTATGAGCCAAATCCAAGATGGTGGCCTCTTGGATGAGTACTAATCCTGTTTATTGTAAACTGATCAGACTTCCGTGTCTCTTGAAGTAACATCCCCCCCCGGGTATACATTCTGCTGCGTTGATTATGTAATTTTACCTCCCTCAAGTTCTGGCTAAGGGTTGTATAGGAAGAAAAGCTGCTGCAGCTCTGCTTTACTTGGGAGAAGGTTGGAGTCTGGTCCTCAAGCCGGGGATCAGTCACCCCATAGTTTCCGCTACGTGCGTGTTCTAGCTTCTCCAATTACATGCGCCGATTGTTATAAATGTCACTATTTTTCAGTCCCGATATTTAGTATTTTGGCCGAGCCCAATTCTCATCATATTATGGGCCATTTCATGTGGTGGGCGATACCGCCAGCTCTTCAGAAAGAGGTACGATAAGGTAAATTCCTGAAATGTAAACACAGCTCACTAGCTACAATAGATTCTGCTCTTTAACAGCCGCGCTAACACGCAACACTAACGACTCGATTTTTTTTTATTTCTTTACAAATTATACCCAAATAGGGATGTTTATTAGGTAAGGGAGGATTATAATAATATAGGATGGCAGGCAGCCGACTACGTGACAGTCCAGCACGGCTGTAAATCTTTTCTTTCATCAAAGCAAAGGCATCCTTCAAATATGACACTGAAAATAAACATCCTTTAGATGATATCAGAAGAAATGAATTTATTTACTGCTCCCCGATGGCTCTTAAAAAAATATATTTATTATTGAGACGGGTAGGGAAAAAAATGAATTCTGAAAACGGAATGATTAAATCCATATTCTTCTAAAATGTATTTTTCCTACGAATGTGATGATGTGACTGAGTGATGGAGCAGTCTTGCCTTCTGCTGAGAGTTTCATATACTGCGAGCCGTAACCCAGAGAAAAGAAGGAAGTACCGTATGTACGTATTCAATAATTATAAAAAAAAAGAGTGGAGAAGATAGGCAAACCTGTAAGATTAGGCAGAAAGAGGAAAAGCAATATATAAGAGCTTCTAAAGCACACGCTGAGGAGAAAATACACCAGTCAGTAAAAATGGGGGATAAAAACATTTTTTTAGATACATAAACGAGAAGAGAAAAGTAAAACAAGGATTAATTAGATTAAAAATAAAGGTAGGAAGGTATGTAGAAGAGGATAAAAGTCTTGCTGACTGTCTCAGTGAATATTTTTGTTCAGTTTTTACAGGAGAAAAGGAAGGAAAGGGACCTCAGTTAGGAGGAAACACTAAAGAGACATTTCCATATGAGTTTACAGAGGAGGAGATTCTACTTCAGCTTCTAAAGTAAAGACTAATAAGTCATCGGGGCCTGATGGGTTTCACCCAAAGTTATTAAAAGAGCTCAGTGGTGCAATAGCAAAACCATTATTAACAGACTTAATTAAACCAATCCTTGTTAACGGGAGTCGTCCCAGAAGAATGGAATGTAGCAAATATTGTGCCCATTTACAAGAAGGGTAGTAGGGAGGAATCGAGGAACTATAGGCCAGTTAGTTCTACTTCAGTAATGGGGAAATTAATGGAAACCATATTAAAGGAAAGGATTGTTGAACATCTAAAGATACACAGATTACAAGATCAGAAACAACATGGGTTCACCTCAGGGAGATCGTGTCAAACTAATCTTACTGATTTTTTTGATTGGGTAGCAAACTTAACAGACAGAGGTGGTGCAGTAGACATTGGGTTTGTGATTGGGTAAAGGTGGTGCAGTAGACATTGGGTTTGTGATTGGGTAAAGGTGGTGCAGTAGACATTGGGTTTGTGATTGGGTAAAGGTGATGCAGTAGACATTGGGGGCCACATTACAATCTCCACGCTAAAACGGGGGTGGCAGGGAGAAAAAACGGCGCACTCCCCTGGACGCTCGTGGCATCGCTGAGCTCAGCATCCCATTGAGCTAGACACCGGCGGTCACATGACCTGCCGGATCTCACCTCGCGAGTGATACGTAGTGCCTAGTGATACGCAGGGAGAGACTGGGGGGGACTTTTTCCCCCAGTCTTTCCCTGCTCCCGCCGGCCAGAGGAGGCGGTCCTCGCCGCGGGACAGGAGGTGAGTATCCGATTTTTATTTTTATGGATGGTGTTAACGGATTGTGCAGAAGTGGAATCCGTTAACACCAAGTCCTGGCTGTGGTTAACTTTCCGCTAACCAGAGCTGGACGTTAATCAGCGCTGGGACTTTGTAATCCTAATGCCGATTAACACTTTGCGCTCCCCATGTTAAGTATAGGGAGCGCAAAGTACCGTAACCTCACACTTAAAAGCGCAAGATACCAAACGCAAACAGGTTACTTAACATATAGGGGAAAATATCACACAATGGATGCACCCAGTGACACATAGAGAGGGAAATATCACACAATGGATGCACCCAGTGACACATATACAGGAAAATATCACACAATGGATGCACCCAGTGACACATATAGATGAAAATATCCCACAATGGATGCACCCAGTGACACATATAGAGGAAAATATCACACAATGGATGCACCCAGTGACACATATAGAGGAAAATATCACACATTGGATGCACCCAGTGACACATATAGAGGAAAATATCCCACAATGGATGCACCCAGTGACACATAAAGAGGAAAATATCACACAATGGATGCACCCAGTAACACATATAGAGTAATATATTTTCTTAACTAAACATACAAGAGACAAACAAATCACATGTAAGATATCAGCAACATGAAATAAACACAATAAGTGCATTTGCTTTTTTGGTGGTAGTGGCCCTTTAAGATTTGCTTGCTGCCATGACACCATTTGGATAAAAAGTGCAAAATCAACAGCGTCTAATAATTTTTAAAGTGTAGAAAAGTATAGAGCTTGCCTCTACTCTCGCCCTCACACATTAGCTTTCTTCGTCTAAACATAAAACAACAAGTAAAGTACTGAACATTCAGTTCACTTAATATAACCAAAGAATCTTGTCTAAATAGCATATCAGCGGTTGACGTTTTGGAGTCAACATTTGTACCAGAATCCTAAAAAGATTGTAAAAATAGTTTATATGTGGGCCTTTTCTGTTTGGCTCTTTTCTTTTATAATAACAATGTTCCGATGCTCTTCACACATCTCGTCTCTCCTTGTCTCCCATGGTAATTATACCTGATAAATGTGAGAATTCTCCCTGCTCTAAAGTTGTTTTAATAGGATTCGAAAAAAGGTCTCTTTTAACTAATTATCCTAATTGTTATTCAGGTAACACGTTTTCCCTACACTGAATTACAAAAATTAATAATAAATGATAGATTAATATAATAAAAACACCTTAAAAACACAATTTACAGGGAAGCTATTAGGATGTTCAATTGATCTAGTCTCGACATCTCAAGAAATGTAGACTATGAAATGAAGCTTACGAGAAAGTGACATTTCTGAGCTTCCTTGTGAGGTCGACAAGTGCTCTTTCTTGATAATAAATCAAAACGCGTTGGGGACTTACGCAAAGTCTGTTTCAATCATTTCTGCAATAACCAGAGTCCTCCTTATATTCCCGGACTCTCACTGAGTTCAGAACCAAATGGACTGTGTTCGGACACTGTGCAGAAATGTGATCTCTCAATAGCTTGTCCTTCAGACTTTCTCTCTACTTCCAATGACACTCATTCTTCTCTCTACTTCCAATGACTCACCTACTCCCCTTCCACATCTTCCCATTAGCCTATACCAAACCAGCATGTTCCTCTGCCCCAAACCATGCGCTTTCATTATAGTACTTGTAAAATTCATCCCAGTAAGCTATGGCTAAAAACTATGTTGATTCTTTAGATGGCAAGCTATGAGGGACACTTTTGAGGTCCACCCATGATATTTAAAATAATCTGTAGTTCGGCTACAGGAATACCATCCTTTGAAGACATTGCAAAAGTTTGGATCTCATGACGGGATATTTCAAGGTACGCCAGTGGCTAAAAAGCCAATCTAATAGCATTGATGACTTTTTGGAAGCCATCATTAGATCAAGGAATATTCTACCCAAGTAAAGATGTATCCTTCAAGTTCCTCCCATGAGGAACACCCAACACAAATGTCACTAATATGCTTATTTTTAAGATGCTTTAATTTCCCTGTGACTAGATACGTTTCTCTGACAAACCTACTCATTGAAAGGTGAATGTAAACCAGGGGTGCTTAACCTTTGTCCTCTAGTGTTTCGGAATTGCATCTTTTTTGAAACTCGGCCACTTATTAGGGTGACAGGGCCTGCTGGGAAATGTAGTTCCAAAACAACTTGGGCCCTTTCATCTGGCCTTTGCTAAAACTAGGATGCTAAGGGGAAAAAATTAGCGATCATTAATTTCCCCTTTGTGTCTTGGTTGTACCTTTAGATTGCGGGCAGGCGCTGAGTCCGGCAGCCTGCCCCGTGGCGACCGCTATGGTTCTGGATGCTTCGCGACAGCGCTAAAACGCCTATGACTCCATGGAGGCTTTTGCTGCTGGGTCACATGGCCTAATAGATCTCGCCTCTAGTGAGATCCTTCTGGTCGGCAGAGTGATCGCGGAGGGAGTCTCACTCTGCTCCCGGTGGCCAGAAGTGGCAGATTGGGCTGCCGTTCTCGTCGCAGGATGAGAGGTAAGTATTTGTTTTTTTGGGGGGGGGGTGGTTTCAGCTGCTGCTAACTGATTCCGCAGCAGCTCAGAGCCGGCGTTAACTTTTTTAGTAACTAGCTTTAGGACTTTGTGATCCTTATGCTAGTTACTCTCTGCTTACACTTTGCACTCCCCATGTTAAGTATAGGAGGGAGCGCAAAGTACAGTAAGCAAGAGCTAAAAAGCGCTAATACCGATTGGCTAACAGGTTTTTTAACCCGTTAACGTTTCGGAGGTGATCTGTACGGAGCGCTATCACTTCTTTTAACCCCTTCCCGACTGCGGACGTACATAGTACATCTTGTGGGAAAATCCCCTTAGCAACCGTGGAGTCCCCTTTGCAGCAGTACCTCTCTTTAAACCCTTCTTTGCCGGATCGCGATTCGGCGCCAATTCGGAGCCGTGACTAGGTTTGGTGTAAAATGAATTAAAATAATTATAATAATAATAACAAAAAATGATAATAGAAAAAAACTGGGTTTCTTTAAAAATAAATTTGTCTGGGGGTATAATAAAATAAGGCTTCAATTGGCGTTTAAACATAATGAGCATAAAATGGACAAAATGAGCTCAACGCACAGAGGTGAAATGGCTTAACAGTGAAGGGGTTAAAAAGCAAAAACATGTAAAAATTGGGTATTTCTAATCTCAGGACAACATTTTGAAACTATTTAGACGGACTCCTTTTTTTTTGGCGGTTGTAGATTTTGGGATTAAATTTCCAAAAAGTGTGTTTTTTCTATTTTTTCATCATATGTCATATTTTTTTTATAGTATTTTTTTATAGTAAATTATACGATATGACGGAAATAATGGTATCTTTTATAAAGTCAATTTAATGGCGAGAAAAACAGTATCAGGGTTATTCAAAGAGCTCCGAATTGCTGGCAAAAGGTAACTGAACGCTGAAATTCAGCGTTCGGTTACCTTTCTTGGCCATTCGGCTATCCAGAGAGCAGGCAGTTCGCCAAATGTTGGCGAATTGCCTGCACATACGGTGCCTGTTCGGGACCTGTTCGAGGGCAGTGAAATCCCCATAGCTTCGTCTACTCAGAGAACAAAAACCAGCAGGGTTTTGCCCAATTTTACTCTGGGTAAACGCACGTCTATATCATGCTTTCTCTCACGCTTCTGCTCTTTACTTCTACCTTTCTCCTTAAATGGAACTCCTGCCCCTCTACCACCGACCCCTACACTATCTGCATCTCCCCCTCCCTCCTCTCGTCCCACATGATGGCCTCGCATGAGCTCCTTTGTTTCCTCAGAACATGGTCTCCCTCTAACTCTCGTGCTGCCAATCACTCCCACAAATCCCATTCCCACCTTCTCTTTCTCACCCTCCTGCTGTTACTCTATTCAGGTGACATATCTCCTAACCCTGGCCCCACAACACATCCAATACTTCACTCTCATCCTATCTCCATCGCACATAAATCACCTCCCTGCACGCCCAGCAACCTCATTCCCATAATCCCTCAGCGCCTGTCCTCTTTCTCCTGCGCCCTCTGGAACGCTCGCTCTGTGTGCAACAAACTCACAGCCGTCCATGTCCTCTTCCTTTCAAACTCCTTCAACCTCCTAGCTTTAACTGAAACCTGGCTAACTCCCTCTGACACGGCCTCCGTTGCTGCTCTCTCACATGGAGGTCTACACTTGAGCCATACCCCCAGACCGGGTGAGAGAAATGGTGGCGGGGTCGGACTCCTGCTCTCTCCCACCTGCACCTACCAGCATCTCCCTCCACCCCATCCCTCTCCTTCTCCTCCTTCGAGACACACTGCATCCGCCTGTTCTCTCCTCTGGCTCTCAGGGTGGCAGTCATCTACCGCCCACCGGGACCAACCTCCCAGTTCTTTGACCACTTTGCTACCTGGCTTTCTCACTTCCTGTCTTCTAATCTTCCATGCCTAATTCTCGGGGACTTCAACATTCCCATTGATGATCCTTCCGCCCCTGCTGCCTCCAAACTTCTTTCACTCACGTCCTCCCTTGGACTCACACAATCCTCCCTCCTCCCTACCCACCGCGATGGTCACGCTATTGACCTTGTCTTTTCCAACCTCTGCTCCATTTCTGAGTTCAACTGTCGCCCTTTCCCCATCTCTGACCACCACCTTCTCTCTTTCAACCTATCTGGACTTCCTAAACACCCTGCTCCCCCACCCCGCACACACACTCGCAGAAATCTACATGCTGTGGACCCCCATCAATTCTCCAACTTACTTCACCACCTCCCTCATACCTCATCCTTCACCTGCCCTGATGCTGCCACTAATCACTACAACACTACTCTTATCTCTGCTCTAGACACTCTCGCTCCTCTTCGACTCTGTAAGGCCCCACGCCGCCAGCTTCAGCCCTGGCACACCCTCCAGACACGCTACCTGCAAAGATGCTCCCGCACCGCAGAGCGTGCCTGGAGGAAATCCCGCTCTGAAGCTGATTTTGTTCACTTCAAGTTTATTCTCCGGTCATACACCTCTGCCCTCCACTTGGCCAAACAATCCTTCTTCTCATCTCTTATATCTACACTGTCCTCCAACCCTAAACGGCTCTGGTCCACCTTCAACACCCTCCTCTACCCACCTGCACCTCCCCCCACAGCTGCCTTCAGCGCTCAAGACCTGGCAGACTACTTCCTCAGTAAAACTCTAACTATCAGAAGCAACATCCCAACACAAGATGGTTATCTGCCACCTCCACTCCCAGAGGTCCCCTCTGCCACCCTCTGTCGCTTCCTCCCAGCCACTGAGGAGGAAGTCAATTCCTTATTGTCCTCCTCACATCTCACCACATGCCCGCTCGACCCCATTCCCTCACATCTAATTCCTCCCCTCTCCTCCTCCCTCACCCCTGCTCTCACACACATCTTCAACCTATCTCTCTCCACTGGCTCCTTTCCATCCGCCTTCAAACACGCGCTAGTTACCCCTTTACTAAAGAAACCATCCCTCGATCCCAACTCTCCATCCAACTACCGCCCTGTATCCCTGCTTCCCTTCACATCAAAGCTCTTAGAAAAACTAGTCTTCAACCGCCTCTCCCTCTTCCTGTCCTCCAATTCCCTACTTGACCCCCTGCAATCTGGCTTCCGTCCCCTTCACTCAACTGAAACTGCCCTCACCAAAGTCACCAACGACCTCCTAACTGCTAAAAAACACGGCCACTATTCTATTCTCATCCTGCTCGACCTCTCGGCTGCTTTTGACACTGTTAACCACCCCCTCCTTCTACAGACCCTCAACTCTCTGGGTCTCGGTGACACAGCACTCGCTTGGGTCGAATCCTATTTATCCAACAGGTCCTTCTGTGTGTCCTTTGCTGGAAACTCCTCCTCCTCATTGCCTCTATCTGTTGGTGTACCTCAAGGCTCTGTCCTTGGTCCTCTGCTCTTTTCCATCTACACCTCCTCCCTGGGCAAAATCATCAACAGCTTTGGCTTTAATTACCACCTCTACGCTGATGACACTCAGATCTACCTCTCTACCCCTGATCTCTCTCCCCCTGTCCTTTCAAAAGTCAGTGACTGTTTATCTGGCATCTCCTCCTGGATGGCCTCCCACCACCTAAAGATCAACATGTCAAAGACTGAACTCCTACTTATTCCTCCCTCCAATGCCTCCCCACCTCCTGACTTCTCTATCACGGTGGAGGGTATCACCATTTCCCCATCAAACCAAGTTCGCTGTCTTGGAGTTACACTTGACTCTGCTCTTTCCTTCATCCCCCACATCAAGTCTCTTTCCTCCTCCTGCCGATACCAACTGCGTAATATTTCCCGAATTCGGCCATTTCTTACCGCTGTCACCACAAAACAACTCATACACGCCCTGGTAATCTCCCGACTCGACTATTGCAATAATCTCTTATCTGGCCTCCCTCTGTCCCGCCTCTCCCCCCTACAATCCATCCTGAACGCCTCCGCCAGGCTAATTCACCTCACCCGCCGCTCCCCTCTGCGAGTCCCTTCACTGGCTCCCCATCCACTGCAGAATTAAGTTCAAAATCCTTATCCTTACCTACAAAACCCTCACTAACTCAGCTCCCCACTACCTGTCCTCACTAATCACCAAATACACCCCGGCCCGCTCCCTAAGGTCAAACAGTGACCTGCGCCTAGCTTCTCCCCGCATCACCTCTTCCCATGATAGACTGCAGGATTTCTCACGCGCAGCCCCCACTCTCTGGAACACTCTCCCTCGTACTGTCAGACTTTCCCCTAACTTCTCTTCCTTCAAACGCTCCCTTAAAACGTTCCTATTTAGGGATGCCTACCACCCAACTCACTGACGTAACCATCAATCACTCTCACCTTACAGTCCTCTCCTCCTGTTTCCAACCCCAACCCTCCTAGATTGTGAGTTCCTACGGGAATAGGGCCTCATCTCCTCCTGTACTGTTTGTCAAATGTTGTTCAATGTATTGTAACCCTGTCTATACTGTGCTTATTGTACAGCGCTGCGGAATATGCTGGCGCTTTATAAATAAAGAATAATAATAATAATAATAGCAGGGAAAAGTTGCCGAATTGCCCTGCCATTCGCTGGCTTCATTTGACAGGTTTATTCAGGCGAATCCCATAGGCTTCAATGTTAAAAATATTCCCATTTTAATTCAATATCTAATAAACCGTTTACTATAATATTCTGCAGTAAAGAGTCTCTTTATTTATAGATTTTTTTAGGATCTTATAAGCATTTTTTGGGGATTTTTTTGCAAAAACATTTCCAATTTTTTTATTTTAATTTTTTTTAAATGTTTTTTCTTTTTTCTGTAACAGCCCTTTTTATTATCATTCATTGGATCTTATATGTAAATTTCAGACATTTTCGTTATGTAGTTTCTTTGCAAACAGCGTTTCACTTTTCAAACATTTCACTTTTCAAGCGTACTGTTTTTTTTCTCACTCCATTCGTCTGCGGTGTCGGCTTTTTCTGGCGGCTGCTCTGCGCTGTGATTGGCTGCTGCTCGGGTTTCTCCGGCGTCTTCGGCGGGGTTAATCCAGATGTTTTTGCGGGTTTCGGTGTGCATTCGCCTGGGTTTTGCGGTGAGTGTTCGGCAGGTTTTCGACAGCTTTTCCCTGCACTACGACGGCCTTGTGGTGCTTGCTGAATACACTGCAGGGTCGCCGAAATGGGATCGCCAAATCACACCGAATTGAAGAGAACAAAAAGTCACCGAATGTGCGGTGACTTTTCGATTCTCTTTGAATAACCCTTCATATAATACACTATATTGCCAAACGTATTCGCTCACCCATCCAATTAATCAGAATCCAGTGTTCCAATCACTTCCATGGCCACAGGTGTATAAAATCAAGCACCTAGACATGCAGACTGTTTTTACAAACATTTGTGAAAGAATGGGTCGCTCTCAGGAGCTCAGTGAATTCCAGCGTGGAGCTGTGATAGGATGCCACCTGTGTAACAAATCCAGTCGTGAAATTTCCTCGCTCCTAAATATTCCACAGTCAACTGTCAGCTGTATTATAAGAACGTGGAAGTGTTTGGGAACGACAGCAACTCAGCCACGAAGTGGTAGGCCACGTAAACTGTCGGAGCGGGGTCAACGGATGCTGAGGCGCATAGTGCGAAGAAGTCACCAACTTTCTGCAGAGTCAATCGCTACAGACCTCCAATCTTCATGTGGCCTTCAGATTAACTCAAGAACAGTGCGCAGAGAGCTTCATGGAACGAGTTTTCATGGCCGAGAAGCTGCATCCAAGCCATACATCACCAAGTGCAATGCAAAGCGTCGGATGTAGTGGTGTAAAGCACGTCACCACTGGACTCTAGAGCAGTGGGGACGCTTTCTCTGGAGTGCAGAATCGTGCTTCTGCATCTGGCAATCTGATGGACGAATCTGGGTTTGGCGGTTGCCAGGACAACGGTAATTGTCTGACTGAATTGTGCCAAGTGTAAAGTTTGGTGGAGGAGGGATTATGGTGTGGGGTTTTTTCAGGAGCTGGGCTTGGCCCCTTAGTTCCAGTTAAAGGAACTCTGAATGCTTCAGCATACCAAGACATTTTGGACAATTCCATGCTCCCAACTTTGTGGGAACAGTTTGGAGCTGGCCCCTTCCTCTTCCAACATGACTGTGCACCAGTGCACAAAGCAAGGTCCATAAAGACATGGATGACAGAGTCTGGTGTGGATGAACTTGACTGGCCTGCACAGAGTCCTGACCTCAACCCGATAGAAAACCTTTGGGATGAATTAGAGCGGAGACTGAAAGCCAGGCCTTCTCGTCCAACATCAGTGTGTGACCTCACAAATGCGCTTCTGGAAGAATGGTCAAAAATTCCCATAAACACACTCCTAAACCTTGTGGACAGCCTTCCCAGAAGAGTTGAAGCTGTTATAGCTGCAAAGGGTGGACCAACGTCATATTGAACCCTATGGATTAGGAATGGGATGTCACTTAAATTCATATGCGAGTCAAGGCAGGTGAGCGAATACCTTTGGCAATATAGTGTATGTATGGGTTCAATAAACGAGTAAGAGGAACATTTGATCTAAACACAAACAGCACAGAAACGTAAAAACAGCAGCGGGCACTTTCGGACGGAGAATTGTAAAATTCTATGCATGAGCGCTAGCACAATCGTGAAGGAGGTGATAGAGCCCCAAGAGGGTCAAGGTTGAACACATGTGATGAAGATGAGAAGGCATCAAAATGTCTCACTATGAAGAGTTGTCCTAGGAAAGACACCAGTTCCAGTTTTCGAGCTTAGGTAAATAATAAAACGACAGATTTTTGGATACACGGTCTTCCATTGACTCACTCTTAAAGGGATACCGTTTTAAAAATAGTTCCCTTTTTTTTTGCCCTTATATAATTGGACAGAAGCCGTTGACTGCCTCTGCCCAATTATTTTTTATTTATTTTTGATATTTTCGGTGATTTTACTCGCCGTGCGCATCTCCTCCTCTTTGGCTCAGGGACTCGCAAGACTGGAAGTCCTTTAGATGTCTAAAAAATTTACTGTTTTACACAACTTCACTTAACGTAGGAACTGCAAATCGCACAGCGCTATGGACTTCTGCATTTTACAAACGCCTGCATAGAACGATGGATCGGAGCTGGGTGCGCATGCGCTGATCGAACTATCACTGCCTCTCTGAGACCACTCGCTTCAGCAATTGGTCTCAAAGAGAGAGAAGTCGGCACGCTTTCTGCATGCTGATTAGGGATGTGCTGCCGGTTTGATTCGAACGTGAGTTCGAATCGAACATCGGCCGTTCGAGTGGACGTTATGGGATGTTCACGGTCTGTTCGACCGGGGACATTCCATAATAAAAATTGCCCGCAAAATGCGTTCACAGTTCTCCTAAATGTACCAGCAGCTGCCGGTACATTTAGGAGACCTGTGGCTGCAGCCCCCGGCCCCCGTGCTTGTTCCTCTGGTCCGTTCTGTCTCGTCTGCTCCTCCGTCCGTCCGCGGCTCCTCTGCCCTATGCCTTGCCTTCTTGCTGACTGAGCCCTGATTGGGCAAAGTCCTGCGTCTGACCTGGACTTTGCCCAATCAGGGCTCTAATTCAATATCGAGCCCTGATTGGGCAAAGTCCAGGTCAGGTGCAGGACTTTGACCAATCAGGGCTCAGTATTGAATTAGAGTCATGACTGGGTAAAGTCCAGCTCAGGCGCAGGACTTTGCCCAATCAGGGCTCATCGTGAAGACGAGACGTGGGGCAGAGGAGCCGCGGCCGGACGGAAGAGAGGACGGACCGCAGGAACAGGAGGCCGGGACAGCAGCAGGACAGGTGAGGTATGGGGGCCGGGGGGCTGCAGCCACAGGTCTCCTAAATGTACCAGCAGCTGCCGGTACATTTAGGAGAACTGTGAACACATTTTGCAGGTTCGACCCCCCCATTGGTTAACATTGTGTTCGAGTTCGTATTCGAACATTTGGGCTGTTCTAATGTTCGAATACGAAACGAACACAGGGGTGTTCGGCCCATCACTACTGCTGATGTCACTTGTGTCCCATCTGGTGACCGTCAGCCGGGAAATTCAAAATCACGGCTGCTGGTGACGTTGGGAGGTGTAGAGGAATCTCCTCCACTTCACTCAGCGTTTCTGCTAGATCAAGGGAGCTGGGAGTGGTGGGGGGGGGGGGGGAGAATGGGGGTCACTCCTCACATCCTGACCACTGTAAAACAATAAAGTGGTCCGGATGAGTAGAGTGTCCCTTTAGGAATAGTCTATAATGTGGGGAATCACCCTCCGGTTAAAGCTTGATACACGTGAAATGCACCTTTTAAACTGCCGACTGAAACCTGCTCTGTAATTACTTGTACATTTATGTCCTTGTGCAGATTAAACATGAGAAAATGAAATAATTATCGGGTGTATAGCAATAACAATGTGAGCATTATTGGCTTAGAACCCTCTGACGTGGGAATTAGGTTAATATGTTTCCAGACAAATCCCTTTTTTGCGTTACTATTTATTCGCTGGCGCGCATTATCAGGGTAAGAAAATACGTAAAATCAGTGGATTATTTGATATTATTTAAAGGGAATGTGTAATGCAAGCTGAGGTCATGTGACATGGAATCACTCCTTCAATAACTGGGGGGGGTTTTGGCTGAAGAATATATAGGGAAATTTTGAGTAATTCACTGTCAAATGTTTTCTGTCTGTCACATTCAGTGGCACGCCGAGCTGGAATGCATCCAAAAATCCAAATAATATATTGCTGAATCAATCAGAATATATTCGCCCCCATCCAGATATAATTGGATCCATTCAGGTCGATTTGGGTGACTGGAAAAATGGCAGCAGGTTTCAGGATCCAGTGTGCGAGGTTGCAGGTACGAGCTCGGTTTGTGGTAACAGAGTGCACACTCTAATCATCATGAACCGTTACAGTTTTAACATAGGTGTGCGCAGGAGTTGTGCCTGGTGTGCCCAGGCACACCCTAATATTGGGTGACGTGTTCCTTTTTCACCTCTTACACTCACATTTTAGATGCCCCTTATCTGGGGCCCTATTACACTCCTCGCGCACAATTTTGCGCATGCGCAAAAACGCATTAACGCGAGGGGAAAAACCCTTCGCGCTGAACGTCGTATTACGACGTTCGCGCACAAAATACACGTTAACGTCTAACGCGAGTTACCCTGCGCGAGCAAAAGTTCGTGCGTGCATCCCATACTTAACATTGTGAGCGCAAATGCGATCGTGCGCTGGTACGCGGATGTATAACAATCGATGCACAAATTTTTACGAACGACGTTTGCGCATAATTCTAACGTCTTTTAAAAGCTGGTGGTAACTGCAAATCTGAACGTTCTGGCCGAAACGAAAAACACCAGCACGAAAAAAAAAATACAGCACAGTATAGTTACACATTCTACACATACCCAAACAATACATTTGAGAAGTTGTGCGTGTTTTTATTATTGCTGCAGCATATATACTCAGATTGATTTTGACAGGTGCAAAAACTGAACCGGAGACAATTGTCGTTCATAATTCTGATTGGCTGAATCACGTGAAAAAGCAGTCTGTACACCGATTTCTGCGTGCAGCGTTAATCTGCGAGCGTTTTCACACGTATTTTTTACGCGCAATATTTTCGGACGGATGAAAAGATGCGCTCGGATCATAATACCAGCGTTAATAAATGCGCTTTAACGTTTAACGCTGCGCGCAAAAAAAATAGCGCTGCGCTTTTGCGCGGAGAATGTAATAGAGCCCCTGGTTTATTAAGAAAAACATAAAAACTGACTGTATCTCTGATTACAGGCTTCTTATTTCTAACAGAAATTGTGTACCCTGTAGATATTCGAGTATAACGCTAGAATTTGGTGACAAAAATTTACCTTAAAATTGGAGGGGTCGCGTTATATTCGAGACAACTGTATCGCGTGAAGGAAAAAAAGATTGCCTTGCTCTGGATCCCAAGTCTCCCGGAAGTTCTGGTAGTCTCGCTAAAGTGAATGTGGGCTCCCTGACGCTTGCACTTCAGGAACTCCTGGGTTCGGGAGAGGTGGGATCCATCACAGCTAGAGGGCAAGCTCGGTTTAACCACTTCGATGCTGAGGACGTGCTCAGCGCATCCTCAGTATTCCCGCTGGTGTGCGGAGGACGCGCTGAGCGCGTCCTCCCATTGGGGTCAGCGTTCGGCCGGGTTCCGGCCGATCGCTGGCCCCTCCGGTGCGGGCTGACATCCTGGATGTCAGCCCGGCATCCGGAACAGCAGCCGCCGGAATTAGGTGTCATCGCGGCAGCGCGATGACACCTAATTCAGGCGCCCCCCCCCGCATGTGCGGAGGAGGCGCCTGAAAGGGAGGGGGGAGTCCTTCGGACCTCTCTCCCTCCGATCGGCGGCTCTGCCGGGGTTAACCCAGGCATCATTTGGAAGGGCACAGCCTGCCCTTCCAAATGATGCCTGGCATTAACCCCTGGGGAGCTGGATCGCGAATCGGCGCTGAAAAGCGCCGGTTCGCGATCCTTTCCCGGAGCTGGCCGACATCTTGGATGTCGGCCAAGCCTCCGGGAACTCCCCCTGAGGACTGGCGTCATCGTGCATAGCACGATGACGCCAGTCCTGGACTTAACCCTTAACTGCCACCAACGGTGGAGATAGGGAGTTCCAATGAACTCCCTATCTCCCGATCTGTGGCAGCTAGGGGTTAAATTTTGGTATGGTTGGATCGGCCAGAGCATGGCCGTTCCAACGATACCAAACATGAAAGTGAAAAATGTTGTGAAAAAAAATAAATAAAAAGAAAAATAAAAAAAATTAAAGAAAAGAATTATAAAAAAAAAAATAAACCCTTTTTTTTTATTTTTTTTGGTTTGTTAATGCAGCAATATTGTTCCCATTTCAATTATAATGTGAACAATGATGCTGCACTAACGATTTTTGTATGCGGTGCGTTTGTTAAAAATAGTGTCATTTTCCCCAAAAAAAAATGTAACGAGACCCCATCTCTAATTTTTTTAACAAGCGCACCCCATACAAAATATAACCGCAATTGCTCGCATGTTAAAATGTGAAAAAAACCACTTTACACGTTGTAAATTATTGAAAATACATATTTTATTGCATTTTTTGTTATAATATACAGACAGGTCATGACGTATACATATAATAATGACATATTATGAATCTGCCGAGTCTGACGGAAAGAACGATATATAATATGTCTGGGTCATATAATAAAATAAGCCTTCAAAACACGTTTAAACATGATGCGCAAAACAGGTAAAAATGACCTCAGCACAGGGGCGGGAAAAGCCTCAGCAGCGAAAGGGTTAAGTCAATCATTCACCTCGCTCGCCTCCGCCGGCCATCTAAACGCTAGTAAAGTAGACCGGTGGCCGGTGGCTTCCTACTTAGTAGCAACTGCAATCATTCTAGAGCAGAGCACCCTGGCCTGAGGGGGAGCCTGATTGTGTTAACAGAACCTGGAAGGATTTTGTTTACCGATACAGTATAATTTTGCTCCTCTTGTTATATTCGAGTTTTGAGTAGGCTTGTGCACCGATTTTTTTTCGGTTCGAGTCGATTCGATTTTTCCGATGTTTAAACTTTTCGATTCGGCTCGTTTCGACCGATTTCTGTTTCGATTCGGTTCGACTCGTTTTTCGTGTACATTTTTTTTTCGGAATATCGACCATTTTTCGTATTTTCGTGTCACTTTGCTCGTTTTTTTGTATCGACTTTTCGTGATTTCGGAAATTTTGGTTTTTTCGGAACGTCTGTTCTCCTCGTTTCAAAGCAATAAATTTCGATTTGACACATTTCAAGTCCATTCGTAAAATCCGAAAATATTTCGTTTCGGCTCGGAAAACTTTTCGGATCTGCCATTTTCGGATCTAAAAATTCTCGGAAAATCGGCCGCATCCGAAAACACGAATCGGGAAATTTCGTGAAAATTCCGAAATTCCGAAACCCGAAACGCACATCCCTAGTTTTGAGTATTCTCTAATTTCCATAACAAAGCTCTGTCCATCGCGTTATATTCGGGTCGCGCTATACTCGAGTATATACGGTAGTTTGTGCAAAATCTTCTAAACATAAGTTTTTAATTAATAAATATTCCATGTGTGCACCCCCTAATGTAACGGACTGCGGACACCACTGAGTTTTAAGGTGTTCAGGGTGTATCTGACACACTTTCCTCTCTGACACATCTTTCTGCACAGGTGCTTTGGTACTTCCATACGTAAAGTGTGCAGGTCCTGTCGCGGTGCACAATACCTGATTCCTATGCTATGCAAGTTGCGTAGGAGTGCAAACTGTGCGGAAAAGCTTCCGAGGTTTCCGGGTTTGGGAGTTCCTGAAGCCAAAGAGGAAGAGCAGCGCTCGGCGAGGGCAAAAAGGTAAGTAGATTCTTCGAAAATGCTAAATAAATAAACAATTGGGCAGAGGATGTCGGCAACATGTGTACAGTTATTTAAGGGCAAAAAAAGGGAAGTCTATTTTTTAATAGTGTTCATTTAAGCACATGAAAAAACACAATAAAGTGAGTGTCGATACTTTCTGTATGACATTTTCAAGCCCACTGCAGAAAAGAAAACATTTGCAAAATAAGCTCCACACCTCATCCTATTAATTATATCCTGGAGCACGTCCTTGCGTTGGTTTATTTTATTCATAATGTCTTTATTTGTCGATGTTTTCGAAAATAATTGCAATTCCGGTTTTATGAAATAAAAAAAAAAAACACGCAGTCGAAAGGACACATTAATCGCATTTAATATGTAACAGAACATAACATATAAGAAAGCCGTGACTCACTCGCTGCTCTTTTAAATTATTCACTAACAACTTTTTTTTTTCAAGCCGCACTTTAAACGTATCAAGCAAATAACGCGTCCCGCTGCGATTGTTTGTGAATTGCCGGAATTGGCTAAATCACGCTGAGAATTAATAAAACCTGTTTGTTCTCAGGCGCCGGCGTCGTACACTTGGAGAAAAGCTTCTTACTAATTTGTACGAAGATTTCAAAGCACAATAAGGGATTCCCGGAGAGATGAATGATAACGACATGTGAGCCTCTTCTAGAACATCTAGATAACATGTGGTACTTGAGGGTGAAAAGGAACACTGTAATTTTTTTTTGACCCAAGAAACACAAGTTATACAATAATAATGTCATTACTGTAGATACTCGAGTATAACGCTAGATTTTGGTGACAAAAATTTACCTTAAAATTGGAGGGGTCGCTTTATATTCGAGACATCTGCATTGCGTGTAAAAAAAAAAAAACTTGCCTTGCTGTGGATCGCACCAAGTCTCCTGGAAATTCCGGTAGTCTCGCTGAAGTGAATGCGGACTCCCTGACACTTGCAAACACTTCAGGAACTCCCAGATTCGGGAGAGGTGGGATCCATCACGGTCAGAGGGCACGCACGGTTTAAGCCAATCATTCACCTCGCTCGCCTCTGCCAGCCATCTAAATCGCTAGTAAAGAAGACGGGTGGCCGGCAGCTTCATACTTAGTAACAACTGCAATCATTCTAGAGCAGAGCACCCTGGTCAGAGGGGGAGCCTGACCGTGTTAAGAGAACCTGGAAGGATTTTAATTGTTTACCGGTAAGGTAAAAAAAAATTCCTTGCGTTATATTCGAGTCTTGAGTGTTCTCTCATTTCCATAATAAATTTCTATCCATCGCGTTATATTCGGGTCGCGTTATACTCGAGTATCTACGGTATTTCTTGGGGGTGTATTATCACTATTTTACCCTTTTGTTCTTTTTTTTATATATGAATAGAAGAATAAATTCTGAAAGAAATCGCGTCGCACCGATATCCTGGGCTGTATCTATCTCTTCCTATTATTTAAATATATAAATGAAAGGAAAAGCGTGTATATGTGAAGGCAGCGCTTCCGTGCAAAATAAATAGATATTAATTAGGGTAGGTGCTGCCGTAGTGGAATGTGCAGTGTGTACACACCTCCAAGGACACAAATAATATAAAAGGAACAAAACATCAATTCCTGGCGCACCTTGTATATTAGAACATTGTTTTAGAATACAATATGTATGATACAATTGTAAGTGAACAGTGGGTAAAAAATATTGAGTATGTTTTGTTTTTTTCTGTGTTTTTTTTTCCCCCTCTTAACACTGAAAACACTCAAAAAATTCAAACAAATTCAAAAAAATAGAGAAATCAGAATCCTTATATTAGTAATGATGGTATCTTTATCTTCCTCCTTTCCTCCTTGGCAAATCCTCTGGAGTTAGCTTTTTTTCCCCCAATGGTGACTCGTTTATTCATTAGCTCATTCGATGGTATATGGAGGTGCTATATAAATTCCAGGGAGGGGAGGGAGCAAACCTTACATAGACAGGTGCTAAAGTAATAAATATGCAGCAGGACGATATGCTACTATATTCATAAATTTATTCCTATAAATTCATATAAAAATAGACCATATGGTATGCATAATTAAAAAAAGTTATTTAAAAGGTAATCGTGAAAGGGGATCACTTAAAACACGTTTTCGCCTACCGGCTTCCTCAGTAAGTGTCCTCAGATAGTCTCTGGTGAAAAATATCAGTCTATCTTTCTATTTTTCACCAGAGACTATCTGAGGACACTTACTGAGGAAGCCGGTAGGTGAAAACGCGTTTTAAGTGATCCCCTTTCACGATTACCTTTTAAATAACTTTTTAATTATGCATACCATATGGTGTATTTTTATATCAATTTATATGAATACATTTTTGAATATAGTAGCATATCGTCCTGTTGCATATTTATTACTTTAGCACCTGTCTATATAAGGTTTGCTCCCTCCCCTCCCTGGAATTTATATAGCACCTCCATATACCATCGAATGAGCTAATGAATAAACGAGTCACCATTGGGGGGAAAAAAAGCTAACTCCAGAGGATTTGCCAAGGAGGAAAGGAGGAAGATAAAGATACCATCATTACTAATATAAGGATTCTGATTTCTCTATTTTTTTGAATTTGTTTGAATTTTTTGAGTGTTTTCAGTGTTAAGAGGAAAAAAAAAAAAAAACACAAGGAAAAAACAACAAGAAAAAAAAAAAATACATACTCAATATTTTTTACCCACTGTTCACTTACAATTGTATCATACGTATTGTATTCTAAAACAATGTTCTAATATACAAGGTGCGCCAGGAATTTATATAAATGAAAGGATCAATACTCAATAAAATGTTTCGAATGCTCTCAAACTGTAGCGTTTTAAACTCAGCCACAAGCAAAATTACATTTTTTAAAACTACTTTACTTTTTTTTCATTTTTAACTTTTTTCTCGTGGTAGTCGACGTCGTGTTAGTTTTAGGGTTAGGGTTAAAGTTATGGCTAAGGTTAACCCTCACCCTTGAGTTCTGCTCAATTTTTGCTTCTATTTTTCAGCAACAGCTTCTGCTCCTTCTTCAGAAACAGAATCTGTTGCCTAAAAATTAAGCAAAAGTGTAGGACTTAGGTTTCAGGCTAACCTGAAATGTAACACTAGCCCTAAGCCTAAAAGAAGCTAAAAAAGTATACTAAACCTAATTACAAACCCTAAAAGTAACTCTAACACCAAAAGTAACATCACTCCTAACATTGAAAAAAGAACAAATGGTAACCTAAGCCTAATTACAAACACTAACCCTAAGTGTAACCCTAAAAGGAATGGTAACCCTAACCCCAAAAAGAACAAATAGTATCTTAAGCCTAATTACAAACCATAACCCTAAATATAAGCCTAAATCTAAAAGGAATATTAACCCAAACTCTTAAAAAGCACAAATAGTAGCCTAAGCCTAATTACAAACCCAAACCCTTAAAGTAAGCATAACCCTAAAAGGAACATTAACCCTAACCCTACAAAAGCAATAAGAGTAAACTAAGCCTAATTACAAACCCTAACCCCCTTACCCTAAACGTAACCCTACCACTAAAGGTTAAATTAACCCTTATCCTAAAACAAGCACAAATAGTAACCTAAGCCTAATTACAAACCCTAACCTTAAGAGTTAGCCTAACCCTAAAAGGAACATTAACCCTAACCCTACAAAAGCAATAAGAGTAAACTAAGCCTATTTACAAACCCTGACCCCCTTACCCTAAACGTAACCCTACCACTAAAGGTTAAATTAACCCTTATCCTAAAACAAGCACAAATAGTAACCTAAACCTAATTACAAACCCTAACCATAAGAGGTAGCCTAACCCTAAAAGGAACATTAACCCTAGCCCCAAAAAGAACAAATAATAACCTAAGCCTAAATACAAACCATTACCTCTTAACCCTAAATGTAACCCTAACACCAAAAGTAACATTAACCTTAACATTGAAAAAGAACAAATAGTAATTTAAGTCTTATTACAAACCATAACCCTAAATGTAAGCATATCCCTAAAAAGGAAAATCAACCCTAACCCTAGAAAAATGCAAAGAGTAAACTAAGCCTAATTACAAACCCTAACCCCCTTACCCTACATGTAAATGTTACCCTAGCACTAAAGGTTAAATAAACCCTTACCCTAAAACAAGCTCAAATAGTAACCTAAGCCTAATTACAAACCCTAGCCTTAAGTGTTAGCCTAACCCTAAAAGGAACATTAACCCTAACCCCAAAAAGAACAAATAGTAACCTAACAAGGAAAAAGAGTGTCATCTGCGCTCGTTTCTATGTGTTCCATGTACAACAAAAATTAGGTTTTTGTTTGTTTCAATGGCCATTGCAACGTAAGCCCACTCGCCACTTCAAGGCACCTCTTTAGAGTGGGTACCTAACAATTGTAACCAAAAGGCCGCTCTACTGAGCACTGAGCAGCTCCAAGCCCCTCCAGCTGCTTTTCAGCCAAGGAGAGGCAGAGATGGTGGCTTTTATTTATACACGCACCAAACACTTCCCATAAACTTCACGCGTATCAACGGAGGGGAGGGGAATTATATTTGCATGTTGGCCCAAGCCTACGCATCCAAAACCGAGCGAACTTGTGAGCAAATGAGAATTTTTTTGTTGTCCCAAAATTCTCTTTTTGCCCCTGAAAAATACTTCTGAAAACCACATGAGAGGTGTAAACGTTCCGAGCTGGAGCATCTGATTGTTATTTTGACTCACTTTTACGGTGTCCTTTTTGGATGCAACCAGGAGCCGGCGACCTTTTCATAGGATACTGGGGGGGGGGGGCAGAAAGGTTACATTTTTAGTACAGTCTCCCTTTAAGTCGCTATAAACACATTATCAAAACGTACTTAGCTTTCACGTGAAACAATTACTAATAATAATAAACTTCACGCGTATCAACGGAGGGGAGGGGAATTATATTTGCATGTTGGCCCAAGCCTACGCATCCTCAACAAAGACTCTACTGTAATACGATAGACATGCCAAACGAGTCCAGCGAGAATTTATATCCAGTAATGATACTCTTAGAAATAAATATTATCGGGTTTGCGAGGCAGTACGTCTATTAAGAGTTATGTAATCTTGCACAACAAAAGACTTCGGGGCCTGTGCTAGCTTGTGTCCCACAAAGGGTCGTACTCGGCTGCGAAGGTCAAACCACATAATGCACACGCAGTGCCAGACGGGTGATCTTTGCAAATGTCAGTTGGAATTTATACCATCTTTGTGATGTTTGCATTTCCTCCACCATGCTCTTGTTCTTAATTCCTTCTAAGAGGCTGGCGGAAATCACACATGGGACAAGGAACACAATGTTAATGCAATTTGTTAACATCTCAGACACGTTCCTTCTGAGCCACAATTTACAGACGTAAGTATTAGACTTTTAAAGTGATATTCTGGTGGTAAAACGACATGTCCAGGTTCGTGACAACGTGTAGATTTGGCCCAATGAGCGTGCAGTTCATCCCAAACAAATGGGGTTAACAACACGGATGGCAATCAATGGACTAGCCACCAGTATCATCATGGCAGTCAGGGCCGGTGCTCCCACTAGGCAAGCTAGGCAACCACCTAGGGTGCACTGCCACCTAGGGGCGCAGTCGGGGCCCCAACCCGGGTTCCATTATTGTACCCATTCCTCATTGTGCAGCTCGTGTAGCTGGCAGTGGAGGCTCGCAAAGCATACATTGGTGACTCGCAGTCCCCCGCTGGCGGTGCAGAAGGTGACGTGCAGGTGCCACCAGATGACGTGCGGCACCACCAGAGGCGGATTAAGGAAAATAAGAGGCAGAAGGAAGGCACAGAAGAAAGAGAGCAAGGCACAGAAGAGAGAAAGGAAGGCACGAAAGAAACAGATGAAAGAAAGAAAGACGCAGAGAAAAGAAAGAGGCAAAGTAAAGAAAGAGGCAGATGAATGAAAAGGTGAAAGAAAGAGGCACAGAAGGAAGGAAAGAGGCACAGAGGACAGAGGAAATAAAGAAACACAGACCGATCCCGGGCCCGACCAATGGAGAGGTAAGGTGGGCACCGAACGACCCCGAGCGGCCCCTGTGCACAGTGTGTCCCCCGCCGGTGTGTGTGTCTCCCCTCTAGCAGATAATGTTTGTGTGTGTGTGTTCCCCCCACATTTCAACAGTTAACAATTTTTTTTCTGGGGGTGGGGCACAAGTAGCTGGTCTTGCCTGTGGTGCAAAATAGTCTAGCACCGTCCCTGATGAGAGCACATGGCCGATTTAGGACTTGATCCCTTTGATGAGGTTCGACCAATATGTTTTGTTCAAAATATCCGATAAGGCAGATCAAAAAATTTCAGAACAGCTGAAAATCAGAAAATGATACTGTTCCAATAAAGAGGGGGCTGGTAAAAACCCTTAAATAGCATATTTTGGGCCAGCATCATATTGATTTTCCTAAAATATAATACCTACTGAAAATCCAATTTTAAGTGAGGTTTTCAGTTTTGGTTTTTGGCCGGGATCCTACAGATTTCTGCCTTTGAACATGGCTATTAGAAACATCCAATGCTTAAAAAAAAAAAGAGATTTCAGCCTATTCCCTCTATTTCCCTGCCTTAAAATCCATTTATCAGCACCTTTCAGCATTTGATAGTCTCTCCGAAATCCTTTACAGCTTGGAAAAAAGACGAGACAGCGGAGATATGATAGAAACATTTAAATACGTAAAGGGAATCCACAAGGTAGAGGAAGGGAGTATGTTTAAAAGGAAACAAAGTAGCAAAACAAGAGGACATAGTCTTAGATTAGAGGGGCAAAGGTTTAAAAGTAACATCAGGAAGCATTATTTTACTGAGAGGGTGGTGGATACATGGAACAGTCTTCCAGTTGAAGTGGTAGAGGCCAAAACAGTAATTGAATTTAAGCAAGCATGGGATAGGCATAAGGCTATCCTAAACAAAAGATAAATCCAGGTAAAGTATCCATGTAATTGGACAGACTAGATGGGCCGAAAGGTTCTTATCTGCCAACATTTTTCTATGTTTCTATGTTTCTTTTAAAATTTAATTGCCAGAGCAGAAAAATGTCATTAGCGAGTACAGGCGTGAGTGGCGATAATTGAACCAAATTTTTAGAAATAAAAATGGCGTTATGTCATGATTGAACTGTCCCGAATTGAAAAATGGCTATATTGCAGTCAAAAAACATGTCATTTTAAGGCTAGGGACAGATGAGCGCATTTTCTGCAGCCACCGTCAAAATGTACGTCGATGCGTGCGCACGCATTTTTTCACGGAATACGCTTAAGTGGTCAGACGATGCGCAATTCTGGACGTATTTCATGACGATGGGGTGAAAAGAAGTCTAGGGAAATCCGGCTGTTTGAACGTTATGTTGGCCGCACACTAGCAGCGTCTGACATCTCCTAATCACGCACACACGCTGCTATGCGGCCGCAGCGCACTTTGTACGTCAGTAGCAGCGGTTTCACGTTCTGATAAAAATGCGTTCATTTGCTGGTTGCGTGGTGTCGGCGCACTTTCGTACGCACGTACTGCGTATATTGGCCGTCATTGGCCGTTATGTGCTGCTACTGCCGCCGTGATTTAGTGCGCCTGCACGCGCGTTCCGACTGCCCCACTCTGACCCTAGCCTTAGGGATCAAGCCGAAGCAAATCAATCCCTGATCGTGATTTTCAAATGTAGGCATTTTTCGGCAAGATTAAAGGGTTAATGCAACACACTCTGATCCAGGATGCTTTGCATTTGGGCTATTAAAACATGAATTTATAAATATTAGATCTCCACATTTTTTTTCTGTCCATGTCACTCGGTGGCGGCTGTAAGGTTAGAGAGGTCATAGGTCAGTGCACAAAATTTAGAAATTGACCCAATAAATTTGAATTAGATGATGAGTTGGATAATAATTTATCTCTGTTGGAAGACAGTTTTTTTTTTGTGTGGAACGTCAGTATACTGACATTTACATAAATTACTTTATTTCAGACCCCAATGGGAGAGAGGCCTTAGGCGGCCACCTATTTTGCCTAATTATAGAGCCGCCTCTGATGTCCCTGCAAGTCACATCTGTCGTGTCAGGTCCATGTCTTAGTACATGCTGCCAGCACCCTGCTGGTGGAATAGGCTGCCTTTTTCACTATCATGGCTGGTCTGTTGTAAAGACTTTTGTTGCACCTGTAAGAACTGACTTTTGCATTTCATTATTTCTTTTCCTCGTCACAAGAAACACTTCAAATATTTGTTACTATACCTAGAGTTATGCATAAGCCTGGCCGCCCACTGGGTTCATATTTGTGCAACGAACAAGTCGTACACAGTTGTCCAACCAATCCCACAACACAGAGGAGATTCAACCCTTTTCCACTGCCTCCAACTTCCATTGGGCAACTTCAGACGACTTCATGTGACTACATCAGACTAGCCAAGCGATCTTTCCCATTTGAATGGGATTTGTCAGATGAAGTCGAATGAGTATATTTAAAAGGAAACAAAGTAGCAAAACAAGAGGACATAGTCTTAGTTTAGAGGGGCAAAGGTTTAAAAGTAACATCAGGAAGCATTATTTTACTGAGAGAGTGGTGGATACATGGAACAGTCTTCCAGTTGAAGTGGTAGAGGCCAAAACAGTAATTGAATTTAAGCAGGCATGGGATAGGCATAAGGCTATCCTAAACAACAGATAAATCCAGGTAAAGTATCCATGTAATTGGGCAGACTAGATGGGCCGAAAGGTTCTTATCTGCCGACATTTTTCTATGTTTATATGTTTCTATGACCTGGTACAGCAAACATGAAGAAATGCCCTAATTTTCAGTGGTTCAGTGCAACAGGTAAACCCCTTAGGATTCAATGTAAAACAATATTTTAATTTTCATGTTTGTTATTAAACCGTTGATTCTTTTAATTTTCAGCAAAAAGTCTTTTTATTTGTTTATTTTTCTGAACATCTTTTTGTATTTTTGGTATTTTTTTGAAGAAATTTTTGATTCCCAATTTTATTTAAAACGCCTTTTTTTTAATTCTTTAACAGACATTTTTATTCTTTTTAAATGACTTTTCTCTATTATTTAGACACATTGTATGCATTTTTTAATGGTTTAAACACATATTAGAAGAATAGCAGAGTTCTGGTTTTTTTTCTGCAGCCTGGCGGTCTTCGGCTGCTTTTGGCTGCTATTTTTCCCCCTGCAGTCTGGCTGCATTCGGCGGTGTTCGGCGTTCTGTCCGTCGGTTGACCTGGGTTGCCCATAGTCATTTCCAGTGGACGACCCAAATCGTGACAAAAAGTTATCCATAGTCGGACGACCACATCGGTAGTCCAACTATGGACCCAGTGGACAGCCAACCTTAGCCTTGACCCTCCTGTATCCATCAAGGAAGTGGGTCTAACAGTTTATCCATTGCCTCTTTTCTAATGTTCCTGAAAATTCATCCAAAAATGACCTGAAAAGTTTCATTAGACAGGTTTGTGACGGTAGTCACTTGTGACTTAAGTTACATGAAAGTGGAGATGGTTTTGGGAGTTGTGGGACTGCAGGTTTTGGTGAGTCTGGCATATTATATTGTTCCCCAGCCTTCTCCTATGTCAGAGTCACCCTGTGCTCCTTGTACAGGGTGTCTGTGTTCACTGTGTCCTGCCCCCTGATGTTTGTGTTGTACCTTGGGAGATGTGCTGTATTGTTCTCTGGTGTGTTCATTGTAGATTGTTGAGTTGTATATGCTGTGATGCTTCCGTAATGTATACTGTAGTGTTTTTTATTGTCCCAAATATCTAAGCCCCAGAGCCAGATTATACCAGATCTCCGCTGGTTTAAGCCATGGCACTGGAAGTAGCATGTTCATGAGCTGTTCCTTTCTCTTCCCTGCCATGCTGTGAAGGGGAGTTCCTTCCTTTGCTTGTTATACCAGGGTGTGTGTGTGGAAGAGGAGAGACTGCTCAGTATGTAAGTGTTGTGGCATGTTTTACCTTTGTTGCGCTGTCCATCCCTTGTGTTTGTTGTCCCATTGGTTGTCCTATTTCTCCCCTCTTTCCTTTTCCTGGGTATACTGTGTGTGCTGCATATTCAACTGTAATCCATATAAAACAGCTTCAAGTCCTGTTTTCACCCTAAAATGAGCTTCACTTATTGACTAGCTGGATTGGGCCAGAATCAGTACTTCTTCACATTCCAGATGGCCTTTTTGCATGGAGATACCCACCCTGGGCAAAGAGCTGCTTGACAAGTATTAAGGCAGATATATATAGCATCTTTCAGAATATCAGTGCCCCCATTTAGAATGAAAAAAGAGATAATACTCAAGATAAAAAGATAAACAGAGCTTCTTACTTCTATTTTTAGGCCAAACCAAACATTTACTCAAAGTGCCAGCCATTAACAGCTAATAAAATCAAAGCATAACATTGGGTTAATTTTCAAGCTTGATGTTTCTTATTTTAGGTTTAATTGTTTCACTTCCCCACACCGTAACTCTAAATAAAAGGGGAAAAAATGCAGATGGTGAGTTAAAATAGCATAGTTATCAAACTGGTCAAGAAGCATGGGCCCTGGAAGAATGAATTGAATGCAGGGGTATTTATGAACCAGGGAATTGCAAGACTAAATATAAAGTGAACCTATATAAAAAAAAAAACATTTTCGTGTGATATCACATTACATTAGCTATAGACTGGACTGGCTGTCCAGTGGGGCTGGATTTGTGCGATCATGCGATTGTCTTTCATTATCCATCCAATCCCACAACATGGAGGTGATTCCGCCCTTGTCCACTGCCTCCGATTTCCATCGGACGACTTACGATAACTTTGTTTGACTAAAACAGACTAGCGATAGTTCCTATTTGAATGGGATTTGTCAGACAAAGTGAGAATGATCTGGTACAATTTAAATGAAAAAAAAGATGATTGTATAGTTAAACCGCTGTGCGGCTGCAAGGAAATTGTCCCATACAGACATGATTCCGTTCGACAGGCGAATCCCATAGGATTCAATGTAGAATTATATTTTCGATTCTATTTTTTTTATTCAACGTTCATTCTTTTCGTTTGCAGCAAAAAGCCTTTTTATTTATTTATTTTATTGCATTTTTAGACAACATTTTTGACTCCAGATTTTTTCCCTCCTTTAACCCCTTCACTGCTGAGCCATTTCACCTCTGCGTGCTGAGCTCATTTCTACCGTTTTTCCTCATCATGTTTAAATGCGATTTGAATTCACATTTTATTATACGACCCAGACACATTATATATCCTTTTTTTCGGCAGACTCGGCAGATTAAAAATATTTCATTATTATATGTATACGTCATACCCTGCCTTTATGTTATAACAAAAAAATGCAATAAAATTAGATTTCCCAATAATCTACAGTGTGTAAAATGATTTTTTCACATATTATTGTAGCGCTCACTCCCGGAGGAGCCGCTGAATTTAACCTCGGGTTAGTCTCTCCGCACTAGGGAATAAATATACACCACCACTGTTGTGGATTTTATAGATTATATACTTTACTGTTCTCAATAAAGCGGCATATATAATGTAAGCACGGTATATAGAAAACAGGATTTCGTAATGCGAGAAACGCGCAGCGGTAAAAGAAAAGTTTAACCCCTTCGTTTCTGGAGTGAAAGTCCCGTGAGGGTAATGTCCCAAGAAAAGGTGTGTGTGTGTGAGCTCAGGTACCCAGGTACTATATTCGACTGGCCAGTGAATGGATTTAGCAAATCTTCAACTAGTCACTTTGGGGCCCTGTAGATTTAAACAGTACTGCAGCGTGCTTTGTTAAACTTTGACTGTGGCCTGGAAGGCCTCTCACCCATCCGCCAGACAATCTGTTCCGCTGCCCGATCAAGGATGTCTCTCCGCTGGACTTTTCTGGAACTCTGTGCCACCGGATCCGCTTCTCCTGCTTGCCCGATTTCTGCAACAAGATCTACGGCCTACCGCCTGCACTCCCAGTGGATCATCTCAGTCTCCTTACTCGGGGTACAAACCGGAACTCTGTGTCTGTGAAAAACCTCTCAGCGGTGGATTACTAGGTCTCTGGCAAGTCACTGTATCGATCCCCAGCGTCGGCAAGGCAGCGCCTGCTCTCCGGCCTGGTCACAATCGCTCACAGTCTCACGTGCGTCTTACTCTGTTCACCGCTCGGCTCACACTGGCCTCCTTCGAACGAGGCTGCGGATGTCCTTTCCTCTTTCCCCCACCCACTTCGTGTCTCCGCCGCAAAGCATGATGGAAAACGTAGTCCCATTGTGTCCAGTATACTTTACATTGCGCTTGTCTCCCCCTGGTGGCCAAACCCGAGCAATACAGCAACAGAGTTTTTAAACAGCGCTACATTATCATCCAAGCCTTTGCGGTTATATATTCTATGGGGTACGCTTGATAAAAAAATTCAAACTGGGAACCTGTTTTTTCTGAGAGATTACGTGATTTTAGATAAACCCCCCAAAAATCATTAGTGCAGCATCATTGTTCACATTTCGATTGAAATGTTAAAAATAGTGCTGCATTAATAAATAAAAAAAATTATTATTATTTATTTTTTAAATTAGATTTTTTTGTATTTATTTTTTAAAAGTTTTGTATGTACTTTTAACCTGCTCATGTTTGGTATCATTGAAAAGGCCATGCCCAGACCTTTCCAATGATACCAAACATTAGCCTCTATCTTCCAAGGAACGAGAGAGGGAAACCCCTTGGCAACTAGGGTTAAAGCTCACACTGATGTCAATGGGCGGGTTCAGGAGAGGTTCGCATTTCAGCACCGAACAGCATCGGATCATGGATCGGCACCTCAGGGGTCAAAGAGAGGCAATGCTGCAAAGGGCAGACTCTGCCCTTTCCAGCTGTGCCTCTTTTTCTCTTGTATCTCCTTCCAATCAGGAGGGAGAGGCGTCCAAAGGACACCCTCTCCTTTCAGGCACTCTTCTAGTTTTGCGGGGGGGCATCTGAAACTGACATCATCGCACCCATTGTGATGACATCAGTGCGCTGGAAGGGGGGTATAAAGCAGTGTCTGACTTCCATGAAGTCAGATCGCCGTGGGACCCTGAAGGAGAGAGGTGAGTATAGCAAGCAGAGTACGCTTAGCGGAAGACATGTGGGGAACGTCCTCCGCAAAGTGCGGAGAGAATCCCATGAAGTTCCCCATAAGTCTTCTGCAGTGAAGGAGTTAATAAGCCCTTTCAGCACTAGGGACAGCAATCGAGTTCCCTGCATGTCTTCGGCAGTGTTCGGCTGCGGATTGTGGTTTTTTTTCAGTACAGCGGTCTTACCGGCAGTCGATCTGGGTCGTTCATATTCGTTTCCAGTGGACGACCCAGATTGTTCAAAATTGATCAAAAAAGTTGTCCGGAGTTGGACAGCCAAGTCGCTCGCCTGACTGCAAACCCAGTGGATGGCCAGCATTAGGCTGGTCGTCCACTGGATGCATTGTCGTATGACTGATTGGTCTTCTGCCTATGGCTGACTAAGATCATATGACTACAGATATAAATAAAGAACCAATTAAAAAAAATCTAATTTTCCGCAGTCTTTCTAATTGAATTTTGCTTTAATTCTTGCCGTCGGCTCACACTCAGCAATTAGCAAAAATAAATAATAGTATAAAATCTGGCAAAGATTTAAGATAAGCTATTAAATTCTGCTTTTCATGTTTCCCTCGGTGGTATCTCTTCTTTGATCTTCAGAGATCAGATACACATGTCGTAATCCGGTACAAAAATATGAACACACTTGAATCTTTAATAGGTTTTTCTTTCGTACACACGGACGCAGTGAGGTTTCGTGGATGACTATTGACTTTTTCTAGTGATTTATTTCCTCGGTAAATATATAAAGCAAGAGATGAGATTGATTTCTCAGTAATCAAAGAGAAATGTGTCAGCGTGATGCTTGCAAGAAGCTAACAAAACCAAAAAATTGTATATTAAAGTTGACGTTTTTTTCAGCTTTTTTTCGGCCAACAGCCGATTGGCTACAGAGATTGGTAAGAATGGTATCCTGTCTGTAAGTTGCCTCTACGGGGCTGCAGATAGGAATGTCGCGTCAAAAATAAAAGATTTAAAAATACAGGACTCAATTTAATTCTAAAGGACTTTTTTTTCCAAATATTGGCTGATTTGGTTGAAAAGAATCGGCTGGAGACGATATTCAAAAAGTGCCGCTGGTCCGAAACAAAATGGCAGGATAAAAGGTCGAAAAAGCTTATTTTTGGCCAGCATCATACAGATTTAAGCCGTAAAACATGATTATTAGAAATATCCAATGTTTAAAATTCGATTTTGTTCTAATTCCCTCTATTTCCCCACCTGAAAATACATTTATCAACACCTTTCAGCATCTGAACCATTTTTTTTTTTGCAATCGGCACATTGATATAGGCGATATTTCCATTGATAAGTACAGCCACCAGAGCCGTTAATCAATACGAATTTTTATTTGGACTTTAAACCCGCAACTGGATCTCCTGAACTGAAAAATGGCTGAAAATCAGACAGAAAAGATCTTGCTTTATCAGCCATAGGGCTGAATTAAATCGAGCCATAGTCTAAGGTTAGATGACTGCACATTGCTGTTGGAGATCTTGAAGTGGCGACCTGCCAACAGTAAACTGGTGAGATGGAGGTGGAATTGGGATTTTTTTTCATCTATCCTCAAGATGCAAAACGCAAAGAAAACAGTCACAATATTAAATAATTAAAATAATACAAATATTAAATAATTAAATATTAAATAATTAAAATAATTAAAATAAAAGAATTAAATAATAATAACAAAATATATCAATCGGGAGGTAGATATGTTGGTGACACCAGGGAGAGGTTGAAGTCAAGGAAAGCAAGGAGCAGTTACTGTCTTATTCACAAATCACACTTTGGTTTCCCCATTCTCTTTCACTTATTTTCCCTTCGGTTTCCCTAATTTTGCAAGTGCCCCAAATTAATTTCCTTATCCTTTTTCAATTTGTATTGAGTTACCACACTGGACATTACCTCAAAGACCTCCAGGCCCTATTCCACCAGAACTGTTAGCATTAATGAGTTATTTATCCCACTTTTTAATAGAGGTGTGCACAGCTGAAATTTTGTTTCGTCTAGTTTGAAAATAATTTCATCCGGAAAAGAAGTTATTTGAATACTGATTTGTTTTCGTAATTTAATTTTGTAATTTTGTTTCGGAATTTTGATTCAATTTGAATATTTGGATCACTAAAAAAAAAACAATAAATAAAATTATTATTTTCCTTCAATAAAGACTGTGGTCTGTGGGTTTTACCCAATTCTGTGATTATTTATATCTCGCACCATGTCCCTGCCAGTTAGGGGGGTGTGGGATTAGTCTCCTTACTCTTCCTAGGTGTTGTGTTTTTTTTTGTTTCTGAGTGGGTTAGGCCCGGTTAATTGGCAGGGCTATATACTTACACCTTGTTTGAGAGAGGCCTTTTATGCTCACTCTCAATATATACTACCTTTTCAGGGTTAAATATTGAGCTGTCTATTGGCCTGTGGTGCTAAATACAACAGATTCAGCACCACAGCCAATTAACAGGGACGGGGTGCTTTGTGAAACAGTAGAAACAGTAGAAACTGATTCCTTTTCATAATTTCAATTGTAATTTGGAATCGATTCAAAGTTTAGGATCACAAAAACAAAATCAGATCAAGTCATTAAACCTCAACACCCCAGCATATCAATTCTTTCAACCTCAACCCCCCCAGCATATTAATTCATTCAACCTCAACCCCCCCAGCATATCAATTCATTCAACCTCAAGCCCCCCCAGCATATCAATTCATTCAATCTCGGACCCCCCAGCATATCAATTCATTCAACCTCAACCTCCCCACCATATCAACACATGATAAACCGAGCCCCATCGCCTGCACATACCTCGTGGCTGGACCAGTGGTGCTGGCTGGAGTCAGAAGAGAGACATACTGGCATACGCACTACGCTGCAGGAAGGATCTGGCCCACACGAGCCCTAATCCCAGGCCACATATGTGGGTACGCCCAGTAACCTATTCAGAGGGAGCCAGCTGGCCTCCGGCCCCTTGCTGATGACGTTGTGCGGTGCGCTGTGTTACCTAATCAGCGGGGGTTGGCCATCCGTCAACTGAAGAGGGCTGCTGGCCATCTGTCGAGCCCGATGACCTAAATAGAGGGTGTCGGCAGGCCGCCCTCTTCAGTCGACCTAGGGTGCATTGCCAGGCAACTGGCTATGCCGGCTGACCGGCAAGGGAGGCTAGTGGCCGACTGGCCCTGGAGGCTAGCGGCCTACCGGGCAAATGCCCGGTTTGCCCAATGGCCAGTCTAGGCCTGGTTAGCAGGATGAGCTTGTTTCTTTTTTATGCTCTGATGGTTATTCACATAGAAAAAACACAAGGAAAAAGGCCGATATAGAAGCCAAAAATTGGCAAAAAATGTGTTTAACCCGAAACTTAAAATGTTGGAAGAAAAACTTTATTAGTAAAAAACTTGTGTGTTTTATATTTGGTACGTCATGCAAAAGTTTTTTACTAATAAAGTTTTTCTTCCAACATTCTGATGGTTATTTGCTGTGGTTCGCCTTGATGTCTACTGGCTTCTACTTCAACCTGAGCAGCTGTGTCTTCAAAAATGTGAAAACTGTTCGAAAATCGGAATACTTCACGCCAAAACTTGGAAGATACTGTGCGGAAAAGCTGACCTTGAAAGGGAAACCCTATGAATAAACTATTTTAATTTTGCTAAAATGATAAGTTAAGCAATCGTACATAGGGAATAAATACAATTTAAGCTTCCACCACCCTCGAAATGCAAATGCCCATTCGAATCCATTAAGTGTATTATTTGCCCGCATTGTATTCCATCTCGCACTCCAGCCGTTAGCTTCTTATTAGGCCTGAACCACTTAACCTTGTATTGACTTTGCGTACACATATTTTGTTATTAAAAGAAAGGAAAAACATTAGCTTTTTAAGTGGTGATACCAGAGAACCAATCACAATTAGTATTTTCCGTTTCCAGCTATAAAATCATTTTGATTTATCCCGTTGGGCCAATCCAATGTAAACTTGTCGTCGCTTTTACAACCACTACAGTATCTCGATCGTTTGTCAATTTTATCTTGTGCCGTTCTTTGTGTTGTTCTAACCTGTTTTTACATGTCACTTACTTTTCCGTCCAGCAGCCGCCTTTGATAGATTTGATATAAAAATGAGCTCTTTAGTATGAGAAGGCCCAAAATATGCAAAAACCATGAAAAAAGCAAAAAATGTAACTGAAAAGGTGTAAATATGTGCTGCTAAATGCAACGCAATACACTATAGGGGTTATTCAGACAGTGACAAGTCGGTGCTCTCTCGTTTCCCAAACTTCGGGGAATCAAATCTTTTGGTGTTTTGTATTTAAAGTCTTAGATGCACCTGCTTGTGTTGCAAGTTTAGGTTGAGTGCAACCCCCCCCCTGTGGTTTGTTCTATACATATGGAGAGCTGACTACTCTCCTGGGTACGCACCCCTCCCTGTTCACGGTTGTGTCCCACCGTAACAGCCTATAAAGGCGAGTGCCTGCTGGGGAGCTCCAAGGTGAGTAAATTCTGTAAATGCAGATACAGTCAAGTTAGAGAGGACCTGTCAACGATGGGGTATATTGGTGACTGTGACAGGCTTACGTAAACTATGATCATACTTTGTTAACTGAATCCCCATCATTTTACCTCAGTCAGGTTTTTTGAATTTTTGAAATGTGTTTTTTTTTGCAGAGGATGGTGGATGAGGGTGGTCATTTTTGTTTTTTTGTATTTAAAGTCTTAGATGCACCCGCTTGTGTTGCAAGTTTAGGATGAGTGCAACCCCCCTGTGGTTTGTTCTATATATATATATATATATATATATAGAGAGAGAGAGAGATAGATAGATAGATAGATAGATAGATAGATAGATAGAGAGATAGATAGATAGAGAGATATAGATAGATAGATAGATAGATAGATACAGAGATATAGATAGATAGAGATAGATAGATAGATACAGAGATAGATAGATACAGAGATAGATAGATAGATAGATACAGAGATACAGAGATACAGAGATAGATATAGATAGATACAGAGATATAGATAGATAGAGATAGATAGATACAGAGATAGATAGATACAGAGATAGATATAGATAGATATAGAGATAGATAGATAGATACAGAGATAGATAGAGAGATATAGATGATAGATTAAGACAGAGATAGATAGAGAGATATAGATACAGAGATATAGATGATAGATACAGAGATAGATAGATACAGAGATAGATACAGAGATAGATAGATAGATAGATAGATAGATAGATAGATAGATATATATATAGATAGATAGATAGATACAGAGATAGATAGATACAGAGATAGATAGATAGATACAGAGATAGATAGATAGATAGATAGATAGATAGATAGATACAGAGATAGATACAGAGAAATAGATGATAGATTGATACAGAGATAGATAGATATATAGATACAGAGATGGATAGAGAGATATAGATGATAGATTGATACAGAGATGGATAGATACAGAGATAGATAGATAGATAGATACAGAGATATAGATGATAGATTGATACAGAGATAGATAGATATATATAGATGATAGATAGATAGATAGATACAGAGATAGATAGATATACGCATAGATAGATGATAGATAGATACAGAGATATAGATGATAGATAGATACAGAGATAGAGTAGCCATCTTAATGCATGCTCGTCTCGATCCTCGGGAACTTGAAGGTGTAGATTAGCGGCATATAGACGTGACAGCAGTGATTAGCTAAGTAACAAAGCGATCGAAGAGGCGCCGCAGAAGGCGGGCAGAGCAGCTTCCTAGTAATAGACAGACTGGTGGCTCCACTGTTAAGACGGAACTGATTACTCCAGCTACTTCTCCACCGCACCTAATGCACAACCCAACAAATGCATTGTGCAGAGTGTCATCACGCTGTCATTTTCTGTCCCCATGAATAGCTCGCGTGATTTGCTCACCGTGAGCACGAGACGGGCCTGAGCTGAAGACGGCGTCTAAAATAGCTTCAATGACAGGAGCACCCGATGTTCACCAGAAATCAGACTTGCAAATGTTTCTGCCGTGCTTTTAGTGTATCCAGCGAATCCTGTCAGAAATTACTCGCTGAGCGACAATACCGGCACAAAAAAATTGTGATGGGGAAGAATATACGCAGAGAAGAGAAGGAGAGGAAGAGTCTGCAACCAAATATTTACCTTGTGACGTTGGAGGAGCTGTGGAGTACAATGGAGCGTTACGTGTACAATGTTCAATATAAATATATATAAATATATAATAAAACAATATATTTACACACTATATGAACAAATGATGACCTCCTAATGATTGAATTCAGGTGTTTCAATCAGACCCATCGCCACAGGTGTATAAAATCACTCACCTAGCCCTGCTGTCTGCATATAGAAAGATTTGTGAATGAAATTAGTGGGTCTGAAGACCTCAGTGAATCCACACGTGGGGCTGTGATAGGAGTCACCTGCGCAATAAGACAGTTGGTAAAATTTCCCAAAGGAAAAAAATTCAGCCTAAAGCATAGGAAAGGTTTTTTCAAGGTGAGAACAATAAAGCTGTGGAATTCTCTGCCTGTTGAGGTGGTTGGGTCAGAGACTGCACAGACTTTTAAACAACGACTGGTTGTTTTCTTGCAAAAATATAATATTGTTTTTTTTTGCCTTCTTTTGGATCAACAGCATTAGGTGTTGTGTGAAAGGCTGGACTCGAAGGACGCATGTCTTTTTTTCCGCCTATATAACTATAGTTATCCTATAAAATAGTTAAACCAGTGGAAACTGATGAAGTTATGAGATGGTAGAGCGCTGAAATCTAACCCCACCAGACTGAGCATGTCCAAAGTGGCCTCATTACGGGCAGATTTCAAAAATGTCCCAAGTCAATTGCTTTCAACAGTTTCATTAGCGACACCGAACAGCAGTGAAAAGTTGTCGAAATGCCCTGCTGTTCGGTGTTTTCGTTCGGCAGGTTTAGTCAGGAGAATCCCATAGTTAATCCCATGTTAAAAATATTCCCGTTTTAATCCAATATCTAATAAACCGTTTATTATTTTAATCTGCAGCAAAAGTCTCTTTATTTATTGATTTCTTTAGGATCTTTTAGGCATTTTTGGGGATTTGTTTTGGCAAATTTTCTTTTCCGTTTTTCTTTTTAAATCGTTTTTTCTGTAAAAGACCTTTTTAATATCATTCATAGGATCTTATATGTAAATTCCAGACATTTTCGTTTGGTAGTTTTTTGCAAACAGCGTTTAAACTTTGACACTATCAAGTGTATTGTGTTTTTTTACCCCGTTCGTCAGCTTGTCGGCTTTTTTCAGCAGCTGCTCTGCGCTGTGATAGGCAGTTTGTTGGCTTTTTCCGGCGTGTTCGACATAGTTTTCGGTGGGTTTCCGGTGGGATTGCAGCTGGTTTGTGGCGGGTTTTTCCTGCACTCTGGGGACCCTGCGGTAGATACTGAATTCACCGCAGGGTGGGGAACTTTGATTCCCCGAAGTGCAGGGACTTACCATTTAATACACAAACCTGGAAGAGGTTGACCCATTTATCTGGTACTTACTTAACATCTCCTGGGGTTCTCTGCAGCACACGAACTAGTAGAGTCTCTCTCACGTCCTCTCTCTGGTGAGAAGTTCTTTGAAAACCAGAAATGAACATATTTTTGTCAAATATAAATGAATAAACCCCTGGACGAATTCTTCATGGGAGGACAGGGAGGACAGGTTCTCATCACGCTCAAATGTTTCCATGTCGCAAGATTCCACGTATCGATGGCAATTAAAACCGATTAAACAATAAAACGTTTCAAAACGCGTAATTTCCATGAGAAACATTTGGAAAGTCCAGAAAAGAACATCCTTTAATGTAAACACATGCTACGTGCTCCTCACATCGCGGAGGGCGAATGTTTAGGGTTTGTATTATGCATGGCGGGGAGCTGGCGAGTTGGACGCTCACTGCAGCCCCACGGGAACAGTAATCTCTTATGTGAAGATAATGAGAAAAATAAATGTTTTGTGTCTAAGTGGGAAGCGGTGGAATATTCTGTCTGACAGAGGACATTCTAAAAGTTATGGGAACAGGAGAGAGGAACGCGTCCTCAGAAAATGAGCAGATTGTGTTAGTACACAAACGCACACACACACACAGGCACCAATTCTGAATAACATAAAGGGTTAATCAATAAGTAACGGCATAAATTGCCACCGAATTGCGCAGTGCAATTTCGTGGCAGCTCTTCTATTCAGAGAGCTGTCAATTCGCCATATGCTGGCGAAATGACAGCGAATTACGGTGCAGTTCACCGTAGACCACCACAATTTGTCGATCTTCGATGGCAGCGAAATTGTCCCATAGAGAAGTAATGGTTAATCTACTCAGAGAACTACTGCACCCAACTGTCACTGAAATGCCCAGATTTTCGGTGGTTCAGTACGACATCCCATAGGATTCAATGTAGAAAATTTTTATAGATTTAATTTATTTTTATTCAGCCATTTATTCTTTCGAGTTTCGGCAAAAAGTCTTTTTATTTATTTAATTTTTAGAATTTGTATAGGGTATTTTTCTGGATATTTTAAGCAAACATTTTGATTCGCATTTTTTTAATGGTGTTTTTTTTATTCTGTAACAGATCTATATCGTTTTTGTAGGACCTTTTTTATTATTTCCGCACATCTTCATACGTTAACTCCTTAACACGCCAGGACATACTATACCGTCCTGGCAGCAGAGGGGCTTTGAAGACGCTGGATGTACAGGTACGCCCGCTGTCTTCAATGGGGCCGCCTCGGAACTCAGGCCGTCCCCCTGCAGGCAATGACCCGCGGTGCGACGCCCACCCATCACTACGGGGTTAATTGCTTTAATTGCCTTTTTAAAAATAGCAGTGTTTTTTTTACAGCAGTAGGGCGGCATTCTGTGGTCAGTTCGGTGGTCTTCGGCGTCGTTGGTCAGGCTGATCGGCTGTTTTCGGCGGCGTTCAGTAGGCTGTTCGGCTGTCTTTGGTGGTGTTCGGCAGGCTGATCGGAGACTTCTTTTTTGGCGCACTATGGGGACCCTGCGCTGAATGGTGAATTCAACGCAGGGTTGGCAAACTGAAATCGCTGAAGCGCTCCGAAGAGCTTTCTGAATAACCCCTATAGTCTGACAATTTCTGGTGAAAAATATCGCGGACACAGCCATGACAGTAAGTAAATTGCTTTTATACAATGTTGACATCGTCCCGTCTCTCGAATGCTTGCAGCAGCGAGTGTTCAGGGAGACAGTAGCCCTAGGATGCTTCTGCGAAAGCATGAGAGAGATACATAAAGGGTTATTCAGAGAGCATCGTAATGTCTCTTCTGTTCGCTACACTTCAGCAAGTTCAATTTGCTAACCCTGCTGTGAATTCAACCTTCACCGCAAGGTCCCGGAAGTACGGCGAATCGACCCTCCAAACGAATCGAAAAACCGCTGCAAAACCACCAAATTGATCTGAAAAAACGCTGAATCGATTCATAAACCGCCGAATGCATCCGACGATCCGCTGCAAAACTGCTGGAAAAAGCTGACCAGGTAGGCAATATTTCGACTGTGCAACAGCCTTTGTCAAGTCTGCCTTGACAAAGGCTCTGGTAGAGCCAAAATTTTGCCTATTCCGGCGCTCCATTAAACTTTTGAACCTCACCTGGTCTGCCTGGACCAATGTACTTCTCCCACAGACGGTATTTCGTAGTACCATTTTTCATCTAGACTTCAAAGGTTCGTGTACATCATCCTTTGTGGCTGGTTGGTTGTGGCTGTGTGGGACATTTAATGCTTTTTTGCAGGAATAAATGACATTGTCAGATAATTGATGGATTCCGGTAGGGTGGCATACGTTGACCTTGGTGGATCCTGTGGCAAAGTCCGTGACCTGAGACCCAATCCTGCCACACATGTAAATATACTTTTGCTTCTGCCCACAGTTCCCCTTTAACCACCAAGCCCTTAACCTCCAGTCCCCACTAAACTCCAGTCTCCCTTTTTAATCCCCAGTCCACAGTGACCACCATAGTTACGTAGTCTGAAAAAAGCCATGAATCCATCAAATTCAGCCTTTCGCACAATGAGCTACTGCTATTGATCCAAAAAAGGCAAAACAACCCCCAGTCTGAAGCACTTTTCAAATATTTAACCTGCTGAGAAAAAATTCCTTCTTGATTACAGAATGGCGGCCGGATTTCTCCTTGGATCAAGCAGCTTTTACCCACATATTAAATATTGTAACCTTTAATATTTTGTTTTTGCAGGAAGTCATCAAGACCAGATCATCCTTTTACCCCATGCCCCCTCCTCTTATCCCACAGCCATCCCCTCTTCAATCCGTGCTACTGTCTAAGAAAGACAGCATAATCGGCAAATGATAATGCTGCAGATTGAAGGAGGCATTCGTCCGGCCAACGGTCTGAAGGGTCCTGAACGAAAGCCCTATTATTGGCAGGTGAGAGCCCGCTTCAGTCTGTGGCTCTATCTGTTGCCTGTTGTGCTACCTATCTTAGATGGCGGCACAGTTTGAATGCGAACAAGGCTTGCTATACTTCCAGGGAAGCAGGGTAACTCTGATATGCCTCTTGAACTGGACATCATTGCGACCTATATGGCACCACCAGTTATACCACCGGTTGAGTAGGGTGAATTACGTTGGACTAGAGGAGGCATCTACTAGTTAAAGGAATGGGGTATGTTGAATTGTGTTTGAGTAGAGAAAATATATAATATTCGAAGGAATGGTGCAAGGTGGTAAAGGATTAGGGTTGCCAGTCGGCCATGTTTTCCTGGACACTTATAATTTATTCATGCTGGTGGACAGTCCATGAAAAATGCAGCCCTGCATAATGTAGAGTCCATATGCTGTGACATATAAAAGAGGAATCTCAGATGAGCTGCCTCGATCCAGTAATGGGTTTCCCGTTAGATGCATTTCAACTGTACATATTGCACATTGGTTGATGACGTCAGAGGGAGAGGGTAGCAACAGTTGCCTCGAGACCTCTGGCGCCATAGTGACTGTACCCGTGGAGACTGTTACTTGCCAACAGGAGACACAGGAGCAGCGGTGGCCAGAGGAGTGTCCCGGGGACCGCGGGGTTCAAGTAGCGCTGTGCCGCGCGCCTCACCTCACAGTGAGCCAGATCCAGGAAGCAGTATGCAGAATTCAGAAAGCGGCTCAGAATGTGCGACATCTGTCGCATTGAGAACCACCGCATCTGCCCCGGTAGGTCAGCCAGTACCAGCATCTTACCTCTGCTCGTCATTCACAGGAAATAATAATATGTGTCCAGGAAAACATGGTCGACCTAGCAACCCTAAATTAGATGCATTATGCTGTAGTAGAGGTCACGGCAGCCATCAGGGGGTGACAGTCCATGACATGTTCAGGGGCCCAGTTGATCCAGGGGGCCCTTGCCAAACCCCATGTGCACCTTACGTAAAAGCCCCTCCGTGTCATCCAGAACTGGTCAACCAACATACCAGCTGTTTTCCCAGTGGGCCGCAGCATCTAGGGGCCAGTCAGAGCACTCTGGCTCAGAACAGAGGGATCGATTAGTATGATCTGCACCAGGGAACACTTTATCCCTTTGCCGGATCACCAGGGATTTGGCCCACTCCCAGTAAAATAAGGTTTGCAAAAAGAGGCAAAATGTTATATTTTTAATTTGCTTATTGAAATGGCCAGCTGACAGAAGGGGGTCCTGACCAATGGTTTAGTAAGGGGCCCCACAATGGCAGCCCTGGTAGAAATGGTATCTATTACTTGAAGGGATGAAGTAGGATGGAGTGCTTTGATGTGCTGGGCTGGAGACTGTTCTCTTACAATTAATAGGAATGGTGCAGGGTGGTGTAGTTTGCTTACAGACTCTCGTGACGTAATTCTATTTCTGCCAATACCCGAGTTGTTAAACAAGGCTTATTATATTTTTAATTAGATCATACACGCTCACCAATCCAATCGCTCAGGCTCTAAAACATAATTGCAATAATGCAGCCATAATGACCGTAAATATCGTTGTCCTAGTGGACAGAATGATTCTGATCACAAATATATCCCTTCTGTTTATTTTTCGTACACATATATATATTTTTGTTCATTTTAGAATTTATACATCAGATTTGGACTCTTTAATACAATGAATTCCACCATAAAAAAAACAACCTCTTTTTTTTTTTTACCTCGATAACCAATTAATTTAACCTTTTCACTACAAATCACATTTTTGTTGAATAGAATCATGACATTTACTTGAAACATGGGATGCGTATTTGACACTTAAATTTATGGGTAAATTGCAATTTTACGGAAAGATAGCTTGGTACTCTGAGATAATTGAAAGATGAAAACAGTATCAGTCTGCTCATTTTTCATATAATTATTTATCGTTTACAGACATATTGCTGGGATGAAAGGTTCTAAATTCTAGATGGCTTCCTTTATCTTCACACAAGCTTTAAATGGGGTCTGCTTTATCAGAATACAGGCAGAAATGCATATTCAATAATTGTGATAAGTATAGATAATAAAAATGTTCAGATCTCCTGCTTATGGGGGTTTGTAGTGATCATGATGAGATTATTAGCAATGCAATATCTGTATGTGCTGCATAATGCCAGTATATGGCAATTACAGTAACACCTTGTATCTGTATGTGCTGCTCAATGCCTGTGTATGGCAATTACAGCAACACCTTGTATCTGTATGTGCTGCATAATGTCTGTGTATGGCTATTACAGCAACACCTTGTATCTGTATGTGCTGCATAATGTCTGTGTATGGCAATTACAGCAACACCTTGTATCTGTATGTGCTGCATAATGTCTGTGTATGGCAATTACAGTAACACCTTCAGGGTTATCCAAAGAGATTCGAAAAGTCACCGCACGTTCGGTGACTTTTCGTTCTCTTCAATTCGGTTCCTTTTGCCGATTGCATTTCGGTGACCCTGCGGTGTATTCAGCAAACACCACAGGGTCCACGAATTGCAGGGAAAAGCTGCCGCAAACCTGACGAAAACTCACCGAATGCACGCTGAAAACAAGCAAAAACATCTGGATTAACCTTCGAAGAGGAGCCGAACAGGAGCCGAAAAGGAGCCGAATCACACAGAGCCGAAGCAGCTGTGACGTAGAGGAGGCAGTGAATAAATTAGAAAAACCATTTGTATGAATCTGGGAAAAAGAAACGCTGTTTGCAAAGAAACTACTGAGCGAAAATGTCTGAAATTTTCACAGGAGGTCCAGGGAATGATAATAAAGAGGGCTGTTACAAAAAAAATAAGTAAACTGAAAAAAAAAAAAAAAAAAATCGGACTTTTAATTTTTTTTTAAAAATTCAGAAAAATGCTTAAAGTATCCTAAAAAATCTATAAATAAAGAGACTTTTTGCTGCAGAATTTTATAATGAACGGTTTATTAGATATTGAATTAAAACGGGAATATTTTTAACATTGAAGCCTATGGGATTCTCCTGAATAAATTTGCCGAATTAAACCACCGAATGGCAGGGCATTAGGGGAACCTTTCACTGCTGGTTTGTGTTCTCTGAATAGCCGAAGCAGTGCTTTTTCATGGGGATTTCACTGCCCTCGAACAGGGACCGAACAGGCACCGTATGTGCAGGCAATTCGACAGGATTTGGCGAATTGCCTGCTCTCTGGATAGCCGAATGGCCAGGAAAGGTAACCGAACCCTGATTTTCAGCGTTCGGTTACCTTTCTCAAGCAATTCGAATCTCTTTGGATAACCCTGCTTGTATCTGTATGTACTGCATACTGCCTGTGTACGGCAATTACAGCAACACCTTGTATCTGTATGTGCTGCATAATGTCTGTGTATTGCAATTACAGCAACACCTTGTATCTGTATGTGCTGCATAATGTCTGTGTATGGCAATTACAGCAACACCTTGTATCTGTATGTGCAGCATAATGTCTGTGTATGGCAATTACAGCAACACCTTGTATCTGTATGTGCAGCATAATGTCTGTGTATGGCAATTACAGCAACACCTTGTATCTGTATGTGCAGCATAATGTCTGTGTATGGCAATTACAGCAACACCTTGTATCTGTTTGTGCTGCATAATGTCTGTGTATGGCAATTACAGCAACACCTTTTATCTGTATGTGCTGCATAATGTCTGTGTATGGCAATTACAGCAACACCTTGTATCTGTATGTGCTGCATAATGCCTGAGTATGGAAATTACAGCGACACCTTGTATCTGTATGTGCTACATAATGTCTGTGTATGGCAATTACAGCAACACCTTGTATCTGTATGTGCTGCATAATGTCTGTGTATGGCAATTACAGCAACACCTTGTATCTGTATGTGCCGCATAATGCCTGTGTATGGCAATTACAGCAGCACCTTGTATCTGTATGTGCCGCATAATGCCTGTGTATGGCAATTACAGCAGCACCTTGTATCTGTATCTACTGCATAATGCCTGTGTATGGCAATTACAGTATCTGTACTGTACAGGGATTTACACTCATTTAACCCCCTGAATCGTATCCCTGTACAGCAGTGACTGACCCCACAGCTCTCCCTGTATTCTGTCATGTTCCTGGCTGTTGTAATGCAGCAGCAAAGTTTGCTGAGCTTTTTGTGAGGGTAGGGGCTGCTCCTTGTAGCTTATTTATAGTAATTTCAGGTGACAGGAGAGAGATCTCACTAAGCATCATGTTTCCCCAGCGAGCCCAATAATTTAGCATTATAATTCTATGCCAATGGGATATTAGATGGTAATTTCCATTTATCAGTGTACTGAAATACATAATCACGGATTCACATTTTTGGTAGTGAAAGGGATACATGTGCCATAGTTCACCTTTTTTTTGCACAGTATTACCATATTCCAATCAATCTCACAAACATGAGTAAAATAATTGCACTATCCAGTAATTACATCTATATATCCGTCTCTCTGAGCCCGTAGCAGTCATTCAGGTCGTACATTTGATATTCAAGTTCCGTAAAGTCGTTAGAAACAGCCATTGAAATTGATTCAACTTCACTCTTGTAGTTGGCTGAAACGTTACTTTTAGTTGAGCCGTTCCTTATTTTGTTCGAGAGATTGTTCATTTTCTCCTTCAGCTGAGAGGACGACCTTTGGAACGGAGAAATTATTTTCCATCTCTTAAAATCCAAAGATCTCCTTTTGGTTTGTGTCCGCTGGTTACCTGGAGTGAAAATAAACGAAGAATTCATAGAAGGAAAGTTTGTTTGGTGTTCCTCATCTGATCCCTTGTCCGAACTGTTCATGGACGGTCTCCACTGATGGTCGTAAACTCTCCAAAGCGGCCTCCGTCTTCTCCGACACTGACACCTCAGCAGCCTGATGAAAGCTCTCTTAAATTCCTTGCTGGAACAAGGGTATATAATGGGATTCACACAGCTGTTAAAATATCCCAGCCAGAAGATCACTTTGAAGACTGTATCTGAAGGCTTCAACGAAGGAAAGAAGGAACCTATCGACAAGGAGAAGAAAAATAATTATAACATTTTATTATCTCGTATAAAATCTCATGTGTAAATTTGAAACTATTTATTTTCTTTGATCACGTTTTTCCTTTTTGATGTCACTATAACATAGGAGATCCCCTTATGACTCATTTTTCCCTAAGGACCTTTACGATAAATAAATAATGTTCAAAAACCCTCCTCCTGATTTTGCTTTGAAACACATGTTTGAAAGAAAATTGGATTATCTTGACAAGTTGGATTAATATGCCTTTTATTCATGATACCGGAGTGGTGGTCAATTAACATTGACATCACTATCTCCCCATCAAACCAAGTTCGCTGTCTTGGAGTTACACTTGACTCTGCTCTTTCCTTCATCCCCCACATCCAGTCTCTTTCCTCCTCCTGCCGATACCAACTGCGTAATATTTCCAGAATTCGGCCATTTCTTACCGCTGTCACCACAAAACAACTCATACACGCCCTGGTAATCTCCCGACTCGACTATTGCAATAATCTCTTATCTGGCCTCCCTCTGTCCCGCCTCTCCCCCCCTACAATTCATCCTGAACGCATCCGCCAGGCTAATCCACCTCACCCGCCGCTCTGTCTCTGCCGCTCCTCTCTGCAAAGCCCTTCACTGGCTCCCCATCCACCTCACCCGCCGCTCTGTCTCTGCCGCTCCTCTCTGCAAGTCCCTTCACTGGCTCCCCATCCACCTCACACGCCGCTCTGTCTCTGCCGCTCCTCTCCGCGAGTCCCTTCACTGGCTCCTCATCCACTTCACCCGCTGCTCTGTCTCTGCCGTTCCTCTCTGCGAGTCCCTTCACTGGCTCCCCATCCACCTCTCCCGCCGCTCTGTCTCTGCCGTTCCTCTCTGCGAGTCCCTACACTGGCTCCCAATCCACCTCACCCACCTCTGTCTCTGCCGCTCCCCTCTGCGAGTCCCTTCACTGGCTCCCAATCCACCTCACCCGCCGCTCTGTCTCTGCCGCTCCCCCCTACAATCCATCCTGAACGCCTCCGCCAGGCTAATTCACCTCACCCGCCGCTCTGTCTCTGCTGCTCCCCTCTGCGAGTCCCTTCACTGGCTCCCCATCCACTGCAGAATTAAGTTCAAAATCCTTATCCTTACCTACAAAACCCTCACTAACTCCGCTCCCCACTACCTGTCCTCACTAATCACCAAATACACCCCAGCCCGCTCCCTAAGGTCAAACAGTGACCTGCGCCTAGCTTCTCCCCGCATCACCTCTTCCCATGATAGACTGCAGGATTTCTCACGCGCAGCCCCCACTCTCTGGAACGCTCTCCCTCGTACTGTCAGACTTTCCCCTAACTTCTCTTCCTTCAAACGCTCCCTTAAAACGTTCCTATTTAGGGAAGCCTACCACCCAACTCACTGACGCAACCATCAATCACTCTCACCTTACAGTCCTCTCCTCCTGTTTCCAACCCCAACCCTCCTAGATTGTGAGTTCCTACGGGAATAGGGCCCTCATCTCCTCCTGTACTGTTTGTCAAATGTTGTTCAATGTATTGTAACCCTGTCTATACTGTGCCTATTGTACAGCACTGCGGAATATGCTGGCGCTTTATAAATAAAGAATAATAATAATAATTAACATTCTTAAACCAGGAAGAGACATCTATAAAATAAATATCTTGTTTATTTACAATATATTTTTAAACCCCTTCACTACTAAATGATTTTCCGAAAGACCACGGTTAGGATCCAGTGTTTTTTTGGAAGGTCATTTTTAATTATAAAGCAAGAAATATTTGGGAAAATTCCCAGTGTATTCCTTACTCTAATAACCTATTTGGCAGGCAGATGTCTCCACCTACTGGCCAAAAGGAGTAACTGCAGTTCAGGGCACAGTGCAGGATCAGCTGGGGAAAAATATGTTAAAGAGATTCCCCAGCTGGTTTTAAAATAGTGTTAGCCCCTCGGCATCATGCACAGGGTTCTTAAAATGTTAGGGGCATGTTCTGGAACCCAAATACAAAGGAAATTAATTTGCAACAAAATAATTAAATTTTCAATGATACAGCATAGTCCCAGATCTCAGGCTGCTGTGTCTGCTACTGAGTCTGTAAACACGATTGTGGTAGTGAAGGGGTTTGGCTTGTGTGAATGGGAAGATGCAACAGCAATGTTTGATAAAGTCATTTTGCTGCGTAAATTTTTTTGATGCAAGTGAATAATTTGAGCTTTAAAAGATTTGCAGATACAGAATCTAAACGGCTGCAGACGAAACATGACACGTCCACCTGTCTTCTCTTCTTGTATTACCTGAAAGCAGAGGATCTGAAAAACGATACATAAAATGGGTAAAATGTGTGTATATGTATATATAAATATATATATTTACAGTGGCAAGAAAAAGTATGTGAACCCTTTGGGATTACGTGGAGTTTTGCATGAACTGGTCATAAAATGTGCTCTGATCTTCATCTAAGTCACAACAATTTGAAAAACACAGTCTGCTTAACCACTTCAATGCGGAGGACGCGCTCAGCGCGTCCTCCGCATTACCGCTGCTGTGCTGAGGACGCGCTGAGCGCGTCCTCCCATTGGGGTCAGCGTTCGGCCGGGTTCCGGCCGATCGCTGCCCCCCCCGGTGTGGGCTGACATCCTCGATGTCAGCCCGGCATCCGGAACCGCAGCCGCTGGAATTAGGTGTCATCGCGGCAGCGCGATGACACCTAATTCAGGCGCCCCCCCCGCATGTGCGGAGGAGGCGCCTGAAAGGGAGGGGGGGAGGTCCTTCGGACCTCTCTCCCTCCCGATCGGCGGCGTTGCGGGGGTTAACCCAGGCACCATTTGGAAGGGCACAGCCTGCCCTTCCAAATGGTGCCTGGCATTAACCCCTGGGGAGCTGGATCGCGAATCGGCGCTGAAAAGCGCCGGTTCGCGATCCTTTCCCGGAGCTGGCCGACATCTTGGATGTCAGCCAAGCCTCCGGGAACTCCCCCTGAGGACTGGCGTCATCGTGCGTAACACGATGACGCCAGTCCTAGAGTTAACCCCTAACTGCCACCAACGGTGAAGATAGGGAGTTCCAATGAACTCCCTATCTCCCAATCCGTGGCAGCTAGGGGTTAATGTTTGGTATGGTTGGATCGGCCAGAGCATGGCCGTTCCAACGATATCAAACACGAATGTGAAAAAAGTTTTTTAAAAAAAAATTAAAATTAAAATTAAAAATAAAAATATATTTAAAAAAAAATTATAAAAAAAAAATAAACATTTTTTTTTCTTTTTTTTGGTTTGTTAATGTAGCAATATTGTTCCCATTTCAATTATAATGTGAACAATGATGCTGCACTAACGATTTTTGTATGCGGTGCGTTTGTTAAAAATCGCGTAATTTTCCCCCAAAAAAAATGTAACGAGTCCCCATCTCTAATTTTTTTAACAAGCGCACCCCATACAAAATATAACCGCAATTGCTCGCATGTTAAAATGTGAAAAAAAACACTTTACACTTTGTAAATTATTGAAAATACATATTTTATTGCATTTTTTGTTATAATATACAGACATGACATAACGTATACATATAATAATGACATATTATGACTCTACCGAGTCTGACGGAAAGAACGATATATAATATGTCTGGGTAATATACTAAAATAAGCCTTCAAAACACGTTTAAACATGATGAGCAAAACCGGTAAAAATGACCTCAGCACAGAGGCGGGAAAAGCCTCAGCAGCGAAAGGGTTAAAATAATACAACAATATATGTTTTCATGTTTTTATTGAACATAACAAGTAAACATTCACAGTGCAGGGTGGAAAAAGTATGTGAACCTTTGGACTTAATAACTGGTTGACCCTCCTTTGGCAGCAATAACCTCAACCAAACGTTTCCTGTAGTTGCAGATCAGACCTGCACAACGATCTGGAGTAATTTTGGACCACTCCTCTTCACAAAACTGTTTCAGTGTAGCAATATTCTTGGGATGTCTGGTGTGAATCTCTCTCTTAAGGTCATGCCACAGCATTTCAATCAGGTTGAGGTCAGGACTCGTACTGGGCCACTCCAGAAGGCGTATTTTGTTTTGTTGAAGCCATTCTTTTGTTGAATTACTTGTATGCTTTGGGTCATTGTCCTGTTGCTTCACCCATCCTCTGCGGAGCTTCAGTTGGCGGACAGATGCTCTTACGTTTTCCTGCAAAATGTCTTGATAAACTCTGGAATTCATTTTTCCATCAATGACAACAATCCGTCCAGGCCCTGAGGCAGCAAAGCAGCCCCAAACCATGATGCTCCCTCCGCCATGTTTTCCAGTGGGGATGAGGTTTTGATGTTGGTGTGCTGTGCCTTTTTTTCTCCACACGTAGTGTTGTGTGTTTTTTCCAAACAACTCAATTTTGGTTTCATCTGTCCACAGAATATTTTGCCAGTAGTGCTGTGAAACATCCAGGTGCTCTTTTGCAAACTTCAAACGTGCAGCAATATTCTTTTTGGACAGCAATGGCTTCCTCCGTGGTGTCCTCCCATGTACTCCATTCTTGTTTAATGTTTTCCTTATTGTAGATGTGTCAACAAAAATGTTAGCATGTGCCAGAGATATATGTAAGTCTTTAGCTGACACACTAGGATTCTTCTTTACCTCATTAAGCATTCTGTGCTGTGCTCTTGCAGTCATCTTTACAGGACGACCACGCCAGTGCTGAACTTTCTCCATTTGTAGACAGTTTGTCTTACGTGGACACATGAACATCAAGGCTTTTGGAGATACTTTTGTAACCCTTTCCAACTTCATGCAAGTCAACAATTCTTGATTGTAGGTCTTCTGAGAGCTCTTTTCTGCGAGACATGGTTCACATCAGGCATTGCGTCTTGAAACCCGTAAACCCAAAACTGGTGTGTGTTTTTAAAGGGCAGGACAGCTTTCGGCAACACATCCAATAATATCACACTGATTGGACTCAAGGTTGGCTCACTCCTGGCTCCAATTAGCTCTTGGAGAAGTCATTAGGCTAGGGGTTCACATACTTTTTCCACCCTGCACTGTGAATGTTTATATGTTCTGTTCAATAAAAAAATGAAAACATATAATGTTTGTGTTGTATTATTTTAAGCAGACTGTGTTTTTCAAATTGTTGTGACTTAGATGAAGATCAGAGCACATTTTATGACCAATTCATGCAAAACTCCACGTAATCCCAAAGGGTTCACATACTTTTTCTTGCCACTGTATATAAATCACGAGTAAAGCAGTACCTACGTGGGTACATGGGTGGGGAGGGTTAGATGATGTAAAACTCTCACTTTTTACGACATCTAAACCCCCCACCCATGTGACCCTTAAGGTCTTAATGTTCAATTCTAGGATACTGATCAGTATAGCATCCAGACCTGAGGAAGAGAGGAATCCTCTCGAAAGCTTGTCTTTTAAATGTAATGTAGGTCCAATAAAAATGGTATCACTACATTCTGCTATACTCGTGATTTTGGCATCTGGACTAACACGGCCTATCTAATATATATATATATATATATATATATATATCCGTGCGTAGAGAAACGCTGGTGGCACTCTGGGTCTCTGCAAAATCTGTTTATTTAGGAAAAAAGATTGACGTTTCAGTCCACTATCCGCAGACTTTCATCAGATTATATCAGGATATCCTGATGAAAGTCTACAGATAGCGGACTGAGCGTCAATCTTTTTTCCTAAATAATCAGATTTTGCAGAGACTCAGAGTGCCACCAGCGTTTCTCTACGCACGGATGTATATAATAGCCAGCTGTTGCACCAGGCAAGGGACTTCTGTTTTCCGAGTGCATGAACCGACGGTCGATTATATATATATACAGAGTGTCCATAAAGTCTCTTTACAATTTCATAAATTATTACAAAGGCAAATGAAAAGATAAGTGAAAATTATTACAAAATGAGACGTATATATATATATATATAATTTTTTTGCCTCATTTAATACACCTCTATATGGGCACCATTAGAGGCACGAAGCACATCAAGACGGTACTAGATTTCTTGCCATCGCCACCATTGATGAGGGGATGCTACAGCCAACATGACAAGAAATCCAGTACCGTCCTGATGTGCTTCGTGCAACTAATGGCGCCCATATAGAGGTGTATTAAATGAGGCAAAAAAAAATTATATATATATATATATATACTTCTCATTCTGTAATAATTTTCACTTATCTGTCTTTTCATTTGCCTTTTTAATAAATGTTTGAAATTGTAAAGAGACTTTATGGACACCCTGTAGATCACATTTATATATTCAATTTATGTTTAATATATGAGAAACAGCAGTCATCATGTGACCTTCTTTGACTTATTCCAGGTTCTATTTTTACTGTATGTCTTTAACCCATTTTCTGTATCTATAATAATTTAATTGCAAATACATAAAATTCGGAATGTTAAATAGTAGATTTTTTTATAAAGTATGTGTTTTGTGTTCCGCTACACATGATGACAACTCATGAAAGACGTGTTTCCCTGGGAGAAGAAACATGCACACAAACCCAAACACTCGTCCCGCTGGGATTCGTAATCTTTATTTGTTTTTTTCCTTCAGTAGTTTAGCAAAACGCTGTCTGTGAGATTATGTATTATTCCGCCCGCTTATTTTTAGTCGATTTAAAATGAAAAAGAGAATTTGCGTTTTTTTCTTTTATAGGTTCAGTTCATCTCTCAGAAATGATAAAAAAAAAATATATATATATATATATATTTTTTAATGGATCACATGGGAACAAATGAATGGGTTTCCATCAATATGTTTCTTTCCCTTAAAGGAATGCCGGTTGTGAAAGCAAATGCTGTCTTTTTTTAACGTGTACATAAATGGAATCGATTCTTTATTCTTTTCACATAAAAAATGAATCAAAAGAATCGAAATGATCCATAATGTTTTTCTGTATCTTCACGATAAAATGATAGAAGTTGATCATTCTCCGCTGACTTTTCTCCCCAGTTAAGACAGGTTTATCCTATATTTTAATGTTTTTGTGAAAGGATTTTACCAGGAAGGATACATTGAGATTTCTCTCGTTTCAAGTATGTACCGTTAGGTGTCTTGCCCAAGGACACTTACTGGAGTGGTGCTCTGGCTGGGATCGAACCCATGACTCCACAGGCTCTCTCCATGCAGACCAGTGATGTTACCTCTACTCCACCCAGCCAGAGTTACTGCATTGCTAGGTCCAGCTTAACACAGGGACTGATGGAGCTGCAGCTCGAGGAACATATCAGGGGCAGCAAAACTGTAGGGGTTATTCAGAGAGAGAGAGACGATCTGGCTGCGAAATGTCGGCGAACAGTGAATTTCTCCGTACGGTGACATTTCGGGGCCATTTGGCTATTCAGAGAACAGGCAGTTCGCCGAATTTTGGTGAATTGCCTGCCAGTACGGTGCCTGTTCAGCGGCAGTGAAATCCCAAGTAGAGAAGCAATGGTTAATCTATTCACAGACGCCGAACAGCAGAGAAAAGTTGCCGAAGTGCCCTGCTCTTCAGTGGTCTCATTCGGCAGGTTTATTTAGGTGAATCCCATAGGCTTCAATGTTAAAAATATTCCCGTTTTAATCCAATATCTAATAAATCGTTTATTATTTTAATCTGCAGCAAAAAGTCTCTTTTATTTACTGATTTTTTTAGGATCTATTAGGAATTTTTCAGCAAATTTTTTAAAGGTTTTTTTTTAAATCCTTTTTTCTGTAACAGCCCTTTTTATTATCATTCTTTGGCTCTTATGTGCAAATTCCAGACATTTCCGCTCAGTATTTTTTTTGCAAACGGCGTTTCAATTTTGACACTTTCAAGCATACTGTTTTTCTTTTTACCCATTCGTCAGCTTGTCGGCTTTTTCCAGCGGCTGCTCTGCGCTGTGATTGGCGACTCATAGTTTTTTTCCGACGCGCTCGGCGTGTTTTTTGCGGTGGTTCCGGCGGGTGTGCGGTGGGTTTGCAGGGGACCCTGCGGTGAATCTTGAATTCACCGCATGGTGGGGAACTTTGATTCCCTGAAGTGCAGGGAAGTGCGAGGAACGAGAGGGCACCGAAATGTTGGCGACATTATGGTGCTCTCGTAATAACCCCCTATATATCTTTGAAGTCTTCAAAAAAAGGCACAATGGGGGTGACAGTGGTACAGAAATGCTGTTGGGCAGGGTCAAGTCCAGGGAGAACACGTGGGAACGGAGTTCCTGCGCTATTTTTGCAGAGGGAACCGAGCAGCCTTTGGTCCCACACTCTATAAAGCTTGTATGCGGGTGCACAATCATATCTCTCCCTGTTAATTTACAATATATTTATATTTTTGCTAAAATTTATATATATAAATATATCAGCTTTGAGGGTGTGTTTGAGCTAAGTGCCAATTGGAGGACAGAACTCTTGACGAGGAGTTCCCTCACTTCTTTTTTTAGGACTTTACCCCTGCTGACGGGTAAATGTGGGGGTGACAACATCATAGGGTAGATGAGGGGTGGATTGGAGATACCTTGGGGTAAATGGGGAGTGAAGCAGGAACTCAATGGGGTAAATGGAGGGTCAGAGAAACACTGTGGAATATAGGGATGGAACAAAGACACCATGGGGCAAACGAGGGACAGAGCGAAGGTGCCAATGGGTCAGTGGGGACTAAAGCAAAGACACCATGGGGCAAACGAGGGACAGAGCGAAGGTGCCAATGGGTCAGTGGGGACTAAAGCAAAAACACCATGGGGCAAACGAGGGACAGAGCGAAGGTTGCCAATGGGTCAGTGGGGACTAAAGCAAAAACACCATGGGGCAAACGAGGGACAGAGCGAAGGTGCCAATGGTCAGTGGGGACTAAAGCAAAAACACCATGGGGCAAACGAGGGACAGAGCGAAGGTGCCAATGGGTCAGTGGGGACTAAAGCAAAAACACCATGGTGTAAATAGGGTACGGAGCGTAGACACAAGAATTACCCCTGACACCACATATAATACACATTTTTAAATGGAATTCTCGTTATAATGGGGTTTATTAAAGGCCATTGTCAGGGCCAGATTTATAATTAGGCAAAGTATGCATGTGTCTGCAGGAGCCTACCCCAGAGGTGCCTTGCTCAGTAAAAAAAAAATAATAATAATAATATATATATAAAAAGTTGCTGAATGATGCGGCTAAATGACTTGCAAAATGAGAATGTTTATTAACCCATTAAAATGGGGTCGTCAATGTTTTGGCTCCTATCCGGAGCCTTTCTCAGGAATATATATATATTTCCCTTTCCCCCATCTTTTTTTTTTTTGCAAAGTAAGGCACCCCTTGTGGCGTGTAACTTGCTCTATAAAACTAAAATAAATATTTGTAAAAAATATATATCTATCTAAATATACGTGTATAAAAATAAAATAATCACCACAGAAAGGCTTGAGGAAAGCTCTTAGGGAGCCAAAATGTCGTTTATAGTTTACAGGATTCTTAAGATGCATATTTAATAAACTTAATATTTTTTATTTTTTTTGCCTAAGTCCTAGGGCCCTATTATATTCTTCGCACATATGTTTACGCCGGCGCAAAAACGCATTAATGCGAGGGTAAAATCCTTTGCGTTGAACGTCGTATTACAAGGTCAGCGCAACAAACGCGCGTTAACGTCTACCGCGGGTGAACCTGCGCGAACGCTGCGCGAGCATAATGTACTGCGCGCGTCTATTACTTAACATTGTGAGCGCATATGAGTGTGTGCGCTGGTATACGCGGATGGTATTACAATCTATGCGCAGTTTGTAACGCACAGCCTTTGCGCGCATAATTTTAGCAGCTCCTAAAAGCTGGTGTTAATGGCAAATTCTATCAACCTGCCGAAACCAAATACACCAGCCCAAAAAAAATACGCAGCCAAGTATAGTTACACATTCTACACATACCCAAACCAATAAGGCTAGGGTCAGACGAAAGCATTTTTCCCCGCGAACGTGAAAAAGTGCGTCCGAACGCATTGACGTATTTTTTCACGGAATGCGCAAAAACGTGATTTTGTACGGATCGTCAATAAAACTCTTTTTGCGTCTGGACGTTATGTAGGCCGGACATTAGCAGCGTCTGACATCTCCTAATCACGCAAACACGCCGCTATGCCGCAGCTGCGCACTCAGTACGTCAGTACTAGCGGTTCTGCGTTCTCAGAAAAATGCGTTCAAATTCCACTTGCGTTGCACGGCGGGACTTTTGTGCGGCCGTACATCGTATATTGGCCGTCATTGCCCGTCATCTGCTGCTAGGGCGGCCGTAATTATGTGCGCCAGAACGCACGTTAAAAGTGCGCTGGTCTGACCCCAGCCTAAAATGGAGAAGTTGTGTGTGTTTTTTTTATTGATGCAGCATATATGCGCAGATTGACTTTGACAGGCACGAAAACTTAACGGGAGACAATTGTGGTTCTTAATTCTGATTGGCTGAATCGCATGAAAAAAACAGTCCGCACACTGATTTCTGCACGCAACGTTGCTGCGCGCGCGTTTTGTGCGCATCTGTTTTACGCGCGTTATTGCGCGACGAATGAAAAAATGCGCGAGGATTGTAATTCCAGCTATGATTTACGCGCGTTATCGTTTAACGCTTTGCGCGAAAATTCACGCGTTGCGCGTGCAGTTTTAGCGTGATATATGTAATAGGGCCCAAAATATATTTTTAAAATTCTGCAAAACTAAAAAAAGGTTTAAAAAAAGTAAATTGTGTTTACATATATATATATATGTACACACAATTTACTTTTTAAAACTTTTTTTTAGTTTTGCAGAATAAAAAAAATATTTCCCCCTGTTTTGGTACTTTTTGTGTGTGTGTGTGTGTGTGTGTGTGTGTGTGTCTGTGTGTCTGTGTGTGTCTGTGTGTGTGTCTGTGTGTCTGTGTGTGTGTGTGTGTGGGGGGGGGGGTGGCGCTCCAGATTTCTTTACCTAAAGGCTCCCGAGATGTAAATCCGGCCCTGGCCGTTGTTGTGATAACGTCCTGGTGATCGACACCTTCAGCTGCAGGACAGTTACATGAATTGGAAGCTGTGCGGCTCCAGCGCTATCAGACGCCCTGACACTGAGCGAACTTTCGACAGAAGTGAAGGGAAGAGGCCGACGTAAAACACAGAGGAACACATTACCTCACAAAATAAAAACTGTATCAGGGGACAAACCCGTCAGACCAGCAGCAAGTGTTTCCACAAAAGACAATAAAGACATTCCCTGCGTAGCGCTAGACATCGCTCTATCCGGCATCGCAAATTAAACCATCATTAATGCCTCCCCGTGCAGCCATTGTTTCCGGAGAGAGCAGCGAGGGACGTGTTTGGTGATTCGTGTTGCAATTCCAGTGTTACCAAACAGACATACGACGAGCGAGATGGAACGAGGCTCGGTTTTATGAGCGAGGAGAGACTGGAAGTTACATTGTGCACAATGTTTCACTGTCCAAACTTTGTAACTGGGTCAAGCTCCGTACCTGGGCCGTCAGGGCGGTGACCAGCACTGGCCGAAGCTCTGTACCTGGGCCATCAGGGTGGTGACCAGCACTGGCCGAAGCTCCACGCCTGGGCCGTCAGGGCGGTGCGCAGCACTGGCCGAAGCTCCGTACCTGGGCCATCAGGGTGGTGACCAGCACTGGCCGAAGCTCCACGCCTGGGCCGTCAGGGCGGTGCGCAGCACTGGCCGAAGCTCCGTACCTGGGCCGTCAGGGCGGTGACCAGCACTGGCCGAAGCTCCGCGCCTGGGCCGTCAGGGCGGTGACCAGCATTGGTCGAAGCTACGTACCTGGGCCGTCAGGGCGGTGACCAGCACTGGTCGAAGCTTTAGAGTGTGGGAGTGATAATAAAATACGTTTTCTAGCTTCACGAGGAAAAGGAAAGTAATGTATGTCATTAAAGGGGCAATCTACTCATCCTGAGCACTTTTTGGTTCTTCTTCCCCCTCCCAGCTTCACCGATCTAGTGAAATCGCTTGGTGAACTGAAGGGGTTTCCTCCACCCCACCCAGTGTCACTAGCAGCCGGGATTTGAATTTCATGGCTGCCGTTCACCAGATCGGTCACTAGTGACAGAGCATAACCATATCACTATATATATACAGTCAGGTCCAGAAATATTGGGACATCGACACAATTCTAACATCTTTGGCTCTATACACCACAACAATGAAGTTGGAATGAAACAAACACAATGTGCTTTAACTGCAGACTGTCAGCTTTAATTTGAGGGTATGTACATCCAACTCAGGTGAACGGTGTAGGACTTACAGCAGTTTGCAGATGTGCCTCCCACTTGTTAAGGGACCAAAAGTAATGGGACAATTGGCTTCTCAGCTGTTCCATGGCCAGGTGTGTGATAGTGTGTGATAGTGTGTGATGTGTGATGTGTGATATGTCATTACCCCAATTACAATGTGCAGATAAAAGGCCCAGGGTTCATTTCAAGTGTGCTATTTGCATTTGGAATCTGTTGCTGTCAATTCTCAAGATGAGATCCAAAGAGCTGTCACTATCAGTGAAGCAAGCCATCATTAGGCTGAAGAAACAAAACAAACCCATCAGAGAGATAGCAAGAACATTAGGCGTGGCCAAAACAACTGTTTGGAACATTCTCAAAAAGAAGGAACGCACCGTGAGCTCAGCAACACCAAAAGACCCGGGAGACCACGGAAAACAACTGTGGTGGATGACCGAAGAATTCTTTCCCTGGTGAAGAAAACACCCTTCACAACAGTTGGCCAGATCAAAAACACTCTCCAGGAGGTAGGTGTATGTGTGTCAAAGTCAACAATGAAGAGAAGACTTCACCAGAGTAAATACAGAGGGTTCACCACAAAATGTAATCCATTGGTGAGACTCAAAAACAGGAACGCCAGATTAGAGTTTGCCAAAAAACACCTAACAAAGCCTTCACAGTTCTGGAACAAAATCCTATGGACAGATGAGACCAAGATCAACTTGTACCAGAGTGATGAGAAGAGAAGAGTATAGAGAAGGAAAGGAACTGCTCATGATCCTAAGCATACCACCTCATCAGTGAAGCATGGTGGTGGTAGTGTCATGGCATGGGCATGTATGGCTGCCAATGGAACTGGTTCTCTTGTAGTTATTGATGATGTGACGCTGACAAAAGCAGCAGGATGAATTCTGAAGTGTTTCGGGCAATATTATCTGCTCACATTCAGCCAAATGCTGCAGAACTCATTGGACGGAGCTTCACAGTGCAGATGGACAATGACCCAAAGCATACTGCAAAAGCAACCAAAGAGTTTTTGAAGGGACAGAAGTGGAATGTTATGCAATGGCCAAGTCAATCACCTGACCTGAATCCCATTGAGCATGTATTTCACTTGCTGAAGACAAAACTGAAGGGAAAATGCCCCAAGAACAAGCAGGAACTGAAGACAGTTGCAGTAGAGGCCTGGCAGAGCATCACCAGGGATGAAACCCAGCATCTGGTGATGTCTATGCGTTCCAGACTTCAGGCTGTGATTGACTGTAAAGGATTTGCAACCAAGTATTAAGAAGGGAAAGTTTGATTTATGATTATTATTCTGTCCCATTACCTTTGGTCCCTTAACAAGTGGGAGGCACATCTGCAAACTGCTGTAAGTCCTACACCGTTCACCTGAGTTGGACGTACATACCCTCAAATTAAAGCTGACAGTCTGCAGTTAAAGCACATTGTGTTTGTTTCATTCCAACTCCATTGTGGTGGTGTATAGAGCCAAAGATGTTAGAATTGTGTCGATGTCCCAATATTTCTGGACCTGACTGTATAATCTCAATAGATAGAGGGCTAGATTAATAGATATAGAGATGATAGATAGAGGGATAGATCGATTGATGGATCGATATAGGGATGGATAGATAGCTGGAGGGATGGATATATAGATAGACGGATGGATGGATAGATAGATAGATAGATAGATAGATAGATAGATACAGAGATAGAGAGATAGATATAGAGATAGATATAGAGATAGATAGATACAGAGGGATAGATAGAGGGATATATAGATAGATACAGGTAGATAGATACAGATAGATAGAGGGATGGCTACATATATAGAGGGATGGGTGGATAGCTACAGATAGATAGATAGATAGATAGATAGATAGATATAGAGATAGATACAGATAGATAGATAGATAGATACAGATAGATAGATAGATAGATAGATAGATACAGACAGACAGACAGACAGATACAGATAGATAGATAGATAGATAGATAGATAGATAGATAGATAGATAGATAGATAGAGGGATGGATGGATAGCTACAGATAGATAGAGATAGAGATAGAGAGATACAGATAGATAGATAGATACAGATAGATAGATACATAGATACATAGATAGATACTGTAGATACAGATAGAGATAGATATAGATAGATACTGTAGATAGATACAGATAGATACAGATAGATAGATAGATACATAGATAGAGGGATGGATACATAGATAGAGGGATGGGTGGATAGCTACAGATAGATAGATAGATAGATAGATAGATAGATAGATAGATAGATATAGAGATAGATAGATACAGATAGAGATAGAGAGAAACAGATAGATAGATAGATACAGAGATACAGATAGAGGGATAGATAGAGGGATAGATAGATAGATAGATAGATAGATAGATAGATAGATAGATAGATAGATAGATAGATAGATAGATGGATACATAGATAGAGGGATGGATACATAGGTAGAGGGATGGGTGGATAGCTACAGATAGATAGATATAGAGATAGATACAGATAGAGACAGACAGACAGACAGACAGATAGATAGATATAGAGATAGATACAGATAGATAGATAGATAGATAGATAGATAGATAGAGACAGGCAGATAGAGAGATACAGATAGATAGATAGATACAGATAGATAGATAGATAGATAGATAGATAGATAGATAGATAGATAGATAGATAGATAGAGGGATGGATACATAGATAGAGGGATGACGGATAGCTACAGATAGATAGATGCAGAGATAGATACAGATAGAGACAGACAGACAGACAGACAGACAGATAGATAGATACATAGATAGAGGGATGGATACATAGATAGAGGGATGATGGATAGCTACAGATAGATAGATATAGAGATAGATACAGAGATAGATACAGACAGATAGATACATAGATACAGATAGATAGATAGATAGATAGATAGATAGATAGATAGATAGATAGATAGATAGATAGAATGAATCATGGCACTTCCATGTTAAAAAATATTCTTCTTCTTTATCTGATGAAACCTGCACGGTGACCTCCATCAAGAAACAAATGGAACATATCAATCAAGATCAGAGATGATTTATGGTTGTGTCATCGTCAGACTCTGCGATGGATAAAATCCTATTTTCTTTCTAAGTTTGGGTGTGATTGGGAATCAATCCGTTTTGCTTTACTGGGAAGTAAATGCTTATTTAATTAATTCCCTAATTCAAACCTGGCTGTTTTTTTGTTTTTAAAGTCAGGCTTTTATCCTTCTATGGGCTTTCAATTAAATGCGAGGAACAGTTAAAGAGCTGAATGTGAAGGTTTTCACCGTTTCTGCAGTTTTTGCAGATTTTATGGGCAGTATAATCTTTCGCCCAGGAAATTTTGCAAAAGAAAATCTGCAGCACTCCCGAAATAATGTGCGGCCTTATTGCCCACAGAATGGCCTCCAACTAAGTGTATCGTTTTCGATACAATCCCTTTAGTGCCAGCAATAAAATCATTACTGCGTGTGATAATCTATGCAAAAATATGAGGGATCTGAAGTGGAGAGGCGAGTGTCAGGCTCGTAGTACCGGTGTGCAGTCACAGCCCAGTGGGGTTATTCAGAGAGCACCGAAATTTTGGTGCTCTCTAGTTCGTCACTAGGGATGAGCCGAACGCCCCCGTGTTCGGTTCGACTTCGAACTTGAACAATTTCAAAAGTTCGAACTCGAACACGATCCGAACTCAATGCAAGTCAATGGGACCCGATCGTTTGATTTTTAGAGTGCCCTGCAAGAGGGCATATATGCTAGATTTTTGCCATAAAAGGTGTATGGGGGTCCGGGTAGTGCCCTGGGGGACAGGAAACATGGACAAAAAGTTTTAAAAAAAGTTTTTAAAGGAACAGTGAGTTTTCTATGAAATAAAGGTTAAGAATAAAAACGAAAAATTCCTTCAAATATCGTGCCTAGGAGGTTCCCATAACCTGCCCGTGAAGTGGCGGATTTGTAGGATGTATAGAAATATTTAAAAACAAAAAAATGACATTTCAAATGACTGTAAATGGTTTTCCTTTAATCTATTCATAAACAACTGCTGGGGGCGGCAGCCTGTATGAGAAGAGGAGACGTTTTAGGACACGCAGAACAAGTTTAGTGATTTTTTTGGCTAAATTACGGTGAAACTTATGCAGGCTTTGGATGAAAGTAACAATAGGTGCTTTAAAATTGGGCCTTTAGTGTCGGCAACAGTGCCTTCACACCGTAACTGCTCTGTGGTATTGTGGAAGAGTGCAGGGTTGGACCCTGCGGTCAAATATTAAAATGATATGAATCTGGTACAGGCGTCAGTGGCAGTGCACCCAAATATTTTACCTTTGGTGGCAGCAAGTGCCTTCACACCGTAACCCCTCTGTGGTATTGTGGAAGAGTGCAGTGGTGGACCCTGCTTTCCAATATTAAAATGATATGAATCTGGTATAGGCGTCAGTGCAGTGGCAGTGCACACAAAAATTGTGCCTTTGGTGGCAGCAAGTGCCTTCACACCGTAAGTAACCCCTCTGTGGTATTGTTTAAGAGTGCAGGGTTGGACCCTGCGGTCAAATATTAAAATGATATGAATCTGGTATATGCGTCAGTGGCATTGCACCCAAATATTTTACAAGACAGATTCTAATTTGCTGAACTCTGGTAGAACTCACTGATACACACTGTCCCTGATAGCCTGGCAGTGCCAAGACAGATTCAAATTCCCAGAAATCTCCTACAACTCACTGAAACACACTGTCCCTGATTGTGGGCGAACATGCGGCGAACACGTGGAAAAGTGCGGAGTTCGATGAACAGCCGACCGAGCGATGTTCGAATCGAACTCCGAACAGATCCAAACCGAACGCTCATCCCTATTCGTCACACTTCGTTGCGCTTCATCAATTTCATTTTGCTGACCCTGCACTGAATTCAGCATACACCATAGGGTCCCCAAAGTGCGCCGAACAGACCGCCGAACGCAGCCAACGATTCGTCGAATGCAGCCGACAATCCGCCGAATGCAGCCGTACTGACTTCCGCCATATGCTGCCGAACTGAGAGCAAAAAAAATAAATAGGGTAAATCATTATTATTTTTTAAAAAGCCAGTAATAGAAATAATGAAAAATGTCCTATAAAGAATAATTAAAAAGTCTGTTGCAGAATTAAAAAACTAAATCCTTTAAAAAAATGGGAATCATAGATTTTGGCCAAAAAAAATCCAGAACAATACAAAAAAAAATCTAAAAAAATAAATAAATAAAAATACTTTTTGCTGCAAATGAAAAGAATAAACGGTTGAATAAAAAAATAAGGAAAAGGGTATTTATTTTACATTGACTCCTATGGGATTCACCTGTCGAACTAAAGCACTGAAAATCAGGGCATTTCACTGACATTTCGGTGCTGTTCGCTGTTCTGTGAATAGATTAACCATTACTTCTCTATGGAATAATTTCTTTGCCCCTAAAGGTTGTCAAATTGCGGCGAACTGCGTGATATTTCGCTGTCAATTCGCCTGTATTTGGAGAATTGGCAGCTTTCTGAATAGCCAAACTGCCATGAAGTTGCACTGTGGAGTGAAATTCACCATTCGGTGCAATTCGGTGGCAGGTACGGCTGTTATTGAATAACCCTTCAAGTGTTGGGACACATGGCACAGGAGGCAGATACGATGCAAACAGGTGGGTATATTCAGCACAGTATCCAGACTGCACAGAATATATATCAGGGACAAGACAGGAGACACAAGGGGACTCACAGAACGGGGTCAGCATTGACAGGGCTCTCGATGGGGTGCACAGGAAACACGATCAGGAGTGCAAAAGATAGCAGATAAGTCCAGACAACACCATGAGCTGTTATGTTGTAAAGGCATCAGTAAACTGGGGCAACACGGGTTTGGGTCGAAATCCCTACAGCCAGGTTCCCTAATGCCAAAATCCCGACGGCAAACTTCCCTACACAGACAACTCCCTGACGGCCAACTTCGAGACATCCAAAATCCCAGCGGCTAACACTAACCCTACTCCCTAACCCCCTAAACCCAGCCCTAACACAAACCCCCTAAACCTAGTCCTAACCCCCTAAACCTACCCCTAACCCCCTAAACCTAGCCCTAACCCCCCTAACCCTAATCCTCCCTAAATCTAGCCCTAACCCCCTAAACCTAGCCCTAACCCCCTTAAACCTAGGGTTAGGGTGTTAGTATTAGAAGTAGCCGCTGGGATTATGGATGTCTGGAAGTTGGCTGTGTAGGGAAGTTGGGATGTCCGGCACTTGTTCTGTCTGGAAGTTGGCTGTCGGGATGTTGGCATTAGGGAACCTGGCTGTAGGGATTTTGTCCGGCACCGGGGCAACACCCCTAAACAGGGAGTCCAGATCAATTAGGGAAGTGCCTGAGGCTTCTTCAAGCACGACAGATGGAACCCAGGACTGAAACAGATCACACACAGCATGAAAGGTGCTGCCAGAGTTCCGGCAGTTCAGACACAGTTCAGACAAAAAGACAAGTCTTTTTTTGCGATCTTCGGGTCCGGTGCGTGACAGCGATAGTGATACCCTTCAAAAACACAAGACATTTTTCTCGAATGCCTTTCTGGGTTTAGGAGAACCTTGTTCACATTAAACAGGAAAATGTCCCAACACCCAACCGCTCATTACTGATTAATAAAGTGCCTGTGACCAATAATGATCAATGTCGTCAGCCAAAGTCTAGGTAGCTCCCAACCGAGAGTTCCTCCATGCAAACAAAAACGAGACGTTCAGTCGTTACCCTGTGTATCCCCCTCCTCTCTTGACAGGCACCTCTCTGTTTTGGTTGGATTGTTGATGTAGATTAGTGGGAGCTTTGTTGTTGGTTAGTGATTTAGAGCTGAGGGATGAGCGGTGGGTACCATGGAAGTGACTGATCATAGATGGATTGTGTTGGATTCTGGATGACATCTGGGTAAGGATGTTGGATGTTGCAACAGACCTCCAGACCAAATCAAGGTCTCTCCACCAAGTTAGCTCCCCTGCATCCAGACAGATTATATCAGAGTTTCCCCATACACCAGATGAGATTCAAAATTGGAGTAAAGTAGGGATAACATTTATTGGCGCACACCCATCATGTTTATACAGGAACCGTCCAAGTTGGGTCCCCTCTCCCTCCCCAAGGACGAGCAAACACTGCGGGTGGGAGTGGAGGCGCAAAAAATATCACAGTTTTCGTAGAGCAAAACAGGGGTCCCCAACATCAGTTCCAGTAAAAGGGCCACTACGTCACGAATGGTCCTAGGGCTGGCAGAACTCCCGGATACATAACGGAGTCCAGTCATACGAACCTTATCCCGGCCTCTCCTAATCCTATAGGACCTAGAAGTCAACATTCTCAAGATGAATGTCTGCTTAAAGTGTTGCATTAATTCTGCTCATAACATGCCAGCAATAAAGGCCCCATGTTTGTTCTCATCTGAATTAAATAAACCCATGTGTGTTGACGTTGGCTGTACCCTCGTTTCAAAGCTTTGAGAAGATAAAGTAACGCGAGGAGAATGCATTACACAGTCACCATGCTCTTACAAAACCTTCACCTAGAATATTTAAAAAAATACTTCCACGGCCGCTTAACTGCTGTGTAGCTGAACTAATAAAATATGGTCATTATTTATACCTGTACATATGTGCATGAATTAAATTAAATTATATATTTTATATTTAAATAAAATTATAATAATAAAAAATGGTCCTTATTTATACCTATACATACCTGCATGAAAATAAAATAATAATAAAAAAGTTATTAATATATAAATATAATATTTAAATAAAAATATAATAATAAAAAATATATAATATTTTACAAATACTTCCATGGTCACTTAACTGCTATGTAGAATGTAGAATAACTAATAAAATATGGTCATTATTTTTACCTGAAATTTCTGCAAAAAAATAACAATAGTTATATATACACAATTCTACAAAAAAGGTAAATATCATGATTTATACTTGGATGTAAGGCATCTTGTTTTATATACACTATGGGCCATATTACATACAGTTGTGTTCAAAATTATTCAACCCCCAATGCTGTAAAGGGTTTTAGGGAATTTAGTGTACATTTGTAATTGTATTCAGAATGAAATCCTACAAGGACTTTTTAAAGAACCATATGCAACTAAAATGACATCAATTGGTTTTGTAATACAGTAGTAAATGTTTCTTTTGTGAATTATTCATTGACACAATTATTCAACCCCTTAAAGACTACCACTCTGAAGAACAGAGGTTCATTCATGTGTTTTCAATCAGGTATTGAAAACACCTGTGGATGTCACGGAGCAGCAATAAAGCATAATAAGCACCAATTAGGCAGCTTTAAAATGACTGTGATACTCAGCTCCTTCTAGACATTTACTGGTGTGGTTACAAACATGGTGAAGTCAAGAGAATGGTCCAGGAAGACAAGAGAAGAGGTGATTACTCTTCACAGGAAGGGCAATGGCTATAAGAAGATTGCAAAGATGTTAAACATACCAAGAGAGACCATAGGAAGCATCATTCGCAAATTCAAGGCAAAGGGCACTGTTGAAACGCTACCTGGTCGTGGCAGAAAGAAGATGCTGACTTCGACTGCTGTGCGCTACCTGAAGCGTAGAGTGGAGAAAAGTCCCTGTGTGACTGCTGAGGAACTGAGAAAAGATTTGTCAGATGTGGGTACTGAAGTTTCAGGTCAGACAATACGGCGCACACTGCGTAATGAAGGCCTCCATGCCAGAACTCCCAGGCGCACCCCCTTGCTGTCTCAAAAGAATAAGAAGAGTCGACTGCAGTATGCCAAAAGTCATGTGGACAAACCACAGAAGTTTTGGGATAGTGTTCTGTGGACTGATGAAACAAAATTAGAACTGTTTGGGCCCATGGATCAACGCAATGTTTGGAGGAGGAAGAACAAGGCCTATGAAGAAAAGAACACCTTGCCTACTGTGAAGCATGGCGGGAGGTCAATCAGGCTTTGGGGCTGTTTTGCTTCTGCAGGTACAGGGAAGCTTCAGCGTGTGCAAGGTACCATGAATTCTCTTCACTACCAGGAGATATTGGATGACAATGTGATGCAGTCCGTCACAAACCTGAGGCTTGGGAGACGTTGGACCTTTCAACAGGACAATGATCCCAAGCATACCTCCAAGTCCACTAGAGCATGGTTGCAGATTAAAGGCTGGAACATTTTGGAGTGGCCATCGCAGTCACCTGACTTAAATCCGATTGAGAACCTCTGGTGGGACTTAAAGAAAGCAGTTGCAGTGCGCAAGCCTAAGAATGTGACTGAACTGGAGGCTTTTGCCCATGACGAATGGGCGAAGATACCCGTAGATCGCTGCAAGACACTTGTGTCAAGCTATGCTTCACGTTTAAAAGCTGTTATAACTGTAAAAGGATGTTGTACTAAGTACTAAGATTGAATGTCACTTGGGGGTTGAATAAAACTGATAATGATGTGAGCACAGAAAAGACATTTGTGGTTATTTCATTATAAATGTTATGTTATATTTGTCTGACCTACACGTGCCTCTTTGATTTAATTGTAAGCAAGATGACTGAATGATCAAAATCAATGTCAAACTGGCCAAAACACTCAATTTCAGTGGGGGTTGAATAATTTTGAACACAACTGTATTTATAATATAATAGAAAGGATCCAGGTGCACACAAAGTCTGTGGTAGAAAATACAAGTAGAAATTTATTGCATGAATCGACGTTTCAGTCAAGATCTTACAAAGGAGATGTTTATGTGCACAACTGAAACATAAATTTCTACTTGTATTTTCTACTAAAGACTTCTGGCTCTATTAAATTCATCGTGCAAAAGCGCAGTGCAGCGCTATTTTTTTTGCGCGCTGCTTTAAACGTTAACGTGCGAAAAATAACGGTGGTATTAAAATCCAAGTGCATTTTTGCATCTGTCAAAAAATAACGCGCGTAAAAAAAAGAAGTGCGAAAACGCACGCGCATTAACGCTGCGCGCAGAAATCGGTGGGCAGACTGTTTTTTGACGCGATTCAGCCAATCAGAACTAAGAACCACAATTGTCTCCCGTTCAGTTTTTGCACCTGTCAAAATCAATCTGAGTATATATGCTGCAGCAATAATAAAAACACGCACAACTTCTCAAATTTTATTGTTTGGGTATGTGTAGAATGTGTAACTATACTGTGCTGTATTTTTTTTTTTCGTTCTGGTGTATTTGGTTTCGGCCAGAACGTTCATTTGCCGTTACCGCCAGCTTTTCAAAGACGTTAAAATTAAACGCGCAAACGTCGTTCGTGAAAAATTACGCATCGATTGTAATACCATCCGCGTACCAGTGCACGAACGCAATTGCACTCACAATTTAAAGTATGGGATGCGCGCATGAACTTTTGCTCACGCAGGGTTCGCGCAGGGTCACTCGCATTAGACGTTAACACGCGTTTTTTGCACGGACATTGTAATACGACGTTCTGCAAACATGGATTTTCCCCTCGCGTTAATGCGTTAAAATTATGCGCACAAACGTTGTCCGTTAAAATTTGCGCGTAGATTGTAATACCATCCGCGAACCAGCGCACAAACGCATTTGCGCTCACAATGTTAAGTATAGGACGCGCACAGTACATAACGCTCGCAAAGGGTTTGCGCAGGTTCACCCGCGGTAGACGTTAATGCGCATTTTTTGCACGGAGCATTGTAATACGACGATCTGCGCACAGGGTTTTTCCCCTGGCGTTAATGCGTTTTTGCGCATGCGTCAACGTTTGCGCAAAGTAGTTAATAGAGCCCTTCGTGTGCACCTGGATTCTTTCTATTTCTATGAGCATGCAGCCAGATTTGTACCGAAGCAAGTATATTTCTTTATATGTGTTATATTGAGTGTGGGGTTTCTTGGAGTCTATGGGCTCTATTAAATTCTTTGCGCAAAAACGCTCGCGCAGCGTGTTAATTTGTGCGCGAAGCGTTAAACCTTAACACGCGTAAATTAACGCTGGAATTAAAATCCGAGCGCATTTTTCCATCCGTGAAAAACACGCGTAAAAAAGGCGTGCAAAAACGCGGACATTGTAATACGACGTTCTGCGCACAGGGTTTTTCCCCTCGTGTTAACGCGTTTTTGCGCACGCGTTAACGTTTGCGTGAAGTATTTAATAGAGCCCTATATATATATATATATATATAATATTATATATTATATATTACTGTATTATTATTTTTTATTTATTAAGCGCCAACACATTCCGCAGCAGTGTACAAAGGTAAAATGGGTAAAGGCAAGACATATATTACATTTATATAATTCTAAATAATTAAATAATACTATTAATGATAAATAACGCAAGAGAACTGTGTAAGAGTCGGCAAACAGGACATTTTGTTTGATAAAGAAGTAAATAAGTTGGGACTTGTCATATCAGGAGCTTGATCTCTTTGTTACGTTATTGAGGGAAGCGTAATATGGTTTTATAATAAGTAACATGATGGGGTTCCACGGGAGCATTTGCAACATCACTACAAGGGACTTTCCAGAATGTCAGGAACTGTCAGGAGCAAGTGTTTTTACATGGAAAACCATTCGATAGTCGCGCACATAACATCTCCTTTGTAAGTGCAGCCATAGATACAAGAAGCTGAGCTGTTACGCAGTCAATAAATGATGCATAGAGCACCGGAGGGTGAGGTTATGTGTCATGGTGGTTATTGAACCATCCTGAGGGTTTTGCTATTGAGACTTGCAAGAGAAAACACTAAGGACTTGCTGCGTCCTGGATAACATCCGATTTACATCAGATTTTGACGGGCTGCACAAGCAGATACGTCCCGGTGTAAAATTTGGTAATGGTCTTGGTTCACCTAGTATCCAAAGCTCTGTGACTGTTTTTACACAGGACATATGCTCCTACATATTCCCATGTGACAGGTTTGATCTTTGAAATGAGTAATAACCGGATCACAGAGCTCCACAGCAATAAAGCTCACAGTAATGTGCAGTGTGTATGAGCGTATCACAGAATCCACAGCAATAAAACTCACAGTAATGTTCGGGGTGTATGAGCTTATCAAAAAGCTCCACAGCAATAAAACTCACAGTAATGTATAGTGTGTATGCACCTATTACAGAGCTGCACAGCAATAAAACTCACAATAATGTTCGGGGTGTATGAGCTTATCAAAGAGCTGCACAGCAATAAAACTCACAGTAATATGCGGTGTTTATGAGTGTATCACAGAGCTCCACAGCAATAAAACTCACAGTAATGTGCAGTGTTTATGAGCGTATCACAGAGCTGCACAGCAATAAAACTCACAGTAATGTGCAGTGTGTATGAACGTATCACAGAGCTCCACAGCAATAAAACTCCCAGAAATATGCAGTGTTTATGAGCATATCACAGAGCTCTGCAGAAATACAACGCACAGTAATGTGTGGTGTCTATGAGTGTATCACAGAGCTCCACAGCAATAAAACTCACAGCAATGTGCGCTGAGTATGAGTGTATCACAGAGCGCCACAGCAATAAAACTCACAGTAATGTGCAGTGTGTATGAGCGTATCACAGAGCTCCACAGCAATAAAACTCCCAGAAATATGCAGTGTTTATGAGCATATCACAGAGCTCTGCAGAAATACAACGCACAGTAATGTGTGGTGTGTATGAGTGTATCACAGAGCTTCACAGCAATAAAACTCACAGCAATGTGCGCTGTGTATGAGTGTATCACAGAGCGCCACAGCAATAAAATTCACAGTAATGTGTGGGTTCTATGAGCGTATCACAGAGCTCCACAGCAATAACACTCACAGTAATGTGTGGTGTGTATGAGTGTATCAGAGTTACTTTGCAACAACCTTCGTGTCTTACGGTAACTCAGGTCTGTAGCTGCGTATAACAGCATTGGTTTACTTTTACGTATAAAGGGTTAATAACAAGTCTCCGAGTTGGAACATTGGTGCGCAAATTAAATTTCACACATTGGCCGTTCTAAGACGTGTCAGAAATCCTGAAGCGGGGATCCTTTTATACTCTGTGGATTGTAAAGGTGACTGCAGGCATTGTGTATAGAGCATGAAGCCAAAGGAAAAAAATCATACGCACATTGCAAAACAAAAGAAGTGAATATTTATACTCTGAGCATGACTCACATGTCTGTGCCGAGTGTGACCTGCTCGTACATCTAAAGCACATATTAGCGGGAAATACAACTCATCCTTTATAAACCATGGAGCAGTACAGCAATATTACTCTGAACAGCACAGCATGTAGTACGTGTAGTCAAGGGCTTGTCAGACAAGGTTCAATGGAATCCTATTGCGCCACAAGAGGTGTCTATGGGTTCTATGACAGATCTCTATGGGTTCCATGACAGATCTCTATGGGTTCCATGGCAGTTCTCTATGGGTTTCATGGCAGGTCTCTATGGATTCCATAACAGGTCTTTATGGGTTCCATGGCAGGTCTCTATGGGTTCCATGGCAGGTCTCTATGGGTTCCATGGCAGGTCTCTATGGGTTCCATGGCAGGTCTCTATGGGTTCCATTACAGGTCTGCATGGGTTCCATGACAGGTCTGTATGGGTTCCATGAAAGATCTCAATGGGTTCCATGGCTGGTCTCTATGGGTTCCATGTGAGATTGTGAATGCTAGAACTAGTCAATAGGACCATGTAAAGATGAAGATTATAGAAGAAGATTATATAACCCAGTAATATTTAGAGTCTTTTTAAAGGGACACTCTACCCATCCTGACCACTTTACTGTTTTAAATTGATCAGGTTTTGAGGAGTGCCCCTCCCCCCGCTACCCCAATCCGGTGAAATTGCAGGGTGATGTGGAGGAGTTTCCTCCATCACACTCAGCAGCATCATCAGCAGCCGTGATTTTTTAATTTTCCAGCTGCCGGTCACCGGTCAGTAGTGATGTGAGACCACCCTCTGTAGTGAGCGTTCTCAGAGGGGCAGCCAACAGATCGGATCTGTGCATGCGCGCAGCTTCGATCCATCGTTTTGTGCAGGCGCTACGGAACTTGCGTATATAAAGTCTAAAAGTCCCGTAGAGGCGCTCGAGTTGCATTGGAGCGCAAATTGCGCAGAATAGCTTCAGGGACTTCCGGGTTCGGTACCCACTGAGTGAAAGAGGAGGAGCAGCACGTGGCAAGGGAGGAAATGTGAGTAAAATTACCCAAAAATATATATATACAATCATATTTAAAAAAAATTTGCCCAGTTATTTAAGGGCAAATATTTTCAATAGAGTATCCCTTTAAATTATGTAACTTTTGTGTGCCTGGAGTACCATGCTAACTGGCATCATCAGGAGATGCCAGGTCAGGAGACCTCCTCGTTGGCATGTTGGTGGATTTAGCCCACATCCTCAACTATAATTTCCCCAGCATCAAAGCATTTGCCTTCAGGAGTTTGAACGACGCGCTAAGGTGTTTGTTGATAAAAATCGATATTGATATCCGCCTTTTATTAGGGTTTCTATCTTATCATTTTTGCGCCTGGAGGCATATTGCCGAGGTTTATTCTCCCATTTTTGAAATTAGCGTCAAGTTGCCATGTATTGAACCCTGGAGGCGAATAAACACTGACGTCAGAGGCGTTCATGGTAGAAGAACATGAAAAAAAAAATGATAGGAATGGTTGCGTGGTACGGCTGTATGCGTGGTGGCACAGATACCTTACACTGAATGATCACTGAAAAACAAGGGTATCTCCAGAAAATAAAAACCCAAACACACATATGCTTAGGACATGTTCATCTGCAAGCTGCATGTCTGGTGAAATATTATGATATAAAAGCATGAAATGCTAGAGAGCAGATGCCTTCTTTAACCCTTTTGCCACCACCAACACGCAAACACGTTTTAGCATTGTAATGCAACGGCAGACGAAGGTTAGCATATAAAACCCCATTTGCGTAACCTTTAAAGGCACGACTAGCGGGCCCCCCTGTGAAGAAATGAAATTCTCGGTGAGATCTCTCTACTGTCACCCTGTATTACTGTAAAGAAGCTGCAAACAGCAGCCCACACTCTCACTGTAACATTAAGGACAACAAAACTTACTGCTGCATTACAGCAGCCCGAGAGGGGACAGAATACAGGGTGAGCTGTGGGGTCAGTCACTGCTGTACAGGGATAAGATTCAGGGGGTTATAATGAGTGAAAATCCCTGTACAGTACAGATACAAGGTGTTGCTGTAATTGCCATACACAGACATAATGCAGCACATACAGATACAAGGTGTCGCTGTAATTGCCATACACAGACATAATGCAGCACATACAGATACAAGGTGTCGCTGTAATTGCCATACACAGGCATTATACAGCACATACAGATACAAGGTGTTGCTGTAATTGCTTTCCACATGCATTATGCAGCACATACAGGTGTTACTGTAATTGCCATACACAGGCATTATGCAGCACATACAGGTGAAAGGTGTTGCTGTAATTGCCATACACAGGCATTATGCAGCACATACAGATACAAGGTGTTGCTGTAATTTCCATACACAGGCATTATGCAGCACATACAGATACAAGGTGTTGCTGTAATTGCCATACACAGGCATTATGCAGCACATACAGGTGAAAGGTGTTGCTGTAATTGCCATACACAGGCATTATGCAGCACATACAGATACATGGTGTTGCTGTAATTGCCATACACAGGCATTATGCAGCGCATACAGATACAAGGTGTTGCTGTAATTGCCATACACAGGCATTATGCAGCACATACAGATGCAAGGTGTTGCTGTAATTGCCATACAAAGGCATTATGCAGCACATACAGATACAAGGTGTTACTGTAATTGCCATACACAGGCATTATGCAGCACATACAGATGCAAGGTGTTGCTGTAATTGCCATACACAGACATAATGCAGCACATACAGATACAAGGTGTCGCTGTAATTGCCATACACAGGCATTATACAGCACATACAGATACAAGGTGTTGCTGTAATTGCCTTCCACATGCATTATGCAGCACATACAGGTGTTGCTGTAATTGCCATACACAGGCATTATGCAGCACATACAGGTGAAAGGTGTTGCTGTAATTGCCATACACAGGCATTATGCAGCACATACAGATACAAGGTGTTGCTGTAATTGCCATACACAGGCATTATGCAGCGCATACAGATACAAGGTGTTGCTGTAATTGCCATACACAGGCATTATGCAGCACATACAGATGCAAGGTGTTGCTGTAATTGCCATACAAAGGCATTATGCAGCACATACAGATACAAGGTGTTGCTGTAATTGCCATACACAGGCATTATGCAGCACATACAGATACAAGGTGTTGCTGTAATTGCCATACACAGGCATTATGCAGCACATACAGATACAAGGTGTTGCTATAATTGCCATACACAGGCATTATGCAGCACATACAGATACAAGGTGTTGCTGTAATTGCCATACACAGGCATTATGCAGCACATACAGATACAAGGTGTTGCTGTAATTGCCATACACAGGCATTATGCAGCACATACAGATACAAGGTGTTGCTGTAATTGCCATACACAGACAATATGCAGCACATTCAGATACAAGGTGTTGCTGTAATTGCCATACACAGGCATTATGCAGCACATACAGATACAAGGTGTTGCTGTAATTGCCATACACAGACAATATGCAGCACATACAGATATTGCATTCCTAATAATCTCATTATGATAACTACAAACCCCAATAAGCAGGAGATCTCACCATTTTATTATCTGTCTGCATCACAATTACTGCATGTGAAACTTAAGGGGTTATTCAGAGAGTGATCTCTCGTTCCACGCATTTCGGAGGATCAAATTTCCTGACCCTGCAGTGAATTCTGCATTCACCACAGGGTCCCCGGAGTGCAGGGAAAGGACTCTAAAATCTGCCGCAAAAAAAAAATCGCAAAACTGCCAAAAATCCGCCGAAAAAGCAGCCAATACGATCTGAAGTATGGGATCACTTGGAACCGCAGCAAAAAACATGTTGAACACGTCCATAAAAAGCCAACAAACCGCTAAACGCAGCGCTGACAAGCCGCTGAAAAAAGTCGACAAGCTGTCGAACGGGTAAAAAAAAAAAGATTGAAAGTTTCAATATTGAAACGCTGTTTGCAAAAAAAATACTGAACGAAAATGTCTGGAATTTACACATAAGATCCTATGAATGATAATAACAAGAACTGTTACAGAAAAAAAAATGCTATTTAAAAAAAAGGAAAATAAATTGCTGAGAAATCCAGAAAAATGTCCAAAAAATAAATAATAAATAAAAAGACTTTTTGCTGCACATTAAGATAATAAACGATTTATTAGATATTGATTTAAACCTGCTGAATGAAAACGCTGAACAGCAGGGCACTTTGGCAACTTTTCACTGCTGTTCGGTGTCTGTGTATAGATTAACCATTGCTTCTCTATGGGGAATTTCACTGCCGTCAAACACGCACTGTACTTGCTGGCCGTTTACCAAAGGTTGGCAAACTGCCTTCTTTCTGAATAGCCGAATGGCCATGAAATTGCACCGTACAGGGAAACTCACTGTTCGGTGCAATTTCAGGGCCAGTCCAACTATCTCTGAATAACCCTGAAAGGCTATTACTGTCTGTATGCTGATAATGCAGACCACTTATGAAATTGTGTGAGATAAGGGATGCCATCGAGAGTTTAGAACTTTTCATCCCAGCATTATCTTTGGGAAGCACAAACGAATACATGAAAAAGGGTAAACAATTATACATTATTTTAATATTGTAACAATCTTTATGCAAATTTGCAATTTTTACCCAATGTTTCAATTTAATGTTATACAGTCAGGTCCAGAAATATTGGGACATCGACACAATTCTGACATCTTTGGCCCTATACACCACCACAATGGAGTTGGAATGAAACAATGTGCTTTAACTGCAGACTGTCAGCTTTAATTTGAGGGTATGTACATCCAACTCAGGTGAACGGTGTAGGACTTACAGCAGTTTGCAGATGTGCCTCCCACTTGTTAAGGGACCAAAGGTAATGGGACAATTGGCTTCTCAGCTGTTCCATGGCCAGGTGTGTGATATTCCCTCATTACCCCAATTACAATGTGCAGATAAAAGGCCCAGAGTTCATTTCAAGTGTGCTATTTGCATTTGGAATCTGTTGCTGTCAACTCTCAAGATGAGATCCAAAGAGCTGTCACTATCAGTGAAGCAAGCCATCATTAGGCTGAAGAAACAAAACAAACCCATCAGAGAGATAGCAAGAACATTAGGTGTGGCCAAAACAACTGTTTGGAACATTCTCAAAAAGAAGGAAGGCAACGGTGAGCTCAGCAACACCAAAAGACCCAGGAGACCACGGAAAACAACTGTGGTGGATAACCAAAGAATTCTTTCCCTGGTGAAGAAAACACCCTTCACAACAGTTGGCCACATCAAGAACACTCTCCAGGAGGTAGGTGTATGTGTGTCAAAGTCAACAATCAAGAGGAGACTTCACCAGAGTTTATACAGAGGGTTCACCACAAGATGTAAACCACAAGAGGTGAGCCTCAAAAACAGGAAGGCAGATTAGAGTTTGACAAACAACACCTAACAAAGCCTTCACAGTTCTGGAACAAGATCTTATGGACAGATGAGACCAAGATCAACTTGTACCAGAGTGATGGGAAGAGAAGAGTATGGAGAAGGAAAGGAACTGCTCATGATCCTAAGCATACCACCTCATCAGTGAAGCATGGTGGTGGTAGTGTCATGGCGTGGGCATGTATGGCTGCCAATGGAACTGGTTCTCTTGTATTTATTGATGATGTGACTGCTGACAAAAGCAGCAGGATGAATTCTGAAGTGTTTCGGGCAATATTATCTGCTCACATTCAGCCAAATGCTGCAGAACTCATTCACAGTGCAGATGGACAATGACCCAAAGCATACTGCAAAAGCAACCAAAGAGTTTTTGAAGGGACAGAAGTGGAATGTTCTGCAATGGCCAAGTCAATCACCTGACCTGAATCCCATTGAGCATGCACTTCACTTGCTGAAGACAAAACTGAAGGGAAAATGCCCCAAGAACAAGCAGGAACTGAAGACAGTTGCAGTAGAGGCCTGGCAGAGCATCACCAGGGATGAAACCCAGCGTCTGGTGATGTCTATGCGTTCCAGACTTCAGTCTGTGATTGACTGCAAAGGATTTGCAACCAAGTATTAAGAAGGGAAAGTTTGATTTATGATTATTATTCTGTCCCATTACCTTTGGTCCCTTAACAAGTGGGAGGCACATCTGCAAACTGCTGTAAGTCCTACACCGTTCACCTGAGTTGGATGTACATACCCTCAAATTAAAGCTGACTGTCTGCAGTTAAAGCACATTGTGTTTGTTTCATTCCAACTCCATTGTGGTGGTGTATAGAGCCAAAGATGTTAGAATTGTGTCGATGTCCCAATATTTCTGGACCTGACTGTATATTTTTTCAAGTCTACTAGTGCGGAATCACGCCTTTTTCTCCTTTTGACACGGGGTTAAGTTTACATTTATTTACGTTCATGTAATAAGTATTTTAAGGCATTAGTGACATGGGTTCCATCATATAATATGTTTCTTAATTGGAGGCAAACTGTCAGTTATTACATTATCTATGGCAACGTTAAGTGAACATAAGAATGTAACCTTGGCTATGACGGACATGTATAGCAATCTCTGAGGATTTTAGACCCTTTTCTCATACTTTAGAAAACATTTTTCTAAAAATATGTCTTTTTTTAGATCAAGGAGTGTTTTTTTACTCCCAAGAATATTTTCACACGAAAATGAGTTAAGCTTTGTTGGCTCAGGAACGTTAATCCAAATGGGAGGCGTTTCAGGGAATTTCCAGTGTGGCATATGTGTTGTGTCCCTGCCCCATTCAAAGTTCCAGAGTTATTAAGGTACATAAAAAAATGAAACACAGAACATTAAAACGAGGAATAACACCCATAAACACCAGCCGTAACCAGATAGTATATAGGGCTTTTATAGTATAGTCCCCATCTGAAAGTGTAGCCCATTCACTCCCATTCATCCCCAAATCTTCATAGATACATATATCAAGGCTCAGTGGTTGGTCCCCAACATGGCATTCTGCTATAACCCTAACCCTTACCCAAAATTAACTCTACCCTTAACTACTGTATACCTTTACAATACCACCACTTAACCCTTAACTCTAACCTTTACCTTAACGCTACCACTTCAACTACAGTGTCGCTCATCCTACCCATACTCCTGAATTAAATCTACAACCTGAACCGTAACGTAAAACTAGCGGTAACCCTAACCCTAATCAAAGATTAACTGTATCCCCAACTTTACCCCTTACACTGCAAATACTTAAACCTAAACGATAACTTTACATTACCCCTAATACTATCGCTACAACTACACTATCCCTAACACTAACCCTACCCCTAAACTAGAACTCTCTGTAAATGTATCCTTAACCTAAAACTGGCTGTATCCATAACCATAAAATAGATATACCCCTAACGTTACCCCTTACACTAACACTACTTAAGCTTTAAGACTAAGCTTTATCTTAATCTAACACTATCACTCCAACTACCCCGCTTCTAACACTAACCCTACCCCTAAACTAAAACGGTCTGTAACATTAACCGTAACCTAAAACTAGCTGTACCCCAATCATAAATTAAATCTACCCCTAACTTTACACCTTACACTACCACCACATAACCCTTAACACTAATCTTTACCTCACCCCTAACACTACCTCTACATCTACCATACCCATAGCACTATCCCTAACCCAAACATCTACCAACCTGTTGCCTTAAGCCTAACATAAATCTAGATGTACCCCTAACCCTTACCAAAGATTAGCTGTACAACTAACTTTACCCCTTAAATTACCACCACTTAACCCTAACTTTACCATATCCCTAACACTTACCCTAACCCTAAACTAAAACTATCTGTATCCTTAATCCTAGCCTAAAACTAGGTGAACCTCTAACCATAAATTGAATCTACACCTGACATTACCCCTGAAATTGCCACCATTTAACCATGGCACCACCATTACCCCATTTAACACTAAGCTTTACCTTACCCCTAACACTATCTCTACATCTACCATACCCATAACACTATCCCCAACACTAAACTAAAACTATCTATAACCTTAACCCTAACCTAGCTGTTCCCTCTAACCCTAACCAAAGATAAACTTTACCTCTAACATTACCCTCTAACTTTATTGCTACCTCTTACCCCTTAACACTAACACTATTGCTGCATCTACCCTATCATTAACACTAACCCCTACCCCTAACTTAACATTATCTGAGCCTCTAGTCATAAATTAACTCTACTCCTAACTTTACTTCTTATACTAGCACCACTTAACCCTTAGAACTAAGCTTTACCTTAACCCTGGCAATATCGCTTCAAGTACCCTACCAATCAATTATTCCCTACCCCTAACTCTAACGTAAAACTAACAGTACCCATGTCCCTACTACTTAGAACCATAACAGCAACCTCAAACTAAGATTTACCCTACCCTACTCTTAGTCTGTACTTAGGTGGCTGTAGCTGTAACCCATGGGTTTTTTCTATTTGAGGCTGGTAACTATTAAGGTAAGTATTTGATCACGTTTTTTATATATTCACACGCATTGTGCGGTATATATATATATATATATATATATATTTATACCACAAGGCAGGATTTCTCAAAGGAAAAGAGGGCAGTGCTCGCTTGCAGAGATGGCGAGCGAGCACTCGCAACGGGTCTGGCAAGCTTGGGATGTTTAATTCTGTACTCTGCACATCATACATGACACAAAACAGCAAAGACTGAGCAAAACATTCCAAAGTTACTTCATCATTTCTATTTTTTTTTTATAATCAGCTTTTCAAAAATAAATACAGCATTAAAAATGCTAAAGAAAATTACCAGATTTGATTTGTTTTCATTTTTTTTAGTTTTATGACATTAACCCTTTCGCTGCTGAGGCATTTCACGCCTCTGTGCTGAGCTCATTTTTACCCGTTTCGCTCATCTTGTTTAAACGCGTTTTGAAGGTTTTTTTTCTTGTATGACCCAGACATATTATATATCGTTCTTTCCGGCAGACTCGGCAGATTCATAATATATCATTATTATATGTATACGTCATGTCCTGCCTGTATATTATAACAAAAAATGCGATAAAATTAGCATTTTCAATAATTTGCAACGTGTAAAGTTTTTTTTTTTCACATTTTAACATGCGAGCGTTTGCGCTTATATTTTCTATGAGTTGCACTTGTTAAAAATATTACAAATGGGGGACTAGTTACATTTTTTTGGGGGAAAATTACACGATTTTTAACAAACGCACCCCATACAACAATCGTTAGTGCAGCATCATTGTTCACATTATAATTGAAATGGGAACAATATTGCTGCATTAATAAAACAAAACAAAAAAACTGTTTATTTATTTTTTTATTATTTTTTAAAATATTTTTTTATTTTTTTATTAACTTTTAACATCGTCATTTTTGGTATCGTTGGAAAGGCCATGCTCTGGCCGATCCAACGATACCAAACATTAACCCCTAGCTGCCACGTATCGGTAGATAGGAGGTTCATTGGAACCCCTATCTCCACCATTGGTGGCAGTTAGGGGTTAACTCCAGAACTGACATCATCGCGCTATGCATGATGACGCCATTCATCAGGGGGACATCCTGGATGCATGGCCGACATCCAAGTCAGCCAGTTCCAGGAGAGGATCGTGATTTGGCGCCTTTCAGCGCCGAATCATGATCCAGGCCCCAAGGGGTTAAAGCCAGCCACTGTTTGGAAGGGCAGGCTGTGCCCTTCCAAACGATGCCTGCCTTTAACCGCTGCCCCCGGCTGATCAGGAGGGAGAGTGGTCCAAAGGACCTCGCCCCCTCCCTTTCAGGCACCTTCCCAGCACTCGTGGGGGGGGGGCACCTGAAATAGATGTCATCGTGCTAGCGCGATTACATCTATTGTCCCCGCCGGGGTCCCGGAGTGCTGGGCTGACATCCAAGATGTCAGCCCGCACTGGGGGGGCACAGCGATCAGCCGGAATCCCAGCTGATTGCTGCCTACTGTGCTAGGACGAGCTCAGCCAGTCCATAGCACAGGAGAACCACTTGGCTGGACGTGCTGAGCGCATGCATGGCAGCCAAGTGGTTAAAAACTTTATTTTTGTTCATGTACATCCAAAGATGTATATTAGAAGGTAATACGTTACCTCTACGGTGCTTCTAGGAGGAGGAAGATCTTCAAGGGACACTGTTCATCTTGACCGCTTTATAGATTTAAAGTGGTCAGAAAGTGAGGGGTTCTCCCTCAGTTCCCTCCATCCAGCTCCCCTGATCTGGAGATATCGCTGAGTGAAGTGGAGGAGTTACGGAAAAGCTTCAGGGACTTACGGGTTCAGGAGTCCCTGAGCCGAAGAGGAGGAAGTGGGCATGACAAGGGAGAAAAGGTGAGTACAATCTTTAAAAATAAATGAAAAATAATTGGGCAGAGGCCGTCAGCAGGATTGGTCCAATTATTTAAACCTTAAGGGAAAAAAGAAATTAACTCTATTTTTTAATAGATTATCCCTTTAAATTGCCGTTCCTGTAATTGACTATCCCCATTTCCCCATTTCCTGCATTAGGGTTTATGATCCACAGACACATCGCTCTTTTCCAACTGAGTGCATTTTTTTCATGCCTTAGAGCACAGGATTACCCTTGCAGGCTATCTAAGGGTTCGATCTGATGAAAAAACATGCATTTAATCTAAGGGCTCTGCTTGAATACACAATCTCTGGTTTACGGATTTATACGCAACAGGGACTCATGCCAAAAATAAATGGGAGGTTAAAAAATAGGATGTGCTGTCAGCTTAAATAGTTCCACTCTTAACCTCTTCATGTCTTCCTACCCGAAGGTCTTGGATGTGAACTATGAGAATACACCATGTATAGTACAGTTTTTCTCAACTCTTGGATATGTGGAGTAAGCCATTCATACGCACTATTTAAGTTGTGATAGTGTGGCTGATTTCAAGGGTACACAATGCGCCCTCTTCTGACAATGCTGCTAATTTAGCAGTTTGAGATGCTTTTTTGAACTTGCCACAAGCTCTGCTTGTCAGGTTTCAATAAATTATACTTTTTATACTTTCTATAAGAGTTGTTAATAGCGTTTTAGCATGAGAACATTCAGCTATCCCATTGTAGCAATCACATTGTAGCTATCCCATTGTAGCTATCCCATTGTAGCTATCCCATTGTAGCTATCCCATTGTAGCTAATCACATTGTAGCTTTCACATTGTAGCTATCCCATTGTAGCTATCCCATTGTAGCTATCCCATTGTAGCTATCCCATTGTAGCTATCCCATTGTAGCTATCACATTGTAGCTATCACATTGTAGCTTTCACATTGTAGCTATCCCATTGTAGCTATCCCATTGTAGCTATCACATTGTAGCTATCACATTGTAGCTATCCATTGTAGCTATCACATTGTAGCTTTCACATTGTAGCTATCCCATTGTAGCTATCCCATTGTAGCTATCACATTGTAGCTATCCCATTGTAGCTATCACATTGTAGCTATCCCATTGTAGCTATCACATTGTAGCTTTCACATTGTAGCTCCCTTTTCTCGTCTCTCAGAGCCTGGTGTTAAGTAATTCTGCTTTTGCAAATTTATCTCTAATTCTTAAACATATCTCTAATTCACAAATTTACCTCTAATTCCCAAAATTACCTCTAATTCCAAAACTACCTCTAATTCCCAAATTTACCTCTAATTCTAAAACTACCTCTAATTCCCAAAGTTACCTCTATCTCCAAAATTTACCTCTAACTCTCAGTTACCTCCAATTCCAAAATTTACCTCTAATTCCAAAATTTACCTCTAATTCCAAAATTTACCTCTAATTCCCGAAGTTACCTCTTATTCCAAAACTACCTCTAATTCCAAAATTTACCTCTAATTCCAAAATTTACCTCTAATTCCAAAATCTACCTCTAATTCCAAAACTACCTATAATTCCCGAAGTTACCTCTTATTCCAAAACTACCTCTAATTCCCAAAATTACCTCTAATTCCCAAAATTACCTCTAATTCCAAAACTACCTCTAATTCCCAAAGTTACCTCTAATTCCAAAACTACCTCTAATTCCAAAACTGCCTCTAATTCCCAAAATTACCTCTAATTCCAAAACTACCTCTAATTCCCAAAATTACCTCCAATTCCAAAACTACCTCTAATTCCCAAAGTTACCTCTAATTCCCAAAATTACCTCTAATTCCAAAACTACATCTAATTCCCAAAATTACCTCTAATTCCCAAAATTACCTCTAATTCCAAAACTACCTCTAATTCCCAAAATTACCTCTAATTCCAAAACTACCTCTAATTCCCAAAATTACCTCTAATTCCAAAACTACCTCTAATTCCCAAAATTACCTCTAATTCCAAAACTACCTCTAATTCCCAAAATTACCTCTAATTCCCAAAATTACCTCTAATTCCAAAACTACCTCTAATTCCCAAAATTACCTCTAATTCCAAAACTACCTCTAATTCCCAAAATTACCTCTAATTCCAAAACTACCTCTAATTCCCAAAATTACCTCTAATTCCAAAACTACCTCTAATTCCCAAAATTACCTCTAATTCCAAAACTACCTCTAATTCCCAAAATTACCTCTAATTCCAAAACTACCTCTATTTCCCCAAATTACCTCTAATTCCAAAACTACCTCTAATTCCCAAAATTACCTCTAATTCCCAAAATTACCTCTAATTCCAAAACTACCTCTATTTCCCCAAATTACCTCTAATTCCAAAACTACATCTAATTCCCAAAATTACCTCTAATTCCCAAAATTACCTCTAATTCCAAAACTACCTCTAATTCCCAAAATTAACTCTAATTCCAAAACTACCTCTATTTCCCCAAATTACCTCTAATTCCAAAACTACCTCTAATTCCCAAAGTTACCTCTAATTCCCAAAATTACCTCTAATTCCAAACTACCTCTAATTCCCAAAATTACCTCTAATTCCCAAAGTTACCTCTAATTCCAAAACTACCTCTAATTCCCAAAACTACCTCTAATTCCAAAACTACCTCTAATTCCAAAACTACCTCTAATTCCCAAAATTACCTCTAATTCCAAAACTACCTCTAATTCCCAAAATTACCTCTAATTCCAAAACTACCTCTGATTCCCAAAATTACCTCTAATTCCAAAACTACCTCTAATTCCCAAAATTATCTCTAATTCCAAAACTACCTCTATTTCCCAAAATTACCTCTAATTCCAAAACTACCTCTAATTCCCAAAATTACCTCTAATTCCAAAATTACCTCTAATTCCAAAACTACCTCTATTTCCCCAAATTACCTCTAATTCCAAAACTACATCTAATTCCAAAATTACCTCTAATTCCCAAAATTACCTCTAATTCCCAAAATTACCTCTAATTCCAAAACTACCTCTATTTCCCCAAATTACCTCTAATTCCAAAACTACATCTAATTCCCAAAATTACCTCTAATTCCCAAAATTACCTCTAATTCCAAAACTACCTCTAATTCCCCAAAATTACCTCTAATTCCAAAACTACCTCTAATTCCCCAAATTACCTCTAATTCCAAAGCTACCTCTAATTCCCAAAATTACCTCTAATTCCAAAACTACCTCTAATTCCCCAAATTACCTCTAATTCCAAAACTACCTCTAATTCCCAAAATTACCTTTAATTCCAAAACTACCTCTAATTCCCAAAATTACCTCTAATTCCAAAACTACCTCTAATTCCCCAAATTACCTCTAATTCCCAAAATTACCTCTAATTCCAAAACTACATCTAATTCCCAAAGTTACCTCTAATTCCAAAACTACATCTAATTCCCAAAATTACCTCTAATTCCCAAAGTTACCTCTAATTCCAAAATTACCTCTAATTCCCAAAATTACCTCTAATTCCAAAACTACCTCTAATTCCCAAAATTACCTCTAATTCCAAAGCTACCTCTAATTCCCAAAATTACCTTTAATTCCAAAACTACCTCTAATTCCCAAAATTACCTCTAATTCCAAAACTACCTCTAATTCCCCAAATTACCTCTAATTCCAAAGCTACCTCTAATTCCCAAAATTACCTCTAATTCCAAAACTGACTCTAATACCCAAAGTTACCTCTAATTCACAAACTTACCTCTGATTCCCAAATGTATCTCTATTTCCAAAACGACCTCTAATTCCAAAACTACCTCTAGTTCCAAAACTTACCTCTAATTTCCAAACATACTTCTGTTTCCACGATGCAGAGTTCGTTACAATCCGCCTCTTCCTCCGCCACATGCAGCAGAATACTGGGAACAAATAGTTTCTAATGTTCTTCCATGGACTCAGCACAACCCTGCAAAACTGAGCTCACGCAGTGTCGCGTTTGGCTCCATGGAGTCCTGTGAACTCGGTGGAGCTGATCTCTGATGTGGGGTAAGGTGCCGCTGCCTGTATCTTGTAGCGTCTCCCAAATATTCCAAATTGATCCCCTAACTGAGTCAGATCAGAGATGGTAGCAGAAAGATGCTAGGGGTTTCCAGCTCGTGAAGATATTTTCCCTTGGCTCCTCTAGTTACAAGCAAGATGGCAATAGGGCCCAATCCATGTATGTTGTGCAGTATTTCTTGTCACTCCCCATGCACCTCTTCATGTACCAAACCATACAAAATCCTAAATCATGTTTTCTGTAATTTTTACTGCCAGCATCTCCTGCCGATACTGAGAGTATAGAGGTAGAGCAAGCATATTGCTAGGTGGCAACATCACCAGCGGCTTCAGACCAAGAGTTCATTTTATGGCCCCTCTAATATTTGGTTGTGTCACCTTTTGTTGTGATTGCGGCACGCATTCGCTGTGGCGTCGTTTGGATAAGTTAATGCAATGTCACAGCATTTATTTATTATTATTATCAACATTTATATAGCGCGAACAGATTCCGCAGCGCTTTACAATAACCAAAGGGAACGAAATACAAATAAACGGACGTAAGATGGAAACAAGAGGTGTAGAGGGTCCTGCTCATAGGAGCTTACAGTCTAGAGGGATTGGGGTTGAGGAAGACAAGAGAAATTTCACTAGATAGCAGGATCATTAGTGCCAGTGGTTTGGGAATGGTGGGGTCATAAGAGCGGCTTCAATCAAGTGTGAGTAGGTGAGCAGAGGGATTAGTTGCATCAGTGACATGGTATGCTATTCTGAAGAGGTGGGTTTTGAAGGATTTCTTGAAGGCCTGAAGGTCAGGGGAGAGTTTGATAGGGCAAGGCAAGTCATTGCAGAGGACTGGTGCCTCCCTTGAGAAGTCCTGGAGGCGAGAGTTGGCCGTGCACATGTAGACCGATGACAGGTTGAGATCACCTGCTGAACGGAGTTGTCTAGATGGGACGTGCTTGCGGAGTGATAAAGACATGTTTTATTTATTTTATTTATTTATTTATTTATAAAAGGATTTTACCAGGAAGGATACATTGAGATTTCTCTCGTTTTCAAGTATGTAGGGAGGAGTTGAGTTATTGAGTGATTTGAACGTGAGCATCAGTATTTTAAACTGTATCCTGAAACGTACAGGAAGCCAGAGGAGGGACCGGCAGAGGGGGGGGGGAGGTACACGTGGTGCGTTTAGTGAGAAAAATAAGCCTTGCATTCATTACAGATTGCAAAGGGGATTTGCGTCCAGAGTGGCATTAATTTGTGGCAAGATCTTGTGTTGATGATGGGAGAGACGCAGTGCTGCGTAAAGTCTTCTCCAGCACATTATCCCAAAGATTAACCTCAATGGGGTTAAAGTCTGGACTGTGCGGTGGCCAATCCATGTGTGAAAATGATGCCTCATGCTCCCGGAACCACTCTTTCACAATTTGAGCCCGATGAATCCTGGCATTGCCATCTTGGAATATGCCCGCTGTGCCATCAGGGGAGAAAAAACCCATTGATGGTAAACCTGCTCATTCAGTATATTCAGGGAGTCGCATGACCTCATTTTTTTGGGGCTCATGATGTTGCTGAACGTTTGAAGCAACCTCAGATTACAACAGGCTTGTACGGTAGGTGGTGACTTTATTCTTTGGCCAGGCAGTGTATAGGTAATTAAAAATGGCTGCTTTGACGCGATGGGCTGAAAATTTGTCTCATTTCTAAACCAACAGAATGATCTTAAAATAAAAATGACTATAACTACGGCATGGCTCGATTAATTCATTTTCCTGCAGTATTTAGGATCTGCCCCCCCCCCATCAGAATATCACATTGTTTCCTGATTTTCAACTTCTTTGTGTTACTGAGAAATATAAAAATAAAGGAACCAAGAAAAAGGAAAACAAATGATCCGTTAAATTGAAAAAGAAATGCCTGGTTGCCCTATGTTCACCAATAGATTTTTCTATTCACCGGATTATATCCCATCGCGCATAAATGGCAATCTGCAAATCAGCAGCTCTCAAGCTGTCGCATGAATTAGGAAATAAAGAGGGAAGAAACGCTCTTTTGATTAAACGTTTCCAGACCGCAGCTGCTTAAAGATTTATCGATGACGTGTAAGTGGCAACAAAGCAGGAACACGGTCAAGGCTCATCTTTTCAAGTGTTCCATCCCCTCTACGGAGACCGTCGAGATCAGGTGGAGGTTTGTAAGGGAACGAGGGAACGAGGAGGCCAAGAGGCAGACCGCAGTGAATTCATTAAGCAGGTGCTTTAATTGGATGTAATTGGATTAATTTGGAATACAAGAGATGAAAGAAAAACATCTATAAAAAGCTTTACCAGAGCGGATAAAATACTTCACAGGCCTTAAATTCATTTAAAGTGAACGTGTTGCGACCGGGTTTGTCTTAGATCTGTCTATAGGTTTTTTATTCTAAATGTATGATTTTCTGGCAATAATTGTTTAAAAAAAATCTCAGATCAGTCTTCTGGCACGGTGGTCTATGCTGACCACAATTCAACACTACTCAAACCTTAACTCTAATTCAAACCAAAACCATAGCCCTAAATCTAACTCTAACCCAAACTCTAGCTGTAGCCCTAGTCCTAGCCTCTAACTCTAACTCAAACCCTAACTCTAGTCGTAGCCCTAACCCTAGCACCTAACTCTAACTCAAACTCTAATTCTACCCATTGCCCTTACCCTAGCCCCTAACTATAAACCTAACTCAAACCCTAACTCTAATATTAGCTTTAGCCCTATCCCTATCCTCTAACTCTGACCCCAAACTCTAACTCAAATCCTAACTCTAATCATAAAACTAACTCTAGCCCTAACCCTAGTCCCTACCTCTAAACCTAAGTCTAACTCAAACCCTAACACTAGTGGTAGCTCTAACCGTAGCTCCTAACTCTGAACCTCAACTCTAAATCAAATCCTACCTCTAGCCCTAACACTAACTCTAGTCGTAGCCCTAACCCTAGCACCTAACTCTAACGCAAACTCTTATTGTAGCCATTGCTCTTTCCCTAGCCCTTAACTATAAACCTAACTCAAACCCTAACTCTAATACTAGCCTTAGCACTAACCCTATCCTCTAACTCTGACCCCAAACTCTAACTCAAGTCCTAACTCTAATCATAACACTAACTCAAGCCCTAACCCGAACCCCTACCTCTAAACCTATGTCTAAATCAAACCCTAACTCTAGTGGAAGCTCTAACCCTAGCTCCTAACTCTGAACCTCAGCTCTAAATCAAATCCTACCTCTAGCCCTAACACTAACTCTAGCCGTAGCCCTAACCATAACACCTATTTCAAACCCTAACACCTGACCCTATCTCTTGCTATAACCCTGATCCTAACCTACATTAATACTTGTTTCAACATACTGAAGCTAGGGCGAAACATTATTCCAAGAGGCGACACTATAGAATAAACAATAGCGAAAATCACTTCAAACAACGGTATAAAAAATGACAGAGTCTATGAAAATGAGTAGTTTGTTTTGGCTGATTTATGACATTCTGTGCATGTTTTTCCTACATTCAGTTACAAAAATTTTAAACAGAATTATAACAAAAATATACGTAAAAATGATAAAGTTATAGATTGTTCGGAAAGTATACCGTAATCCAGCACGATCCTCCAAATACCTTCCATAACGCAGACTTCATAAGGAGCATTACAGTTAACTTGTAGTTAAACGACCACTCCACTGATTTTTAAAGTGGTCAGGAAGATGTGAGGAATGCACCCCTCCCCATTTTCATCACCCCCAATACGGCGAAAACTCTGGGTGAACTTTGAAGTGAAGGAGTTTCCTCCACTCCACCCAGCGTCACCAGCTGCCAGGATTTTTGAATTTCTCGGCTGCCGGTCACCAGATCGGTTACTAGTGAGTAATGACATCAGGTTGCAGAGACCAATCAAGGTAGCGATCAGTCTCTGAGAAGAAGCGATGGATCAGATCCGTGCATGTGTGTGCAGCTCTGATCTATTGTTCTGCGCAGGCTCTATGGAACTTGCGTATGTAAAATGTGCAGGTCTCATAGCAGCATAGGCGTCTCTATGGGGGGGCAGGGAGGCAATGGCAGTCCCTGCGCTCCCTTGATCCAGCAAACCAGATCTCCCACAGCTGGAGGCCGTGCTGCAACAACAATTCACAGGGGTAGAAAAGTGGATCAAAGATAAGAAACTTTTTCTAAATGCTGACAAAACTGTAACGATGCTCTTCGGAACAGAACCTAAACTACACAAATTGCAAACACCCCATCTATGTGTTGGGACAAAATCAAATGGCACGCTGACCACAGTCACGTCTCTCAAATATCTAGGTATGTGGTCAGACCCAAATCTATTCTTTGGCCCCACATCGAAAAACTCTCATCTAAATTTTACCCCAAACTAGGTACCCTGTACAGAAACAAATCCTACCTGAGCCCTGCGGTAAGAAAGAAGATTGTACAACAAATGCTTATGCCGGCTATTGAATACGGAGATGTAGTGTATGCAGCCGCCCCGCAAACACACCTCCAGAAACTTACTACATTGTATAACTCATTCTGTCGCTTTGTGCTACAATGTAACTACATGACCCACCATTGTGACATGTTAAAAGAGCTAAACTGGCCGTCGCTGGAATCTAGACGCACCCTTGACCTTTCCAACCCGGTGTTTAAGAGCTTTTCTCGGAAGCTGCCACACTACCTGAATAGACTGCTTCCCCCAGCAGCTCCCTCATCCTATAACCTCAGATCCAGGACCAGCACCTTACTTGCAATACCACAATACAAAAAGTCAGTGGCTCGTTCCTCATTTTCCTACCAAGCACCACAATTATGGAATAACCTCCCAGACGCCATCAAATCTTCCCCCAGTCTAAAGTCCCTTAAGAGCTCCATATTAACATACCTCAATAAGGAATGCACCTGTAAACATGTAACATAATGACTGTATTTCCTACATATTTATTTTCTGTTAATCTGTATATTTGTTTTGTGATAATTTCTTGCATTTTGCTACTTTGTATTTCTGTAACCATTCAATGTTCTCGAACCCAGGACATACTTGAAAACAAGAGAAATCTCAATGTATCCTTCCTGGTAAAATCCTTTATAAAACATTCAAGTGTACTGTTTTTTTTTTTTTCACTCCATTCGTCTATGGTGTCGGGTTTTTCCGGCGGCTGCTCTGCACTCTGATCGGCGGCTGCTCGGGTTTCTCCGGTGGGTTCGGCGGGGTTAATCCAGATGTTTTTGCTGTGTGCGTTCCCCGGGTTTTGCGGTGAGTGTTCGTCGGGTTTTGCGGCGGCTTTTCCCTGCACTACGACGGCCCTGTGGTGCTTGCTGAATACACCGCAGGGTCGCTGAAATGGGATTGCCGAATTGCACCGAGTTGAAGAGAACGAAAAGTCACCAAACGTGCGGTGACTTTTCGATTCTCTTTGAATTACCCTGTATGTTTTTTGTTTTAGCGATATATCATTTTTAGTCACAGCACAGTCAAAACCAAATGATATACAGAGAGCACCGAAATGTCACCGACATTTCACTGCTCTCTCCTTCTCTGCATTTTAGGGAATCAAATTTTGTGACCCTGCGGTGAATTCAGCAATCAACACAGGATTCCGAAGTGCAGGGAAAACCCATCGCAAAACCGCTGATTTAAAAAAAATAAAAAAATGCTGCAAAATCGCCAAAATTATCGTATCCGAAATTTTAGCAGGTCCGGCGGATTATTGGATCGAATCTGCAGAAATTATCTGATTTGATCCGATAAGCCGCCACCAACCCGCCGAACGCATCTGGAAAAAGTTGATGATCCGCCGAACACAGCGACGACCAGCTGCTGGAAAAAGCCGACGAACGGAACGACAGAAGCGACTGAAAGTGTCAAAATGTAAAAGCTTTTTGCAAAAGAAACTACTGGATTAAAATGACTGGAATTAACATGTAAGGTCCTATGAATAATAATAAAAAGGCCTGGTATAGAAAAAAGAAAAGATGCTGTTTAAAAAACAAATTGCTGAAAAAATCCCGTAAAATGCCTAAAAAATAAATAGAGACTTTTGCTGCAGATTAAAAGAATAAACGGTTTAATAGATAAATGGGTAAAAACGGGAATATTTTTAACATTGAAACCTGATTATACCTGCCGAATGAAACCACTGAACATCAGGGCATGTCACTGACATTTCTCTGCTGTTCGGTGTCTGTGAATAGATTAACCATTGATTCTCTATGGGGAATTTCACTGCCGTCGAACAGGCACCGTATTTCACTGGCATTTTGCGAAATTTGGCGAACTGCCTGCTTTGTGAATAGCTGAATGGCCACGAAATTGCACTGTACGGGGAAATTCACTGTTCGGGGCAATTTCAGGGCCAGATCGTCTCTCTCTGAATAATCCTGTATATAATTATTAGGGTTATTCAAAAAGAATTGAAAAGTCTCCGCACGTTCGGTGACTTTTCATTCTCTTCAATTCGGTGCGATTTGGCGATCCCATTTCGGCGACCCCGTGGTGTATTCAGCAAGCACCACATGGCCATCGTAGTGCAGGGAAAAGCTGCCGCAAACCCGATGAACACTCACCGCAAAACCCGGCGAAGGCACACCGAAACTCGCAAAAACATCTGGATTAACCCCGCTGAACACGCCGGAGAAACCCGAGCAGGAGCCGATCAGAGCGCAGAGCAGCCGCCGGAAAAACCCGACACGGCAGACGAATGGAGTGAGAAAAAAAAAACAGTACGCTTGAATGTTTGAAAAGTGAAACACTGTTTGCAAAGAAACTACTGAGCGAAAATGTCTGAAATTTACATATATGATCCAATGAATGATAATAAAAAGGGCGGTTACGGGAAAATGAAAAAACAATTAAAAAAAAAACCAGAAAAAAAATGTTTGCCAAAAAATGACTAAAAGGTCCTAAAAAATCTGTAAATAAAGAGACTCTTTACTGCAGAATATTATAATAAACGGTTTATTAGATATTGCATTAAAACGGAAATATTTTTAACATTGAAGCCTATGGGATTCGCCTGAATAAACCTGTCGAATTAAACCACCGAACAGCAGGGCAATTCGGCAACTTTTCACTGCTGGTTTGTGTTCTCTGAATAGATGAAGCATTGCGTCTCTATGGGGATTCACTGCCCTCGAACAGGCACCGAACAGGCAGCGTATGTGCAGGCAATTCGCCAACATTTGGCGAACTGCCTGCTCTCTGAATAGCCGAATGGCCAGGAAAGGTAACCGAACGCTGAATTGCACTGTTCAGTTACCTTTCGCCAGCAATTCGAATCTCTTTGAAAAACCCTGTAAATGAAAAGGACTCATCAAAAAAACAAAACCGTAAAAATCTGGGTAGTAATTTATGTAGGTCAATAAACATCTGGAAATCCCTACGGAAAAACAAGTGTCACGTTCAATATTCAAACGCATGCCTTCCCATGTAAAACAGAATAAAAAAAGGGGTGAAATAGTTTTATGGGATTGTTTTAATTGAGGGCTAATTAGAAAACGCAGGACAAGGCACAAAAATGAAAAAGCTGAACGTAAACATAATAAAAATGAAGTAATCGAATGTAAATAAACACTGTCTGGATACGTCTGGATAACACGACTGAGTCTGTGATAAATGAGAAGACGGGATATTATCTAATTAAGCGTAAAATTAAATCATATTTCTATTTGGAAATAGCTGGACAGGAATTCCATACATCAAGACGTCGGATCATCTGGCCATTTGCCCGCTTTGCACTCTAGTAATGGACTCAAAGTGCTGCTATCTCGAAGAAAAAGAGATGCTATCTCTCCGATTCGCTACTTAAGAAACAGTGATGCTCTAAACAGAATCGACGATCTCCCCAGAGAGACTCCGAAATCTTTATCCCGTTTCACAGGAAGTCTTGGCACGAGGTTACCAGATTCACCCAGGTATCACCTAACGCCCGGATAATGCACCCAACTTATTAATAATGCAATAATTAATTTAATGATATTATAAATAATTACGAAGCTTACGGCATTATTCCCTGGTAGGCACCAAAATGGGGACTCCAACGGGCAAACTTGTGCCTGCAGGTTTCCCTGCAGTGTCCCCATTTTAGCACCATATTGATGAGCAAGCGCCAGTTCAGCAGCCTGCCCGTAACGTAGTGCTACCCTGGGGGATACTCGCGGTAATGCTTCCATGCCGCCACAAGTGTCACCTCCTGCAGTCCACAGGACTCCATGGAGGGCTGCACTGACGAACTGTGAACCCTGTTTGATCTCGCCGTGGAGTGATCGCAGAGGGAGACACTAATTAGTGATTGCACTCCCCATTTTAAGTATAGGATGTGCAAAGTACAGTAGGCTTGCACCAGCTAGCACAATCACCAATGTGTACTTAGTCAAGTGTTTCCCAAACTTGTCCTCCTGACCCTCAACCAGGCCAGATTTTGCAGATCACCTTGGCGAAAAGCAGACCTGAATCCTGCAATCACTGAGCAGCAAATTATATCACCTGCGTTGTGCTTCGGATATCTGTCAAACCTGGCAAGGCAGAGGGTCCTGAGGACAGGTTTGGGAAACACCGACTTAGTCCTACTTGGTATAAGTCTCGCCAATTACCCAACCGACTGAAGCCCCTGAATAATGTGAACAGCTGAAACCAAAGGATAAGATAGGAGGTCATTGGGGCAAGATGAAACCAAATGGGCATGGCCAGTCTCAAAGACCAAGGGTAATGGTTGGAGTGGCCAGCATTGGTTTAAGGTTCATAACACCAGTGGAGGTCATAACAAAGAACATAGATTAGCAGCTAAACAACAGCACAACTATCATGGATACGCTAGAACAAATGGACACCCTTATAAATCCTGAAACTCGATGAAGGTGACAAAGGATCCATCAGAGGAGGCATTAGAGGCAGATCACAGAGACACTAATCGTTAACGTACAAGTATGTCAACCAGGAAAATTTGGTACTCTACAAGATGACACACACGGCAATCAGAACAAGGTTGTGGCTAACCCGGAGAGTTGCATAGATGAATAGTATATTCGGACAATGGGCATTTGAAAATTTCAAGATTGAGGAAAATGTACTCGGCTATCAGTATCCTGCTTGGTCTTTCTGATCACAGAATTAAAGATGGTTTTCAAAGAGAAAATGTCCGGGCTCCCCAAATAACCATTAGAATAGCCCAATTGCTTTTGTCAGACTGTTTATCATCTGAAATATGGAAAATAATCTGCTAGTCTAACACCAATTTGGAGAGCCTGGACAATTTCTTCTTGAAAGTATGTTTATTGGGAGACTTGGCAAGCTCCGAGATCCAAGAGAACCCAACTACTGGCTACAAAATAGTGACTTGCGTCTCATTGAAGTACATTTGTCTCCACACTACTGCTACAGGATTAAAGATGGCGGCTCCCACAAGAGTAAGTCTGGAGCTGTGGTCAAAACGGGATTTAATGACGTGTCTGTATTACATAATAATAATAATATAGAAAGGGGAAGCAATAAAGGGAATATTTTAGATTCTAAAACAGTAAAACAGGTGCTGATTTTCCATGAAGATAATGCTCCATTGGGTAATAAGTCACTTTTATCCCCAAGCATGTCGATAAAGAAGCACTTGTTATCCAGCTTGAATATTCTCCGGCTGCGTGAAGAGTCATTGTGTCGTGATTAATACGTTGCCGGCCCCTCTGCCGCTACTTATGAGATGCTTTATCAAGAATCGTGAGTCCTCGTAGCTATATATAAAATCAATAAGAACACGTTGGCGCTTTGAAGACGGATCCTAATAGAGATCCATCCCACCATATGATATATTCCCGGTTTGTCATTGTATCGTTTGTGTTAAGTTATTTATCATTTGTCATGTGTGAGCGATTGAGAACTTATTTTTTTCCCCATCCTCCTTCATTCAGGGAGGAATTATTAGATATACTTTAGCCAGCTCCAGAACGAAAGAATCCATCGTGCCAAAAATAATCACGCAAACCAATCGATAAAGCCGATTCGGACTGAAGCGTCACCTAGATGACAACTGTAATACAAATAACACACAAAAAGACCAAAGTGTAGTCATGTTTTAGGTGTTGACAGTAGTAGAAGAAGGTGTAAAAACTAGCATCTCTTATCTCTATTATTGTGAGATTGTGCAAGAAAATAGCCTGGGGAGGAGACATCAATGCAATTATTGTTATCAGGGCTCAAAAAAAAAATTTCCACTCGCCTACTCGCGTTTGGCGAGTGGAAATTAAGTGAGGGCGAGTGGAAATGCACACGCAGGTGGCACAATAAATTATTTCATGCTGCGTATTCTGTCGGTGCCACCGTGCAGTGCAGCGCTTTACAATAACCAATGGATAACTAGGACAGAAACACGCGGTGTAGAGGGCGTTACTTGGATGAGTTTACAATCTTGAGGAATTGGGGTGGAGGAAGACAAGAGGCGTTTTATTGTTCGTCAGGGTCAGGATCTCTTGCCCTATGTTATAGAAATGGCAAGGACATGGAGGACATGGCGGTGGCATTTATCATGATGTGGGGGTAGGCGAGGAGAGGGATAAGTCAGCATCAGCAATGTGGTACGGTAATCTTAATAGATGGGTTTTAAGGAATATCTTGAAGGCCTGAAGATTAGGGGAGAGTCTGATAGGACGAGGTAGGTCAATTGTCAGGCATGGATCTGCCCTTGCGAAGTCTTGGAGGTGAGAGTTGGCGGTGCGGGTGGACACAGAGGACAGGCAAGAACGCCTGCTGACCGGAGTGACCAAGAAGGGATGTGATTGTGGAGTAATTCTAATTTATCAAGGCCACCGAGAGTCCAGGAAGATGTACCCCTACGCAGATTACAGAAGAGGTCAATGTTTGGTGCGGGACTTTAGTTCCAAACGGTGTTTCTACAACACAACCGTGAACTCTCTGCTCAGAATCCAGGCCACGTACATTCATATTGCTATGACTCAATCCCACGGATGTGGATTGTATTTTCATAGCTCTGTGGGAATACAATATCGGTCTATCAACATACAGATGACCAGGAGCAGGGTGGGAAAAAAATATATTAACTGGCCGTGTCTCCGTAATGAAACCGAGAGTAGCGCTAACCTAATGATCTATGGATACCGCTCTAATCTCAGAGGTGTCAGAATCTAATTCAAACCCAGGAACGCTCCAAGAATACATCTTCATCCTCGTCCTGCTCACATACGACTCGCCACCGTAAGGAAATCGCTTTACGGGATGGTGAGGTATCGAAAAAAAAATATAGTGAAATTCACTGAAAAGGAATACATTTTTGAGCTGAAAACAAAACAAATCATAAAAAAGAAAGAAAGTATCTGGTGTTGACCGTTCGAGATAAGGGCACCTCAATTAGTTTTGATATAAGCTGACAGAAATTTAATTGAGTAGGCTGCGGTTTTTAATTTTTTAATTTATTTTCCCCAAATATAAAAGTCACAGTTAACTATTTCAGAGAAAGGTGAGATACGGAATGCAACACGTTGCCTATCACGCCGATCTGCGCCTCGAAGGGTTAAAAATATTACGTGCTAATTTAGAAGTTGATACAGCTGAATTAATGACTGAATGAGAAGGAGGGAAGGTGGGAAGGGATTAGTTAGGCTTCATGAAATGCTCGCTACGCTCGCGACGAAATAAGAAGAAAGAGCAGAAGTTATTTAAAAAAAGAATTAAGTGAAAAAAAAAAGAGCAGAATCAGTTGGTTAGGATTAGGGTTAGTCACCTGAACCTTAAAACAAACCCTATCACTAAAATAAGCACATGTATTATATTAACCAATGGCGGAACTACCACCATAGCGACCCACGCGGGCGCTATGGGGCCCGAGGGTTGGTAGGGGCCCGGCCCAATTTCGGCAGGCACAGTGGGCCCCGCAGCCCTATCTTCCATCAGCTCTGGTCACCAGGGAGTGAGACATCATTTTCTAATAATAAGCAGCCTTGTTCTCATCCATCTATAACTTTCACTTCAACATCAGGAGAGCTTTTCACTCGAGAGAACGCTACATGTAACGTCACTGCTCTATAACCGTGGAGAGAGACTGTGGAGACACAGGTTCGATCCCAGCAAGAGCACCTCTCCAGTAAGTGTCGTTGGGCAAGACTCGCCACCCAGGACATACTTGAAAACGAGAGAAATCTCGATGTATCCTTCCTGGTAAAATCCTTTCTCCAAAAAAAAATATATTATGCACCATGGCTGAAGACAGCGAGTTCAGGCTGTATTTATTGACGTGGAGTGTATTTTTTGCTGTGGCGCTATATATAGGGTTAGGAGGGGGGGGGTTATTATTTCCTGAGGGGATATTTATTGCTGGTGGGGTTGGGGGGCTATTAAGGCTAGGGTCAAACGAAAGCATTTTTACACGCGAACATAAAAAGTGCGTCCGAACGCATTGATGTATTTTTTCACGGAATATGCGAAAACGGTCATACGATGCGCATGTTCGTGCGTGATGTTTTACGAATCCAAACCAGGAAACTTTTTGCGTCTGGACGTTATGTTGGCCGGACACGAGCAGGGTCTGACGTCTCCAAATCACATACACACGCCGCTAGCGGGCGCAGCGCACTCTGTACGTCTGTACTAGCGGTTCTGCGTTCTCGAAAAAATGCGTTCATTTTCCACTTGCGTTGCGCAGCCGGACTTTCGTTGGACCGTACTTCGTATATTGGCTGTCATTGCCCGTCATTTGCTGCTAGTGCGGCCGTGATAAAGTGCGCCAGAACGCACGTTAAAAATGCGCTGGTCTGACCCCAGCCTTATTGAAGAGGGGGTTAGTTTTCGATAAGGGGATATTTATTGCGGAGGGGTATATATTGCGGGGATGTATTTATTGCCGGAGGGGTTTAGCTTTGCTGAGGGGATATTTATTGGGGGGTATATATTGCGGAGAGGGCTTGTTTTTTCTGAGGGGATATTTATTGGGGGGTATATATTGCGGGGGGTATTTATTGGGGTGGTATATATTGCGGAGGGGGCTTCGTTTTTGCTGAGGGGATATTTATTGGGGGTATATATTGCGGAGGGTATGTATTGGGGTGGTATATATTGCGGAGGGGGCTTCGTTTTTGCTGAGGGGATATTTATTGGGGGTATATATTGCGGAGGGTATTTATTGGGGTGGTATATATTGCGGAGGGGGGTTTGTTTTTGCTGAGGGGATATTTATTGGGGGTATATATTGCGGAGGGGGGTTTGTTTTTTCTGAGGGGCTATTTATTGGGGTGGTATATATTGCGGAGGGGGGTTTGTTTTTTCTGAGGGGATATTTATTGGGGGGGTATATATTGCGGAGGGGGCTTCGATTTTGCTGAGGGGATATTTATTGGGGGTATATATTGCGGAGGGTATTTATTGGGGGGTATATATTGTGGAGGGGGGTTTGTTTTTTCTGAGGGGATATTTATGGGGGGGTATATATTGCGGAGGGGGCTTCGATTTTGCTGAGGGGATATTTATTGGGGGTATATATTGCGGAGGGTATTTATTGGGGGTATATATTGTGGAGGGGAGTTAGTTTTTGCTGAGGGGATATTTATTGGGGGGTATATATTGCGGAGGGGGGTTCGTTTTTCTGAGGGGATGTTATTGGGGTGGTATATATTGCGAGGGGGGTTCGTTTTTGCTGAGGGGATGTTTATTGGGGGGTTCGTTTTTCTGAGGGGATATTTATTGGGGGTATATATTGCGGAGGGGGGTTCGTTTTTTGCTGAGGGGATGTTTATTGGGGGTATATATTGCGGAGGGGGGTTCGTTTTTCTGAGGGGATATTTATTGGGGGGGTATATATTGCGGAGGGGGGTTCGTTTTTCTGAGGGGATATTTATTGGGGGGGTATATATTGCGGAGGGGGGTTTGTTTTTTCTGAGGGGATATTTATTGGGGTGGTATATATTGCGGAGGGGGGTTTGTTTTTTTCTGAGGGGATATTTATTGGGGGGGTATATATTGCGGAGGGGGGTTCGTTTTCTGAGGGGATATTTATTGGGGGGGTATATATTGCGGAGGGGGGTTTGTTTTTTCTGAGGAGATATTTATTGGGGGGTATATATTGCGGAGGGGAGTTTGTTTTTTCTGAGGAGATATTTATTGGGGGGGTATATATATTGCGGAGGGGGGTTTGTTTTTTCTGAGGGGATGTTTATTGGGGGGGTATATATTGCGGAGGGGGGTTCATTTTTCTGAGGGGATATTTATTGGGGGGTATATATTGCGGAGGGGGGTTCATTTTTCTGAGGGGATATTTATTGGGGGTATATATTGCGGAGGGGGGTTTGTTGTTTCTGAGGGGATGTTTATTGGGGTGGTATATATTGTGGAGGGGGTTCGTTTTTTCTGAGGGGATGTTTATTGGGGGGGTGGCTATGGGAGTTCCTATGGGAGATTAGAAACTGGGCAACGGAGACGATAACTGGAGACGAGTTTAGAAGGGGGCGGTTTCCACTCATCGACGGGAGGAGTTTTTCTAACTTCCTGGAGGGAGGGCTGAGTGAGCAGCTGTGATGGGCGCGCGCGCAACCGAACAACAACGGCCGCGTTACAAACGCATGTATGTATAGAGATTCATTCAACCGTTTATTCTTTTCATTTGCAGCAAAATGTCTCTTTATTTAATTATTAGGCATTTTTCGGGATTTTTATGGCGCATTTTGTTTCGATTTTTATTTTATTTATTTATTGATTTATTTTTAAATGGTGTTATATTATTCTGTAACAGACCTTTTTATTATTATTCATTGGGCCATATATATTATTTCCAGGAATTTTCATGCATTCGTTTTTTACAAACGCCTTTTAAATGTTGCCCTTTTTTTTTTATCCCACTGGGCAGCTTGACGACTTCTTCCTGCGGCTGGTCGGTGGTCTGTTCGGCAGGTCATCGGCTTTTTTCGGATCAATTCGGAAGTTTTGCAGCGGATTTTCGGATGCATTTGGTGGTTTTTCAGATCGATTCGGCAGTTTTGCAGCAGTTTTTCAATTCGTTCGGCGGGTCGATTCGCGGCACTTCGGGGTCCCTGCGGTGAATGGTGAAATCACTGCATGGTTGTCAAATCGAAGTTGCAGAAGTGCGAACAGAAAAGCACCGAATTGTCGGTGCTCTCTGAATAACCCTGACAGTAACCCTAACCCTAACAGAAACACTACAACGAGCATACATGGTAACCATAACCGTAAGAGTAACCCTAAAATAAGCACACATGGTAACCCTAATCCTAAACGAAAACTTAACCCTAAAACAAACACACACAACAACCCTAACCTTAAATACTATCCCTAACACAAGCACAAGCACACATTAACCCTAACCCTAAAACAAGCACAAACAGTAACCCTAATTAATAACCCTAAAACTAACCCTATGCCTAAAATTAAAAGGAGTGTGGACTCTGCATCGTTATGGCAACAGTAAAATAATGCTAGTATGGTGGTAAGTTTCACAAAAAAACTACGCAGGTGCGTCATTTTGTTACATGAAATACTGCTTGTTTAAACTATCATTAAATGTTAGGAGACTTTTTCAATTGGTGTCTTTTTTGCTGCGTCATTACCTAATGTGACCACAAGGTGGAGATGTTTCGATAGGATTTCAAATCATTGCTTCTTGGGCTCTGAGGGGATTATAATGTCTTTCCACACACATACAGCTTAACCGGTCCTCAACACCAGCTCTGTTAAAAGTGAGCCAAATTTATATTTAAATCTGCAACATATGAACCAAAAGTCACTTAAACTCTAACAAAACTCTTGTATTTAAAAGCCCATCCACCTACATTAATCTGTCAGTCAAACATTCCAAAAAAAACCCTTTAATCGGCTGCAATGCTCAATATGTCCAGTTGGTGGCAGCAGTGGGAAGGCTATTCCATTAGGAAAAGGAATGCTTGTTCCATAGCTCCCAGCAGCAAACTACAAACACTGTCACAATAAACAGAGACGTATAGAACGGGATCCGTAAAACAAGGCTTTGACAAGATATGGAAAAATAAACTAAAATCATATTTTTTTGGTGCATTTTTCTCATACCACGTCTCATAAAGACATTTATATATATTTTTGTTTCATTCTTTTTATATTTTCTGTTTTTGTAAAAGGATCAATTTAAAAACCTTACATTTATTTCCATTTTTTTTGTAACCCCTTATTGGACCGATGATGGCTTATGCAAGAACAGCTGGGCTTTTTCACAATGTGTTTATTCATAGTAAAAAAATATTTGGCATTATTTACTGCTGTGATGCTTAACCCCTGCATGACACCAGATCATGTGATCATATGACTAAAATATGACTGATTTAAATAGTTTATTTTTAATTAGTTTTTCAAGAAAAATGATAAGAAATTACATTTATTTACAGGGAGGTTTAACCCCCTAATGCATCATTTCACCACATTCCACTCATAACAACTGCCTCTTTAAATGCTGATTTTTTTTAAACTTTTTTCATTTTTCTTAACACAAGAAAAAAAAAACATCCAAAGTGACATTTACTGCCAGCGAAGTTTAACCTATAAAAAGTACCAACGAACCCTATGCCATCACGGCATCTTTAGAAATGTCTAAATATTTCTACAAGGGAAAAAGTATATTACGTGACATTTATTATGAAATGCAATTAACCCCTTCATGACTAATATGAACCAAGGAATCCATAAAACTGTTCTTTTCTCTTCATTATTTAATTGTTATTATCATTTATTTTATTTTTTTTTTAAAAAAAGGGGAATGTGAGATCATTTGACATTTAATTCCAGGCTTTTTAACCCTTAACCCCTTCACTACCAAGAGATTTAAAAAAACACTATCGGGAACGAGTATTTTTTTTTTAAAAATCATAATTATACAGTAAGACATATTTGGGAATATTCCCAATGCATTCCTTACTGCAGTAACCTATTTGACAGGCAGATGTTGCCACCAACTGGTCAAAAGGAGTTACTGCAGTTCAGGTCTCTGCGCAGGATCAGTTGGGGAGATGTCATACAGGCACATTCCCAGCTGGTTTGAAAAAGTGTTAGAACCTCAGGCATCATGCTCACCGTGCTAAAACTTTAGAGGCAGGTTCTGGAGTCCAAATGCAAATGAAATTTATTTGCAACAAATTAATTTAATTTGCAATGATACAGCATGGCTCCAGGTGGTTTTAACATGATCATGGTAGTGAAGGGGTTAAACGACTGGTTATGCAATCCGTGTATCTTTCCTGGTTACTGACATACATCCGGGAAGCATTAAAGTTAAAATGTCACGTGCTATTGAATTACAACACGTGACTTTTTGGAATGTCCGTCTAATAAGTTTAACAGTTAAAGAAAAGAAAAGAAATGAAAGTAAAATAAATAAATAATTAGAAAACGGAGAAAAAATTATCAAACATATTCGAAGTATGTTTTACTAATGAACTAGTTATTTTTACAGTATGCATGTGAAAGAAAATGAGAAATCGGATGATAAGGTGTAAGGGATGTTAGAAATAAAAAAAAGGAAAAATTTAATAAATAAAATAAAAATACATATTTCGTAAAAAAATCCCTTTATGGCAGACGTCATATCTAGCAACCCATTTTTGTCCTTACGATTGCTGCGCGCCTTGTTATTTTTTCAGGGTGATAATGAACCATCGACTGGCTCATCAGATCCATTAACACTTTGGAGAACTAGAGGGAAGCAGGATTCACCCATGACTAAAAGGTACACTGTAGAAAGGGGAGAGGGGTCAGCCACTATGCTGCCTGGGTCCAAGGATGAAATGCTGTCCCCCCATAAACATGTGTCATATATGAGCGTATCACAGAGCTCCACAGCAATAAAACTAACAATAATGGGCGGTGTGTATGAGTGTATCCAGTGGTGTATTTAGGTTTTGTGCTGCCCTAGGCCTGACTAAACTCGTGCACCCCCTAATTTAAATTTGAGGCACCCCTTCCTGTCAAGGCCACACCTCTTCCTGGTTAATCCCCACCTTTCCTCTTTAAGCTCCACCTTTACCTCTTAGAGCTTCGCCTTTTCCTCTCTTTATATTAAAAGTGGATAACAAGTGCCTACTTGTATATTTTGTTTACCATTTCAAATGTATCTATTGAGATAAATAAAATTATGAAATGTTTAAATGCAAGCATTTTTACAAAGAACAGCCACGCATGTTAAGTATACTGGATCACAGCCGCTCTAATTGGTTGAACAATAAAATCCACAGAAACGTGCACTGCATATGAGCGTATCACAGAGCTTCACAGCAATAAAACCCACAGAAATGTGCACTGTGTATGAGCATATCACAGAACTGCACAGCAATAAAACTCACAGTAATGTGCAGTGTGTATGAGTGTATCCCAGAGCTCCAAGGCAATAAAACTCACAGTACTATGCAGTGTGTATCACAGAATCCACAGCAATAAAACTCCCAGCAATGCAATGTTTGGTGTGTGTCAGCGTATCAGAATCCACAGCAATAAAAATTCCAGCAATGCAATGTGCAGTGTGTATGAGTGTATTAGAATCCACAGCAATAAAACTCCCAGTAATGCAATGTGCGGGTCAGCGTATCAGAATCCACAGCAATAAAACTCCCAGCAATGCAACTTGTGGTGTGTGTCAGCGTATCAGAATCCACGGCAATAAAACTCCAAGCAATGCAATGTGTGGAGTGTATGAGTGCATCAGAATCCACTGCAATAAAACTCCCAGCAAACCGAGTGTATATGAGCACACAGCAATTATTTATTCTATATTTACCGGCCTCCGTCCGCGGTAGGGCTGTGTGCAGAGTCAGCAGGGACTGTGTACAGACTCAGCAGGAGGTCCCTCCAGGCTATGTTAGGATCGCGGCTGTGCCTGTGCGTGGAGCCATCTTGTCAGCAGTGGGGTGCCACTGCCAGAGGGTGCACCGTGGCTTTTATTCCCTTCCTGGTGGGTGTTCAGTCCAGAATAGAGTGACAGTCCATGTTAACGAAAGGGTGGGCAGCTGCGTGCGTGTCACGTGGTTCAGCCAGTCAGGTGGTACTGAGACTCAGTACCACCTGACTGGCCGGACCGAGTGTGACCTGCACGCACGCAGCCTCACCAGGAGCCAGGCAGCTCAATGACAAATTTCTATCACTGCAGTGCTGGTTAAGGAAAGGTCCACTTTAAACAGCAGTAAGCAGACAGGGCTTCATATTCTGCTGATACCCCTTTACCTGCCGTTTACTGTCATCTACTCTCTCTGGACACAAATCACATCCCCCTCCTAGAGCTGCTGCGGGGCAGGGGAGGAGCTATGGAGGGAGGAGAGGGGGATTTTTATTCTATTCGATTTTATTCCGTATGCAAACGCCATGCTCCGCTGCTCGTTGTTTGAGAACACAGCTCAAAGCTGACACACAGTGACAGTGGCACCTCCTAGTACCCCCTAATGACACCCCAATAATCACTGGTACCTGGGGCGGCCCGCCCTCCGCCACTCCTCTAAGTACACCACTGCTCTGATGATATGCTCACACACAAGTTTGGCAAACTGCCAGCAAGTACGGTGCTGTTTGAAGGCAGTGCAAATCCCCATAGAGAAGTAATGGTTAATCTATTCAGAGAACACCAAACAGCAGAGAAATGACAGTGAAATACCCTGATGTTCGGTGGTTTCAATCAGCAGGTTCAGGTATTCAGGCGAACCCCATAGGTTTCAATGTTAAAAATATTCCCGTTTTTATGCAATATCTAATAAACCACTTATTTTAATCTGCAGTAAAAAGTCTTTATTTATTGATTTTTTTTTTAGTACCATTTAGTAATTTTTCAGAATTTTTTTGGCAAACCCCCCCCCTTTTTTTTAATATCGGTTCTTCTTTTTCTGTAACAGAACTTTTTATTATCAATCATAGGATCTTATATGTAAATTCCAGACATTTTCGTTCAGTAGTTCTTTTGAAAACAGCAGGCCATGGGTTTGCGGTGGCAGCATTCAGCGGCCGACTCCATGCACTTTGGGGACCCTGCGGTGAATGGTGAATTCACTGCAGGGAGGGGAAATTTTATTCCCCGAAGTGCAGGGAACTACAGAACACCAAAATGTTGGCGTCATTTCGGTGCTCTGTGAGTAACCCAATTAGTGGTGAGGTTTTTTGTTGCCCCCTGGAAAGTGAAAGCCTAGGCGTTGCCCACCCAGGACATACTTGAAAATTAGTGACATCTCAATGTTTCCTTCCTGGTAAAATAGTTTGCAAAAGTAAAAAAAATAATTTTTTTTAATTTATTTTTAGGGGTGGGGCCACCCGGCGGGCCGCCGCACCCTGGAGAGTGCCGCCATAGGCCTAGGCCTTGTTGGCCTAGGCCAAAATACACCAGTGAGTGTATCACTGAGTTCCACAGCAATAAAACTCACAGTAATGTGCAGTGTGTATGAGCATATCACAAAGCTCCAGAGCAATAAAACTCACAGTAATGTGCAGTGTGTATGAGCATATCACAGAATCCAGAGCAATAAAACTCACAGTAATGTGCAGTGTATGAGCGTATCACAGAGCTCCACAGCAATAAAACTCACAGTAATGTGCGGTGTGCATGAGCGTATCACAGAGCTCCACAGCAATAAAACTCACAGTAATGTGTAGTGTGCGTAGTTGAGGCCCTAAATGCTGCCCCTGGCAAATTGCTGCCTGGAGTAATGGCTCCATCTGTCCCTATGGATGGGCCGGCCCTGCCCTCAGATGTTTCTGAACTATAACTCCCATGATTCCAAGGCCATCTATTGCACTGAAGGAATTCTGGGTAGGCATCGGCATCTGGGGGGGGGGCCGGAGTTTGACAAATTTCTAGAGAACTGAATGACACATTTTCCGTATTTATGCCAAAATACCCAAAGTAGGAATGTGGTGCTATAGATGGAGATTCGGTGTCCATGGCAACAGGACTGTGGTGAGTTTTATGTTTATATGAATGTCATCAGCTGTAAAAGTAAAAAAAGACGTTGACGGATCCGATGTGAAAAAGAATTGGATAAGGTAAGAGTGAGACAGGACTTTACAGAAGAGGCAGAGGCGCCCGACAAGACATGAGGCCCCCAGGCAATAGGAGATCATGGGGCCCACCACTGTGGGGTTCTGGCACGCAAGGGGGGGCCCTCCACCCATCCTCATGTAGGTATTCAATGCAAGCGTACCCCCCCCACCTAACAGCACTTACAGTCGTTTCAGTGAATAATAAGGGGCAGTGCGGCTAGGGTTCCCAGGTCGGCCATGTTTTCCTGGACATGCATAATATATTCATGCTGATAGGCGATGCGTGAAAAATGCCACCCTGCAGCATGCATAATCCATACCCAGCAGGTAAGGAATCCCAGGTGACCTGCCTTGATTTCCTTCCTGCAGCATATGAATTATACATGTTGCAGGGCAGCACTTTTCCCTGTGCTCCCCTCTACATGAAATAGTATTGTGTCCAGGAAAACATGGCCGATCTGGCAACCCAAAGTGCGGCCCCCGGACCTGTCATTCCCTATGCATATGATTCGGGCCCCCTCCCATGCCAGGGCCCTCAAGCAATGGCCTATTACCCTAATGGTCAGTCCGCCCCAAATCTCAACTCCAGTCTGGCCATTATGACTTCAATGAATGGCGACTGCATAGGCCGCCGCGCCGTCTTATCCTCTTAGCTCGCGTTTGCCGCAGGAAACTGCTTTACGCAGGAAACTCGTGGACGTTAATAAAAGCGAGCGCAGCAAACGCACGAAAAAACAAAGAAAGTTCCAGACAAATGACGGATTAAAGGGGCCGTGGGATGTCGATGGTTAAAGCTCGTATTCCATAAATAGTCCGACCGCGCGCAGCGATCCCATGGGAAGCCGGGCTGCTATAATGAAAAAAGAAAAGGAAACGCCACTGAGCGTCACAATTCAATCCGCACGTATTAATTCAGTTACAATAAACTCATATAAGACAAATAATACCAAGTAAACCAATTAGAAGGAGTAAATCCCGAGTCTCACCATCGCCGAACAATGAGCTTAGCAAATCACGCAGGGCGAAGGCTTAATCGCTTAATGCAACGCAATCCAATGCAGGAAACTCTGTGCGTATATATATACTGTATGTGTTTGTTCCGAATTTAAATCATTAAAAGCAAAAAGGCAAAGAAAGAAAATCAATATATACAGTATTTATATATATATATACTCAGCGGAATCTAATGATAAATAAACGGAATTGTAAAGTATGAACATAAACCACAGGCACCGGATAAACTTTTGCAAGCATGTGTAAAGTGCCAACATATCCTGTAGAGCCGTACGTAGGGCAAAACAAACCAAATTAAAAAGTTTAGACACATTGAGGACAAGGGGAGAAGAAGACCTAGCTCAAGAGCTTACAATCTAAGAAGAATGGGAGTACTGAATGTCCCGAGTCATTCTTTTTTTTTTCACAGTAAGTCTTAATAAATCCAGCCTGGTAAAAGCAGCATTTTAGCAACTTCTCTCCAAATTATCAAACATTATGGACACATGGAGGACAATGGGAGAAGAGGACACAGCTCAAGAGTTTACAATCTAAGAAGAATGGGAGTACTGAATGTCCCGAGTCATTCTAGTGTTTTTTTTACAGTAAGCCTTAATAAATCCAGCCTGGTAAAAGCAGCATTTTAGCAACTTCTCTCCAAATTATCAAACATTATGGACACATTGAGGACAATGGGAGAAGAGGACACAGCTCAAGAGCTTACAATCTAAAACGAAATGGGAGTACTGAATGTCCCGAGTCATTCTAGTGTTTTTTACAGTAAGCCTTAAGTAAGCCTGGTAAAAGCAGCATTTTAGCAACTTTTCTCCAAATTAACAGTTACAAGTATTTTTTAAAGCGCTAACAAGTTCCGTAGCGCTGTAAAATGGGAAAGACAGAATAACAATATACATAAAAGTTAAACACACAGAACGTAGGAGAGAGGACTCTGGTCAAGAGCTTACAATCTAAGAGCAAGCAGTTTGGATACACTGAGTGCAAAGGGAGAAGAGGACCCCGCTCAAGAGCTTACAATCTAAGAAGGATGGGAGCACTGAATGTTCCGAGTCATTCGAGTGTTTTTACAGTAAGCCTTAATAAATCCAGCCTGGTAAAAGCAGCATATTAGCAACTTTTCTCCAAATTAACAGTTAGAAGTTTTTTTAAAGCGCTAACAAGTTCCGTAGCGCTGTAAAATGGGTAAGACAGAATAACAATATACATAAAAGTTAAAAGTTAAACACACAGAACAGTAGGAGAGAGGACTCTGCTCAAGAGTTTACAATCTAAGAGCGAGCAGTTTGGATACACTGAGTGCAAAGGGAGAAGAGGACCCTGCTCAAGAGCTTACAATCTAAGAAGAATGGGAGTAGTGAATGTCCCGAGTCATTCTAGTGTTTTTTACAGTAAGCCTTAAGTAAGCCTGGTAAAAGCAGCATTTTAGCAACTTCTCTCCAAATTAACAAACAGTTGGGACACATTGAGGACAATGGGAGAAGAGGACCCCGCTCAAGAGCTTGCAATCTAAGAAGAATGGGAGTAGTGAATGTCCCGAGTCATTCTAGTTTTTTTTACAGTAAGGTTTAAGTAAGCCTGGTAAAAGCAGCATTTTAGCAACTTCTTTTCAAATTAACAAAGAGTTTGTACAAACTGAAAGCAATGGGATAAGAGGACCCAGCTCAAGAGTTTACAATCATAGAAGAATGGGATTACTGAATATCCTGAGTCATTCCAGTGTTTTTACATTAAGCCTTAATAAATCCAATGTGGTAAAAGCAGCATTTTAGCAACTTATTTACTATTTTCTACTTCTTAAATGGCTTTCAATATAATGCAAATACAGATCTATGCTTTTGTATCTTCCTGTATATATGTGGGGGGGGTGGTTGGTGAGTGCAATGCTCGGGAGAGGAACAATCAGCTTACAGAGAGGGTAGAGGAAGCCGTTACACTTGCTCTGGTGCAAAATAGAAAAGAAGCACAGCTACAGTGTATTCAGCTAAATCATTATATTGTACTAGTTGTAAAGCCTGCCCAGAGGGCAGTCTATTGTGGATATACTGCCCCTGCTCATGTATACTGCCCCAGCTCGTGGATACTGCCCCAGCTCGTGGATATTGCCCCAGCACGTGGATATTGCCCCAGCACGTGGATATTGCCCCAGCACGTGGATATTGCCGCAGCACGTGGATACTGCCCCAGCTCGTGGATACTGCCCTAGCACGTGGATATTGCCCCAGCACGTGGATATTGCCCCAGCTCGTGGATACTGCCCCAGCTCGTGGATACTGCCCTAGCACGTGGATATTGCCCCAGCACGTGGATGGATACTGCCCCAGCACGTGGATATTGCCACAGCTCGTGGATACTGCCCCAGCTCCTGGATATTGCCCCAGCACGTGGATACTGCCCCAGCACGTGGATATTGCCCCAGCACGTGGATATTGCCCCAGCACGTGGATACTGCCCCAGCACGTGGATACTGCCCCAGCACGTGGATATTGACCCAGCACGTGGATATTGCCCCAGCACGTGGATATTGCCCCAGCACGTGGATACTGCCCCAGCACGTGGATACTGCCCCAGCACGTGGATACTGCCCCAGCTCGTGGATACTGCCCCAGCACGTGGATACTGCCCAGCACATGGATATTGCCCCAGCACGTGGATACTGCCCCAGCACGTGGATGGATACTGCCCCAGCACGTGGATACTGCCCCAGCTCGTGGATACTGCCCCAGCACGTGGATACTGCCCCCAGCTCGTGGATACTGCCCCCAGCTCGTGGATATTGGCCCAGCTCGTGGATACTGCCCCAGCTCGTGGATATCGCCCCAGCACGTGGATATCGCCCCCCCCGCTCGTGGATATGGCCCCCCCGCTCGTGGATATGGCCCCCCCGCTCGTGGATATACTCACCTACATCGGCCCTCCAGCGATGGCGGTCCCGCGTCCCGCTTCCAGCGTCCTCTCTCGCTCCGTTGGTCGCCGGGATGACGTCACGAAAGCCTTTGACCCCCGGGGTCAAAGGCTTTCGTGACGTCATTCCGGCGAACAACGGAGCGAGAGAGGACGCTGGAAGCGGGACCGCCATCGCTGGAGGAGCTAAGGGCCGATGTAGGTGAGTATGTGTAGGCAACATCCCCCTACATTGGCCCGGAGCCTCAGCGGTGGCTGTCGTAGGCTGCTCGGCCGGCCTCCAGGCTTAGGCGAGCCCCCGCTCGGCTGGGCCTGTAGGCCAAGCCAAGCCGGGGGCTCGCCTGAGCCTGGAGGCCGGCCGAGCAGCCTGCGACAGCCGGAGGACAGTCACCGCTGGAGCTCAGGGCTAATGTAGGTGAGTATGTGCTCTCCACACCCACCCTGCTTACTCGGCCGGTATCCAAGCTTAGGCGAGCCCCCGGCTTGGGCCTAGAGGCCCAGCAGAGCCGGGGACTCGCCTGAGCATGGAGGCCGGTCGAGTTGCATGCTCGGCCGTCCTCCAGGCTCAGGTGAGTCCCTGGCTCGGCTGGGCCTCTAGGCCCAAGCCAAGCCGGGGGCTCGCCTGAGCCTGGATGCCGACCAAGCTTAGGCGAGCCCCCGGCTTGGCGTGGGCCTAGAGGCCCAGCCGAGCCGGGGACTCGCCTGAGCCTGGAGGACGCCCGAGCATGCAACTCGACCGGCCTCCATGCTCAGGCGAGTCCCCGGCTCGGCAGGGCCTCTAGGCCCAAGCCAAGCCGGGGGCTCGCCTAAGCTTGGATACCGGCCGAGCAAGCAGGGTGTGTGTGTGTGTGTAGAGCACATACTCACCTACATCGGCCTCGAGTCCTCCACGGTTCCACACATACTCACCGACATCGGCCCTTAGCTCCTCCAGCGATGGCGGTCCCGCTTGCAGCATCCTCTCTCTCTCCGTTGCTCACCAGGATGACGTCACGAAAGCCTTTGACCCCCGGGGTCAAAGGCTTTCGTGACGTCATTCCGGCGAGCAACGGAGAGAGAGAGGATGCTGCAAGCGGGACCGCCATCGCTGGAGGAGCTAAGGGCCGATGTCGGTGAGTATGTGTTAGGCAACATCGGCCCTGAGCTCCAGCGGTGACCTCCTCCGGCCGAGCAGGCTGCTCGGCCGGCCTCTACGCTTAGGCGAGTCCCCGGCTCGGCTGGGCCTGTAGGCCAAAGCCAAGCCGGGGGCTCGCCTAAGCCTAGAGGCCCGCCGAGCAGCCAGCGGCAGCTGGAGGAGGTCTCCGCTGGAGCTCAGGGCCGATTTTGGGGTGTATTTTTTGGGAACTTCGGCCCCGATCCTCCAGCGGTGACCTTCTCCGGCTGCCGCTGGCTGCTCGGCGGGCCTCTAGGCTTAGGCGAGTCCCCGGCTCGGCTGGGCCTGTAGGCCCAAACCGAGCGGGGGCTCGCCTAAGCCTAGAGGGCCGCCGAGCAGCCAGCGGCAGCCGGAGGAGGTCTCCGCTGGAGCTCAGGGCCGATTTTGGGGTGTATTTGTTTGGGAACTTCGGCCCCGATCCTCCAGCGGTGACCTTCTCCGGCTGCCGCTGGCTGCTCGGCGGGCCTCTAGGCTTAGGCGAGTCCCCGGCTCAGCTGGGCCTGTAGGCCCAAACCGAGCCGGGGGCTCGCCTAAGCCTAGAGGGCCGCCGAGCAGCCAGCGGCAGCCGGAGGAGGTCTCCGCTGGAGCTCAGGGCCGATTTTGGGATTTTGGGGTGTGTTTGTTTGGGAACTTCGGCCCCGATCCTCCAGCGGTGACCTTCTCCGGCTGCCGCTGGCTGCTCGGCGGGCCTCTAGGCTTAGGCGAGTCCCCGCTCGGCTGGGCCTGTAGGCCCAAACCGAGCCGGGGGCTCGCCTGAGCCTGGAGGCCCGCCGGCAGCCGGAGGACGGTCACCGCTGGAGGATCGGGGCATCTGGCCGTGTAAACACACGGGTAGCTGCGCGCGGCTCGTGCCGTTTTTTTTTTTTTTTTTTTTTTTTTTTTCACGCGGCCGGCACGCGCAGCTACCTGTGTGTTCTAACGGCCGCTTTCAAATGTCCGTCGCGCATGCGCAGTAGGGTTTTGGCGACGGACAGTTTTTAGCTTATCCTTTTATAGTATAGATTAGATCTCTGCTGAGTTACTCATGCTGGTAGTTTACAAATGCAATTAAATAACGAGACACAGAGGCAGCTTAGAGGCGCGATCGAGCTCCAGATCCCCCGTCTCTCGCTCTCATTTAATAGCAATTGTAAAGTAGCAACATTCTACCAATTTCATGATGGAATGGGGGGCAAAGGGGGACCAGGCTGCATGATGGAATGGGGGGCAAAGGGGGACCAGGCTGCATGATGGAATGGGGGCAAAGGGGAACCAGGCTGCATGATGGAATGGGGGGCAAAGGGGGACCAGGCTGCATGATGGAATGGGGGGCAAGGGGGACCAAGCTGCATGATGGAATGGGGGCAAAGGGGGACCAAGCTGCATGATGGAATGGGGGGCAAAGGGGGATAAGGCTGCATGATGGAATGGGGGGCAAAGGGGACCAGGCTGCATGATGGAATGGGGGGCAAAGAGGGACCAGGCTGCATGATGGAATGGGGGCAAAGGGGGACCAGGCTGCATGATGGAATGGGGGGGGGGCAAAGAGGGACCAGGCTGCATGATGTAATGGGGGGCAAAGGGGGACCAGGCTGCATGATGGAATTGGGGGCAAAGGGGGACCAAGCTGCATGATGGAATGGGGGGCAAAGAGAGACCAGGCTGCATGATGGAATGGGGGCAAAGGGGGACCAGGCTGCATGATGGAATGGGGGCAAAGGGGGACCAGGCTGCATGATGGAATGGGGGGCAAAGGGGGACCAAGCTGCATGATGGAATGGGGGGCAAAGAGGGACCAGGCTGCATGATGGAATGGGGGCAAAGGGGAACCAGGCTGCATGATGGAATGGGGGCAAAGGGGACCAGGCTGCATGATGGAATGGGGGGCAAAGGGGAACCAGGCTGCATGATGGAATGGGGGGCAAAGGGGGACCAGGCTGCATGATGGAATGGGGGCAAAGGGGAACCAGGCTGCATGATGGAATGGGGGGCAAAGAGGGACCAGGCTGCACGATGGAATACAGAGTGGGGTAAGGGGAGACACACTGGGGTGACATTAGCCACTGTGGCCTGTGCAGAGAGAGACGCGGTGAGGTGAAGGTAGTTGAGAGACAGGAGAGAAGTGAGGAACAGACAGGGGGGAATAAAGGATACACAGTGGGGTGAGTGTAAATGGGGTGAGTGTAAACTTCAGCACCAGTTTGTGTTAAGCGAGAAACATAGGAAAGAAGAGATTTGGGAGGTAGAAAAAAAAGTTGCAATACAAGACCTTCGCTACTATGTTATTTTTTTTTAAATACAGAAATTAAGTCAAACACATAAATAAATGTAACCATAATATAATAACCACAACCCCCAGGGGTCAAATCCTGAAAAAAATAAGTTAGAGCTTCTTATTCCCATATCCATATTTATTCTCACTATTAAGGGATTATTCAGAGTGCCCCGACAATTCACCAAAAGTACGGTGCTCTCTCGTTCGGCGCCAAACGCATTTGAAAACTGCTGAACGCAGCCGATGATGCACAGAACAGACCGCCGAATGCAGCCGATAATCTCCCGAACAGACCTCCGAAACGCAGCCTTGCATCTGCCAAGCAGACAGCTGAATGCATCCACAGAGCGCCAAACGCAGCCGATGATCCGTCGAACGCTGCCAAACTGACTGCCGAACGCCGCCCAAAAAAACCGACCAGCCACCGAACAGGGGTAATTTTTTTTTTAAAAACTGCAAATTTTAAAAGTCGTTTAAACAAAACTAAAGCATGAAATGCCTGGAAACAATATATAAGGTCCTATGAATAATAATAAAAAGGTCTGTTGCAAAAAAAAACCCACTGTTTAAAAAAAATCAGAAACAAAAATTTCATCGAAAAAATCCAGAAAAAAGGCTAATTTTTTTTTCTAAAAAATAAATAAAGAGACATTTTGCTGCAAATTAAAAGAAAAAACGGTTGAATAAAAAATTGATAAAAACGTTGAATTTTGTTTTAATATTGAAACCTATGGGATTCGCCTGTTTAAGACCGTTGAACTGAAACACCGAAAATCAGGGCATTTCTCTGACATTTCTCTGCTGTTCGGTGTCTCTCAATCGATTAAAAATTGCTTCTCTATGGGGGATTTCACTGCTGTCAAACAGCACCATATTTTGCTGGCAATTCGCCAATATTTGGCGTACTGCCTGCTTTCTGAATAACTGAATGGCCACGAAATTGCAGAGCACGGTGAATGTCCCGAGTCATTCTAGTGTTTTTTAACAGTAAGCCTTAATAAATCCAGCCTGGTAAAAGCAGCATTTTAGCAACTTCTCTCCAAATTAACAAACATTATGGACACATTGAGGACAATGGGAGAAGAGGACACAGCTCAAGAGCTTACAATCTAAAAAGAATGGGAGTACTGAATGTCCCGAGACATTCTAGTGTTTTTTTAGCAGTAAGCCTTAATAAATCCAGCCTGGTAAAAGCAGCATTTTAGCAACTTCTCTCCAAATTATCAAACATTATGGACACATTGAGGACAATGGGAGAAGAGGACACAGCTCAAGAGCTTACAATCTAAAACGAAATGGGAGTACTGAATGTCCCGAGTCATTCTAGTGTTTTTTACAGTAAGCCTTAAGTAAGCCTGGTAAAAGCAGCATTTTAGCAACTTTTCTCCAAATTAACAGTTACAAGTATTTTTTAAAGCGCTAACAAGTTCCGTAGCGCTGTAAAATGGGTAAGACAGAATAACAATATACATAAAAGTTAAACACACAGAACGTAGGAGAGAGGACTCTGGTCAAGAGCTTACAATCTAAGAGCAAGCAGTTTGGATACACTGAGTGCAAAGGGAGAAGAGGACCCCACTCAAGAGCTTACAATCTAAGAAAAATGGGAGCACTGAATGTTCCGAGTCATTCGAGTGTTTTTACAGTAAGCCTTAATAAATCCAGCCTCGTAAAAGCAGCATTTTAGCAACTTTACTCCAAATTAACAGTTAGAGGTTTTTTTAAAGCGCTAACAAGTTCCGTAGCGCTGTAAAATGGGTAAGACAGAATAACAATATACATAAAAGTTAAAAGTTAAACACACAGAACAGTAGGAGAGAGGACTCTGCTCAAGAGCTTACAATCTAAGAGCAAGCAGTTTGGATACACTGAGTGCAAAGGGAGAAGAGGACCCTGCTCAAGAGCTTACAATCTAAGAAGAATGGGAGTAGTGAATGTCCCGAGTCATTCTAGTGTTTTTTACAGTAAGCCTTAAGTAAGCCTGGTAAAAGCAGCATTTTAGCAACTTCTCTCCAAATTAACAAACAGTTTGGACACATTGAGGACAATGGGAGAAGAGGACCCCGCTCAAGAGCTTGCAATCTAAGAAGAATGGGAGTAGTGAATGTCCCGAGTCATTCTAGTGTTTTTTACAGTAAGCCTTAAGTAAGCCTGGTAAAAGCAGCATTTTAGCAACTTCTCTCCAAATTAACAAACAGTTTGGACACATTGAGGACAATGGGAGAAGAGGACCCCGCTCAAGAGCTTGCAATCTAAGAAGAATGGGAGTAGTGAATGTCCCGAGTCATTCTAGTGTTTTTTACAGTAAGCCTTAAGTAAGCCTGGTAAAAGCAGCATTTTAGCAACTTCTCTCCAAATTAACAAACAGTTTGGACACATTGAGGACAATGGGAGAAGAGGACCCCGCTCAAGAGCTTGCAATCTAAGAAGAATGGGAGTAGTGAATCTCCGAGTCATTCTAGTGTTTTTTACAGTAAGCCTTAAGTAAGCCTGGTAAAAGCAGCATTTTAGCAACTTCTCTCCAAATTAACAAACAGTTTGGACACATTGAGGACAATGGGAGATGAGGACCCCGCTCAAGAGCTTGCAATCTAAGAAGAATGGGAGTATTGAATGTCCCGAGTCATTCTAGTTTTTTTTACAGTAAGGTTTAAGTAAGCCTGGTAAAAGCAGCATTTTAGCAACTTCTTTTCAAATTAACAAAGAGTTTGGACAAACTGAAAGCAATGGGATAAGAGGACCCAGCTCAAGAGTTTACAATCAAAGAAGAATGGGATTACTGAATATCCCGAGTCATTCCAGTGTTTTTACATTAAGCCTTAATAAATCCAATGTGGTAAAAGCAGCATTTTAGCAACTTATTTACTATTTTCTACTTCTTAAATGGCTTTCAATATAATGCAAATACAGATCTATGCTTTTGTATCTTCCTGTATATATGGGGGGGGGGGGTGGTTGGTGAGTGCAATGCTCGGGAGAGGAACGATCAGCTTACAGAGAGGGTAGAGGAAGCCGTTACACTTGCTCTGGTGCAAAATAGAAAAGAAGCACAGCTACAGTGTATTCAGCTAAATCATTATATTGTATTAGATCTCTGCTGATTTACTCATGCTGGTAGTTTACAAATGCAATTAAATAACGAGACACAGAGGCAGCTTAGAGGCGCGATGGAGCTCCAGATCCCCCGTCTCTCGCTCTCATTTAATAGCAATTGTAAAGTAGCAACATTCTACCAATTTCATGATGGAATGGGGGGCAAAGGGGGACCAGGCTGCATGATGGAATGGGGGGCAAAGGGGGACCAAGCTGCATGATGGAATGGGGGGCAAAGGGGGACCAAGCTGCATGAAGGAATGGGGGGCAAAGGGGGACCAGGCTGCATGATGGAATGGGGGGCAAAGGGGGATCAGGCTGCATGATGGAATGGGGGGCAAAGAGGGACCAGGCTGCATGATGGAATGGGGGCAAAGGGGGACCAGGCTGCATGATGGAATGGGGGGCAAAGAGGGACCAGGCTGCATGATGTAATGGGGGCAAAGGGGACCAGGCTGCATGATGGAATGGGGGGCAAAGAGGGACCAGGCTGCATGATGTAATGGGGGCAAAGGGGGACCAGGCTGCATGATGGAATTGGGGGCAAAGGAGGACCAAGCTGCATGATGGAATGATGGGGGGCAAAGGGGGACCAGGCTGCATGATGTAATGGGGGCAAAGAGGGACCAGGCTGCATGATGGAATGGGGGGCAAAGAGGGACCAGGCTGCATGATGGAATGGGGGGCAAAGGGGGACCAGGCTGCATGATGGAATGGGGGGCAAAGAGGGACCAGGCTGCATGATGGAATGGGGGGCAAAGGGGACCAGGCTGCATGATGGAATGGGGGGCAAAGGGGGACCAAGCTGCATGATGGAATGGGGGGCAAAGAGGGACCAGGCTGCATGATGGAATACAGAGTGGGGTAAGGGGAGACACACTGGGGTGACATTAGTCACTGTGGCCTGTGCAGAGAGAGACGCGGTGAGGTGAAGGTAGTTGAGAGACAGGAGAGAAGTGAGGAACAGACAGGGGGGAATAAAGGATACACAGTGGGGTGAGTGTAAATGGGGTGAGTGTAAACTTCAGCACCAGTTTGTGTTAAGCGAGAAACATAGGAAAGAAGAGATTTGGGAGGTAGAAAAAAAGTTGCAATACAAGACCTTCGCTACTATGTTATTTTTTTTTAGGTCAAACACATAAATAAATGTAACCATAATATAATAACCACAACCCCAGGGTCAAATCCTGAAAAAAATAAGTTAGAGCTTCTATTCCCATATCCATATTTATTCTCACTATTAAGGATTATTCAGAGTGCCCCGACAATTCACCAAAAGTACGGTGCTCTCTCGTTCGGCGCCAAACGCATTTGAAAACTGCTGAACGCAGCCGATGATGCACAGAACAGACCGCCGAATGCAGCTGATAATCTGCCGAACAGACCTCCGAAACGCAGCCTTGCATCTGCCAAGCAGACAGCTGAATGCATCCACAAAGCGCCAAACGCAGCCGATGATCCGTCGAACGCTGCCAAACTGACTGCCGAACGTCGCCAAAAAAAACCGACCAGCCACCGAACAGGGGTAATTTTTTTTTAAAAAACTGCAAATTTTAAAAGTCGTTTTAAACAAAACTAAAGCATGAAAGTGCCTGGAAACAATATATAAGGTCCTATGAATAATAATAAAAAGGTCTGTTGCAAAAAAAACCCCACTGTTTAAAAAAAATCAGAAACAAAAATTTCATCGAAAAAATCCAGAAAAAAGGCTAATTTTTTTTTCTAAAAAATAAATAAAGAGACATTTTGCTGCAAATTAAAAGAAAAAACGGTTGAATAAAAAATTGATAAAAACGGTGAATTTTGTTTTAATATTGAAACCTATGGGATTCGCCTGTTTAAGACCGTTGAACTGAAACACCGAAAATCAGGGCATTTCACTGACATTTCTCTGCTGTTCGGTGTCTCTCAATCGATTAACCATTGCTTCTCTATGGGGGATTTCACTGCTGTCAAACAGCACCATATTTTGCTGGCAATTCGCCAATATTTGGCGTACTGCCTGCTTTCTGAATAACTGAATGGCCACGAAATTGCAGCGCACGGTGAAATTCACTGCTCGGCGCAATTCGGTGGCCAGTTCATCTCTCTTTGAATAACCCCTTAAGTGTTGTCATCTCGCTCACAACCCACCACTACATGCTCAAACTGATATATATACAGTGGCAAGAAAAAGTATGTGAACCCTTTGGGATTATGTGGAGTTTTGCATGAATTGGTCATAAAATGTGCTCTGATCTTCATCTAAGTCACAACAATTTGAAAAACAGTCTGCTTTGGCTATTTTGACCTAGAATTTTCACTTCTCCTGCCAATTCTCCTGAGTTTCACCTTTCTTTGAATAGACCTGTAGGTTTTTCTGGATGCATACTGAGCACTTCTTCAGGCTACAGTTATTTACGTCACTACCATATTCCCAACCTTTAACCACTTCGCTGCGGAGGACGCGCTCAGCGGATTCCGGCCGATCGCTGTGCCCCCCGGTGCAGGCTGACATCTTGGATGTCAGCCCGTCAATCCGGGACCGCCGCGGGCACAATAGATGTCATTGCGGCGGCGCAATGACATCTATTTCAGGCGCCCCCCCCCACGCGTGTGCGGAGGGCAGGCGCCTGGAAGGAGGGTAGGTCCTTCGGACCTCTCTCCCTCCCGATCGCGGGGGTCCTGAGCTTAATGCCAGGCACCGTTTGGAAGGGCACAGCCTGCCCTTCCAAATGGTACCTGTCATTAACCCCATGGGGGCCGGATCACGAATCGGCGCCGAAAAGTGCCGGTTCGTGATCCTTTCCCGGAGCTGGCCGACATCTTGGATGTCAGCCAAGCCTCCGGGAACTCCCCCTGAGGACTGGCGTCATCGTGCATAGCACGATGACGCTAGTCCTGGAGTTAACCCCTAGCTGCCACCAATGGTGGAGATAGGGGATTCCAATGAACCCCCTATCTCCCGATCTGTGGCAGCTAGGAGTTAATGTTTGATATCGTTGGATCGGCCAGAGCATGGCCTTTCCAACGATATCAAACATGACCGTGAAAAAAGTTTTTTTAAAAAAAATTAAAATTAAAAAAAATAAAAAATAAATAATAAAACAAATAAACAAGTTTTTTATTTGTTTTGTTAATGCAGCAATATTGTTCCCATTTAATTTATAATGTGAACAATGATGCTGCACTAACGATTTTTGTATGGGGTGCGTTTGTTAAAAATAGCGAAATTTTCCCCCAAAAAAAATGTAACAAGACCCCATTTCTAAGTTTTTTTAACAAGCGCACCCCATACACAATATAACCACAAACGATCGCATGTTAAAATGTGAAAAAAAACCACTTCACACGTTGTAAATTTTTGAAAATTCAAATTTTATTGCATATTTTGTTATAATATACAGACAGGACATGACGTATACATATAATAATGACATATTATGAATCTGCCGAGTCTGACGGAAAGAACGATATATAATATGTCTGGGTCATATACTAAAATAAGGCTTCAAAACACGGTTAAACATGATGAACGAAACCGGTAAAAATGACCTCAGCACAGAGGCACGAAATGCCTCAGCTGGGTTAAACGTCTATGAGTATTGGGGTTATTGGGACTCAAGGTTCCATAACACAAGGCTCCAGGTTACTCAGCGCTGTGCCGCGGCGTCAGACAAGACGCTATGACATAACGTAATGTGCAGAGGATAACTCTTGTTGTATTCTGTGCCGCTCGTAAATCAATTCCTCAGTCTCCACAGCAGCCACCGCGTGACACGCCAAGAGGAATAAAGCAGGCGCTAGGGCTGTGTGAGCGACAAGCAAATTAACTCATAACTTTGCTATCTCTCGGACATTAATGCTATGATAAGCTGCGGGGTCAGCCCTTATGAAAGGCAATTATTTGTGGAAGTCACACATCCAATTTTTCATTCCCGTTTCCTTGCGTCACCCGCATTAGTCGAGCCGGTATAAAAAGACGAGAGGGGCGCCAAGGAGAGATAATGAGGAGAGGCCTGAAGAGGAACGCAGAATGCATCTCAGTCATTAGACTGAGATGAGACATGTCAGTTTCCATCTGTTTTCTCTAAAAAGTGCGTTCTGTAAATGAGGAGACATCCAGCATAACGAAGGAGTATAGATTTGCTTGTGATTGGGGCTGTACTAGAGATGTAATTGCCGTGGAACGTTCATAAATCAAATGGCACGCTGACCACAGTCACTTCTCTCAAATATCTAGGTATGTGGTTAGACCCAAATCTATCTTTTGGCCCCCACATCGAAAAACTCTCATCTAAACTTTACCCCAAACTAGGTGCCCTGTACAGAAACAAATTCTGCCTGAGCCCCGCGGTAAGAAAGCAGATTGTACAACAAATGCTTATGCCGGCTATTGAATACGGAGATGTAGTGTATGCAGCCGCTGCGGCCCCGCAAACACACCTTCATAAACTTACCACATTGTATAACTCATTCTGTCGCTTTGTGCTACAATGTAACTACATGACCCACCATTGTGACATGTTAAAAGAGCTAAACTGGCCGTCGCTGGAATCTAGACGCTCCCTTCACCTTTCCATCCTGGTGTTAAAGAGATTTTCTGGGAAGCTACCACCCTACCTGAATAGCCTGCTTCCCCCAGCAGTTCCCTCATTCTATAACCTCCGATCCAGGACCTGCACCTTACTTGCAATACTACAATACAAAAAGAAAGTGGCTCAATCCTCATTTTCCTACAGAGCACCACAATTATGGAATAACCTCCCAGACGCCATCAAATCTTCCCCCAGTCTAAAGTCACTTAACATACCTCAATACAGAATGCGCCTGTAAACATGTAACATAGTGACTATATACAGAATGCACCTGTAAACATGTAACATAGTGACTATACAGAATGCACCTGTAAACATGTAACATAGTGACTATATACAGAAGGCACCTGTAAACATGTACCATAGTGACTATATATAGAATGCACCTGTAAACATGTAACACAGTGACTATATACAGAATGCACCTGTAAACATGTAACATAGTGACTATATACAGAATGCACCTGTAAACATGTAACACAGTGACTATATACAGAATGCGCCTGTAAACATGTTACATAGTGACTATATACAGAATGCACCCGTAAACATGTAACATAGTGACTATATACAGAATGCACCTGTAAACATTTAACACAGTGACTATATACAGAATACACCTGTAAACATGTAACATAGTGACTATATACAAAATGCACCTGTAAACATGTAACACAGTGACTATATACAGAATGCACCTGTAAACATGTAACACAGTGACTATATACAGAATGCACCTGTAAACATGTATCATAGTGACTATATACAGTATTCACCTGTAAACATTTAACACAGTGACTATATACAGAATACACCTGTAAACATGTAACATAGTGACTATATACAAAATGCACCTGTAAACATGTAACACAGTGACTATATACAGAATGCACATGTAAACATTTAACACAGTGACTATATACAGAATACACCTGTAAACATGTAACATAGTGACTATATACAAAATGCACCTGTAAACATGTAACACAGTGACTATATACAGAATGCACCTGTAAACATGTAACACAGTGACTATATACAGAATGCACCTGTAAACATGTATCATAGTGACTATATACAGTATTCACCTGTAAACATGTTACATAGTGACTATATACAGAATGCACCTGTAAACATGTAACATAGTGACTATATACAGAATGAACCTGTAAACATGTTACATAGTGACTATATACAGAATGCCCCTGTAAACATGTAACATAGTGACTATATACAGAATGCACCTGTAAACATGTAACATAGTGACTATATACAGAATGCACCTGTAAACATGTAACATAGTTACTATATACAGAATGAACCTGTAAACATGTAACATAGTGACTATATACAGAATGCACCTGTAAACATGTAACATAGTTACTATATACAGAATGAACCTGTAAACATGTTACACAGTGACTATATACAGAATGCACCTGTAAACATGTAACATAGTGAGTATATACAGAATGCACCTGTGAACATGTAACATAGTGACTATATACAGAATGCACCTGTAAACATGTAACAGTGACTATATACAGAATGCACCTGTAAACATGTAACATAGTGACTATATACAGAATGCACCTGTAAACATGTAACACAGTGTCTATATACAGAATGCACCTGTAAACATGTAACACAGTGACTATATACAGAATGAACCTGTAAACATGTTACATAGTGACTATATACAGAATGCCCCGTAAACATGTAACATAGTGACTATATACAGAATGCACCTGTAAACATGTAACATAGTGACTATATACAGAATGCACCTGTAAACATGTAACATAGTGACTATATACAGAATGCACCTGTAAACATGTAACATAGTGACTATATACAGAATGCACCTGAATGAACGGGAGACAATTGTGGTTCTTAATTATGAATCGCGTGAAAAAACAGTCTGCTTATCGATTTCTGCGCGCAGCGTTAATTTGCGCTTGTTTTTGTGTGTCTTTTTTACGCGCGATATTTTCAGACGGATGAGAAAATGCGCTCGGATCGTAATACCAGCGTTAATTTACGCTCGTTTACGTTTAACGCTGCGTGCAAAAAAATTGCGCTGCGCGTACGAATTTGCGCGGAGAATGTGATAGAGCCCCTAGTTATTCTTGTCATCTTATCACCGGGTCCTTTATGAACGTGTTTTGTCTTTATTTGTGAAAGGTAATGCAAAGTACACAATTTAACAGGATTTAGGGACATGTCATTCTGTTTTCAAAAGCCGCAAAATAACACATCAAAGTCGCCTGGACACTGACCAAGGGAACCAAGAGATAAGATCTTGGTCGCCACCATTGTTTGTGGGTGGGCGATGTGGTAACAGCTACCCATTAGCATGCAGCGATGATTATCTGTGCTCTTTATGGGGTATATTGTGTAATTCACGACATAAAAGCATGAAACGTTTGTCCGTTACAGGCTCAAAAGACTGTTATGACTTTATAGACAAGTACAAAATGTCTAAGAAGTCAACTGAAAGCAAAAGACCTTGATCCAAGACAATTCTCAGTGGTTTGCGAGTTCCGGGGGAAACAAATAATTGCTGGGTCTCAAAGCCTAATAGACTTCTCTACATGTCTTCCACCGTTTCCATCTGACCCCTTTGGTCCAGTTTCTTGGAGGCTGGCGAAAGGGGAGATGAAGGTCCATTTCCCGGTGCGGACACCTCTGACCTCCAGATCCAAGCCGAGAGAGCGAAAAGACGGGCACACCATGGAATTAACTTCTTTCAGCTGCCGAAGGATTTGATAAACATACAGGGTTATGCAGAGAATGGTGAAACTCAGGAGAAATGGCAGGAGAAGAGAACAATCTAGACCAAGTAGCCAATTTGGAAAGTGAGATACATGGGAGAATTTTTCTGGTTTGGCTATTTTGACCTAGAATTTTCACTTCTTCAGTCATTCTCCTGATTGTCACCTTTCTCTGAATAACCCTGATATTTACCTCTCCCTAAAGGCAGGTCTGTATGGAGCCATTCTTTTGCTGACAGATTATTTTCCTCCATTGGATGAGTGCCAAAAGCTGACCCTGAAATGAGAAGATCCCTGCGTGCAAGTAGAGGGCTAAAACCCTGGAAGAGCAGATAAGTCCAGAAAGATGTATTACTACTGGTCCTTAAATTGGCCTCTGACTAGACCTAATGAGAAACCGCCATACAGGGGGAAATGAAAACGAAATCGCTAAACCTTTTCAGAGCAGTGTCCACAGTCGGACTAGGATTCCAGACAACAGCATTAACCAGATACAGGTCAAAGATAAACACCAGAGAGATAAACCAAAGTGCGTCTAGGAAGTGGTACTCATGTAAACAGAACTCTGTGGCAACAATTGTGCTGTAATTTTAAGGAGCAGAAGCTTGTGTCACCTCTAGGTATTGGCTGCCGGTTCGAATCGGTTCGAAGTTTGATTTGAACATCGACTGTTCGAAAATTTGCGAACTTTGAACTTTTCGGGACGTTCGCAGAATGTTAGAAAAGAAAATTCCCAAAAAATGCTTAAAAGATCCTAAAAAAATCTAAAAATAAAAAGACTCTTTACTACAGAATATAATAATAAACGATTTATTAGATATTGAATTAAAATGGGAATATTTCCCACTCATTGTTGGTCAAACATTTCCCACTCATTGTTGGTCAAACATTTCCCACTCATTGGTGATAAAACATTTCCCGCTCATTGTTGGTCAAATATTTCCCACTCATTGTTGGTCAAATATTTCCCACTCATTGGTGATAAAACATTTCCCACTCATTGTTGGTCAAACATTTCCCACTCATTGGTGATAAAACATTTCCCGCTCATTGTTGGTCAAACCTTTCCCACTCGCTGTTGGTAAAACATTTCCCACTCGCTGTTGGTCAAACATTTCCCACTCGTTGGTTATAAAACATTTCCCATGGCTTCAAATCGCATTTAAACAGGAGCAAAAGCAGTAAAAATGAGCTCAGCGCACAGCGGTGAAATGGCTCAACACTCAGCAGTGAAAGTGTTAAAAACGGGGGGTTTTTAAACTTTTTTTCATTGTTTCCTGTCCCCCAGGGCAGTACCCGGACCCCCATACACCTTTTATGGCCAATATCTTGCATATATGCCCTCTTGGAGGGGACCTTAATTTTTGAACGTTCGAGCCCCTTTGACTCGCATTGTGTTCGAGTTCGTGGTCGAACTTTTTAGAGTGTTTGAGTTCGAATGCGAACCGAAAACGGGGTGTTCGGTCCATCATTAGTCACCTCCAAGAGCCTACAGAAAGGAAGACAGACCTGCCTTTAAGCTGTACAACCACAGCTTGTGAGAATACACGTCTGTGATAGCAGTCATTTTGAACTGAGGTTACCTGGACCCAAGATTGCTTTTTGGAGGCGTGGGACTGCGGGTTCTGGTGGGTTTGATATGTCATATTGTCAGCCTTAGCCATGTCTCAATTGGATCTTGGGTGAAGCTGCATTACCCTACATTGAGCTTCGGGCTGATGTCTGGGCGTAAAGGCGATACCAAGCGAGAGGTTCAGTTGTCGGAGTAATGGATGAAGCTGGCTTTAGCAGACATACCCACTCCGGGTACAGAGGTCTGCTACAATGTCTACCGGTGAGACGTAACAAATGGCCAACCCCGAGCTAGGCACTAAAATGAGTTTTCCTTGGAGAACTAGTCAACCCCCACCCAAAATAATGTACAACAAATGATGCCAGGGTGCTTGGAAACATTGTGTATGGTCTTAGAACTCCAACCCTGAAAGTATGTTTGACAAAGAATTCCACTTTTATGCCAATTTGCAGATTTGTGAAATATTGACCTCTTGTGTGCGTTCGTTGAGCAAATCTCATACACGAGACCAAAGCCGTAGCGCGTCTGGTGGTACGGTTTTCATTTGGGGGCTGCTGCTTCTAATTTCCTCTCTTCACTACAAAGCCTTCGCTGCCACTCTCATATTTCACCTTCCTCAGACATCCGTCTCCTCCGTCTTCCACTGTTCTTTCATTTTTGTGATCTTTGTGAAAACACTGGAATGCGCTCAACATGTTCGAAACGTCTTTCAAAGGCTGCTCATCCAAATGTTAATTCGATTGAACCCACAGCCTAAAGTAGACGAGGTGCGATGTTAACAGCAAGACCTCAAAGCATGTCGGGTATAAATGATGTATTACTTTCATCTCATGTCGTATTACAGAAAAAAAACACGCTATAACACGAACACAAAAATACATTGTAATCGATCCTGATAACGAAACACCAATACGGAGCTAAACAATATAAGGAATAATTTAGGGGGTAACTATTTAGGGCCCTCTTACATTCTTCAAGCAAAAACGCACAGTAAACGCGTGAATTTTTGCGCGCAGTGTTAACCGTTAACGCGCGTAAATTAACGCTGGTATTACAATCCTCGCGCATTAATTCATCTGTCAAAAAATAACGCGCGTAAAAAGGACGCGCGTATTAATGTTGCGCGCAGAAATCAGTGTGCGGACTGTTTTTTTCACGCGATTCAGCCAATCAGAATTAAGAGCCACAATTGTCTCACGTTAAGTTTTTGCACCTGTCAAAATCAATCTGAGTATATATGCTGCAGCAATAATAAAAACACGCACAACTTCTCCATTTTATTGTTTGGGTATGTGTAGAATGTGTAACTATACGTTGCTGTATTGTTTTTTTCGTGCTGGTGTATTTGGTTTCGGCCAGGACGTTCAGATGTTAATGCGCATTTTTTTTGAGCGGACATTGTAATACGACTTTCTGCGCAAAGGGTTTTGCCCCTTACGTTAATGCGTTTTTGCGCAAGCGTCAATGTTTGCGCGAAGAATGTAATAGAGCCCAACATACAGTATATTGTAAATGACGGGCCCTGTTCCACATCTGGCATTAAGATAAGTACAGGAGATGTCACACATTACATTAGTTATCTTAATGGTGGGAATCTCTATTCCAGTCTTTCCACAAGCAGCTAGACTTGTATCTCGAGTGTAACGATACCTTGCAACACCTTATTGGAAATACATGTCTCCTATATTTTAGGGGTTATACAGAGAGAGCCGATCTGGCCCCGAAATGTCACCGAACACGGAATTTCCCCGTACAGTGACATTTTGTGGCCATTCGGCTATTTTTGGCAAACTGCCAGCCAGTACGGTGTCTGTTCGACAGCAGTGAAATTCCCCATAGAGAAGCAATGGTTAATCTATTCAGAGACCCCGAACAGCAGAGAAAAGTTACCGAATTTCCCTGCTGTTCGGTGGTTTCATTCGATAGGTTTATTCAGGCGAATCCCATAGGCTTCAATGTTAAAAATATTCCTCTTTCTATCCAATATCTAATAAACCGTTTATTATTTTAATCTGCAGCAAAAAGTCTCCTTATTTATTGATTTTTTTTAGGATCTTTTAGTCATTTTTCAGGATTTTTTCAGCAAATTATTTTTCCGTTTTTTTTTTAAATCGTTTTTTTTCTTTTTTCTGTAACAGCCTTTTTATTATCATTCATTGGATCTTATATGTAAATTTCAGACATTTTTGTTCAGTAGTTTTTTTGCAAACAGCGTTTCACTTTTGACACTTACAAGCGTATTGTTTTTTGATTCTTTTTTCTACCGCGTTCGTCTGCTTGTCGGCTTGTTCTGGCAGCTGCTCTTTGCTGTGATCGGTGGCTCGACGGCTTTTTCTGGTGTGTTCAGTGTTTTTTTTTGCGGTGGTTCTGTGATTTTTTGGTGGGTTTCCGGCGGGATTGCGAAGTGTTTGCGGCGGGTTTTCCCTGCACTCCGGGGACCCTGTGGTGAATGATGAAGTCACCGCAGGGTGGAGAACTTTGATTCCCCGAAGTACAGGGAAGTGCAGGGAACGAGAGAACACCAAAATGTTGGCGACATTTCGGTGCTCTCTGAATAACCCCCTATGTGTTTCCTTGTTAAGTCACAGTAAATACATGATATATTCTATATTTTTCCTTAAAATCCAGTTTATACATATAAATATATGCATAATGGGACTATGTGTGGTGAGTTAAGAGCAAGGTGACGGACATTACTTCAGGGACGGAAATCTTTGTGAGTTCACACGCTTACAGGTCTATTCAAAGAAAGGTGAAACTCAGGAGAATTGGCAGGAGAAGTGAAAATTCTAGGTCGAAATAGCCAAACCAGAAAAATTCTCTCATTTATCTCACTTTCCAAATCGGCTATTTGTTCTAGATTGTTCATTCTCCTGCCAATTCTCCTGAGTTTCACCTTTCTCTAAATAACCCTGTTATTTTTTTTTTGGGACTTGACCCCTAAACATACACCTGGAATATTTCAAGTCTTTACTGATTTTATGCCTAGATTTGCCAGCAGGGGGTTGACGGTAAGTTTGTTTGCCACGAGACCCTTCTGAATCTAGTGGATTCCAGCTGTTTGCATAGACTTGCCAATAAACATTCCACATCAGCCCACATTTCTTTTGATGCATAGGGAACATGGCTTTCCCAGGTTTTCCTACATTATGGCTAGGGTCAGACGAAAGCATTTTTCCCCGCGAACGTGAAAAAGTGCGTCCGAACGCATTGACGTATTTTTTCACGGAATGCGCAAAAACATTCAGACAACGCGCATTTTCGGGCGTGATTTTGTACGGATCGTCAATAAAACTCTTTTTGCGTCTGGACATTATGTAGGCTGGACATTAGCAGCGTCTGCCATCTCCTAATCACGCACACACGCCGCTATGCCGCAGCTGCGCACTCTGTACGTCCGTACTAGCGGTTCTGCGTTCTCAGAAAAATGCGTTCAAATTCCACTTGCGTTGCACGGACGGACTTTTGTGCAGCCATACATCGTATATTGTCCGTCATTGCCCGTCATCTGCTGCTAGTGCGGCGTAATTATGTGCGCCAGAACGCACGTTAAAAGTGCGCTGGTCTAACCCCAGCCTTAGGGTGGCAATCGCAGCAGTTCAGCCCCATCAGGGGCCCTATTACATTCTTCGCGCAAAAACGCATTAACGCAAGGGGCAAAACCCTTTGCGCTGAAAGTCGTATTGCGACGTTCGCTCATAAAATGAGCGTTAACGTCTAACGCGCATGACCCTGCGCGAACCCTTTGCGAGCGCAATTTAGTGCGCGCATCCTATACTTAACATTGTGAGCGCAAATGCGTTTGTGCGCTGGTGCGCGCATGGTATTACAATCTTAGCGCAAAATTTAACGGACGTTTGCGCGCAGAATTTTAACGTCTTTGAAAAGCTGGTGGTAACGGCAAATTGTAACAACCTGACCGTACCAAACTGCGGATTCACAACGGAGAACGTTGATGCGCACGTTTTTTTACTAGATCCGTCAAAAATGACGGCCGCTACCTTGTCTTCCGTCAGAACGTACGTCTGTTGTGCGCAGTCCACACAAAAATGCGTTCGTCTGACGGACTTGCGTTAAAAATTACATTGCGCTCACAGATTTCTGCGCGCAACGGTACTTTGCACGCATTTTTGCGCGTCGGTTTTACGAGTGCAATTTCCCGATGGATGAAAAAATGCGCGAGGAATGTAATTCCAGCGGTGATTTTCGAGCGTTAATGTTTAACGCTTTGTGCAAAAAAACACGCGTTTAGCGTGCGTTTTTGCATTAAGAATGTAATAGGGGCCCAGAAGTGTAATCAATTGAGCTTCCTGTTTGGGTACTTAAAGCAAGACGTGTTGTATGATAAAAGGAACAAAGAAGGGAAGAGAAGTAACGCCAGGGGGGAAATTAACAGAGGATGAAACAGGAAGGTAAAGGAGACAATCATAGAATGAAGGGATGAGGAGGAAGGAAAGAAGAGAGGAAGAAGGGATGAGGAGGAGGGAAAGAAGAGAGGAAGAAGGGATGAGGAGGAGGGAAAGAAGAGAGGAAGAAGGGATGAGGAGGAGGGAAAGAAGAGAGGAAGAAGGGATGAGGAGGAGGGAAAGAAGAGAGGAAGAAGGGATGAGGAGGAGGGAAGAAGAGAGGAAGAAGGATGAGGAGGAGGGAAAGAAGAGATGAAGAAGGGATGAGGAGAGGAAAGAAGAGAGGAGAAGGGATGAGGAGGAGGGAAAGAAGAGAGGAAGAAGGGATGAAGAGGAGGGAAAGAAGAGAGGAAGAAGGGATGAGGAGAGGAAAGAAGAGATGAAGAAGGGATGAGGAGGAGGGAAGAAGAGAGGAAGAAGGGATGAAGAGGAGGGAAAGAAGAGAGGAAGAAGGGATGAGAGGAGGGAAAGAAGAGATGAAGAAGGGATGAGGAGAAGGGAAAGAAGAGAGAAGAAGGGATGAGGAGGAGGGAAAGAAGGGAGGAAGAAGGAAAGAGAAGTAAGGCAAGGAGGAGAGAAATGGAGGAAGAAAAGGAAAAAGAGACAGGAAGAGAAAGAAGGGACATGGTTGAGGGAATGAAGGGAGGAAGAAGGAAAGAGAAGTAAGGCAAGGAGGAGAGAAATGGAGGAAGAAAAGGAAAAGGAGACAGGAAGAGAAAGAAGGGACATGGTTGAGGGAATGAAGGGAAGAAGAAGGAAAGAGACATAAGGAAGGAAAAGAATGGAGATAGAAAAGAGGAGGTAAAGAAGGCAAGGTGGGAAGCGAGGAGGTAAAGGAATGGAGAAAGAACCAGGAAGTAAAAAAAGCAGGAAGGGAAAGAAGGGAGGAAGAAGGAAAGAGAAGTAAGGCAAGGAGGAGAGAAATGGAGGAAGAAAAGGAAAAAGAGACAGGAAGAGAAAGAAGGGACATGGTTGAGGGAATGAAGGGAGGAAGAAGGAAAGAGACATAAGGAAGGAAGGATATGAATGGAGATAGAAAAGAGGAGGTAAAGGAATGGAGAAAGAACCAGGAAGTAAAAAAGGCAGGAAGGGAAAGAAGGGAGGAAGAAAAGAGAAGGCAAAGGGGAGATAGGAGGGACAAGGTGAAAGATAAGAAGGGAGGAAGAATGAAAGAGAAGAAAGGGAGGAAGGAAGGAAAAAAGAGAAGCAAAAGAAGGCCTGAAGAGAAAGAGGGGAGGCAAAAGGAAAGAGATGTAAAGGAGGAAGGAAGAAATGAGAAGGCAGGAAGAAAAAGAAGGCATGTGTTGAAAGGAAAGAAGGGAGGAAGAATGGAAAGGGAAGGAAGGAACAAAAAAAAGAGAAGGAAATGAAGGCAGAAAGAGAAAGAAGGAACAAGGTGGATGAAAAGAAGGGAGGAAGAAATCGGAAAGGTAAGGAAAGAGGGAAAGCAGTGGAGGAAGAAAATAGAAGAAAAAGAAGGTAGGGATTGGGAAGGGGGAAGAAAAGACAATTTTCTAACTGTATTGAAAGATTTACATGAAACATCCCAAACCATTGCGTCACTTTGTATTGAGAAAGCAGAAGACGTTTTCACTAGATAAGAGCGGTTAATCATCCAACGGGCTTCCACAATCACTATAATTATACTACATCTCTGTGTCATAAACAACAAATCAAAGAAGTTCAACTTTTCTGCAGTTTGTTCATCTACTCGGCGTTCGTAGAAAAGACCCCGTGGCTCTGATTCCGAGAGAACATTTGACTTTAACTTGTTGAGATCGCCCACAAAGATACGTATGACAATGTCAGTCTACACGCACATAAATATCCTCTACACCTTCTCACAAGCTCAGGGGCTTGTTTTCCCAAAAGTAATGAATACCTTCAGTAAAAATTCTAACATGTGTCATAAGCAATCTTCCACTAAAATATATGATAGATCTTGCCTACAGAAAAAACACAGATTCCGGAGTGCGATTCACTAGCGAGAAGGGAACAAAACACATATATCGTATCAGGGTTTCATATTTAGACGTACGGCTTTATGCTCCCCACTAAACGAGACAAGAGAACAGGGAATTTAAAAAAAATATTAATATAAAACATCAGAAGTCTACAGAAGAAAAGAACACTCAATGACATGAAAGGTTAACTCAACATCATAATGTTTGACGGACACTCAATATCTTCGTGTTAGACCTCCACTCATGCTCCAGTCATTCTCGATGGTTGCAGTGGTCCTCACTCTTCACATTTTTTTTTTTTTGCTCATTCCTATTATGTTTTAATATACCATAAAATACCTACATGACATCTGCTTTCACTTTCAGATGGTTCATCCGTAACACGAGTCTACGAAAGATCACCTCAACCACTGAACTGAATAATGAATCACATGGGACCGTATTTCATTGATTTTCTTTTTGTCCGGTTTCCGTTAGTGCTCTCGTGAGACCAATTTTCAGGTGGAATGCTTTAAATTGAAATCTGGTAGGTAGCACCCCATTCCTTAAACCCAGCTACCACCAAGGCTGGCAGATGAGCTTAAGAGGTGCTAGGTAGCTCCCCACTCCATACCTCTCAAACCCATGACTAGCAGATGAGATTAAGGACTACAAGTAGCTCTCCACTCCTGAACCTCATATCTCTCCCACCTATGGCTTGCGGATAAGGCTAGGGTCAGACGAACGCATTTTTATGTTGTCTGTGAAAAAGTGCGTTCGAACGAATGGACGCATTTTTTCACAGAATACGTGATAGTGGTCATACTATGCGCATTTTCGTCCGTGATTTTGTACGGATCATCAATAAAACTCTTTTTGTGTCTGGACGTTATGTTGCCGGATATTAGCAGCGTCTGACGTCTCCTAATCACGCACACACGCCGCTAGCAGACGCAGCGCACTCTGTACGTCAGTACCTGCGGTTTCACGTTCTCGAAAAAATGCGTTCATTTTCCACTTGCGTTGCGCAGCCGGACTTTTGTGCGACCGTACTTCGTATATTGGCCGTCATTGCCCGGCATCTGCTGCTAGTGCGGCCGTGATTAAGTGCGGCTGCACGCGCGTTCGCACTGCCTCAGTCTGACCCTAGCCTAAAATGAAGGACTACTAGATGGCTACCCAATCCCGACTCCTATAACTCTCCTACCCAAGGCTAGAGAATAAAATTAAGGACTCCTATGTAGCAACCCACTTCTGACCCCATACCTCTCCCACTATGCTTGCGAGTAAGATTAAGGACTACTAGGTAGCTTGCCAACCCTGACCCTCATTCCTCTCCCAACCATGACTAGAGGATGAGATTAGGACTACTTGGTAGCTTCCCACTCCCGACCCCCATACCTCTCCCACCCATGGCTAGCAGGTGAGGTGAAGGACTACTAGGCAGTGCCCCACTTCTCAAACCCATACCATTCCCACGTATGGCTAGTAGGTGAGATTAAGAACTACTAGGCAGCTCCCCACTCCCAACCCCTCATTCCTCCTCCACAAACCCATGGTTAGAGGGTGAGAGTAAATCACAGCAGGTGGGCTGTTTTGTGGGCAATGAGCTCTAGGAGAGATAGGGCTTCCCAACAGCCCACTCACGCTCCTTATTAAGTCCTCACCCAATGTCAACGTGTGAGATAAATTTTGCTAATGTCTAATGTCTGCTGTGAAACCCCTACAAGACTGAAGAGTAGAAGAAAATCAAAGAAGATTAAAGGCAGCAGAAGAAGAGATATGATCACCAATGACTGGGAGAAGACAGAGTTCTTCAACTACAAGTTGGCGTTTAAACCATAAGCAGTAGAGTCATCAACCTATTACCTGTGCGCACTACATGCGTGGAGAAATTAAGGACCCTATTCAACTCTACCATTAAATTAACGTCTGGAGTCATTATACAAAAAGGCTGCAGAAGCTAACTTAATGGCTGGAGTTCCTTTTCTGACATTGCCAGAAGATTTGCTTGCGTCTGGGTCATTGCGGCTCCTTAATTGTAAATTAATGGCCCCTATACTTTGTATAGAAGCCTTTCATTAATGGCCAGAATGATTAGAAGGAGCGATTCCACCATATCTCATTCTTGTCTTCTGGAGACAGAATTTCTGAAAGAAATACAGACTCCCAGGACCTGGTGTTAAGTGTTTTTGAGCTCGCAAAATCACTTAACACATTAAAATAACCCCCAAAAAATCCCTTACTTACCTCTGATTCCATAGTGAAAAGGTCGACGCGATCTGTCACTTTCTCTCACCAAGAGCACAAATAGTTCCCAGTGTTCTTCTGCACTTGGCTCCATAAAGTCCAATGGAATCCAGGAGCCATTACCAGCGGCAGCACTTGACTTCGCTGCCGGTGTCTGTCTACGACTCCCTATCAATGAAGATGACTTCAAGTTCAACCACTAAAACAGCGTCAGGGTCGGAATAGGTCCAGTAACAGGGATCCATTAAGGAATATCGACTCACAGCGATTTTGTCCCTTTGCCGGCTCCCTGTTACCGGCAACTATGGAACAGAACCCGCAGTGGTATTAGGTGATTCCTAGACGCAGCTTTGACATTTTTAAGTAATTTTTTATCTGTACATTGTATGATCCCGATAATAGTTAATTCCCATCTCGCGCATTTTTAGGTATGCTCATTAATTAGAATATTCACAGCAGTGTCTGTAGCTCCCTCTCGGCAACATTGTTTTTCCTTTTGAGCTAAACGAAAACAGTCGATATTCTGAATAAAAGATGCGAATTATTCTCCTCGGGGACATCAGAGACCCATGGGCCAATCTGAACACTCGTCCGTCTGATTCCTTTGCTTGTCTTTCATTATCCGTCTTGTTTTTCAATGAGCGATTGTCCATGGGGATGTGTACGTACCCACACGGCGCTCCGTAATCTCTAAAAAGTATTCAGGCAAGAGCGTTGTGTCTATAAAACAAGAAAAGCCTGCGCCATATTATTTAGGAATTACAATGTATTTTTGTGTCGTGTCAGGAATAAATATTTGATTGTTTGTGGCGGCTGATAGATAAGAAAAGACCTTTCGCTTCCTAAATCATCAGGCCAGAAGATTACTCATCCACCCGACACTACTCCCAGATAAATGGACTGGGGGCCCGATACGTCGAGCCTCACTCTCGGCAGCTACGTTTACCCTTACTTTTTGGCGACGTACACATTTCGGGCCCCTCTAACAAGACAGCGCTTCTATAATAAGAGCAAAAAAGTGATGAATACACCGAGGCAGACATATCCAATTTCAGCCAAATGTAGCGTTTTGAAAATGGTGATTACGGGGCGAATTATGCTATTTCGATCAAACTCCTTGTCTCGTTTTCTCTAATAGGTACCTTTTCCAGGCATAAAACATTGTCATTTTCACCACATTGCTTCTTTGTGTCTAGCTTTACCGCAGCGGTACTTTTTTTAACTCTTGTAATGGACATTTTGCCATGTTTGTACGACGCATTTTGAAATTACCCGTCACGTCCCGCCGGGAAATCACGATCATCTTAAGGATGGGGAAAAAAATATTATTTGAGTAAATAGACAAAGAGGGATACGTTTGTAAATGCATGGACAGGATAAGGTGGAAGAAACAGTGACCAGCAACAGATGATAGGCATGAGCTTATTGGTTTTACCTGTTAAAATAATGGGTGGAGTCATTGGAATAATGGGTGGAGGTAAAATAAAGGGTGGAGTCATTGGAATAATGGGTGGAGGTAAAATAATGGGTGGAGTCATGGGAATAATGGGTGGAGTCATTGGAATAATGGGTGGAGGTAAAATAATGAGTGGAGTCATTGGAATAATGGGTGGAGGTAAAATAATGGGTGGAGTCATTGGAATAATGGGTGGAGGTAAAATAATGGGTGGAGTCGTTGGAATAATGGAGGTAAAATAATGGGTGGAGCCATTGGAATAATGGGGGGGCATTGGAATAATGGGTGGAGGTAAAATAATGGGTGGAGTCATTGGAATAATAGGTGGAGGTAAAATAATGGGTGGAGTCATTGGAATAATGGGTGGAGGTAAAATAATGGGTGGAGTCATTGGAATAATGGGTGGAGGTAAAATAATGGGTGGAGTCATATTTATTCCGGCTAAGAGCATAAAACACAACATTCTGAGCCCTGATACACACTAATAAATATATACACAAACACGCACACACACACTATAACATAAGCTTAACCCTAACCCCATGGGGAGGGACAGCGGATTATTGATGTACCCTGGTACAAATCACATGAGTAATGAATCCACTCTCATCTCAAAGCAATGTTTGCTGTTTGAAGCCACAGTTCAATAAAACAAAAGACAATCATGTCAATGGGTTTCACTGTCACGCGTTCATTAAGACCTTTTTATTCTTATTACTCCCTTGATTATTAAAGCTCCTTTCCAAGAGGGAAAAAATAGAAACGACTGGAGACGAAGCTCGCGCTGCAATAAATTATCACAGGGCAAACGCATAAGCTTTACATCCTATTTATATCCATTTCTGTATTCGCGAGCCTTATCTCGGCGAGCCTCATTGAAGCCTCCTCGGAGATTGTCACCGGCAGATTATTTATATGAATGGGATCAGACGCTGTAAAAAAAAAAATACAAATTAAAATAAATAGCTCCGGAAATTAATTGTGCTCCTCCAATAATTACAGAGATTTAACAAACGCGATGAGAAAAAAAAACATCACGCAGGAGGCTCGGCTTCTGTAACAGTGCCGGGAATGATCCGCAACGCGATTACTAGCCGATATTCCTATATTTTAACCCTTTCATTACCAGATCGAGTCGACTGCAGGCGTTATACGACACACAGATATTATTTTTATATTCCATTCTTACTTTTTGGATGCTGCATCGCTCATAATATCATGATCACACCAGGGATGCACTGCTGGCGCTTACCTAGATGCCGCCTGGGTATGCGGCACCAATGAAGGTCGCGTTCACGTGTGTGGCCACCGGCCGCTGGTTGCACTGTTCCACTTGTGGCGAGCATGCAACATGCCACTTCCTTTTGTTCCCTGTCTCCTGCGGGCACCTGGAAGTGATGTCAGCGGCCCGGTCACCGAGTGTGGGCGGAACCTATAACCCGGATCCACTTAAACCCGGCTCTCTCATTGACCAGACGCTCTAGCATAACGTGCTGTTCCCTGATTGGCCCTTTGGTATATGTTGCCTCCCCAATCAGGGCTCTATTCCTTAGTGAATGCTATCTGTAGCGTTTGGGTGAGGACGTGTTATCGTCAGGATAAGTGACTTGAACGCCATATTACCTTCCTAACGCTAAAACTAAAAAAAATCATTTAGCGCATCAGTGATTACATGAGCTTGCGCGAGGTTACTGTACTTTGCACTCCCCATGTTAAGTATAGGAAGCGAAATCAGTAATTAGGGGTAGGATAAGTAAGGTATCACAAAGTCCTAATCCTAATTACCGCACCGATGGGTTAAACGGCTTTAACGACACCTAGAAGCTGGTGCTAACTCAGGGGTGGGCACTTACGGCCTTCCAGCTGTTTTGAAACTACATTTCTCGTGATGCTCGGCTGCTCATAGGTTTGTAGAGCCTCAAGGGAAATGTAGTTTCAAAACATCTGGAGGGCCGTAAGTGCCCACCCCTGTGCTAACTGATTGCAGAATCATTAAGCACCACCTAAAACCCGTCCAATAAAACAGATACTCACCTCTCATCCCGTGGCGAGAATGACAGCCTGATCTGCTGATTTTGGCCACTGGGAGCAGAGTGAGACTGGGGTCAAAGAGTCCCCAGTCTCCCTCCGCCATCACTCTGCAGCCCTGGGCGATCTATGGACTCCAGGAGGTGATACTCGCGGTGGCACGGAAGCACTGTCGCGAGCACCCCGAGGGTAGAGCTTGGTTCTGACGTAGCGCAGTCTGATGGCAGTCTATTTCTATGGTTAGTTAAACAATGTTTGCGTATACATCTGTAACCTTGAAAATGGCTCCAGAGAGAGGCGAAACGTCGGCTCTATTTTAACAGATATCAATAAACTTTTTTTGGTTTTATTTTTACTGAGTGCAGCCAATATTCTTTTTTATATATATACTGTATATATATATATAACAGATCCAGGATGCATAAAGGTGAGGCAGAGGTCATTTGCATATCCTACCCAGAATTCCTTGCTACATATGGGGAATGTGGCACAGGAGCTCTGGGATGCAGTTCATTGAATTGCTGTGATGTGCAAGTGGCTTCTGCAATAATAAACACACTTATTATAGTGTGGAGGCTTTTTATCTCACTTTTAGTCCTCCACCACAACCCTTATAGACACTTTATTACCTATGGTCCAAGCGTCCACTGCAACTGGTCATGCCTACCTCCTAGCTGATGAAGGTTCAACAAACCTGAAACAGCGCTGTCCTGTGCGTGACTTTGACCAGTTGCATAACCTTATCTCTGCTAAAAAGCCACAGTGTGGCACAGCATTGATTTTAGGGTTCTGTGTAATAACAGACCCAGGATGCAGGAAAGTGAGACAGAGATCATTTGCATATCCTACCCAGAATTCCTTGCTGCATGTGGCACAGAAGCTCTGGGATGCAGTTCTTTGAATTGCTGTGATGTGCAGGTGGCTTCTGCAATAATAAACACATTATATATATATATTTTATATTGATTGTAATTAATAGGTTCTGCGCTCACGGTTCACCCTTGTTCTCCAGTAGCCGGTGCTAGGCAAAGGTCTCCATCACATACCGTCTGAATATATGCCAGAACTCTGGGGTTTCTCATAAAATCAGCAGCTTATTGGTCCATTAAAACATTTTTTTTAACGTTTCAGTTCTACACAGGGGAACTTTCTTCAGGACAATAATGTACACAATTTAGGTTAAAAACCACTCTCCTGCAATAGAAAACAGAAAAAAGCCACTCACCAAGTCAACGCGCTATGCTTTAACCACTTCAATGCTAAGGACGCGCTCAGCGCGTCCTCAGCATTACCGCTGGTGTGCTGAGGACGCGCTGAGCGCGTCCTCACATTGGGGTCAGCGTTCGGCCGGGTTCCGGCCGCTCGCTGGCCCCTCCGGTGCGGGCTGACATCCTGGATGTCAGCCCGGCATCCGGACCAGCAGCCGCCATTATTAGGTGTCATCGCGGGGGCGCGATGACACCTAATTCAGGCGCCCCCCCCGCATGTGCGGAGGAGGCGCCTGAAAGGGAGGGGGGGAGGTCCTTCGGACCTCTCTCCCTCCCGATCGGCGGCGCACAGGGGGTTAACCCAGGCATCATTTGGAAGGGCACAGCCTGCCCTTCCAAATGATGCCTGGCATTAACCCCTGGGGAGCTGGATCGCAAATCGGCGCTGAAAAGCGCCGATTCGCGATCCTTCCCGGGAGCTGGCCGACATCTTGGATGTCGGCAAGCTTCCGGGAACTCCCCCAGAGGACTGGCGTCATCGTGCGTAGCACGATGACGCCAGTCCTACAGTTAACCCCTAACTGCACCAAGTGTGGAGACAGGGAGTTCCAATGAACTCCCTATCTCCCGATCCGTGGCAGCTAGGGGTTAAATTTTGATATCGTTGGATCGGCCAGAGCATGGCCGTTCCAACGATACCAACATGAAAGTTAAAAATGTGTAAAAAAATAAATAAAATAAAAATAAAAAAATAAAAAAATAAATAAAAAAAATAAAAAAAATAAAATTTTTTTTTTTTCTTTTTTTTTGGGTTTGTTAATGCAGCAATATTGTTCCCATTTCAATTATAATGTGAACAATGATGCTGCACTAACGATTTTTGTATGCGGTGCGTTTGTTAAAAGTAGTGTCATTTTCCCCAAAAAAAAATGTAACGAGACCCCATCTCTAATATTTTTTAACAAGCGCACCCCATACAAAATATAACCGCAATTGCTCGCATGTTAAAATGTGGAAAAAAACACTTTACACGTTGTAAATTATTGAAAATACATATTTTATTGCATTTTTTGTTATAATATACAGACATGACATAACGTATACATATAATAATGACATATTATGAATCTACCGAGTCTGACGGAAAGAACGATATATAATATGTTCGGTGTCATATACTAAAATAAGCCTTCAAACAACGTTTAAACATGATGCGCAAAACAGGTAAAAAATGACCTCAGCACAGGGGCGGGAAAAGCCTCAGCAGCGAAAGGGTTAATGGACCAATAAAGCTGACAATTTTATGGGAAACCCCAGAGTGCTGGAAAATATATCTATCCATACCCTCTGGATTATTGCCACTCCTCTCCAGCTCCTGTGTTAACACCATGTTTTCCAGCTCCTGTGTTATTGCCACAGTCTGCTTATTGGGGTACCTCTCGCTCCACTCCTACCACCCCGACTTGACAGATCCCTATAAATCCCCACAAGCAGGAGATCTCGCCATTTTATTATCTGTCTGTATGACATTTACTGTATTTGACAAAAAAGCCATTTCTGCCTGTATGTTGCTAATGCAGACCCCGTGTGCGATTGTGCAAGATCACACCATCTAGAGTTTAGAACCTTTCATCCCATCAATATTTCTGTAAAGGACAAGCAGCAGGAAATGCTGGCAGAATGCTTGGTTGTGTAGGGAGAGGTATTAGCAGTAGGAAAAGGGAAGTGCTCATGCCACTGTACAGAGCACTGGTGAGACCTCACTTGGAGTACTGTGTGCAGTACTGGAGACCATATCTCCAGAAGGATATAGACATCTTAGAGAGAGTTCAGAGAAGGGCTACTAAAATGGTGTACGGCTTGAAGGAGAAACGTTACCAGGAAAGGCTTAATGATCTTAAAAAGTACAGCTTGGAAAAAAGACGAGACAGAGGAGATATGATAGAAACATTTAAATACGTAAAGGGAATCCACAAGGTAGAGGAAGGGAGTATATTTAAAAGGAAACAAAGTAGCAAAACAAGAGGACATAGTCTTAGATTAGAGGGGCAAAGGTTTAAAAGTAACATCAGGAAGCATTATTTTACTGAGAGGGTGGTGGATACATGGAACAGTCTTCCAGTAGAAGTGGTAGAGGCCAAAACAGTGATTGAATTTAAGCAGGCATGGGATAGGCATAAGGCTATCCTAAACAAAAGATAAATCCAGGTTAAGTATCCATGTAATTGGGCAGACTAGATGGGCCGAAAGGTTCTTATCTGCCGACATTTTCTATGTTTCTCTGTGTTTCTATGTTTAAGCAGATACATGAGAGATAATAATGGAGCAAATTTACATCATTTAAACTTTTTAACTATCTCAGGACAGCATTTTCTGTGCAAAATTTCTGTTTTACCCTATATTTAAATCTCAACTTCACATCCCACGTTTCGAATAAATGTCAAGGTAAAAATGTTTCACCAAAGAGCGCTTGGCAGTGAAGGGGTTAACAGAAACGAGTCCAAAAAGCAACTGATAATTAATATGTAAAAAACACCCCCACACCCAAATGTAATGAAAAAGCCATAAAAATATGTGCATTGGAAAAGAACAGGGGAACGGGAGGAGTGGGCTCCAAATGAAGGACTGCCACTCCTAAACGGGGACATTTGGGTATTTTTTTTATATATGATTTTGCATAGTATTATCGTTCTTCAGAAAGGGAAGACCACTACGCTGGCTTTTCAACCCTTCACATATACAACAATTTGCCAAACTTCTCCCCATCCAGAGAATAAATCCCTGCGTTAACCCCTTCACTACCAATCAATTTTGTGTGGATTTTTTTTTTATCCTAACATTTATTTGAAACATAGAAACATAGAAACATAGAAAAATGTCGGCAGATAAGAACCTTTTGGCCCATCTAGTCTGCCCAATTACATGGATACTTTACCTGGATTTAACATGGTATGTGAAGTTAACAATTAAATCCAATAAAAATACTTTACAGAAATATTGTTGAAATGTAAGATTCTGAGCTATAGATGGTGCCCTTTATCTTACACAATTTCAAGCGGGGTCTGCATTATTATCGTACAGGCAGAAAAGTCCTTTGTGTTAGATACAGAAGCTATCAGGGCTATTCAGAGAGAGGTGAAAACCTTGAGAATCGCCAGGAGAATGAATAATCTAGACCAAATAGCCAATTTGGAAAGTGAGACAAATGGGAGAATTTTTCTGGTTTAGCTATTTTGACCTAGAATTTTCACTTCTCCAGTCATTCTCCTGAGTTTCACCTTTCTCTGAATAGACCTGTCATTATAACTAGGGATGAGCTGTTCGGGTTCGGTCGGTTCGGAGTTCGGCCCGAACTTTGGCAGTTCGAAAATTCTGAATTTTGAAAAAAGTATAAACAATGCTTAAAAAATACTAAAAAATCTAGAAATAAAGAGACTCTTTACTGCAGAATATTATAAGCAACGGTTTATTAGATATTGAATTAAAAACTAATGTGTACGTGCAAAGATTCTTCTCACCTCTAAGGCTAGGGTCAGACTAACGCATTTTTCACGTTGTCCGTGAAAATGTGCGTTCGAAGAATGGACGTATTTTTTCACGGAATACGCGATAGCGGTCATACGATGCGCATTTTCATCCGTGATTTTGTACGGATCATCAATAAAACACTTCTTGCATCTGGACGTTATGTTGGCCGGACATTAGCAGCGTCTGATGTCTCCAATTCACGCACACACGCCTCTAGCGGACGCAGCGCACTCTGTACGTCAGTACTAGTGGTTTAACGTTCTCGAAAAAATGCGTTCATTTTCCACTTGCGTTGCGCAGCCGGACTTTTGTGCGACCGTACTTCATATATTGGCCGTCATTGCCCGGCATCTGCTGCTAGCACGGCCGTGATTAAGTGCGCCAGAACGCGCGTTCGCACTGCCTCAGTCTGACCCTAGCCTTAATGACCTTTTTTTTTCAAACGGCATAACAACAACAGATGTTTTAGTCTGGTCTAATCAATTTGATACATTTTATGTAGAATGAAGGTGTGGGGTGTCTGCTTCTGTTCTGAGTGAGTGTTAATTTCCCTCCTAAAACTTCCTAATATGCTGCATTTAACTGCTGTGTGAAAAAATACAAAATTTCCTCATTTCCCGCTTTTAACATCTAAAGCAATGTTATTTTTCACCTCGGGATTAAACAATCACAGGGTTATTCAGAGAGCGGTGAAAAGCAGGAGAATAACTGGAGAAATGAAAATTCTAGGTCAAAATAGCCAAACCAGAAAAATTCTCACATTTATCTCACTTTCCAAATTGGCTATTTGGTCTAGATTGTTCTCTTCTCCTGCCAGTTCTCCTGGCTTTCACCTCTCTCTCAGGGTTGTTCAGAGAAAGGTGAAAACCAGGAGAATGGCAGGAAAAGAGAACAATCTGGACCAATAGCCGATTTGGAAAGTGAGATAAGGCTAGGGTCAGACTAACGCATTTTTCACAGCGACCGTCAAAAAGTGCGTCCGAACGCATTGCCGTATTTTTTCACGGAATGCGCGAAAAAGGTCATACGATGCGCATTTTTGTGCGTGATTTTTTACGGATCCAAACCAGGAAACTTTGGGTGTCTGGACGTTATGTTGGCCGGACATGAGCAGGGTCTGATGTCTCCAAATCACGCACACACGCCGCTAGTGGACGCAGCGCACTCTGTACGTCCGTACTAGCGGTTCTGCGTTCTCGAAAAAATGCGTTCATTTGCCACTTGCGTTGCGCAGCCGGACTTTCATGCGACCCTACTTCGTATATTGGCCGTCATTGCCCGTCATTTGCTGCTAGTGCGGCCGTGATGAAGTGCGCCTAAACGCACGTTAAAAATTCTCTAGTCTGACCCTAGCCTAAATGGGAGAATTTTTCTGGTTTGGCTATTTTGACCTAGAATTTTCCATTCTCCAGTCATTCTCCTGCTCTTCACCGCTCTCTGAATAACCCTGACAGGGTTATTCAGAGAAAGGTGAAACTCAGGAGAATGACTGAAGAGAAAATTCTAGGTCAAAATAGCCAAACCAGAAAAATTCACCCATTTATCTCACTTTCCAAATCGACTATTTGGTCTAGAATCTTCCATTCTCCAGTCATTCTCCTTCTTTTCACCGCCAAAAAATCAGTAAACTTTTTCTGTGTGTCCGAAAATGTCTCCTCTTTTCATACAGACTGCCGCCCCAAGAAGCTGTTTATGGATAGATTAAAGGAAAAGCATTTACCGTCATTTGAAATGTCATATTTTTCTTTTAAGGCTAGGGTCAGACTAACGCATTTTTCACGTTGTCCGTGAAAATGTGCGTTCGAAGAATGGACGTATTTTTTCACGGAATACGCAATAGCGGTCATACTATGCGCAGTTTCATCCGTGATTTTGTACGGATCATCAATAAAACACTTCTTGCATCTGGACGTTATGTGGCCGGACATTAGCAGCGTCTGATGTCTCCAATTCACGCACACACGCCGCTAGCGGACGCAGCGCACTCTGTACGTCAGTACTAGTGGTTTAACGTTCTCGAAAAAATGCGTTCATTTTCCACTTGCGTTGCGCAGCCGGACTTTTGTGCGACCGTACTTCGTATATTGGCCGTCATTGCCCGGCATCTGCTGCTAGTGCGGCCGTGATTAAGTGCGCCAGAACGCGCGTTCGCACTGCCTCAGTCTGACCCTAGCCTTAAATGTTTCTATACATCCTACAAATCCGCCACTTCACGGGCAGGTTATGGGGACCTCCTAGGCACGATATTTGAAGGAATTTTTTGTTTTTATTTTTAACCCTTATTTCATGGAAAACTCACTGTCCCTTTAAAAACGTTTTTTTTTTACTTTTTGTCCTTGTTTCATGTCCCCCAGGGCACTACCCGGACCCCCATACAACTTTTATGGCAAATATCTAGCATATATGCCCTCTTGGAGGGCACTCTAAAAACCGAATTTTCAGCCCCATTGACTTGCATTGAGTTCGGGTTCGGATCCGAACATATGGAAAGTTCGGGTTCGGGCCCGAACCGAACTCGGGGGGTGTTCGGCTCATCCCTAATTATAACCCCTGAATTGTATGCCTGTACAGCAGTGAGTGACCCCAGAGCTCTCCCAGTATTCTGCCAAATCCCTGGCAGCTGTAATGCAGCAGTAATCTTTTGTTACAGTGAGGTTTAGGGCTGCTATTTGCAAATGCTTTTATGTCTCTCCTGGGTGCTTGGAAATAAAACAAAGGATTATCAGGGTTATTCAGAGAGAGGTGAAACTCTGGAGAATGACTGGAGAAGTGAAAATTCGAGGTCAAAATAGGCAAAGCAGAAAAATTCTCCCATTTATCTCACTTTCCAAATCGGCTATTTGGTCTAGATGTTCTCTTCTCCTGCCATTTCTCCTGATTTTCACCTCTCTATGAATAACCCTGTTTGTTTCTCCGCATGGGACACACTAATCATGTTTTAAAAAGGTTTGAAAATGGTCTTTTGATTTGCTAATGAGTGCTTTTCAATGCAATACAATGCAAAATCGAGATAACTCGATCTTGGGTGCGAAAGGGTCAGAATAAAATCCACAATCACGTCCTAAAATCGAGAGGATTTAGGATAAATCCTAAAAGTTTCCATAATGATTTTCGCTATATAATAACATTGCCGGGAATCCTCTTTCTCATGCAGCTGAAACGTTTGCCGGCGATGATAAAAGCTTCTTCGTCGCAGATAAGAGCAGCGTGACCCATATTTAGCCTCAAATTCTCTACACTTTATCTAAAAACACAAAGTTATTTAATACCTATTATTATGTATGCTATTCTTTTATCCACCAGGGATCTGTTGACGTTGTCAGACGGGCTGCGATGTCGGTTTGTGCTGCGGATCACGCGAATAGGGAAAGAACGGAAGAATGTGCTGGTAGAACGGAGAACGCGGCCGTAAATATGCTGATCTGGCTCTGTTTTTCCATTTTTGAAACGCACATATTTTGAGTGGTTGTTATTACTGTTTAAAGACAAGGTGACTTTGTGACATATCGCATGTGAGTGACTTCAAAGGAACACTCTATTTTTCCATTAACCCCTTAACCCCTTCACTGCTGAGCCATTTTACATCTTAAAAAAAACATGTTTTTCTTTTTTTTTATTATTATCTTTATTATTTTAATTCTTTACTTTAAACATGGTCATGTTTGGTATCATTGGAAGGGCCATGCTCTGGCCTTTCTAATGATACCAAACATAACCATGCTAGCAGCCAATAGTAGGGATATATCGGGGTTCAAAGGAACCCCCAATCTCCACCCCATCTTTACCTAGGAGTCAATGAGAACGTTCCCCACACGTCCTCAGCAGTGAAAGGGTTAAGGACCAATGATGTAACGTTTACGTCATAAATGCATTGACTTTAAAGACCCTTGGTCCTTAAGGGGTTAAATAATTGGGCGCATAGTGCTGACAGTCTCTACCCAATTATATATTTTTTTAATTTGGATTTTCAGAGGTTATACTCACTTTTTCTCCCTCACTGCGCGTATTTCTTCATCTTCGGCTTCGTCTCCCGAACCCGGAAGTCTTTCCGCTCCAACACTACTTGTGCGCACAGGTCTAATCCATCGGCTTCCTCTCTGAGACTGATCGCTGGTTGTCTCAGAAAGGGTGACATTGGCACTTTGGCACTGGTTACTTTGTGATCACCGCAGCCAAACTCAACCCCCCTTATCTAGAATGTGTATCAGGCTATTCTCTGCTTATGTAACTTCTCCTCTGTTATCTAAGGTAGTCAGACAGTCCGATGCTCAGGCTGTGGTTACACGACACCTTATTGTTTCATGTCTGGAGTCTCTGGACATGTCTGATTCACTTGAGGCTGGGGTGGTGCCAAGGTGTAATTTTCCATACTGTATATATGTAACCCAATAAAGGTGTTCAGTGTTGGTTGCTGTTCTAAACCTCATAGATCTACAGTGTCGTCTTATTTCTGGGGGATGTTAGCAGGGCTCTTTACATGTACCCATCCTTAAGCTTTACCCAAGGACTGGAGAAAGGCACGAGAGTCTGCTGGGGAGAACACGGAGGCCTGGCAAGGAAGCGGCAATGACAGATGTGACCCGACAGATCTGTTATAGGTGGTGTGCTACTGCTACTCGTATTTATACTGTTCATAGTAAATAATTCTGTATTTTTCGAACTTATTTGCAATAAATCCTCTAGCACAAATACAAGAGGGAACAAAAGGAAGAATCAAGAATAGAGCAAGGAATAACTCAGCATTCAGGTGAATAAATGATTGAAATAAAAACGTTTAATAATTCAGCCAACAGGCTGCTTCTCATTATGGCCATCAATACACAGCAATATTTTATTTATGTCCCGAGCGCTTTATTTCTCGCTAATAAGGTGATTTTGCGTTTTGGTAGCATTCGTCATAAAATATTTGGTATTTGGTTGAGATTAACTCATTTTAGAGACAAGTAGAGAAAGTATTAATAAGCGGCCGGTAATCCCTCCCTGTCCATAAAGAAATAGTTTATTATTCCAGCTTTCCATCGACTGATTAAAATATGCTGCCGTGCCGCAATATGATAGTATTAGGCCAGACGGTGGATGTGACTGTTCCAGCAGCGGAATCCAAGATTATTTTTTATTTTACTGATTTTTTAATATAATCTTGCTGAATGACACAAGAGGAGCAAAAACTGAAAATTCAATAAATTGCAGGCTTTATTTTAATACATCAAATCTAATCACCAAGCCCTGAGCTGTGTATTGTTAATAACTGGCGGCACGTGTTTCAGCCAATACAAAACATGATGTTCCACCCAACATTATTTAAATGTTTATCAATTTATTTTACAGCTCCTCCTATAACACGCACTCCCTGACCATTATACTCGCTCCCTGCACCTCCTATAACACGCACTCCCTGAGCATTATACTCGCTCCCTGCACCTCCTATAACACGCACTCCCTGAGCAGTATGCTCACTCCCTGCACCTCCTATAACACGCACTCCCTGAGCACTATACTCGCTCCCTGCACCTCCTATAACACACACTCCCTGAGCAGTATGCTCACTCCCTGCACCTCCTATAACACACACTCCCTGAGCAGTATGCTCACTCCCTGCACCTCTTATAACACGCACTCCCTGAGCAGTATGCTCACTCCCTGCACCTCCTATAACACGCACTCCCTGAGCACTATACTCGCTCCCTGCACCTCCTATAACACACACTCCCTGAGCAGTATGCTCACTCCCTGCACCTCTTATAACACGCACTCCCTGAGCAGTATGCTCACTCCCTGCACCTCCTATAACACGCACTCCCTGAGCACTATACTCGCTCCCTGCACCTCCTATAACACGCACTTCCTGAGCAGTATACTCACTCCCTGCACCTCTTATAACACGCACTCCCTGAGCAGTATACTCACTCCCTGCACCTCTTATAACACTCACTCCCTGAGCAGTATGCTCACTCCCTGCACCTCCTATAACACACACTCCCTGAGCAGTATACTCACTCCCTGCACCTCTTATAACACGCACTCCCTGAGCAGTATACTCACTCCCTGCACCTCTTATAACACTCACTCCCTGAGCAGTATGCTCACTCCCTGCACCTCCTATAACACACACTCCCTGAGCAGTATACTCACTCCCTGCACCTCTTATAACACGCACTCCCTGAGCAGTATACTCACTCCCTGCACCTCTTATAACACTCACTCCCTGAGCAGTATACTCACTCCCTGCACCTCCTATAACACGCACTCCCTGAGCAGTATACTCACTCCCTGCACCTCTTATAACACGCACTCCCTGAGCAGTATACTCACTCCCTGCACCTCTTATAACACTCACTCCCTGAGCAGTATACTCACTCCCTGCACCTCTTATAACACGCACTCCCTGAGCAGTATACTCACTCCCTGCACCTCTTATAACACGCACTCCCTGAGCAGTATGCTCACTCCCTGCACCTCCTATAACACACACTCCCTGAGCAGTATGCTCACTCCCTGCACCTCCTATAACACGCACTCCCTGAGCAGTATGCTCACTCCTTGCACCTCCTATAACACACACTCCCTGAGCAGTATACTCACTCCCTGCACCTCCTATAACACGCACTCCCTGAGCAGTATACTCACTCCCTGCACCTCCTATAACACGCACTCCCTGAGCAGTATGCTCGCTCCCTGCACCTCCTATAACACGCACTCCCTGAGCAGTATACTCACTCCCTGCACCTCTATAACACGCACTCCCTGAGCAGTATACTCACTCCCTGCACCTCTTATAACACTCACTCCCTGAGCAGTATACTCACTCCCTGCACCTCTTATAACACGCACTCCCTGAGCAGTATACTCACTCCCTGCACCTCTTATAACACGCACTCCCTGAGCAGTATCCTCACTCCCTGCACCTCCTATAACACACACTCCCTGAGCAGTATGCTCACTCCCTGCACCTCCTATAACACGCACTCCCTGAGCAGTATGCTCACTCCTTGCACCTCCTATAACACACTCCCTGAGCAGTATACTCACTCCCTGCACCTCCTATAACACGCACTCCCTGAGCAGTATACTCACTCCCTGCACCTCCTATAACACGCACTCCCTGAGCAGTATGCTCGCTCCCTGCACCTCCTATAACACACTCCCTGAGCAGTATACTCACTCCCTGCACCTCTTATAACACGCACTCCCTGAGCAGTATGCTCACTCCCTGCACCTCCTATAACACACACTCCCTGAGCAGTATGCTCACTCCCTGCACCTCCTATAACACGCACTCCCTGAGCAGTATGCTCACTCCTTGCACCTCCTATAACACACACTCCCTGAGCAGTATACTCACTCCCTGCACCTCCTATAACACGCACTCCCTGAGCAGTATACTCACTCCCTGCACCTCCTATAACACGCACTCCCTGAGCAGTATGCTCGCTCCCTGCACCTCCTATAACACACACTCCCTGAGCAGTATGCTCACTCCCTGCACCTCCTATAACACGCACTCCCTGAGCAGTGTACTCACTCCCTGCACCTCTTATAACACGCACTCCCTGAGCAGTATACTCACTCCCTGCACCTCTTATAACACGCACTCCCTGAGCAGTATGCTCACTCCCTGCACCTCCTATAACATGCACTCCCTGCACCATGTATATGTGACATGTAGCCAGAGAGCACCATATTAAATCCATACAATTAGATAAGATCATCAGGCCGCGTATAAAGTGGTATGTGAGCACTCGGCAATGTTAGGTATGGCAGCTAAATTTGGTGAACCCTCAAGATCACTCAGCAATGCATTGTGGGAAGGTGTAATTAGACATGGAGTGTGATAAGAATCACACAATATAATGTAGCGGTTGGGCAGTCGATTATTTTGTGCTCAAGCCCTGGGTGGTTTCAGTAAACCCTTTACATCTGTGATGTCAATGGACGGATCTAGTTTCCATTGTAGAGACTTGTTCTCGTCTGGTTCCCTGTACGACCTTCTTCCATTTCATTATTTCCTCCTTTAAAGCACGAGTCAATCAATAGGTGAGTGGCTTACTTAATCCATACAGGTACTGAGCGTCTGTATTGTAGGGAAATGTTGCCAAAACACAGGGAGTCATGTACTGTTTGTAATGTGACATGTTTTCCAATACCATGCATTTTTCTCCATTGTGTGCCGTTTATCGGCGGCTGATCGGACATTCCTTCTATTTCTGTCTGTATCACATGCTGACTCTGATACAGACGCCTCAGGTTAAACTGAGATGAAAGTCTACTACCATTTTATTATTTCATTGTTAGATTTGATTACACACGTCCTCCTCTCCATTACCATATTTGTGCTTTCTGTTTCCCCGTCTTCTCTCCCGAGCTATAATAGCCGCTCTCTGTAATGTAACACACATGTCGCTGCTCTTGTTGTGTTCTGCGTCTTTGGTGATTGCTCTACCCTTTTAATTCTCCTTGCTCAGTTTCTTTGAGGGTCGATACTGACAATGGAAGATGGGGCGGAATCATTACCCAAAAAATGGCGGACGCTTGTGCATGTGGTTTTTGGGTGGCATGCTCTGTGTGTGTTTCTCTACGTCGCTTTGATGCTTGATGGCTTGTTTAGGTTAATAAACTGTAGGTCATTCATCATGCAATTACGAAAAGTGCTGCAATGTTTTCAAGCCACAAGAAGAAAGCATAACTATTAATGTGAGCAAAGTATGTGACGGCTTTGAGAACGGGCAACATTCCAATGTTTGTGAGGGTCTAGAGAACGGGCAACAGCAAACCTTGGGAGAGATAAGCGGGAACCTACCGTTGGGCAGGCTTTTTCTCAGGACCATCAAAAACCTTGTTTTTGACAACCATTGATGCTCCCCATATTGTTTCTCTCTGGATATGTTGAGGAAAATTTACCAGTTTCCACCAAAGATGCAACAATTCCTACCAGATCAAGAATGCAAACCAAAACCAGCCTGGTCAGGAAGTGTGGTAATTGGTGGTTGGAGGACATCTCATGCTCCTTTTACCCCCCCCCCCCGCACCCATTCCAAATCCACCCATTGCCAGGATTCCGAAACCAAACACGCAGAATAAGCCACAGCCAATCCTACAGGTCCCTGAAATGGCCGGGCGAAGCTAGCTAATAGACAACATATACACAAAAGCGTAGTAATAATACATGCCAAGTTCAGAAATTGAGGGTGTACTCATGCAAGCCAAGAGTCGGTAACACAGAGCCAGCCACGAATCAGGACATTAGAGAGCAGACTAATGGGAAAGAATACCTAAGGTCGGTAAACAGAATATCAGCAAAAAACATAAAACGCGCCCTTGGGTATGAAGAACCACGACAGGGCTCAGAACAGAGTGAGCTCTGGTTCTAAAGAGATACACAGTTGATTTCATTGGTCGACGTCGCTTTCATGGCCAAAATGTACAGGAATGACACAATACACCAGAACCACAAAGCGACGTCGTAGCGTAATAACATTGAGACGTGGTGTTGTCAAACGGACCATGTAAGCATCCAGCAACAGAATGACTGAGCAGACCCGGACTCGGTCGTAGGACGCACACAAGCCATGAGAGGAGGAGAAATGACGAGCAGAGGAACAAGCATTAGGGATCGCGACACCCATTTAGTGACAGCATCAGGTGTAAATGCACACGCTGGCAAAATCTTCCAATTTGGCCAGTGGCTAATGTTTTTTTCCCAGTTTTAGTTAATGGCCAGTCTCTTACCATCTCCAACGGGCTGTCATTGGAGTGTATGAGAAGGATATGGGTTGGGTAACGACTTGTAGCAGACCTAGACTCACTTTAAATGGCCTCCTAGGCACACACTCAAGTGATTGTTTGTGGTCAAACAACTGTTTACGTACGAAAGTCGGATGTAGTTATGGATTTATTGTCATTAAGTTTCAAGACTTGTAGAATTCCTTTCAAGACTCTTCGAGTTATTTCAACCAGGTTTAGGTAAGAAGTATTTCCAGGGTGATACCGTGGTCGTCTTTTCACGACCCTTCAAGCTGTTTCAGCTAGGTTTAGGCATCTCCAAGGAGATACTGACTTCACCCTATCTTCCGTGTGACCAACATCTTTCAGCAAGATTGAATTCCCTTGGAAATTCAACGTGGCTTATCACCAGCTGAACAGGACGCCATGCTAAGCGGCATTTATCTGGCAATCACACCGCCATGACTATAGTCATCTCGCAAGAACGATCATATATCGTTTCAAGCGCGTTAAGTCAGCTAAAACCCTTTCTGGAGCGACTGTCCCCGCTGTTCCTTTTTCTCCTTTACGTTTCTCACAGCTGCAGGTTGACAGATCGTGGTGGCCACATCTGGATTTCACCTGTTTCTCATTTCCAAAGAGAATGCCTGCTCATCTCAGCGGACGGCTAAGTAATCTTTTCAATGTGAGGGAAGTTCTCCGTGCAGGAGCACAATCTGCTGCTTTGCGTTACACATGAAGAAGTCACGCACGAAGCCAATTTTGGGAGAGACGTCTGCCCGCTAATTTAAAACTACTGCAGTGACCCCGTGCTTAGCGAATATAATAGTTTGACTTTTTTGCAAATGTTTACATTTTCCCTTTAAATTTTTTGTAATAAAAATATAGCCCGGAGCCTCTATTTCCTAGAGCTTAAGGCTGGGGTCAGACGAACGCAGTGCGAACGCGCGTGCAGCCGCACTTTATCACGGCCGTAGTAGCAGCAAATGACGGCCAATGACGGGCAATGTACGAAGTACGGCCGGGCAACGCAAGCGGCAAACAAACGCATTTTTTTCCAGAACGTGATACCGCTAGTACTGACGTACAGAGTGCGCTGCGTCCGCTAGCGGCGTGTGTGCGTGATTAGGAGACGTCAGACGCTGCTAATGTCCGGCCAACATCACGTCCAGATGCAAAAAGTGTTTTATTGATGATCCGTACTAAATCACGGACGAAAACGCGCATCGTATGACCACTATCACGTATTCTGTGAAAAAATACGTCCATTCGTTCGAACGCACTTTTTCACGGACGACGCAAAAAATGCGTTCGTCTGACCCTAGCCTAAGTTCCCAAGCCCAAAACGGGTAGTGAAGAGTGAAGAGTGAGCGTAAGACACATTGTTTAGCACTTTCTCTATAATATTTAAATTGCAAATAGAAACATTTTGTGAAGAAGCAACAATGGATTAAACTGTGGTTTTAATTTGGTGACATATTAAAGAGATAAAGCTGAATGAAAATATCCCGGAAGATTTTTTTTTTCATTTTTAATGTTTTGATTTTGTTTTATCATGTTGGTGTAACCTTGATTTCAGATCTTACGTAGCTTTTCATGCTTTGATATTCTAATTGTGTGTTTATATTCTTTAGATTAGCATTTTGATTAAAATAAGGATCTCCCAGATCCTTTTAAAGCTCCTTGTAAAAATGATTTGCATTCCGTCATTTTATATCATGTGGTTTTCTTTAGTCTTCTCCTCAGAGCCTCAGGAACTACCTGAAACAAACCTTGTCCTTTTTCATGTTCATACAGTGTTATCGGTTATTCCTCATCAGCTACATGTCTCCTCTGCAAACTTACAGCTTTTAGAGTTAGTCATCCACTGGTCATCCACTGAATGACAAAATGGTCTTGCGTAGTCGTCTGTTTGGTCTGACTAATCCCCAACATGGTAAGAGGTCGATCGGCGTCCATTGTATTCAGCTTTGGCCGTACGACTTCAACCAATTACATCAGGCCAGCGACTACTCCCATTCGAATGGGATTTGGTGCTACAAGTAGGATGACATGGCCAGCACCCTGGTGGTAGCACTCTGAAGAGCCTGGGAGGGCAGTATCACCTGTGAAGACCCAGGAAGAGCAGTAGCACCCTGGAGACTCTGGGAGGACAGTATCACCTGTGAAGACCTAGGAAGAGCGGTAGCACCCTGGAGATCCTGGGAGGGCAGTATCACCTTTGAAGACCCAGGAAGAGCGGTAGCACCATGGAGACCCTGGGAGGGCAGTATCACCTTTGAAGACCCAGGAAGAGCGGTAGCACCCTTGAGACCCTGGGAGGGCAGTATCACCTGTGAAGACCTAGGAAGAGCAGTAGCACCCTGGAGACCCTGGGAGGGCAGTATCACCTGTGAAGACCCAGGAAGAGCGGTAGCACCTGTGGAGACCCTGGGAGTGCAATAGCGCCCATGGAGACCCAGGGAGAGTACCAGCACCTGTGGTGACCAGGAAAGAGCGGTAGCACCTATCGAGATCCAGGGAGAGTTGTACAGCAGAACTTGCAGCTTCAAAGTAGGATGACCTGGGCCAGTACCCTGGAGACCCTGGGAGGGTAGTATTCTCTGTGAAGACCCAGGGAGAGCACTAGTGCCTGTGGACACCCTGGGAGAGCACTAGCACCTGTGGAGACCAGGGGAGAGCGGTAGCACCTATCGAGATCCAGGGAGAGTGGTACAGCAGAACTGGGGATGCAACTAGTGGTGTGTGTGGGGAATGGGTTCCTGTTGGCAAGTAAGCTGCACCCACTCCCTTACAGCTGGCACTAGGAATGGCTGCTGAGGAAGCAGATGGGCCTTGTATCGGATCGAGACTCGTATCGGCCGAACCTGACTCTTGACCAACTCGGATTGGATTGGGGGTACAAAAAGGCTTCTTTGAACATCACTATTTGTATGTGTGTTTCACACAAAAAACTAACAAGAAATGAATAGAACAAGGCTAAACAAATTCAGGGCCGTGGCATGGCATGGCATGGCATGGCATGGCATGGCTTTGCGGTAAAAGGGTTAAAACCTAACCTGAAACTCAATGCGAATATTTCAGCTGTGCAGCAAAAATCTAAACATAATACTTTAATTTAAAGTCTAATTAAGCTGAGTGTAATTAATGTGGAATCCGTTGACACAGTCGTAAAAACAAAAAAAGGATCGAAAACGAGGATAAAGGATACGAGTCAAATATTGAACGGTCTGTGATCAAAAAGTACCTGAGACCTTACAATCGCTTTCTCTCTGCCGTCCAGTAAAAGTCTCTTTGGCCTCCCAGGGTTCTGGAGGCCCAACTACAGGTTACTCAATATTCCATCCACATTGCACACATGTTAACGCTGAGTGATAAAGGAAAACCCACGCGCCCTTATTAAATCAACAAATAAATCAGTCTGGCTTTGGTAACACAGCTAATTTAATTTCTTCCACAGAGACTCCATGGAAGAGTGAGAGTAAAAGCAATTGGGTGAAGAACATGGCCCCGGGCCACCAACCAAAGTATGTTATTTTACTAAATAAAGTTGTCTGACGATCTTTATATTTCATTAATTTCAGGAAGGTATTCCGTCCCCGAGATTCTGGCCAAGACGAGCACAAGACAAAGATCGTTTCCTAAGAGATCGCAAAATTAGGTAACCAGAGCTCACCGACGGGTGGACATGGGCCGGCGGTCGAAGTGGTAGAGACAGGAAGAGAAGTGTATAGGATTAAATTCAACTAGAATGTTTCTTTACTTGAATTCCAGTCTTTTAAATGAAGATCGTGGGGCTCATTTGGGGTTGTACGTGAGGCCAACTCAATTCGTCATGAGTCGGCCATTCTGTTGATTATGTTTGTGGTTCTCAGACAGAAATCCAGTGGTTTTCGACTTTAATGCCCCGTGACATGTAGAGACTGACTCCTTCTATTCTGCCAGTGTTTTTCATGTTTGTGATTCTATTCCGTCATAGGGGATGCACCAGAACTCATTCTTCTATCGCGGGTTCCTATGGTTACAATTGACACATAGTGAAGGATGGATTGCCCACTTGGCTAACTGTGCCTCCTTTCAACCACTTATGTTCCCATCTACACTTTTTGTTAAATTCTTATATGGTTCATGGTAAAGAACATGAAAATGATCAAAGATAAATTTAATGCCTGAACATCTTAAATTGTGGGCAAGACCCACCTATGGTATGAAGATATGGTGTCAACGTGATGGAACCCTATCCATCAGCTTAGCTTCCTCTTCAAATTGACGCTCTACTTATCCTGACCCCTAATAAAGTGGTTAAGAAGTGAGGAATGCCGCTCCTTCTCCCTCCCATTGCTGCCCCAGTTTGGTCTTATCACTGGGTGAAGTGGAGGAGTTTCCCCCACCCCACCAGCTGCCAAGATTTTTGAATTTCCCAGCCTCCCAGCTTTTTTTGAGAGGGCATTTTACCAAGAAGGATACATTGAGATTTCTCTCGTTTTCAAGTATGTCCTGGGTGGCGAGTATGTACCGTTAGGTGTCTTGCCCAAGGACACTTACTGGAGAGGTGCTCTGGCCGGGATGCAAACCTGTGTCTCCACGGTTACAGAGCAGTCATGTTTTTTTTTTTAGAAGGGATTTTACCAGGAAGGATACATTGAGATTTCTCTCGTTTTCAAGTATGTCCTGGGTGGCGAGTATATACTGTTAGGTGTCTTGCCCAAGGACACTTATTGGTTATCTCTACTCCACCCAGCCGGTACAATTTCTGGGTTCGAGAGTCACTCAACTGAAAAGGAGGAGTTGTGATTGACGAGAGTGAAAAGGTGAGTATAATCGCCTATAAAGAAAAAATATATATTAAGAAATATTTGGTCTCAGAGGATGTCAGTAGCCCCTGGCCAATTATTTAAGGGTAATAAGAGGAACCCTTTTAAACTTGGTTTTGTTTGCATGTTCTGTTTATTTTTTCCCGGTGTTTTTTTCCGTTTCGGGTCGTTTTCGTTTCAATATTTCGGATCGATTCAGTTCTTCATTTTTTAATGAGTTTTTTTTATTTTTTTATTGCTTATATAAGAATGAGAAGTAGATTTACTACCAATAGAATGAAAGTTCCTTTACTTATTTATTCTTTTAAGATTTTTTTAAGCATTTTTTGGGTGACATTTTAGGTTTTTTAACTTTTTTTTAAAGAAACAAGGCTTTTTAACCCATAGGTTTCAATGCGGCATTTGATTCCGCACACTGCCGGTCAGCACCCCTACAGTAGGGATGGGCTGCCGGTTCGATGTTTGCGAAACTACAAACTTTTTGCGATGTTCGCGAAAAAAAAACCATTTTAAAAAAATACAAAAAATGCTTAAAAAATCCTAAAAAAATCTATAAATAAAGAGACTTTACTGCAGAATATAATAATAAAAGGTTTATTAGATATTGAATTAAAACGGGAATATTTTTAACATTGAAGCCTATGGGACATAAACATTTCCCACTCTTTGGTGCTCAAACATTTTCTATGGCTTCAAATCGCGTTTAAACATGAGCAAAAGCGGTAAAAAAATGAGCTCAGCGCACAGCGGTGAAATGGCTCAGCGCACAGCAGTGAAAGGGTTAAAGAATTTTTGTTTTTTTTTCATTGTTTGAAATGATCTGAATCGACCCGATCTGAATTATCGAATCGAATGACTCGAAATTTCGAATCGATCCGAAATTTCGTGTGGTCGATATTTCGGATTTGGGATGCCCTCGGAAGCACGAAAATCGTAAATTTCGTCCGAAAAGCGATTCAGTACGAAACGAATTGCACATCCCTAGTGTTAAGGACTGAAAAGTTGACTTTGCAAATAAAGCTTTCTGTGTTTAGAAGAATCAGATCTCATGTGCACATGTGTTTGTGTTGTATGTGATCAATCTCCGTGTGCCCAACACCGCAGGCCGCGTTCTCCTCCGGATTGAGTACATTCTAATGGCAGAGTATTGCCATGTCCCAACGCAGAACTTCGTGTTTGTTTTCTCTGAACTCTCATTGTGTTTGTTGGCGACACACACAGAACAAGTGCATTTCCAATCTATCCCTGGCAAAAATAGCACTTTAACTACCAGACCTCGGATGAGAACAAATAACATACACGCATTGCAATCTACCACTTATTTAATGACAATATTTTACTAGTAACTGTATCTAACATGAAAATAATAAATAAAAGAAATACATTGTGTTTGCATTCCATTTATTTACTAACAAAAAACAGGCAGGGTTATTCAAAGAGATGTGAATTGCTGGCGAAAGGTAACCGAAGGCTGAAATTCAGCGTACGGTTACCTTTCCTGGCCATTCGGCTATCCAGAGAGAAGGCAGTTCGCGAAATCCTGGCGAATTGCCTCCACATTCGGTGCCTGTTCGAGGGCAGTGAAATCCCCATAGAGAAGCAATGCTTTGTCTATTCAGAGAACACAAACCAGCAGTGAAAGGTTCCCGAAATGCCCTGCCATTCGGTTGCTTCATTCGACAGGTTTATTCAGGCGAATCCCATAGGCTTCAATGTTAAAAATTTTCCCGTTTTAATTCAATATCTAATAAACCGTTGATTATAAAATTCTGCAGTAAAGAGTCTCTTTATTTATAGATTTTTTTAGGATCTTTTAGGCATTTTTCGGGATTTTTTGCAAATTTTAAAAAAAAAATTAAACGTTCTATTTTCTGTAACGGCCCTTTTTATTATCATTCATTGGATCTTATATTTAAATTTCAGACATTTTCGTTCAGTAGTTTCTTTGCAAACAGCGTTTCCCTTTTCAAACATTCAAGCGTACTGTTTTTTGTTTTTTTACTCCACTCGTCTGCGGTGTCGGCTTTTTCCGGCGGCTACTCTGTGCTCTAAGCGACTCCTGCTCGAGTTTCTCCGGAGTGTTCGGCGGGGTTAATCAGATGTTTTTGTGGGTTTCGGTGTGCATTCGCCGGGGTTTGTGGTGAGTTTTCAGCGGGTTTGCGGCGGGTTTTCACTGCGTTACGGCGGCCCTGTGGTGCTTGCTGAATACACCGCAGGGTCGCCGAAATGGGATCGCCAAATCGCACCGAATTGAACGAAAAGTCACCAAACGTGCGCTGACTTTTCGATTCTCTTTGAATAACCCTGAGGGAGTTGCGGCACATTAGCAATGTCTGGAGATTTTTGATTGGACGGTTTAACCCTTTTAAAAAAAATGAATTAGTACTATTTTGTATATGACCATATCATGCTCTCGTAACAGGACCATATGTGATAACATGTTTTATTATTATTACCTACATCCCTTTAAAGGGACACTCAACTCACCCAGACCACTTTATCATTTTATGATGTGAGAGAGTGATCAGGTGAAATCGTTGGGTGAAGTGGAAGATCCCTCCCTGCAGCAACACCGGCAGCCAGGATTTTTTCATTTCCCGACTGCCGTGTCACCAGATCGGTCACTAGTGACGGTAGCACGCAGACCGCGACTGACATCACCCTCTCTGAGACCAATTGCGGTAGCGATCGGTCTCAGAGATTGAGCTGAAATAAAAATATAAAAAAACTCATTTAAAAAAACGCAACGTTTTTAAAAAAAAAAAAAAAAATAGTGCATGAAAATGCCTGGAAATAATATATAAGGTCCTATGAGTAACAATAAAAAAAGAAATCGGAATAATACATTTTGCTGGAAAAAAATCCCCAAAAACTGCCTAAAAAAGTTTAAAACAATAAATAGACTTTTTTGCTGCAAATTAAAAGAATAAACAGATGAATAAATATTTAATAAAAACGGGAATATTTTTGACATTGAAGCCTATGGGATTCGCCTGATTAAACCTGCCGAATAAAACCACCGAATGGCAGGGCATTTCACTGCTGTTCGGTGTCTCTGAATAGATTAACCATAGCTTCTCTATGGGGGATTTTACTGCCGTCAAACAGGCACTGTATTTCGCTGGCAATTTGCCAATATTTGGTGAATTGCCAGCTTTTTGAATAGCCGAATGGCCACGAAATGTCACCGTATGGGGAAATTCACCGTTCGGTGCAATTCGGGGGTCTTTGAACAACCCCTCTATTGTTTTATGTAAGACTCTGAGTGCATCCTCAGAGCCCTTTGGATATAATTGTTTTTTGAGTGAAGCACCAGGGCTTTAAACCTTTCAGGGCATCTAAGGATTGAGTGCAGATTCCTTCTGATATACAGTCAGGTCCAGAAATATTGGGACATCAACACAATTCTAACATCTTTGGCTCTATCCTCCCTCCAATGCCTCCCCACCTCCTGACTTCTCTATCACGGTGGAGGGTATCACCATCTCCCCATCAAACCAAGTTCGCTGTCTTGGAGTTACACTTGACTCTGCTCTTTCCTTCATCCCCCACATCAAGTCTCTTTCCTCCTCCTGCCGATACCAACTGCGTAATATTTCCAGAATTTGGCCATTTCTTACCGCTGTCACCAGAAAACAACTCATACACGCCCTGGTAATCTCCCGACTCGACTATTGCAATAATCTCTTATCTGGCCTCCCTCTGTCCCGCCTCTCCCCCCTACAATCCATCCTGAACGCCTCCGCCAGGCTAATTCACCTCACCCGCCGCTCTGTCTCTGCTGCTCCCCTCTGCGAGTCCCTTCACTGGCTCCCCATCCACTGCAGAATTAAGTTCAAAATCCTTATCCTTACCTACAAAACCCTCACTAACTCAGCTCCCCACTACCTGTCCTCACTAATCACCAAATACACCCCAGCCCGCTCCCTAAGGTCAAACAGTGACCTGCGCCTAGCTTCTCCCCGCATCACCTCTTCCCATGATAGACTGCAGGATTTCTCACGCGCAGCCCCCACTCTCTGGAACGCTCTCCCTCGTACTGTCAGACTTTCCCCTAACTTCTCTTCCTTCAAACGCTCCCTTAAAACATTCCTATTTAGGGAAGCCTACCACCCAACTCACTGACGCAACCATCAATCACTCTCACCTTACAGTCCTCTCCTCCTGATTCCAACCCCAACCCTCCTAGATTGTGAGTTCCTACGGGAATAGGGCCTCATCCCCTCCTGTACTGTTTGTCAAATGTTGCTCAATGTATTGTAACCCTGTCTATACTGTGCCTATTGTACAGCGCTGCGGAATATGCTGGCGCTTTATAAATAAAGAATAATAATAATAATAATAATATACACCACCACAATGGAGTTGGAATGAAACAAACACAATGTGCTTTAACTGCAGACTGCCAGCTTTAGGCTAGGGTCAGACTAACGCATTTTTCACGTTGTCCGTGAAAAAGTGCGTTGAACGAATGGACGTATTTTTTCACGGAATACGCAATAGCGGTCATACGATGCGCATTTTCGTCCATGATTTTGTACGGATCATCAATAAAACCCTTTTTGCGTCTGGACGTGATGTTAGCCGGACATTAGCAGCGTCTGACGTCTCCCAATCACGCACACACGCCGCTAGCGGACGCAGCGCACTCTGTACGTCAGTACTAGCGGTTTGACGTTCTCGAAAAAATGCGTTCGTTTGCCACTTGCGTTGCACAGCCGGACTTTCGTGCGGCCGTTCTTCGTATGCTGCCCAGCATTGGATGTCATTTGCTGCTAGCACGGCCGTGATTTAGTGCGGATAAACGCACGTTAATACTGAGTTAGTCTGACCTTAGCCTAAATTTGAGGGTATGTACATCCAACTCGGGTGAACGGTGTAGGACTTACAGCAGTTTGCAGATGTGCCTCCCACTTGTTAAGGGACCAAAAGTAATGGGACAATTAGCTTCTCAGCTGTTCCATGGCCAGGTGTGTGATATTCCCTCATTACCCCAATTACAATGTGCAGATAAAAGGCCCAGAGTTCATTTCAAGTGTGCTATTTGCATTTGGAATCTGTTGCTGTCAACTCTCAAGATGAGATCCAAAGAGCTGTTACTATCAGTGAAGCAAGCCATCATTAGGCTGAAGAAACAAAACAAACCCATCAGAGAGATAGCAAGAACATTAGGCGTGGCCAAAACAACTGTTTGGAACATTCTCAAAAAAAAGGAACGCACCGGTGAGCTCAGCAACACCAAAAGACCCGGGAGACCACGGAAAACAACTGTGATGGATGAATGAAGAATTCTTTCCCTGGTGAAGAAAACACCCTTCACAACAGTTGGCCAGATCAAGAACACTCTCCAGGAGGTAGGTGTATGTGTGTCAAAGTCAACAATCAAGAGAAGACTTCACCAGAGTGAATACAGAGGGTTCACCACAAGATGTAAACCATTGGTGAGCCTCAAAAACAGGAAGGCCAGATTAGAGTTTGCCAAACAACACCTAACAAAGCCTTCACAGTTCTGGAACAAAATCCTATGGACAGATGAGACCAAGATCAACTTGTACCAGAGTGATGGGAAGAGAAGAGTATGGAGAAGGAAAGGAACTGCTCATGATCCTAAGCATACCACCTCATCAGTGAAGCATGGTGGTGGTAGTGTCATGGTGTGGGCATGTATGGCTGCCAATGGAACTGGTTCTCTTGTATTTATTGAGGATGTGACTGCTGACAAAAGCAGCAGGATGAATTCTGAAGTGTTTTGGGGCAATATTATCTGCTCACATTCAGCCAAATGCTGCAGAACTCATTGGACGGCGCTTCACAGTGCAGATGGACAATGACCCAAAGCATACTGCAAAAGCAACCAAAGAGTTTTTGAAGGGACAGAAGTGGAATGTTATGCAATGGCCAAGTCAATCACCTGACCTGAATCCCATTGAGCATGCATTTCACTTGCTGAAGACAAAACTGAAGGGAAAATGCCCCAAGAACAAGCAGGAACTGAAGACAGTTGCAGTAGAGGCCTGGCAGAGCATCACCAGGGATGAAACCCAGCATCTGGTGAGGTCTATGTGTTCCAGACTTCAGGCTGTGATTGACTGCAAAGGATTTGCAACCAAGTATTAAGAAGTGAAAGTTTGATTTATGATTATTATTCTGTCCCATTACTTTTGGTCCCTTAACAAGTGGGAGGCACATCTACAAACTGCTGTAAGTCCTACACCGTTCACCTGAGTTGGATGTACATACCCTCAAATTAAAGCTGACAGTCTGCAGTTAAAGCACATTGTGTTTGTTTCATTCCAACTCCATTGTGGTGGTGTATAGAGCCAAAGATGTTAGAATTGTGTCGATGTCCCAATATTTCTGGACCTGATAGACATATATATATACACACACACCTGATTGTCTTGACTGAAACGTTGACCATAAAAAAGATACGTTATTACTTTATTGACAAGTCTGAGTGGTGGAACATCGAGATTTTGTATATACTGTATATATATAAATATATATATATAGACACACACAAGAACAATATAGACAGTATAACATTTCCCTTTTTTTAAGCATGTTGTGATGATTTTATATTTTGCCTTTGACACGTCTGTCACTTTAACGCAGCCGCATCGCTTGGCCGCTTTACGCCAGCTACATTTTTTTTTTATTTTTTTAATTCATTTTGTACCAGGCGGAACATATTAATCTTTTTCTCAGACTCGGGACGCGGGATCCAGTCTGGAATTCAGTGATCTAGTTTATCTGAAATGTAGAAGATGAGAAAATCCAGAAACTCCAGACAAAATAAATAAATAAAAAAAAATATATGTATATTTAATTCACCAACCTTTAAATAATTTCAGTGAAACGTTAACATAACGAAACCCTTTCAATGTTAAAGATTAGGAGCAGTGTTTCAATCGGGAAGTCGCCGGCTTGGCACGGTTAACAGGTGGATTACATGCAGCGGGGGATTGCGTGCCGTTTAACTCCGGTTGCAGAACATGATGAAAAAAAGATGATCCGTTCTTTTATACAGATGCTTTGGTTTTAATAAAAGGAAGATGTAAGGGGGTTACTGTTTCGCAAAGTGAGATATTAAACAGCGGCTCGAAACGTCTCCTGCCGGGCATTCCTGGGACACAACGAAATGCCAGACCTTTTTTTTCGGAGGATTTCTGTTGATTTATGAAATGTAATACTCGGCTTTGCCTGCGATTGAGAATGTGCAATTCTGACATGATCGCGATTCGGATTTCTAATAAGAGCGCGTTGATTCCACTTAAATATATGTGACATTCAAGGGTCTATTCAGAAAGCACCCGCATTGCGTGCAATTTCGTTGCTTTACGTTTCGGCGCCTTTCATACGGTGAATTCACTATTTAGCGAATGGTCACTGTATTCTGCCAAAATTGGAGTCGCCGAAGCAGTTATCAAAGTGTTACCAAAATGTTTCCTTTATGATGTATGAGTGTCACTGTTATTATTTTTAAAATTTGCTCTTCAGTACGATCTAGTATTAACCCCTTCACGACGGGCGAGCGTCGGTTAATGACGGCGAGTCACACAGGTACGCCTCGCCACCAGGTGCCGTCGTTGGCCACTAATTTGGCCTGCCCACGCAGCCGACGCGCGGCACGTGTCATTGGCTGCAGGGGACATCCTGAGTTCTGGCCGTCCCACTGCAGACAATGGCGTAAGGCGCGCGCCTACTGTGGGGAGGGGCCGAGGCGACACATTGAAGTCAGCAGGGTGTACCTGTACGCCCCGCGTCTTCAAGGCACACCCGCTGTTCGGACGTCATAGAACGTCCCACGGCGTCAAGGGGTTAATACCCTGTCCACCTTCTCAGACTACTCATTGTAAACGTGGGCACGGCCTCTGCCTGCTGACGTCACTAGAGACCGATCTGGTGGCTGGCAAACGGGAAATTAAAAAAGCACCGCTACTGGTGACGCTGGGTGGGACAGAGAAAACTCCTCCACTTCACTCAGTGATTTTTCCAGATATGGGGAGCTGGGGTGGGGGGGGGACTCCTCACATCCTGACCACTTTAAAACTATAGGGGTTATTCAGTAAGCGCCGAACTTACCACCGAATTGCAACGAACTGTGAATTTCTCCGTACAGTGCAATTTTGCAGGAGTTTGTCTATTCAGAGAGCTGTCGAATTGACAGCAAAATACAGTGCTGTTTGCCGCAGATCGCCGCTATTCGGCGGCGTTCAGTGGCAATCCCATATTGAAGTAATAGTCAATCTATTCAGAGAACGCCAAACTGCGCCAAAATGTTGGCAAAATGCCTAGATTTTCAGTGGTTCAGTTCGACAGGTTTAAACAGGGGAATTCCATAGGATTTTATATAAATAATATTATTGTTTTTTATTATTTTTTTATTCAACCGTTTATTCTTTTCACTTTCAGCCAAAAGCCTTTTTACTCATTTATTTTTTAAATTATTTTTCTGAATTTTTGATGCAAAATATTTGATTTCCATTTTTTTGGGCATTTTTTTTTGTTCTGTAACAGACCTTTTAATTATTTTTTTATAGGACCTTTTTATTTTATATATAATTTCCGCACATTGTACTGTATTAGTGTTTTTTTCTCCTTTCCCACCGATCTCCCAAAACAAACCGACGTCTAACAAAAGTTAAAATGAACTCAATCGAATGTTTGGCAGGAGAGAATGTTACATTGCAAAAGACTCTGAGCTTGTTACTTGGCTCTCGCACTCTTAATAAAAGTCAAGAATGTCATTATTTTTTTCTCCCTCTTGACTTTTAACAAACCATGATATATATTATTCTTAACCTTTGCCTAAGTTGCCAAACGAAATCTCTCGGGAAAGCTGTAACGTCTCTTGACATAGTCTGCGTGCCGTGACGTTGGGATACCTCGCTGTTCAAACAAGTAATACCTTGGGTGTCCAATTCCATTTACTCTGTTTAAAAATCAAAGGCTAGGTACACGAAAATCATGATCTGATTTTGATTGTAAAGAATTCTAAACACAATGCCGTGAGGGAAATGTAACGAGGAAAATTATAGCGGACGCGATGTAAGCATCCAATTTAAGCCTTTCCAACCTCTTCCAACTTGTGTGGTCAACTGACTCAAGGCAAGGCCATTTCGTACGATACATTGGAGCCTCACTGATACGTCGGAGTCTCTCTTTCAAGATTTTTGGGCTAAAACAACAAAAAAGGAAGGTCTCTGTCAAGCCTGGTGGTTTTATCACCACCTGAACATGATGGTGACTCCTACTGGTGATCATTCTTAGCCTCTGAGACCAGTTGTTTCGGTAAAACTCTCCAAGGTAAGTATTGAAAAAAATACCCTTGTTATTCTTCCCCCACATAATAGTTAAAGAGAGGTCTTTTAGAGAGGTCTTTTTGACCTTAAATAAGTGGGCTGAGTCTGCAGACAGTTTCTGCCCAATTATTATTTTTTCCTATGTTTTGGGTGATTTATACTCAGCTTTTCCCCTCATCATGAGCAGCTCCTCCTCTCGGGCTCAGGGACTCCCGAACCCTGAAGTACCTGAAGCTTTTCTGCGTAATTTGCCCCTCCCCTGCACAACCTGTGTAGAATACGAACCGCAAATTGTGCACCCCTATAGGACTCGCACACTTTACGCATGCAGGTCCCGTAGCGCCTGTGCAGAGCGATGGATCGGAGCTTCACACGTACGCAGATCCAATCCATCGCTGCCTCTCTGAGAATGCTCCCTACCATGATTGATCTCAGAGAGGGTGATGGCAGCAAGCTCTCTGCGTGCTGATGATACCAGTGACTGAAAAAAATTCAGCTGCTGGTGACGCTGGGTGGGATGGAGGAAACTCCTCCACTTCACTCCGTGATGAAACCAGGACGGGGCAGCTGGGCGGGGGGTAGAAGCTAGGCACTCCTCACATCCTGACCATTTTAAAACTATAAAGTGGTCAGGATGAGGTGAGTGTTCTTTTAAATTAAAAACACATAATAATGGAGCAATAGTTGTTATTGCACAGATAATTGTAAGGAACTCCACGAATGCTAGCTTTCCATTTGCCAGTTTGAATTACAAACACTTAAAGGTGGTTCTCTATCTTTTCCGTTTATTGGATGGGGTCACCAAGAGTATAAATAGGGCATCTCAGTCATAACTACTAACTAATAAACAACATCTTGTTAGAGGGATGCCCAATTTCTTTATACGAGTTTCACCCAGCCAATGATTCCACAAGTACAGTGACAATGGGTTGGCCAATCATGTATACGCAAGCACATTACTTTCCTTCCTTTTCTTTCCCTTGAGAAAAGCTACAAATAGCTTTTATAGGGTTGGTTCAGAGTTCTCGAACCACATGCAGCATCAACCCAACCGTATCGCTCTCAGATCACATAATAATAAAGCAATAGTGGTTATTGCACAGATAATTGTAAGGAACTCCGCGAGTGATTGCTTTCCATTCGCTAGTTTGAATTACAAACACTGAAAGGTGGTCCTCTATCTTTTCCGTTTATTGGGTGGGGTCACCAAGAGTATAAATAGGGCATCTCATAACTACTAACTAATAAACAACATCTTGTTAGAGGGATGCCCAATTCCTTTATACAAGTTTCACCCAGACAATGTGTCCACAAGAACATTGATAATGGGTTGGCCAATCACATAGATGCAAGCACATTACTTTCCTTCCTTTTCTTTGCCTCGTGTAAAGCTACAAATAGCTTTTATAGGGTTGGTTCAGAGTTCTCGACCACCTACAGCATTAACTCAACCATATCGCTCTCAAATGAAATGCATTAGGCATGTGCCTGCTTGTACAGACGATAATAATAAAGGCACGCGCTGAATATTTCCAGTAAGTTGCGAACGATCAAGGATGCTGTCATAAGTATTTACAAAAAGTGAATTGTCATGGGAAACTCAAAATCTTGGACCATCAAACGATCTTATGGAAAATGTAGAGGAAGCTGACTGGAATCAAGGAATTCAAAGTTTTATTACACGGTCTCGTTAGAGTTGATTGCGATGCCGTCTTGACTTCAGTTCGGCTAATCTAATCTACTTGCAGAAAAAAATATTTGTTTTCGTTCACATCTTAGATCCTGATGTTTCCATCCAGCCAATGAGAAAGAGGTAGATAACTTGCAGGCTTGATAGAAAGCTGGTACAATGTAGATGATGGAAATTTACGGGTTGATACAATCAGCTGAGTGACACCTGGAACACATGTATTTCCAGCCAAGTCCTCTCCCCAATGGCTCAGAGACTAGACACCTTCTTCCGACCTGGCTATCAGGTTCCTAGCCGCCGGCACCGCAAGAGAGCTAAAGGCAAGTTGACTTATAGTGGTGAGACTAGCAGTGGCCCTCCTGAAAAGCCATGCTGATCCAGCAACCAGGTGCAGGCTAATACCTCCTGATTTCTCCACAAAAGAGGACCATGCCTATCCCACAATGCTTCTGCATTGACCTAGTGATCTCCTCACTAGTAAGAAGCTGCCTCTAGTTCCTGTTACCTGTCTAGACCTTATTATATCCTGACTCCTCCAGTATACCCCATCTATAGTTATTGTCTTCAGATAACCCATCTACAGATACCTCTCTACAATTCCTGCCTCAAAGACCCTCTGCTTCCAAGACCCTCTGCTTCCAGGACCCTCTGCTTCCAGGATCCTCTGCCTCCAAGACCCTCTGCCTCGCAGACCCTCTGCTTCCAGGATCCTCTGCCTCCAAGACCCTCTGCTTCCAAGACCCTCTGCTTCCATGACCTTCTGCTTCCAAGACCCTCTGCTTCCCAGACCCTCTGCTTCCAGGACCCTCTGCCTCCAAGACCCTCTGCTTCCAGGATCCTCTGCCTCCAAGACCCTCTGCTTCCAAGACCCTCTGCTTCCAAGACCTTCTGCCTCTAAGACCCTATGCTTCCAAGACCCTCTGCTTCCAAGACCCTCTGCTTCCAGGACCCTCTGCCTCCAAGACCCTCTGCTTCCAAGACCCTCTGCTTCCAAGATCCTCTGCTTCCAAGACCCTCTGCCTCCAAGACCCTCTGCTTCCAAGATCCTCTGCTTCCAAGACCCTCTGCTTCCAAGATCTTCTGCTTCCAGGACCCTCTGCTTCCAGGACCCTCTGCCTCCAATACCCTCTGCTTCCAGGATCCTCTGCCTCCAAGACCCTCTGCTTCCAAGACCTTCTGCCTTCAAGACCCACCTTATTCATTTATATTGCTTTGTCTACCTTTTGTGTTCATTGCATATTGGGCTCAAACCTGCCACCACAGAATCATCTCCATGACACTGGCCTTGTTCTTGGTAGACTTGGAGACTTTCACTTCAACTAGTTCACTTCAAGTTCCATTGGATAGAAAATAATTAATCCAGAGAACATTAATTCATTCCTCTGGGAACCCACATAGGACGATGCAGTCTTCCTGCCACATGGCAGATCAACGAGTACTGGACAACGGACTCCATTCTTGAATTAACTATATAGACAATGGCCTTGCCTTGTTGGCTTTCAAAAATGTTCCATTATATGTTCCCACCCTAATAATATCTTACCCCTTTAACCCTTTCGCTGCTGAGGCATTTCCCGCCTCTGTGCTGAGGTAATTTTTACCGGTTTTGCTCATCATGTTTAAACGTGTTTTGAAGGCTTATTTTATTATATGACCCAGACATATTATATATCGTTCTATCCGTCAGACTCGGCAGATTCATAATATGTCATTATTATATGTATACGTTATGTCATGTCTGTATATTATAACAAAAAATGCAATAAAATAAGAATTTTCAATAATTTACAACGTGTAAAGTGTTTTTTTTTCACATTTTAACATGCGAGCAATTGCGGTTATATTTTGTATGGGGTGCGCTTGTTAAAAAAATTAGAGATGGGGTCTCGTTACATTTTGTTTGGGGAAAATTACGCGATTTTTAACAAACGCACCGCATACAAAAATCGTTAGTGCAGCATCATTGTTCACATTATAATTGAAATGGGAACAATATTGCTGCATTAACAAACCAAAAAAAAGAAAAAAAACTTGTTTATTTTTTTATATATAATTTTTTTTAAAATATTTTTTTATTTTAAAACATTAACCCCTAGCTGCCACGGATCGGGAGATAGGGGGTTCATTGGAACCCCCTATCTCCACCATTGGTGGCAGTTAGGGGTTAACTCCAGTTAGGGGTTAACTTAGGGGTTAACTCCAGGATTGGCGTCATTGTGCTATGCACGATGATGCCAGTCCTCAGGGGGCATTCCCGGAAGCTTGGCCGACATCGAAGATGTCGGACAGCTCCGGGAAAGGATCCCGAACCGGCGCTTTTCGGCGCCGATTCGTGATCCGGCCCCCATGGGGTTAATTCCAGGTACCGTTAGGAAGGGCAGGCTGTGCCCTTCCAAACGGTGCCAGGATTAACCCCCTGCACCCCGGCGATCGGGAGGGAGAGAGGTCCGAAGGACCTCCCCCCCTCTCTTTCAGGCGCCTCCTCCGCACATGAGGGGGGGGGGGCGCCTGAATTAGATGTCATCGTGCCACCGCAATGACATCTAATTAGGCCGGCGGCGGTTCCGGGTGTTGGGCTGACATCGAGGATGTCAGCCTGCACCGGGGGGCAAAGCGATCGGCCGGAACCCGGCCGATCGCTGGCCCCAAAGGGAGGACGCGCTCAGCGCGTCCTACGCAAGGAACGCTACCTGCGGGTGGACGCGCCCACGCTGAGCGCGTCCACCGCAGCGAAGGGGTTAATCAAGCTAATACTGGAGGAACCTTTTTAAGAATTACATGGCATTGAGTTCCATAAACCCTTTACTAATAAGGGATTTTCCAGAGAACCAATGTTTTTTTTTTTTTTTTCCCAATTTTTATAGAATTGGACAGTAAAAATATTTGGAAATATTCCCAATGTGTTTGGCAGGGAGATGTTGCCACCTGATGGTCAAAATGAGCTACTGCAGCACGGGGCTCCGGGCTGAACCACCTGGGGAGAAGTGTTTCAGTCACATTCCCAGCTGGTTTTACATAGGGGGTTATTCAGAGCGCACCGAAATGTCGCCGATATTTCGGTGCTCTCTTGTTCCCTGAATTTCGGGGTATCAAATTTCCCCACTCTGCGGGGGAATTCAGCATTCATCGCAGGGTCCCTGAAGTGCAGGGAATCGGCCGCCGAATGCCACCGCTAACCCACGGCTGCAAACCCGCCGGCCAGCAACCCACCGAACATCCAAACGCAGCCAAGGAGCCGACGAGCACAGCGACGACCAGCCACAGGAGGAAGCCAACAAGCCGCCGGACGGGTAAAAAAAAAAACCAATACTGTTGAAAGTGTCAAAATTTAAACGCTGTTTGCAAAAAAACTACTGAACGAAAATGTCTGGAATTTACATATAAGATCCAATGAATGATAATAAAAAGGACTGTTACAGAAAAAAGAAAAAACTACTATTAAAAAAAAACGGGAAAAACAATTGCCCAAAAAATCGCTAGAAAGATCCTAATAAAGAAATCTATAAATAAAGACTTTTTGCTGCAGATTAAAATAATAAACGGTTTATTAGATATTGCATTAAAACGGGAATATTTTTAACATTGAAGCCTATGGGATTTGCCTGAATAAACCTGTCGAACAGCAGGGCATTTTGGCAACTTTTCACTGCTGTTCGGTGTCTCTGAATAGATTAATCATTGCTTCTCTATGGGAGGTTTCACTGCCGCCGAACAGGCAGCGTACTTATGGAAAGGAAAAAATACCCATTTTAAAAAGTTGTCAAAGAGAAAGAAATGTTAAATATTTACCTGTCTGTTATTGTCAGTATTGATGCAACAACAATTGTGCTTTTCATAATCAATAATGTTTTCCCATTAAGAGACAAATTAAACTTTCCTGCAGTCTGCTAATCCATTCTGCACATGTAAATAATTTATGCCCATCATGTTGATTACTCCAGTTTAGGAAGGAAAGGTAAATATTTCAGGAGATCGGCTGCCGAGGCATAAAAAACAGAAAAATCAACTGTCTTATAGGAACGATTTTCGGCACTAAATCATACCACTAAAAAGAATATATATATAAATAAGATTCTAACGTATCAGAGTAATGTGATGCCCTGAAGCCTCTTTGTTGTACTAACTTGATACTTAAAATCAATATTTTATTCGCTGCAATTCGGTGATTTTCGCCAATGTCTGATAACTGCTTCAGTGACTCCAATTTTCGCAAATTACAGTGACCATTCACTAAATAGGGCAGCGTAGCAGGAACACGGTGGGCAGCGGAGCAGGTACACAGTGGGCAGCGGAGCAGGAACTCGGTGGGCAGCGGAGCAGGAACACGGTGGACAGCGGAGCAGAAACACGATGGGCAGCAGAGCAGGAATACGGTGGACAGCAGAGCAGAAACACGGTGGGCAGCGGAGCAGGAACACGGTAGGCAGCGGAGCAGGAACACAGTGGGCAGCGGAGCAGGAACACGGTGGGCAGCGGAGCAGAAACACGGTGGACAGCTGAGCAGAAACACGGCGGGCAGCGGAGCAGGAACACGGTGGACAGCTGAGCAGAAACACGGCGGGCAGCGGAGCAGGAACACGGTGGGCAGCGTAGCATGAACACAGTGGGCAGCGTAGCAGGAACACAGTGGGCAGCGGGGCAGGAACACAGTGGGCAGTGGAGCAGGAACACGGTGGGCAGCGTAGCAGGAACACAGTGGGCAGCGGAGAAGGGACACAGTGGGTAGCATAGCAGGAACACAGTGGGTAGCGTGGCAGGAACACAGTGGGCAGCGTAGCAGGAACACAGTGGGCAGCGGGGCAGGAACACAGTGGGCAGCGGGGCAGGAACACAGTGGGCAGCGGGGCAGGAACACAGTGGGCAGTGGAGCAGGAACACAGTGGGTAGCGTGGCAGGAACACAGTGGGCAGTGGAGCAGGAACATTGTGAACAGTGGAGCAGGAACATGGAGGTCAGTGAAGCAATCGAGGCGAGGTATCCAGAAGGGGCAATCCAAGAAGCGAAGTCAATGGGCAAGCTTTAAGCAGGGACAGGCGGATAGCAAGCAGGATGAGGAAAGAAAGCCAAGGGTTTGGTACACTAGGATCAGCTATGGACTCAAGGGAACAGGCTTCTAGCTTCCTTGCATACATACTGAACAATGCAGAGTCCTGAGGAAGTGGTGTGTATTAAATAAGGAAGTCCAGGGCTACTGAGCACCTGTGGTGTGGTGGCTGCAGGAGAGCTAAGCAATCAGGGCATGACAGGAATGGTGCAATCAGGGAGCAGGAACAGGTCGGGCCTTTCTGCGGCGGCGCAAGACCTGACACAAAATGCCATTATTCACCGTTGTTGCACCTACGATGAACTTGGCAATTCAGAGAAGGAAAAGTCAAAAATGGTAAAAGATACTGCAAACAATGGCCAACAACACTAAACTTCCATAAAATCAGTAAACTGCGGCTATTCTGCATTTAGAGTCGTTTCACATGGTTCGCCACACCGATGAATATACTTTGGCGACGTCAAAATGGTGGCCTCCATTGAACGCGGACGACATCAGCAACTGAACAACTGAAAAAACAACAACTATGGTGACATCTATGCTAAATAACTTTGGCAAGTGGAAAAATCTCTGAAAGCTACGGGGAGAACTACGCCGAACAACTTCGGCAGAAACTACAGTGGAAAGAGCGTCAAAAATCACGTAGAACTATGGTGGCGCAGGCCCCTCAACAGCGTATTCACTGCAGTTTCACCGTATCTCATCCACCATAGTTCATTGACATAAAAACACTGTGTTCCAAAGAAAGAATGGTGGTATTTGAATAATCCTTCAATCCTCAGGGGGGGAAAAGAATATTTTCATTTTTTTCCCTGTATTTTGTTTTCTATTTTCTTGCGTATCACGTAGCTCCTGTCATCACGTAGCCGGCACACACTTTTCTGGCTAAAGATATGTCTTTTATATCTTCAGGGTTTGTACGTTTGCAGACAGCAAAGCGCTTATTATCTAATAATTTAAGGATGCATTTAAGGGTCCGGCGGATCAGGCACATGGCAGGCGAGCGGCATCATTCCAAGATCAAAGCATTCTGCAGCCGGTGAAAGATGTAATCGGCACAGCACGACGGGATGACCTTCTTCTCGTCGCCCGCAGCACATGTCAACAGATACCTAATACGTCGACTACTACATAGCGGCCAAACCGGGGCGGCACGTTCAGGAACCCCTCTTGGGAAGCATGTTCTGGAATGTTATTATAGTTTCGGTGTTGCTGTCACATTGTTAACAAGCACTGCAAAAGATAAACCGTTTTTTATTTTCATCGTCTTATTCGATTTTATTTTTTTGCTTTAATTGGCAGAATTTCGGCTGGAACATCTGCGGTTCGATTTAACGTGAGCCAGGAGCGTTATTGAATAATTCAGGAATTGTTCGGAAACGATTTGGGAAGCGCAAAGTTTAAGACGAAAGAGCTCGACGGATAAAAAAAAAAATCCGATTTGTCCTCGTTCTCAGCTTGTCTGTTTTTCCCAAAAAAAATGGAATTTTCCCAAATTACCCCGGTGACTTATTATCGCCCAGAATAGGAGTAATTGGTTTCTAATTCTGGAAGCTTCTTCTTTTACATCTGTTTAACCCCTTCACTGCTGAGCCATTTCGGGTCTAATTTTTCTTCTTTACTTTAAACATGGTCATATTTGGTATCATTGGAAAGGCCATGCTCTGGCCTTTCTACTGATAACAAACATGACCCTCTAGCTGCCAACAGTGGGGAGATATCGTGGTTCAAAGGAACCCCCTATCTCCACCCCTATCTTTCCTTAGGAGTCAATGAGGACTTTCCCCACACGTCCTCAGCAGTGAAAGGGTTAAGACAAAAAGTTGTAAATTTTCCGAATTTTAAGAAAAATTAAAACAAGAAAAAGAAAAGAGAAAAAGCTGGAAAGATGTGAAGAGCTGGAGATTATCTTCGATCCCAAATCTTTTGGTCTATTTGTGCAGCTCCAATGACAATCTTTCAAAATTAGGGAACAGACCCCAGACCCCAATTTGAAATCTGTTCATTGCTCTTCTATGCGTCAGTCGTGAGGGACAGTTTGGTAACAGCTTTGTCAGGTGTTCAGAGGACATCATTCTCTACAAGACACAATCTGGCTGGGTGGAGTAGAGGTAACATCACTGCTCTGCGTGGCGAGAGCCTGTGGAGACATGGGTTCAATCCCAGCAAGAGCACCTCTCCAGTAAGTGTCCTTGGGCAAGACACCCAACGGTACATACTCGCCACCCAGGACATACTTGAAATCGAGAGAAATCTCAATGTATCCTTCCTGGAAAAATACTTTCTCAAAAAAAAATTGGGATGGGGCAAAAAGAATAGCTTGGAACCTCAGCTGGATTTCCATCTTATGAGTCTTTAGGCACAAGAATCCGAAGCGTGCCCTCCCCCCCAATAAAAATCCAAAAATTGGGGGAGATACGTCTTAAATTTTTCTTTTGGAGGCATATTACACATTCAAAATAATTTGGAAACCAAGTTCTCCATGAGTTGTATAGAGAAAGTTGTCGACCACCAGAGGGACCTGTCTCTGTGTTATAAAAAATAAAATAATAAATATATAAAATCATAATAATATTTTTTATATATATTATTTAATAATATTTTTTATTTTACACAATATATATTTATATAATTTTAGATTTACATATTTATTTATTTTACACAATATATTTATACAATTTTTGATTTACATAGTTATTTATTTTACACTATATATATATATAGTGTAAAATAAATAACCATGTAAATCAAAAATTATATAAATATATATTGTGTAAAATAAAAAATTATATATTTTAATTTTTTTAAGTTTTTACTTTTACAGAGAAAAGTGTCCAACACAAGATGTGTGATGTGTAAAAAAAACATAAATTCTCTTCTCTACAGAGTACGGAGCCTCCATGTGGTGTGCGCCGGTAGGCCCATGTCTATTTTGGCTAATTCTAAATCCGACCCTGCTTGGAACTAATAGATCAGAATGCATCATCATGATATCAAAGAATTTATTAGATATTGTCACAAATCTGGAGACCACCAGGAATTTAAAACGTTTTCTCCCCTTGTAAAACGTCCCCCCTATGTGTTTTCCCATGGATTGTAACATTACCCCGTTGTTTCCCTCATGCACCAGACTTGTTTGCCCTGTTGGGACTTCCCAGGATTGCCCCGCTGTTGCCGGGATTCCCCTTTTCAGAGTGACCCCAGTGTCCAGAGGCACAAACTTCAAAGCCCAACCGCTTCATTCCCCTTCATGGAAATGGGACGCTGTTTGGGGACAACCTACGGAACACTATCAGCTACTACCCCCTCGAAGCGTGAGAGGAGGCTCCCTAGGGAATCCCAAGTTTGGGCCCCCAAGCTGGCGCACAGTGGTGACCCCTTTGGTGCTATCGGGGTTCTTTTTGGGCTAGTCGTTCTTGAGACTCTGAGTTCCAAGGGAATACTAGAACCAACTCGCTGCACCTTGTGAAGCCCCTGAATTCCCCTGTTTAATGTACCCCTTTCTTTCTGTATGTGCAAAGACTGGGGTTTTCCTGGTGCCGGAGTGTCTGGCGCCTTCCATTGCTCTTGTTAATCCCATTATGTTTATCTGATCGTTTGTGTGTATAAAAGGAACTGCATCTCTGTACCAAAATAGAGCCTGTTTGGATGATCTCAAAACCTGTGTCACTTGGTTATTGGGAATAACCCTGATATAAACACGATTTATTTAATCGCTACCGACGAGGCAAGGCAGATAATATTCAAATGAAATATTTCAGATCATCACACATCACACACAGCAAAAGTGTCATTCCAACACTGATCAGTCTGCTAGGAACATCTCTGCAATCACAAGCCAGAAACACACAGCAAAAGTTTCATTCCAACACTGATCAGTCTGCTAGGAACATCTCTGCAATCACAAGCCAGAAACACACAGCAAAAGTTTCATTCCAACACTGATCAGTCTGCTAGGAACATCTCTGCAATCACAAGCCAGAAACACACAGCAAAAGTTTCATTCCAACACTGATCAGTCTGCTAGGAACATCTCTGCAATCACAAGCCAGAAACACACAGCAAAAGTTTCATTCCAACACTGATCAGTCTGCTAGGAACATCTCTGCAATCACAAGCTAGAAACACACAGCAAAAGTTTCATTCCAACACTGATCAGTCTGTTAGGAACATCTCTGCAATCACAAGCCAGGTATCCAGATCTCATCATGATGGCCACCATCACATTCTGCAATATTCTATCATCGCAATTGTATTTTGTGTCTGCATGTATTAATTTCTGGCTGATTATCCTCTAAATTGCATTTTTAGATAGAATATGTAGCTAGTATTTCACTAGTGCCCCTCCCCCCCATTACAAAGGCCTCTGACACCTAGATACTTACCTGAATTTATTTCCTTTTCACACAGAAACACACAGCAAAAGTTTCATTCCAATACTGATCAGTCCCACCCTCCCTCCCCATCCACCCCCAGACCCAGGACCGGCCTCTAATTTCAGGCATCCTTTCCAGCTGTCTCCACGTCTCTCTAATTACTCTTACTAATACCAGGCTTCTGGTCTCTCCCATGCAAGCTCTGCAGTGGTTTTCTGGCCACCAGCTCCCCCTCCCCCTGCTGGAATTGGAACTGCAAGGTCCACATACTGCTGCACAATGCGCTTCCTGTCTCTTCTACGCTTTTACTCTGCATCCATCCTAAAATGGAACTCCGGCCTCTGTACCACCAACCCCTCCACTATTTTCATCTCTCCCTCTCGTATAACACATTTCCATAAGGGGAAGTCTGCCACCCAACTCACTAATACACATCACTGCCCAACCAGTCCATCACTCTCACATTGCAGTCCTTTCCTCTTGTTTCCACCCCCAACCCTTCTAGATTGTGAGTTCCCACGGGAATAGGGCCCTCGTTTCCTCATGTATCAGTTTATCTAATGTTGTTCAATGTATTGTAACCCTATCTGTATCATACCCATTGTTCAGCGCTGCAGAATATGATGGCGCTTTATAAATAAAGTATAATAAATAATAACATATAAGTCACATATGAGGAGTTTCTGGTAGTGCATTGCGGAAGGAATTTCAAACTTCAGGTGTAAATAGGAGAATTTGAAGATTTAGTCCGATAGTCCCAGCTCAACTATATTGACCTATAGCATTAGCCATGTGAAGCCCTGTCTGGTGTGAGCCAGAATCGCTCTCAACGTTTGATAACACTAATTTGTGGTGTCGGATGGAGTGTGACTTCAGGGATTTGCCCAGTAATTTGTAACATCAACAGTAATACGAGGGGCCTTGGTCCAAGAAGAGGAAACGTCTTACCAAACTGGTGACAGTTGGAGTTCTGGACTGTCGACGCAACTTCCATTTATGGGGTTGGTGCAGCTCCATCATAACACTGATATTGTGGCATAGCAAGGAACACCCCTTACAACTATGCAACTTCCCTTTCCCACAACCATAGGTCTGTTGGTTGAGAGTAGGGTTACCAGGTCGGCCATGTTTTCCTAGACACATATAATTTATTCATGCCGGCGGGCAACACACATTGCAGGGCAGCACTTTTCCCTGTGCTCCCCTCTGCATGAGATAGTAATATGCGTCCAACACAGCCGATCTGGAAACCCTAGTTGAGAAGTATGTGCGTCGGTCCACAAAGGAAATATTAGTTTGTCTCTTTCTATTCTTTTATCATAGCAATAGCAGACGTAGCAAATTGCCTCTTCGGGAATATCTTCAAACAGTTTGTGCCGAGAATATGATTTTGCCTCTGCCGTCAGATTTTGCGTTATCATTGGAATTCTAAAAATAAGCCGCAACATAACATTCGAGAAAAATAAAAGCAAGTGGATTGTGCATTCGTGCCCTGTCTACCTTTCATGGGAAAAGAGAGGCGTATTTTGCTTTGACGAAAACAAGCAACTACAAAATTCAGGAATGCTATTTTTTCTTCCAGGGAATTACACAATCACACAATTAAATATTTATTTTTTTATGGAATTAAGCAAAGTGGTGACTCATAAAGGCTGAGAAAGAATTGACTCGACTAAAAATAGGAAAAATATTGAAAGTCAGTTACTTGTGCCTGAAATGTCTAATTTTCTAAACTTTCACCCATTAATAAATGACCCATTTTTATTTATTTTGTTTGCAATTTTTTAATAAAAAGATAGCCCAGAGGCAATACCGGACACTTAGCCAGATAATAAACGAGTCTGCCACACAACAGTAATTATTGGGTTCGCAAAGGGCCTTTATAAAGTCATGGGGTAACTGTTTTCGTACTCATCAACAAGACAAGTATGAACAATATACCTAAGGGGGCAGAGAAGGATAGAATGGACCACTCCATTGGCATCTAAACATTTAAGACACAGGGGTGCCATCTTCGATCATTGATGTATCGACGTATGACAGTATCTTATTGAGTAAATACAGAGCAACTTTAAGACCCTTTGAACATCTACAAGAGTGAGTAATTACTCCAGAAGCTGTGACAGTTTTGGAGAAACGACATGATACCACCAACAACCATTCTAGGTAATTCTCTAGGTCTGATCAAGAAGCCTCTTGTTTTCAGCTGGTTTGGGCATTTTAGGTTGAGTCATTCGACTATTCTTAAGCCCCATCTACTGAACTACAGGATATATAAAATAACATGCCCCCTTCCCGAGTGATACCAAGCCCTTTTTCCTGAATTCCCAGCCAAAATTAGAGGTTGTGATCCATATTTGTGCCTGGGACCACTATACAGTATGTCCACATGAGCTGGAGACCTCACTCAACAAAGTGTTCAGACAGGGTGGCCTCGGCACTGAGGAGAACATTCTAAAGCATACCACTCATTACCCACCAACAAGAACGATGCCGTAGAGCATCGGTCAGCAACCTTGGCCTTCTACATGGTTTGGGACTCCACTTCCATCAACGTTTAACCAATGTAATAAGTGAATGAGCATCAAGGAAATGTAGTTCGAAAACATATGGGAGCGCCAAGGTTGCTGAACCCTGACATAGAATTTAGACTTATGACCAACTGTAAGGAAGTAATATCTACATGGCTTGCCATTCATCAGCATATAGAGTAGATAATATGGGTTTGAAACAGCAAATGTCATATGAATATTGGTTCTGTATTGAATATAAGTGTGCGTTTTGTTTCGTAACGAATTACAATTCGTCCTAAATTATGCCTATTCGTATTTCAGGAAGTACTTCCAAGATAACGAATGGATTTTGTCCGAATTGCGATGAAAACGAAACATCTTCTCACAAATCAATTTGTCTAAATTAATGGATTCGTTCTGCCATTCCACAGCACTGCGTCCCTGTCAATTCGCCTGTGGTGCTGAATCTGTTGGATTCAGCACCACAGACCAATTGACAGCGAAATACGGTGCAGTTCAGTGCAGTTTGGTGCACTATGGCGCTATGTACATAGGAATCATTCGTTCAATGGTTCTCTATGCTGCTGGTGAAGTGTGCCGAACTGCACTGTATTTCCCTGTCTATTAGCCTGTGGCGCTGAATCCAATGGAATCATCACCTCAGGTCAATTGACAAAGAAATACAGTGCAGTTTGGCGCACTACGGTGGAAGCAAAATTGTCCCATAGAGAACCATTGAATGAATGATTTCTATGTACAAATCACCAAAGTGAGCGAAACCGGTAATTATTAACGCTAGATTTTAACCCTCATCTAATCCTAATCTAAGACTAATTAAACAGTTTTTTTTTTTAATCCAAATCAAAACAGATCGATCCGAAATAACGAAATGAAGTTAAACGGTATGTGAACGAATTCCATTTCGGATATAAAAAAAATCGGTAGAAATGGAACAAAACAAAACAAATGTTTTGGTCGTGCACACCTCTAGTATTGAACACATTTTATTAAATAGGGTTGACACATGTAAAATGTTTCGGGCAGAGTGTTCTGCTTTTCCTACAGAGCAGATAGATAAAAGGCCTTGAGCTCTACAAATACTACAGGACCAAGATCATGCTACTAACGACCCATGGCTCGATGATACGGCTCTCCGTGTCACTTAAATTCTAACTGGATCTGAATTTGGTGAAAAATCATGGACTTGGCAGAAGTTTCGCTGCTGTTGCCGAGTGGGAAACCTTATTAAGAGTGTGAATTACTACACACAAAACATCCTCTGCATCGTGTCGGCAATCAGAGGACAAGTCGGAGCAGTGCAGTGTAAGTGACTCACGTCGGGTCATGTTAGACTTTATGATCAGAGTATGGACTGTCGTGTTACAACACGGGGAAAAAGCGAAACTTATCAGATGTGTTAACTGCAATAAGAAATGCTGCAAGGCGACAAACAACCGTGATTCCCGTATTCCCATCGTGTCTACAAAGTGATTTCCCGGATCTTATTTACCACAGTGAGAATGTGATGCGACTTTCAGTGCGTAAAACCATCGACTTCTGTATTTTTTTTTATCTTTTATGATCACTTTGACTAGAAGTAAGTCAATTTAAAGTCTTCCAGCTCAAAGAACAAACAAACAAACCCATAACTTAAGTATCAAGATAACAGGCCTGCTCCTAGGAATGGCCAAGCAAAGACCTTGGTTCTAGATTCCCAGGGGGTTTTCCACCCATCTACTCATACGGATATTGGTGGTTTTTAGCACAGGTGGTCCAATCATTTGGCAACTGCAAATGATAGAAGATCTGCCAAGTCTCACTAGTCGACCATGGTGCGAATGGCTTTCCCTTAATCCTCCAAATCACCCAAAACCCTAGGCTGTTAATCAGTTTTCAGGAGACGTAAGGAAAGTGCACCAGAAGCATATATGCGACAATGGTGAGCATCAAGCTACATGGTGAGACAAGTGGCAGCAAGACCACAATAAGCCCGAGAAAGGGTTCCAAGCAAAGGTTGGTAGCATGGTCCCCCAAGTGGTCTTGTTCCGTGGTGTGCTAGCATATTTGCAGATGCAAAAGATAGGGAGAGATTCTCCCATGTGCATAGCACTTGGGAGAAATGTCTTTGGTGGGGAACCTCTCCACCTTTTCTGTCCACCAGTCTACTTGAGCACCTAGTGGTAAATATACAGAGTATGTAGGTAAACAGAGGTGGATCTAGAGTCAGCGAGGTCTAAGACAAACCTCAACTGTGAAGCTCTATTACTAGGCGAAAATACAGAAATTAACCCCTAAAAACATAATTAATGAAGGCTCAGACGGCTGTCCTGTATGTTAATGTAGGAATATATTTGTGTGATAAATATCAGTACTCCCACGAACGTGTGCATACTGAAATACCACACAAATACCATAATACGAGGCCGCATTTGTCGAGGCCTTAAGCAACTGTCTAATAATAAAGCCGCCTCTGTAGCCCATAAGAGATGCAGCTCACATTGGGATAAAGTTTTCTGTGGTGGAAGGCCCCAAAACTTGGGAAAAAATGGCCTGTCAAGCACATACCAGTATGCAATGCAACCTGGCAAGACACTGGCCAAGACAAGTCGCCCACGGGCAGTGCCCTACCAAAGACACTGGCCAAGACAAGTAGCCCACGTGTAGAGCCCTACTGAAGACACTGGACAAGACAAGTCGCCTGCGTGCAGTGCCCTATTGAAGACACTGGCCAAGACAAGTCGCCCACGTGTAGAGCCCTACTGAAGACACTGGCCAAGACAAGTCACCCACGTGTAGAGCCCTACTGAAGACACTGGCCAAGACAAGTCGCCCACGTGCACTGCCCTACTGAAGACATTGGCCAAGACAAGTCGCCCACGTGCCGAGCCTTACCAAAGACACTGGCCAAGACAAGTCACCTACGTGTAAAACCCTACTGAAGACACTGGCCAAGACAAGTCGCCTACGTGCAGAGTCCTACTGAAGACACTGGACAAGACAAGTCGTCCACATGCAGTGCACTACTGAAGACATTGGCCAAGACAAGTAGCCCACGTGCAGAGCCCTACCAAAGACACTGGCAAAGACAAGTCGCCTACGTGCAGAGTCCTTCTGAAGACACTGGACAAGACAAGTCGCCCACGTGCAGTGCCCTACTGAAGACACTGGCCAAGACAAGTCGCCCACGTGCACTGCCCTACTGAAGACACTGGCCAAGACAAGTCGCCCACGTGAAGAGCCCTACTGAAGACACTGGCCAAGACAAGTCGCCCACGTGAAGAGCCCTACTGAAGACACTGGCCAATACAAGTCGCCAACGTGCAGTGCCCTACTGAAGACACTGGCCAAGACAAGTCGTCCACGTGCAGTGCTCTACTGAAGACACTGGCCAAGACAAGTCGCCCACGTGCACAGCAGAGTCCTACTGGAGCTACCAATTAATGGGTTAACTGAGCTTCTCAAAACTAGGACTGATGAAAGGTGAGCTGGCAACTATAAATACCTTCATAGCTGGCATCTATGACCGTTTTAGAAGCAGCTGAACCAATTCTCTTTCTTTTTTTATAAGGTTATAGTACGTATCATCTTTTCATCTTCTGATGACTAATGAAAAGTGCTTCTTGATGACGTCTGTTGTACTGAGTTTATGCGCAACGAAAAGCGATGGATCAGGTGTTATGGGATTACAAAGGACACCATAGTGTCAAATAAGTACAATAAGTGTACAGCTAGAAGAAAGGCAACTGCTGTATATTGTACACATGTGCGCTCACATGGCGGGGAAATAGGCTTTAATGTGGAGGTAGATTTATTGTGAAAACATCTTCTACATTAAATGGGCTTATAAGATCAGAGAGAACAAATCTTCGCTATGCGATGCCCTGCATTGAGTGTAAGGGTGGAGATATTACCAGATATTACCAGGGCCAGATTAAGATCTATGTGGGCCTAACTGGACTCACAGAGGAAAACCGGTATATAACTGGGAAGAAAGGTATATACAGCTGGTCAGATAGGTGCAGACACACACACACATATATATATATATATATATATAGTAACCAGGCAGATACATAGCTGTGTAGATAGCCAGGAGAGTAGGCAGGTATACAGATATGGAGGTTGGCAGGTATATAGCACAATGGTCATAGCCAAAAACTGTGCAGGGGCTCTAAGCCCAAGCAACACTGTTGTCGGCTGTGTCATGAAAGGAGTGTGAGGCCTCGGGAGTCACAGGAACAGAAACAGAATGATCAATTCCTGCAAAGGAAAAGCAGCCAACCATGGGGAGTGTGAGCTCCAGGGACCAGGCATGGAATATGTACTGTATGTGTCTGTGTCTGTATGTGTTTCTGCTTATCTGGGTAAATGCCCATTGTACAGTGACACTATATACAGCTACTATATATACACTTCATACTGCCCTTATCTAGACTCTATACTCTACATACTGATAATAAATACATATACTACACACACTACAGGTGCTATATACACGTATACTGTACATGTGTGCTATATACCGACAATATACACCTTTAACACATTGAACACACACATACATGATTATTGAATATGGAGATGTAGTGTATGCAGTTGCCCTGCAATCACACCTTCATAAACTTACTACATTGTATAACTCATTCTGTTGCTTTGTACTACAATGTAACTACATGACCCACCATTGTGCCATGTTAAAAGAGCTAAACTAGCCATCCAGACACACCCTTCACCTTTCCAACCTGGTGTTTAAGAGCTTTTCTGGGAAGCTGCCACCCTACCTGAATAGGCTGCTTCACCCAGCAGTTCCCTCATCCTATAACCTCCGATCCAGGACCAGCACCTTACTTACAATACCACAATACAAAAGGAAAGTGTCTCGATCCTCATTTTCCTACAGAGCACCGCAATTATGGAATAACCTCCCAGACGCCATCAAATCTTCCCCCAGTCTAAAGACCCTTAAGAGATCTCTATTAACATACCTCGATACAGAATGCACCTGTAAACATGTAGCATAGTGACTATATACAGAATGTACCTGTAAACATGTAACAGAGTGCTATATACAGAATGCGCCTGTAAACATGTAACATAGTGACTATATACAGAATGCACCTGTAAACATGTAACATATTGACTTGTGACTATATACAGTCCCTCTAGACTGTAAGCTTCCCTCTAGACTGTGAGCTCCCTCTAGACTGTAAGCTCCTATGAGCAGGGCCCTCTACACCTCTTGTTTCCATCCTATGTCCGTTTATATGTATTTCGTTCCCTTTGGTTATTGTAAAGCGCTGCGGAAACTGTTGGCACTGTATAAATGATGACAATAATAATAATATACAGAATGCACAGTAACATAGTGACTATATACAGAATGCACCTGTAAACATGTAACACAGTGACTATATACAGAATGCACCTGTAAACATGTAACACAGTGACTATATACAGAATGCACCTGTAAACATGTAACACAGTGACTATATACAGAATGCACCTGTAAACATGTAACACAGTGACTATATACAGAATGCACCAGTAAACATGTAACATAGTGACTATATACAGAATGCACCTGTAAACATGTAACACAGTGACTATATACAGAATGCACCTGTAAACATGTAACATAGTGACTACATACAGAATGCACCTGTAAACATATACAATAGTGACTATATACAGAATTCACCTGTAAACATGTACCACAGTGACTATATACAGAATGCACCTGTAAACATGTAACATAGTGAATATATACAGAATGCACCTGTAAACATGTAACATAGTGAATACATACAGAATGCACCTGTAAACATGTAACACAGTGACTGTTTACAGATTTCACCTGTAAACATGTAACACAGTGACTATATACAGAATGCACCTGTAAACATGTAGCATAGTGACTATATACAGAATGCACCTGTAAACATGTAACATAGTGACTATATACAGAATGCGCCTGTAAACATGTAACATAGTGACTATATACAGAATGCACCTGTAAACATGTAACATAGTGACTATATACAGAATGCACCTGTAAACATGTAACATAGGGACTATAGACAGAATGCACCTGTAAACATGTAACATAGTGACTATAGACAGAATGCACCTGTAAACATGTAACATAGTGACTATATACAGAATGCACCTGTAAACATGTAACATAGTGAATACAATTAGAATGCACCTGTAAACATGTAACATAGTGACTATATACAGAATGCACCTGTAAACATGTAACATAGTGACTATATACAGAATGCACCTGTAAACATGTAACATAGTGAATACATACAGAATGCACCTGTAAACATGTAACACAGTGGCTATATACAGAATGCACCTGTAAACATGTAACATAGTGCCTATATACAGAATGCACCTGTAAACATGTAACACAGTGACTATATACAGAATGCCCCTGTAAACATGTAACATAGTGACTATATACAGAATGCACCTGTAAACATGTAACATAGTGACTATATACAGAATGCACCTGTAAACATGTAACATAGTGCCTATATACAGAATGCACCTGTAAACATGTAACACAGTGACTATATACAGAATGCCCCTGTAAACATGTAACACAGTGACTATATACAGAATGCCCCTGTAAACATGTAACATAGTGACTATATACAGAATGCCCCTGTAAACATGTAACATAGTGACTATATACAGAATGCACCTGTAAACATGTAACATAGTGCCTATATACAGAATGCCCCTGTAAACATGTAACATAGAGACTATATTTCCTACATATTTATTTTCTGGGTTAATCTGTATAATTGTGTTTTGTTCTTAATATCTTGCATTGTATTACTTTGTATTTCTGTAACTGTAACACTTCAATGTTCTTGAACCCAGGACATACTTGAAAACGAGAGAAATCTCAATGTATCCTTCCTGGTAAAAATACTTTATAAATAAATAAATAATACACAGACAGCATGATTATTGGATACCACTAAGCCCCACCCCCTCTATACTGACTCCTCCCAGCATCTTCATACACAGGGGCCCAGAGCTGTTACTGCTGATTAACGAATCTAGCAAGCGCGTCCCCTAAAATCCACCAAAAAAAAGCAGTTATGGAACGTTAAAGTCAACCATAAAGTCAACGACAGAAAAAAATAACTAGTATTCGACAGGCTGTAAATTAATGGAGAATTGTAAGATAAAAAAATGTAAATTTTAGGACTCAATATCTGAGTTTTAAATGTTTTCAAACCCTTTTCAAGAAATGTGACACTCGCCATGAGAAAAGCAGCTGGGTGCTGCTTAAACAACGGCAGGAATCTCACAATGGGCCTCAGTGCCGTACCCGTCTCCGCTTTAAACATGGTCACAGTGACAGCCCGAGCTGCACAGAAAGTTCCCGCACCCTGAATTTTGTATTCTTTTTTTGTAGACGCGCGCTTCTCCCCGTCACACTTTGTTTTGTGTATCCACAGCTGGCTGGAAGTTCAACGGATCAATTTTAAAATCTGAAAAACCGTCGTTTCCGTGATATTGTGATAGTGGTGTTTGGGTTGCGGGGCGTGCAGGCTGGAGAACATTTTGTTTCGCGCATCGGGTTCCTTCAGACGTCGCAATTAGGGACTGACCCACATAACAGACAGCGACGAGACCTGAATGCAGAACACACAATGCTGCAGAGTAGCACACGACATACGGTACTTATTAAAAGGGGATTTGGGAAACAATGCATTGAGTCCATTGTGTTAGGGAAGCTGAGGAACATCGGAATGTTCTGTTTGCTATCAAAAAGAACATTCTACTTGACCTCACGTTAAATATAAAGTTGGCTTGGCACATTATAAATATTTTGCATGCCCCGTGAAACTCTGACCGTGGCAGGAAAAAGTTGCCTTGGTGCAAAACCTATTGGCTTGAAGTTGAGGAAGGTGTACTGGATGAACTTGCCTACATGGAACACCAAGACCCAACCCAACACAGTTATCCACTAGGCCCGTCGTCAGCAACCTTGGCCCTCCAGATGTTTTGGAGTTACATCTCCCATGATGTCCAGCCCCTCCTTAGACTGGCTCTGCCAAAAAACATCTGGTGGGCCAAGGTTGCGGACCTTTGCACCAAGTAATGAATTGGAAGGTTCTCCAATGGGAATTACAACCTGGAGACCACATTAGCTTCATCTTCATGTTTCCCAACTCCGATATTCTTTCGGCTCAGCCATTTTGACCAATAATTTGCGCTTCTCCAGCAAATCACCAAGTTCTAGTTGAATATCCCGTGCCCAAAAAGCTTGTGACCAGATTTTTTTTATTGGGTGGATTTTGCCATAAATCAGGGTTATTCAGAGAAAGGTGAAAAACCAGGAGAACTGGCAGGAGAAGAGAACAATCTAGACCAAATAGCCAATTTGGAAAGCGATATAAATGGGAGTATCTATCTGGTTTGGCTATTTTGACCTAGAATTTTCACTTCTCCAGTCATTCTCCTGAGTTTCACCTCTCTCTGAATAACCATGTTTGTGTATTATAATGAGATATCTTGGGGACGAGACCCAAGTCTAAACACGAAATTCCTTTAGTTTCACATAAACCTTACAAACACAGCCTGAAGGGCATTTTATACACGATTTTTAATAATTCTGTCCCGGTACATGAGGTCCGGGGTGGAATGTTCCACTTTCGGCGTTCTGTCAGTGCTCAAAAAAAAAAATGGGGATTTTCGCAATCTTTTGATTTTCACAATCCAGGCTCAACCTGTAGGGAAAAAAACCCAGGAGAGCATTTACAGGGTTTAAGGTAGGAAATCCGGCAGATATAATGTCTTCAGAAAGTGTTCAGACCCCTTCCCATTTTTTTATGGTTCAGCTTTATAATAAAATAGTTAGAATTCTTTTTTTCACATCAATCTGCACTCAATGCAACATAATCACCGAGCAAAAAAAAGGATATAAATACATATACAATGTTATCATAAAAGACAAGGGGCGCTCTCACCCGGTGTGAGCTAACCCTAGCGTCAGCCTGTTTTCCCGTTAGCGCCAGGTAAATTCAGTCTAGCGCCGAACCAACAGATCGTTTGCCTCTTGCTAAAAAATGGCAAAAACCACTCAGTGTGGTAATTAACCCCTTCACTGCTGAGCCATTTCACGTCTTAAAAAGAAACACAAACTTTTTTTTATTATTATTTTGTTCTTTACTGTAAACATGGTCATGTTTGGTATCATTGGAAAGGCCATGCTCTGGCCTTTCTAATGATACCAAACATGACCCTGCTAGCTGCCAACTGTCGGGAGATATTGGGGTTCAAAGGAACCCCCTATCTTTTCTTAGGAGTCAATGAGGACGTTCCCCACACGTCCTCAGCAGTGAAAGGCTTAACGATTGGTAGCGCAAGCTTACTGTACTTACCGCCTCCTATACTTAATGGGCCCCATTACATTCCTCGCACATATGTTTACCCTGGCGCAAAAACGCATTAACGCGAGGGGCAAAACCCTTTGCCTTGAATGTCGTATTACAATCTCAGCGCAACAAACGCGCGTATACGTCTACCGCGGGTGAACCTGCGCGAAAGCTGCGCAAGCTTACTGTACTTTGCGCGTCCTATACTTAACATTGTGAGCACAAATGCGTTTGTGCGCTGGTACGCGGATGGTATTACAATCTATGCGCAGTTTGTAACGCACAGCGTTTGCGCGCATAATTTTAGCAACTCCTAAAAGCTGGTGTTAATGGAAAATTCTATCAACCTGTCGAACCCAAATACACCAGCCTGAAAAAAATACGCAGCAAAGTATAGTTACACATTCTACACATACCCAAACCAATAAAATGGAGAAGTTGTGCGTGGTTTTTTTATTGATGCAGCATATATGCGCAGATTGACTTTGACAGGCGCAAAAACTTAACGTGAGACAATTGTGGTTCTGATTGGCTGAATCGCGTGAAAAAAACAGTTCGCACACAGATTTCTGCGTGCAACTTCGCTGCGCGTGCGTTTTTGCGCGTCTGTTTTACAAGCGTTATTTTTTGACGGATGAAAAAATGCGCGAGGATTGTAATACCAGCGTTGATTTACGCATGGTAACGTTTTTAACGCTTCACGCAAAAATTCACGCGTTTACCGTGCGTTTTTGCGTGAAGAATGTAATAGGGCCCAAAATGGGCAGCGCTACAGAGCACTTGCGCTATTCTAACCCACAGATCGTTTGGTCACGGCGCTAATTTTAACGCTGACTCTAATCGCAAAAGTTTACCTACTGCTCAACCCTGGCTTTATCTGACGGAAAAGGAAGAAAAAAGGTCCCAAAATTAACAGGCGATTGAAAGGAATGCAGCGCAGGTGTCTCTCTTGTCTCGCTGGATGTAGTTTACATGCAAAAGATGCATTGTATGGTTAAACTGCTGTGCTTCGGGGAAACGTGAGAGGATGCATTGTATAGGAAAACCTGCCGTATGCGAAGCCCATAGGATTCAATGTAAAAAATATTATCGTTTTTATTCCTTATTTATTCAACCGTTTATTTTTTTTTTAATCTGCAGCAAAAAGCCTTTTTATTTATTGAATTTTTAGAATTTATTAGGTATTTTTCTGGATTTTTCAGGTGAAATTTGGGGTTCCAATTTTTTTTTTAAAAAAAAAACGAGGCTTATTTGCACTCTGAACACTTTTTATTTTTAACCGTACAATGCATCAGCCCGGGTCTTAGCGTTTCCCTAGCGCACGCTAATGAATCTTGTACACGGACTACCACGGACAAGGTGATCTGTTGGTGGGTTGTCAGGCGCTACCTTTTAGTGACTTGCGCTAGATTTTTCATGTTGCGTTGGCGTTTTAGCTCACACCAGCTGATAGAGCCCAAAGAATGAGATATCACATTGAGATACGTATTCAGACCCTTTGCTATGAGGCTTGAAATGTTGCTCAGGTGCGTCCCGTTCATCTGGATCGTCTTTGAGACCTTTCTACACTTTGGTTGGATCCAGCTGTGACAAGGTCAATTGGTACAATGTGATTGGGAAGGCGCAAACCTGTCTATTTAATGCCTCACCGCTGTAATCAAAGATCAGGGCACAAACTGAGCCATCAACCCATCGGAACTTTCGGCAGAGCTCAGAGACAGGAACGTATCACCGTTATGTAGATGAATGAGATACGTCATCCTTTGACCAGATCTCGTACCTACTGCAAGAGCCGGAATTACATCTCAGGAGCCTGTAGGCAAAGATATCTGCAGACACCCTCCTACCGAAAAATATAAAGAGTTATCCAGACCAGACAGAGCCGAATTGGCTTTGAAATTGCACCGAACGGTGAATTTTCCCGTACACTGCAATTTTGTTGCCATTCGGCTACTCAAAACCTGGCAATTTGCCAAATATTGGCGAATTGTCAGCAAAATACGGTGCCTGTTCGACAGCAGTGAAATCCCCCATAGAGAAGCAATGGTTAATCTATACAGAGACACCGAACAGCAGAGAAAAGTCAGTGAAATGCCCTGATGTTCAGTGTTTTCATTCGGCAGGTTTAATCCCCATAGGTTTCAATATTAAATACAGTATATTCCCATTTTTATTCAATATTTCTTAAACCTTTTATTCTGTTAATTTGCAGCAAAAAATCTATTTATTTTTTAGGCATTTTTTAGGATGTTTTCGGTGAATTTTTGTTTCCGATTTTTTTTTCTGTAACAGACCTTTTTATTATTCTTCATAGGATCTTTGATATTACTTCCAGGCGTTTTTATCCAGTAGTTTTGTTGCACATGAGTTTTAAAAGTTTGGGTTTTTTTTCCAACCTGTTCGGCAGCCTGTTGGCTTTTTCCGGCGGCTGGTCAGTGCTCTGTTCGGTGGATCGTCTGCTTTTTTCGGATGCGTTCGGCGGTTTTGTGGGGGATCGTTGGGTGTGTTTGGCATTTTTTCAGAGCCTTATCGGCTCGATCCGATATTTTTCTGCGTTTTTTTCCATTAGATTCGATGGTTTTGCAGCGGTTTTTAAGATGCGTTCAGCGGATTTTCCCTGCAATTCAGGGACCCTGTGGTGAATGCTGAATTTTTTTTTTTTATAAAGGATTTTACCAGGAAGGATACATTGAGATTTCTCTCGTTTTCAGTATGTCCTGGGTGGTGAGTGTGTACCGTTAAGTGTCTTGCCCAAGGACACTTACTGGAGAGGTGCTCTTGCCGGGATCGAACCTGTGTCTCCACAGTCTCTCTCCACATTTAGAGCAGTGATGTTACCTCTACTCCACCCACCGCAAGGTCGGGGAATTTGACACCCTGAGGTCCGGAGAACGAAAGCGCACCCTGAATGTGCAAAAACAGGGGAAATATTTAAATTTTATAGTTTTTTTTAAATACTAATAATATTTACATCTTTTTATTTCTTTAAAAATATCTTAGTCTTTTAGTTTTATAGAGACAGTTGTCCACCAAAGAGCTCGCTTTTTCTGTAAAACTTTAAAAAAAGAAGACTGTGTAAAAAAATAATATATATATATATATTTTAAATTTCTTTTTTCAACATTTTTTTTTCTTACTTTTAAATCGAGAAAGTTATTTACTACAGGAAGGAATCTTAATTTGTAAAAATATAAAAACATCGAAAGAAAAATGATTTTTTTTTCTTTTACACAGCAAAGGTGCCCACCTGTGATAGGTAAAATAAGCACTTGCCTATTTTACCTAAGAGTAAACCCGACCCTGCCATTATAATTATTATTATTTTTTTTTGAGAAAGTGTTTTACCAGGAAGGATACATTGATATTTCTCTCATTTTCAAGGATGTCCTGGGTGGCGAGTATGTACCGTTAGGTATCTTGCCCAAGGACACTTACTGGAGAGGTGCTCTTGCCGGGATTGAACCCATGGCTCCACGGGCTCTCTCCATGCAGACCAGTGATTTTACCTCTACTCCACCCAGCCAACAGCTTCCGCAGTGCTTTACAATAACGAAATGGAATGATCTACAGATAGATGTTTCACGGTGATATGATTTGCTGCTCAGTGATTGCAGGATTCAGCCTGCACTTCCCCAAGGTAAAATGCCCCAGGTAGCAGAAGTTCCTTTTGTGCAGTTACGGTTTAAGTGTTGCTCATTTCCGCAGTGTAAACCTGGCTTCACGTCAAACGCCACATCATCCAGAAGAATTTTCTCAAAAAAAAAAAATTAGTAAAAAAATCGTTTATGGTCCAGCCTCTCCCTGTATATCACATCCTGTTATGCAATCGCGACTGACTGTTTTATGTCTCGCTCATCATTTTACCCAGGACATACTTGAAAACGAGAGAAATCTCAATGTATCCTTCCTGGTAAAATAGTTTATAAATAAATAAATAAATTTTAATGAAGACATCATCATGTAAACGCAATGTACTGCGATTGGTTGATGTTAAAGGTCGCGGAGACTTATGTAACAATGTACAATCGATTTACGTAACGATCTCATAATGTGCAGGAACAGAACATGATTATAGTGTGTAAGCAACAAAATTAGAAGATGACTAGTCAGCGTTTTCAACAAACTATCCGCGGCGCTGCATAACATGAGATAATAATATTGTTTTGTGACATAGAAACTGTTATTAACCAGTATTACTTAAAACACTGTTTACATAACAATTGATGCTCACTGCTATCGATAGAACCAACAACCGGTTCCTTTTCTCAGTCACGAAAACCGTAAATAAACCAAAACTACATTTCTGAGAAAAACAAACAGAAAAATACAGGGGGTTATTCAGAGAGCAGCAAATTGTCGCCGGAATTTTGGTGCTCTCTCGTTCCCTGCAGCTCGGGGAATCAAATTTCCCCACCCTGCGGTGAATTCAGTATTCACCGCAGGGTCCCAGGAGGGCAGGGAAAACCCACCACAAACCTGCCGAAATCTCACCCGAACCGTCGCAGAAAACACGCCAGACACATCGGAAAATGCCGCCGAGCCGCTGATCACAGCGCTGACCAGCCACAGGAAAAAGCAGACAAGCTGATGAACGGGGTAAAAAAAAAAAGTAAAACCATACGACTGAAAGTGTCAAAATGTAAACGATGTTTGCAAAAATAACTACTGAATGAAAACGTCTGGAATTTACATATAAGATCCTATGAATGATAATAAAAAGGGCTGTTACAGAAAAAAGAAAAAGCACTTTAAAAAAAAACAGAAACAAAATTGGCAAAATAAATCCCAAAAAATGCCTAAAAGATCCTAAAAAAATCTTTAAATAAAGAGACTTTTTGCTGCAGATTAAAATAATAAACGGTTTAAAAAGATATTGGGTTAAAACGGGAATATTTTTAACATTGAAACCTATGGGATTCACCTGAATTAACCTGCCGAATGAAACCGCCGAACAGCAGGGCATTTCGGCAACTTCTCTCTGCTGTTCGGTGTCTCTGAATAGATTAACCATTGCTTCTCTATGGGGGATTTCACTGCCCTCGAACAGGCACCTTACTTGCTGGCAGTTCGCCAAAATTTGGTGAACTGCCTGCTCTCTGAATAGCCGAATGGCCCCGAAATGTCACCGTATGGAGAAATTCCCTGTTCGTTGCCATTTCGGGGCCAGATCAGCTCTATCTGAATCAGGGGCGGATCCAGACACAGGTTTCAGGGGGGGCATTCTACCAGTTTTGGACAAGAGCTGGTGTTGGCTTCGCAGTGACAGGCTGATATATTTGTCCCCAGCTCACATGGATATATATATTGCCCCCAGCTCACATGGATATATTGCCCCCCAGCTCACATGGATATATTGCCACCAGCTCACATGGGTATATTGGCCCCAGCTCACATGGATATATTGCCACCAGCTCACATGGGTATATTGCCCCCAGCTCACATGGATATATTGCCCCCAGCTCTCAACTGCTCCTCTGCTGCCAGGCCCCAGGCTCTGCTGGCGTTCTTCTTCTCCCTACGAGAAGATGCCAGCGGCCGCTCGCCTCGTAGGGAGGAGAAGAACGACGGTCGGCGGCGATTTTCTCAGGGGGGGAATTGCCCCCCCTGGATCCGCCCCTGCTCTGAATAATGCCTGTAGTTTTTCTGTCTTTATAAGACGACAGAGTTTGTGAAAAATGTTCGAGCCACAATTCATCACTCTTCTTAATTTATCGAATGGGGTCCCAAAACAGAAACCGATGGCTACACGAACACAAACCCAAGGGGGCCTATGGTAAATGAACCAATGACAACGTTTCCGATAGTGACTTCTTTAACACTGACCTACGGAGAGTCAGGAATACTTTCCGGCACGGGGTTTATTTTCATGTTTAAATCATTAAAATGCTGTAGTAAACTAAACCATACTGGAAATTATATTTGCATAATAGGCCCCTGCAAGTCATCATTCATGCATTATATACCCTGCAAGCGCATTGAGATTCTCAGAATGGGTTTTATGAGAGGATTCCTATAGTAAACATGTTTACTATACCGTACGACATAAATGGACGGTGACTCTTCGGAATCTCGGCTCATTAATTGTGAATTTTCATTCTTTTTTCCATTTTATATATATATTATTATATATGGCAGGAACGTTTTCTATATCATTTTTGGCACGCACACACATATATTTTTAATACCTTGGATACGATGCTTGATTTTAACCCTTAGAAGCAGAGGTGCTGCCCAATGGACTCCGAATTCTGCCGCCCTCACCCGTGATATCAGTAAAGATAATCATGTAGATTAAAAGAGGACATTAGGAAAGCTGCCCCCTCCAGTAGGTCTGGACTAGGTGAAAGGAGGCATGACTGCTGAGGGGGCATGACCGTGATACGATTCACGTCAACGGCATGCCACCAAAACGGGCATGTCAACCCACCGCATGCGCGGCTAGCCTAGGAAGTCAAGGCTGTTCAAGAACGCCATACGCGTTTCAACAGGCCTGATTTTAACTCTTTAAGCACTGGGAGCACCATTAAACAGGTGCTTTTGGTGATCTTTTCCATCAGGCTCCCTCAAAAAATGGATGACAGCCTAGGGTCACACCAGGTACAAGGACGGAGTGTCAACTCAAGGGGCCCTGGGCAACAGAAGAGCAGAGGCCCTCCCAATGTGGCTCCACACATGCAAGCACCGTCCATATGTACCTTGCTGTACAGACTTTAATAGTGTCCAGCATTAAAGCTGGCTGGTGGTACTATTTCTCCATGATTTTTTGGCGTATGGTCCTGTAGAAAGTCTTGACCTCCAGGGTTATTAAAGAGAGCCAAAAAGTCACCGCATGTTCCGTGACTTTTCATTCCCCGCACTTCGGGGGATTCACTGATTCCTAGTTTGCCGACCCGGCGGTGTATTCAGCAAGCACTGCAGGGCCCCCGTAGAGCAGGGAATACTCGCCACAAACCCACAGAACACTCGCCGAACACTCACCGAATACTCACCGAACACGCACCGAAAACCCACAGAAATCACCGCAAAAACCAAGACGAACACGCCAGAAAAATCCGAGCAGACAGCGCAGAGCAGCCGCCAGAAAGAGCCGACACGCAGACGAACGGGGTAAAAAAAATAAAAACAGTTTGCTTGAAAGTTTTAAATTTGAAACGCTGTTTGCAGAAAAACTACTGAACGAAAATATCTGGAATTTACATATAAGATCCAATGAATGATAATAAAAAGGGCTGTTACAGGAAAATGAAAAAACGGTTTAAACAAAAAAACGGAAAAATTGTCAAAAATCCAAAAAATGCCTAAAAGATCCTAAACAAAAACTATAAATAAAGAGACTTTTTACTGCAGAATAAAATAATAAACGGTTTATTAGATATTGAATTAAAACGGAAATATTTTTAACATTGAAGCCTATGGGATTCGCCTGAATAAACCTGCCGAATGAAACCACCGAACAGCAGGGCACTTTGGCATCTTTTCACTGTGTCTCTGAATAGACGAAGCGTTGCTTCTCTATGGGGGAAATCACTGCCCTCGAACAGGCACCGAACAGGCAGGCAATTCGTCCAAAATTTGGCAAACTGCCTGCTCTCAGAATAGCCGAATGGCCAGGAAATGTCCCCATTTGCTGAATTTCAGTGTCCGGTTACATTTCGGGGCCAGATCGGCTCTCTGAATAATCCTGCAAGTCTTAGAGGGCCCCCTGCTAGGCCAGGGCCTTTGAGCAGTGCCCTATTTGTCAGTCCACCCCTGGGAAAATCGTGTGTCACGTCACACGGTCCTATGAGTCGGCAGGTCTGCTCCTATCAGATGCCCTAGACTCAGGCCTAGCTGGTCCATGCAAGGTACACCCCAGCTTAGAGAGCCTTGTGACATATGTTGGTAAAAGGAAAAGGGATAAAGAGCTGGTCTATAATATATTTAACCTGTCAAGAGTCGGCAGTTTGAGGATAAAGTCCCGCTTTCCCCTCTGACGCTCAGGAGAATTTAACGAGGGTTTCTATCTTTTTAAAGAGCACCACTTATTGTAAACACAGTTTCTAGTTTTATTCCTTTTAGTTATGCAACAAATTGAAAAAAATATATATTTTGCATTCTAAGTAGTCTTGTGCACCGATTTTTTTTTCGGTTCGATTCGGTTCGATTTGTTCGGATGTTTAAAATTTTCGATTCGGCTCGTTTACGACCGATTTCTGTTTCGATTCGGTTCGGTTCGGCTCGTTTTTCGTGTACATTTTTTTTTCGGAATATCGACCATTTTTCGTGTTTTCGGGTCACTTTGCTCGTTTTTTGTATCGACTTTTCGGAAATTTCGGAAATTTTCATTTTTTCGGAACGTCTGTTCTCCTCGTTTCAAAGTGTCTACGATAATTCTTGCGATTCTATCGTGTTTTTTTTTATTAAATAAAGATCCTTTTTTTCTTATGAATAATTGAATATACATTTCACAACTTTATTTAATCATATTAAAATGGTATGAAAGCCAAGGAACAAAAAAAATGAACAAAACGATTTAAAAAACGCTAAACTGACCCGAATGCCACAAGAAACAAGTGATACGCATTTACAAATACAAAATTTACAGAATCAGCGATATAACCGATAATAGTTAAATATACGATTTCCAGAATTACCGAAATGGAACCGAAATCACGAATGGAACCGAAATCATGAATAGAGCGAAAATAAATTTCGATTTGACACATTTCAAGTCCATTCGAAAAATCCGAAAATATTTCGTTTCGGCTCGGAAAACTTTTCGGATCTATCGGTTTTCGTGTCCGACTCGATTTGGAAATTCGGCTGAATCCGAAGACACGAATTGGGAAATTTCGTGAAAATTCCGAAATTCCGAAACCCGAAACGCACATCCCTAATTCTAAGGGAGCATCTGTACAGTTTTACATTCGATGTAAATTCATGGCGATACAGGATGCCTTCCATCACCAGACCAGGAAAAAGGAAAGATATGTAGGATACATGCCGCGGGCTTCCAAATACTCGTATGATATACAAGTAATAAAACAAGATATACAACTGGAAGAAAATGCTAATTGAAGAACATCTAGATAAGATAAGATGGGAAAGATGCTGCGAAATATCTGCTGTCACGGAGGTCGGGACGTAGAGCGTGGTCAAAGATCTGCCATGGTGAGAGACTGGATTCAAGGCATTCCAGAATTCAGAAAGTCCAGATGATTCCATGGTAGAATCCTGGCCAATTTTGGGCTCTATTACATTCTTTGCGCAATTGGTTTCGCGCGCCAAATGCGCATTTGCGCGAGGGAAAAAAACATTTGCGCACAACGTCGTATTACAATCTATGCGCAACGAACGCGCGTTTTCGTCTACCGCGGGTGAACCTGCGTGAACGCACGATACTTAACGCGTCCTATACTTCAGGGCTCAAAATTTCAAGTCCCAAGCTACTAACCAGGCCATAAGAGTTACTCGCCACCAGTTGCTCCACCTAACCCCTACCCAGCCCTTAACTCTGCCCCTAAACACACACCCTAAATTATCTTATGAATTTACACTGTTAATGTTATTTTTGTAACCTTATTCTAAATAAAACCTTTAATACCCAGACATCAGACCCCAGATACCTGTATACCCAGGCATCAGACCCCAGTGTGAGCAGAGTGAGAAGGCAGGGAAGCTCCTCTCCACCCCCTGCCAGTGACAGAGACGAGCTTGGTTAGGTTAGGCAGCTGATCCCTGTCACCGCGCAACCTGGGGAAGGGGGGCTGTACGATAGCACAGCTGGAATACACTGCACAAAATAATTTGTGCCTGCGTGTGCATTTCCACTCGCCCTCACTTAATTTCCACTCGCCAAATGCTAGTAGGCGAGTGGAAATTTTGAGCCCTGCTATACTTAACATTGTGAGCGCAAATGCATTCATGTGCAGAAACGCGGATGGTATTACAATCTACGCGCAAATTCGTACGAACGACGTTTGCGCGCATAATTTTAACGTTTCGGAAAAGCTGGTGTTAATGTAAAATCTGAACGTCCTGGTCGAAACGAAATACACAGCACAAAAAAAAAAATACTGCTGAGTACAGTTACACATTCTACACATACCCAAACCATTAAATTGTGAATTTGTGTGTTTTTTTTTATTTTATTGCTGCAGCATGTATACTCAGATTTACTTTAGCAGGTGCAAAAACTAAAGTGAGTCAATTAAGGTCAATTGATGTCAATTAAGGTTCTTAATTCTGATTGGCTGAATCCCACGAAAATACCGTTCCACACACTGATTTACGTGCGCAACGTTACTGCGTGCGTATTTCTCTTTGTTTCGCGCGTATTTCTCCTGGTTTGGCGTCGGCTTTACGAATGTTATTTTTTCGACGGATGACAAAATGCGAGAGGATTGTAATACCAGCGTTAATTTTCGCGCGATAACGCATTTTGCGGCGCGCAAATAAAATTGCTCTGCGCGAACGAAATTGCGCGAAGTATGTAATAGAGCCCCATGGTTTTAAAGTGGCCAAGATATGTAGCGTCTCTTCCCTTCCCTCATCGCTGCTGCCCCGATCTGGCAGAATCACCAGAAGCATCACCAGCAGCTGGAATTTAGAATTTTCTGGCTGCCGGTCACTAGATGGATCACCAGTGACGTTGTGCATGTAGAGAGCCTGCCAACATCACCCTCTCTCACACCCCATGCGATAGTGAGCATTCTCTGACAGGCAGCGATGCATCGGATCTGTGCATGCGCGTGCACCTCTGATCCATCATTCTGTGCAGGCACTATGGAACGTCTGTATGTAAAGTGTTCAGGTCCCACAGTTCTGCGTAATTTGTGTTTCCTATGCTACACAAGTTGCGTAGGAGTGTAAACCGAGCGGTAAAGCTTCAAAGACTTGGAGGTTCCTGAGTTGAAGAGGAGAATAAAATCACATAAAAAAATACATAAAGGGCTGTCAGTAGCATCTGCCCAATAATTTTAGGGGTGCAAAATGGGATTGCTTTCTTCAATAGAGAATCCCTTTAAGTAATGTTTTGAAAAATGTATATCAGTCAGAGAATGTGTCCAAGGTGCTGAGAATGTGGGGGCGCATGCTTTGCGTAGATGAAATTCCCTTGCATTACTACAGGATGCCTATAGATCGAGTTTACTTGATGCTAGGCTCTTGCTCGACCATGGAAGTGAAGAGTTTAAGGGTCTGCAGACTTGCTAACCTAAATGTGTGTGCATAACTTTACTCGGGGTAGCGATCATTGAGAGTTGCTGTATCTCTACTGAAGAGGAAGGTTCCTCGAATCCTCGGCATTTCCGTTCTGGCCACCCTTTTTGAGTGATAGCAGATGGTCTAGTTTCCTCTGTGAAGGCACCATAGGGCTAAAATCTTCTTATGACACCTGAGTGGGGACACCATGAAGGGCAGGTCACTAGTGCCATTGCCCATTATCAGTGTTCGTATAAAGACATTTTTCTTCTCCATGAGAATAAGGGGTAATCCAGAGATGTGGACATTTAGGAAAGTGCCTAGAGGGGTGTCAGCTATTCCATCCGGGTGAGGCCTAACAAAGCTGAAATGATTGTTAGGGGTTGCTGTCTCTCTTGTTCAGTGGAGACTTCCTTGGCTTTTTGGTTCTGGCCACCCTTTTTGGGTGATATCAGTCTGATTTGCATATGACAATGTCTTCTCTGTAATGGTGCCATTGAGCTAGAACCTTCCTATGAGACCTGAGCGAGTGCACACCGTAGGGTAGGCCACTAGTTCCATTGCCAATTTCCTCGATCACATAGACATGTTTTTGTTCCCTCTGAGTTTCCGAAATGTTGATTTTTGGCTAACCATTCTATAGATACCCACAGGATTTTCACATCCCTACGTCCCATGCAACCGTGAACCAAGCCAGAGTTGTGTTGTCCGACTATATAACAGTTTAGGTAAATGGCAGTTACTTCATCGTTGTTAGCAACCTGATCTCGTGACCAAGTGACCTGAGTTGTCCTGTATGTGGCACAATTCAAAATATACCCAAATGGAGAACTGGCAGCCCATAAGGACTTTATGCCAGAAGAAATCAGTCCATATGGAATAGGAAATAATGCTGACTATTGGAGCAGAAAAAAGTAACGAAGACACTGTCAATGAACAGACATATCATGGTCACCTTACGATGTTTCAAGACGAGCCGACAATTTTTTCACCTCCACCTCGAATATACGTGTCCTCTGGCCACAGCACCTCCCGATGGCCATGCATGAGAGTGTCCTTCGTTGCTGAGGTCCCCAACGTGAAGCCAGCTGCCGTGAAGGAGGATTAATTTACTGGAATCATGTGGCAGTTGACAATGGGACACAACAATTGGATTGCGCATGACAATAGGGAGACTGGATTCTTGCCCTGAGGGGTTACATCATGTAGTGCCAAAGATAACAGAGACAACAGCAGACACCATGGTTGGTTCATGTCAGAAAGAATGTTGCTGCTGCTAATGTCTGATCATTAGGGCTCAGGGCGACGGTAAGAGAAATAACATTTTACTGCTGAATTCCTGCTCGGCTCAAACCAACATGGACAACACAGTGGACACAAACCAGAACACAATCAAATTTTGTATTAGCGGTTCGGAGATATGGAGAGGCGGCGTTATGGATATATAAAACAAGTTACATTTCAAAAAGTGAATATATATTAATGTATAAAGAATATGTCATATATTTCCTATATTTGCAGCTAGGGTTATGGATGGTACGTCAGGAATAAAAAATCGCGTGATAAAAGTTGCATTTATTGTATTGTAAAAAACACAATAAATTATCAGGTTAAAAAAGTCACTTTTCGATGCAACTGTAACTAGCATTGTAAATTGATGAGCATGGTCTGAAATTGATGTGGGCTTACCTCGCGCCAAGTAAATAATGTGAGTACGGGCTAGAGTAAGAAAAAGGCACCAGCTAACGAAAAATGATTATGCATAAAGGAGCGTCAGAAAAATGACTAAATTAAACAATTTATTGAAAATAATATTTTCAATAAAATCTAGCCCTATGCCTAAACCTAACTCTATCACTATTCCTGAACTCAGCCCTAACCCTTAACTCTAAGCCTAAACACAACTCTATCTCTTAAACCCTTAGCCTAACCCTGAACACGACTCGAAACCTGACTCTAACCCTAGTGCTGAATTTAGCCCTAACTCTAATTCTAAACCCAACCCTAAACTCAATCCTAAACCTTAAGCCTAAATTTAAATCCAAGCCTAAACTCAGTCCTGACACTAAGCCTAAACCCTAGCCCTGTACTCAACCTTAACCCTAAATTCAATCCTAGTCCTGTGATCATTCCTAACCCTAAACCCAACCCTAAGCCTAAATATAAACCCAACTTTAACCCTAAACCCAACCCTAACCCTGTACTTAACCTTAACCCTAAATTTAACCCTAACCATGTGATCTTTCCTAACACTAAACTCAACCCTAAACCTAAATCTAAACCCAACCCTAACCCTGAACTCAACCCTGACCTAAACCTAAACCCAACCCTAACTCTGTACCCAACCTTAACTCTAAATTCAACCCTAACCCTGTGATCATTCCTAACCCTAAACTCAACCCTGACACTAAATCTAAACCCAACCCTAATCCTGTACGCAACCTTAACCCTAAATCTGTTCCTAAATTCACCCAACACCCTAAACCCTTAACCTGAGCCTAAACTCACCTCTAACCTTAAACTCGATTCTAACCCCAAACCCTAACCAACAGAACAAGTGTTTTTTTGTTCACAAACATCTCTCTACAATTCCATGATGCTTGCTTTATTTTTAAGGAAACACATTCTACTCCAACTTTGAAAGTAAGAGGGGTTATTGGAATGATATTATTAGAAGCAAAAATAAGGTTCACATAACACCTTCTTCCATAGATACCAGTTTTCTAGGCCATACATCAGTTGCCCCAAAAAATTGATACGACCGTCCACCAACTCACCAAAAATAGAGAAAAATAACATATTGCATTTAGATCTTTCTGACTCTTTTCACCAATTACTAAAAAGATATCTCTCTAAAAAAAAACCATAAAAGTTTAGCGTTTGCCTCCAGAGACCACATGGAGTGTTATATATAGAAATACACATCTCTCATAGTTTAGAAGGATTAGAAAAAAATGTTTTATGGATTGAGGCATATAGCAGAATCCCTTCAGGACTTATTAAGTTCTGCCCACCAAAACAAAGAAACCAAGTGAGAACATAGAACGAATAACTACGACTGCCAATCCCTACCAGCTAAAGAGTCGATTTTCCACGAGAAAAATGAAAAAAGTCGTTGTATGTGACCGTTATTAGGAGGTTATTAATCTCGGCTTGTGAATAAATAGCACAGGGTGGTTGTCCCCGGCTCAACTTTCCTAACACGCGATGCTGCAACGTGCAGTGTATAAAGGTGAGACAGTGTTACACACATAACACAACCAACAGCAATATACTATTTACTGTGCTTTGTAAGGTATTGTATCATTGTTGTATCTTAATGATCTACCACTCCAATAGGAAATGAGTCCTAGGGCATGGAGGCAAGGTAGGAGGTCCCGTGATCGAGTTGGCTCTGTCTCGACTTAAACCCTTGTTTAGCACTTCTCTTTTCTGCTCCATTCCTGCGCTACCTCCCTGCATGCCTTCTGGATCCCTGATCACTAATAGATCACTAATACATGACTGACTTTTCCTCATGAAGAACCTGTAGGAGACCACTGCTGTTGCCTCCTGTGTGTGACGGGCAAGTCCTTTTGGGAGACCACTTAGCACCATGTGGCACGCTACACGCTGGTGGCAGGAAGCACGACTTTCTGGCCTTCCTTTAGATTGCCTCTCTTCCCAGCAGGTGATCGCCATCATTGAGGACCGGACGGGACATGGCCTTAAGGGGTAAAGGTTGTTGTCTCTATCCTTCAGTGATCTTGCATACTTTTTCCTTGTGTGAATGCACATAACTCTGATCCTCTGTCTGCCTGAAACCCTGCATGCCTCACCGTGTGCCAGAGTGCTGGCGCCTCACCGTGTGTGTCAGAGTACCCATAACTCACTCTATGCCAGAGTGCCGTGCCACACTATGTGTCAGAGTACCCACACCTCATCGTGTGCCAGAGTGCCGTTGCCTCACCGTGTGTCAAAGTACCCACACCTTACAGTGTGCCAGAGTGCCGGCGCCACACTATGTGTCAGAGTACCAACACTTCAACGTGTGCCAGAGTGCCAGCGCTCTACTATGTGTCAGAGTACCCACACCACACCGTGTGCCAGAGTGTCGGCACCACACTATGTGTCAGAGTACCAACACTTTAACGTGTGCCAGAGTGCCGGCACCACACTATGTTTCAGAGTACCCACACTTTAACGTATGCCAGAGTGTTGGCACCTCACCATGTGTCAGAGGACCCACACCTCACAGTGTGTCAGAGTGCCGGCACCTCACCGTGTGCCAGAGTGCCGGCGCCTCACCGTGTGCCAGAGTGCCCACACCTCAAAGTGTGCCAGAGTGCCGGTGCCCCAGTGTGTGTCAGAGTACCCACACCTCACAGTGTGCCAGAGTACCGGCGCCTCACCGTGTGCCAGAGTGCCGGCGCCTCGCCATGTTTCAAAGTACCCTCACAGTGTGCCAGAGTGCCGGCGCCTCATCTTGTGTCAGAGTACCCACACCTCATCGTGTCCCAGAGCGCCAGCACCTCACCGTTTGCCAGAGCACCAGCGCCTCACCGTGTGTCTCAGTGCTTAAAGAACGTCATCGAGCATTATTGAGCTGATGGAGTTTTGGAACCGGGGTCCACCCAACCCCCAGAATGCAGTGTCCCAGAGGCCAGAGACAGCCAAGGGCTGGGACACTGATGTCACCATGACCTCATAATTCATCTGAAGTCCTGAGGACAGCTAGATCATCCCTACAATTCATTTCTGTGACATTTTTATTATTCTTTTGCAGAGTAAAATTGGAAATATATTTGCGGCAGTTCTCAGATTCTGTTGACCCGGCAACTTATTGGATTCCTTAACCCATGCACTGCCTGTAGCGTCCTCTAGGCACAAGATAATCAAGGAAGCAGCGTATTTGCCTTGTATTTATAGGGTATCAGAAAACAGCAAAACGAACAAAGGAAAAATAGTGAAAACATAAGACAACGTCCACCATCGTGTATTAAAATCTGAGTATTAAAAAAAAAAAAAAAAAAAGCTATGTCTTATTGCAACAGGGTGGGGAGATTTTATACTGAATGGTTCGAAAACACCATTAATCTCACCATCAGCCAATCAGCACCTGAGTCTCATGTACCCCACTGCCAGTGTACAGCTGACACGCATATTGATTAGCTGCGTGAAAATCCAGGTGAGATTTTAAGTGACTTCTGACTTTTTTTCATTAAATTATCAAAACAGACCAGGTCATTTTTCCAGCAGAATGTCCCTTTAAGAGGTTTAAAAAAATAAAAATAAAAAATCCAATTAAAAGTCGGTGACAAAAGAAAACAGGACGTCGCCTTATGGTTTTGTTTGGAGATCACTATAATAACACCCAAGTGTGCCGTTACAATAATATCTCATTGTCGTTTCGTTAAACGTGCAACACAGTAAAAAAAAACAAAAAAACAACACAAAGAAAGAGAACCTAGACCGGAGATGGTGTTTATGGGATCCTAATCTAAGCTCCTTTTCACACATTTCTCCGGGAGGAATTGTTTGAGGTTTCCCACAGCAAGGAAGAAACGAGTAATAAGACGATTTGCAATCTGACGGCCAATAAATCCCCTGAAGGTCTGTAAACCGACGGTGTGTCCCGATCGACACGCATTACCAAGCTGCAGCGATGACTCACAGTGATGCGTGCATTCATACATACACAATGTTGCAGTGAGATCAGTGTCTCTGCATTCCCCCCATTCTGCGCAACAGAGTGTCCATCGGAAATTTGGTGGCTCTAGATAAACTGACGATACCTCCCCCTCCTTTCAGCTTTTTGGACCCATTCCTTATTTTTTCTCTTCTTCCCCTCCTTAATTATTGGTATTATTTATTAAGCGCCAACACACTCAAAAGTACAATGTGTAAAGACAAGATAATTCTACAATACACCAAGGCCCCTATTACATTCTTCGCGCAGCGCGTTTGGCGTGTGCAAATGCGCATTTGCGCGAGGGGCAAAACCCTTTGCGATGAACGTCGTATTACAACGTTCGCGCAAACAATGCGCGTTATCGTTTAACGCGGATGGACCTGCGCGAGCGTGATGAACTGTGCGCGTCCTATACTTAACATTGTGAGCGCAAATTCGTTCGCGCGCTGGTACGCGGATGGTATTACATTTGATGCGCATCTTTTTACGAATGACGTTTGCGCGCATAATTTTAACGTCTTTGAAAAGCTGGTGGTAACTGCAAATCGGAAAGTTCTGGCCGAAACGAAAAACACCAGCACGAAACAAAAAAAAATCAGCACAGTATAGTTACACATTCTACACATACCCAAACAATAAAATTGTGAATTCGTGCGTGTTTTAATTATTGCTGCAGCATGTATACTCAGATTTACTTTGACAGGGGCAAAAACTTAAGTGAGTCAATTAAGGTAAATTGATGTCAAGTAAGGTTCTTAATTCTGATTGGCTGAATCCCTCGAAAAAAACCAGACCGCGCACTGATTTACCTGCGCTACTTTACTGCGCTCGTATTACACTTCGCTTTGTGCGTCGTTTTTACGAATGTTATTTTTTGACGGATGAGAAAATGCGTTCTGATCGGTATACCACGTTAATTTTCGCGCGATAACGCCGGACGATGCGCACAAAAAAATTTGCGCTGCGCGAACGAAATTGCGCGAAGAATGTAATAGGGGCCCAAGAAGGCAAGTCAGAATTCCACCAACAGATACATCTCTATCGATAATCTAATCTTTATATCGTAACGCTGTGCAGTTGCTCCCGCTACGTTTCCATTCTGATCTCCGCTTTACTTCTTTCTTGCGTGTCTTTAATAATCCATCACTAATTCATTTTACCCTTTCCCATCAATGCGTATGTTTTTCACAATCCTTTAATGCATTTTCTCTTTCAAGTGCGTTCTTGTGATTTGTTTAGGCCCTTTCTTCTCAATTTCCTAGGAACCATGTTTCCAAGCCACGTGTGTACTGTTATATCCACTGGTGAATCCAGTCAACATGCGACATTTGTCTCCCCCTGAGCTGCAACATAACAGGAGATACAGGGGTCTTTTACACCCCACAAGGTCAAATGAAGTGTAAATGGAAAGGTCAGGGTCCCAAAAGTCCAACAATAGCAAACATATACAATATAAATAGAAGAGATGAAATATATATTTTTTTTCTCTTTGTCTGCTTTAATATATAAAGAGTACAATGCCGCTGCAATGACTCAAGCTCTCCTTTCCTTCGCCGGGAACGAGTGTGGAGATAACGCAATGCATTATTACGCACCGTTTCATTTAAAATGTAAGCCTTTAGGCTACTTCGGAACCCTGGATCTCCATTCTGTTCACACCACAAGGTCAAGTGAGGAGTCAATAACAAGTCAGGGTTTGGCCATGCCAATGATAACATGACAATGTAATTTTTTTTTAAAATCTAAATCAGTGGTATTGTCCACTTCACACTTATGAAATGAACAATGCTACTGCCATAACAAACCGAACACCAGATCTTAGCCAAAATTGACAGAGTGAACCTCCACAAACTTGTGTCTGGATCCGCCCCTGATTATGTCTGTCTGGTTTTATTTGGCTATTTTTCCAATCTTTCCTTCCTTTCATGCTTCTGTATCTATCCCTTTTTTTTTCTTTCCATTTTCGCTGTTGAGGCCGTCCAGGGTGATATATTATCTCGGATGATGAGGCACCCAGCAACAGCATTAACCCGACTGCAATGTCTTTACATCCTATTTACCCATTACATCAGGGCTTGGAAACCTCTGCCCTCCAGATGTTTTGGAACTACATCTCCTATGAACGACCGTAAGCTGATCATTAGGTGTGAAGAGCCTCATGGGAAATGTAGTTACAAAATCATATGGAGGGCCAATGCTGCTGACCTTTGCTTTACATCCTACTTATCCCAGGACTATTTATGTAAACAAAAATGACATTTTTAAACTATAATAAATGTTGCCTGAAATAATTTGATGTGTATATGATACTTTACTCTTGTTCAAAATGTCATTTTTGTTTACATAAATGGTCCTAGGATAAGTAGGATGTAAAGCAAAGGTCAGCAGCATTGGCCCTCCATACGTTTTGTAACTACATTTCCCATGAGGCTCTTCACACCTAATGATCAGCTTAAGTTCATAGGAGATGTAGTTCATCCTACTTACATCCTACTTATCCTAGGACCATTTATGTAAACAAAAATGACATTTTGAACAAGAGTAAAGTATCATATATACATCAAATTATTTCAGGCAACATTTATTATAGTTTACTGACTCATTGTTGGGCGTTTTATTGCTCTGCAGCTCTGTTATACACCCACACACTCCAGATGTGATGGAGCAGCCCCTAAATACAGGAGTCACCACCTGGATTTAACCAAGCAAATAGGTGTGAGCCTTCCATTGGATAATTACTGCAGTGATTAATATGTTTCATGAGGTCATGTGACTCCCTGAATATACTGAATGAGCAGGTTTACCATCAATGGGTTTTTTCTCCCCTGATGGCACAGCGGGCATATTCCAAGATGGCAATGCCAGGATTCATCGGGCTCAAATTGTGCGAGAGTGGTTCAGGGCGCATGAGACACCATTTTCACACATGGTTTGGCCACCGCACAGTCCAGACCTTAACCCCATTGAGAATCTTTGGGATAATGTGCTGGAGAAGACTTTACACAGCGCTGCGACTCTCCCATCATCAATACAAGATCTTGGCCACAAATTAATGTCACTCTGGATGCAAATAAATGCTGTGACATTGCATGACATGATGCCGCAGCAAATGCGTGCCGTAATCACAGCAAAAGACGTGACAACCAAATATTATAGGGTGTGATGCTTTGGGGCCAGGCTGTGTATAAAGCCATTAGGAGAAAACAGTAGGGATGTGCGTTTCGGGTTTCGGAATTTTGGAATTTTCACGAAATTTCCCGATTCGTGTTTTCGGATGCGGCCGAATTTCCAAAAATTTTTAGATCCGAAAATGGCAGATCCGAAAAGTTTTCCGAGCCGAAACGAAATATTTTCGGAATTTTCGAATGGACTTGAAATGTGTCAAATCGAAATTTATTGCTTTGAAACGAGGAGAACAGACGTTCCGAAAAAACGAAAATTTCCGAAGTTACGAAAAGTCGATACAAAAAACGAGCTAAGTGACACGAAAATACGAAAAATGGTCGATATTCCGAAAAAAAAAATGTACACGAAAAACGAGTCGAGCCGAACCGAATCGAAACAGAAATCGGTCGAAACGAGCCGAATCGAAAAGTTTAAAAATCCGAAAAATCGAACCGAATCGAACCGAAAAAAAAAATCGGTGCACAAGCCTAGAAAACAGGGATGGAAGGATAAAACAGATGGCTCAAAATAGAGTCTATCGATAAAATATAAAGAAATAAATAAAAAGACAAAAAATAAATACAAAGACACATAAAAAGCAATATATCTGTGTGTTTCTACGTCCCCTTTACACACTGCAGCTGTATTTTGTCCAAACATTCTCATGTCATTTTATTGTCCCCTGTGAGCTTCAATTTCCTGTCTTCCCATTACATAAGGGGTTATTCAGAGAGAGCCGATCTGGTGCCGAAATGTCATCAAACAGTGAATTTCCCCATACGGTGACATTGCGGGGCCATTCAGCTATTCAGAGAGCAGACAGTTCGCCAAATTTTGGACGAATTGCCAGCAAGTACGGTGCCTGTTCGACGGAAGTGAAATCCCCCATAGAGAAGCAATGGTTAATCTATTCACAGATGCCGAACAGCAGAGAAACGTTGCCGAAATGCCCTGCTGTTCGGTGGTCTCATTCGACAGGTTTATTCAGGCGAATCCCATAGGCTTCAATGTTAAAAATATTCCCGTTTTAATTAAATATCTAATAAACCGTTTATTATTTTAATCTGCTGTAAAAAGTCTCTTTATTTATAGTGATTTTTGTTGCAAATTTTTTTTCCGTTTTTTTATTACAATCGTTTCTTCTTTTTTCTGTAACAGACCTTTTTATTATCATTCATAGGATCTTATCTGTAAATTCCAGGCATTTTCGTTCAGGAGTTATTTTTATAAACAGCGTTTCAATTATGACACTTTGAAGTGTATTTTTGTTTTTTACCCCGTTCGTCAGCTTGTCGGCTTTTTCCGGCAGCTGCTCTGCACTGTGATCAGCGGCTCGGTGTCTTTTTCCAACATGTTCGGCGTGTTTTTTGCGTCAGTTCCGGTGGGTTTTCGGCAGGTGGTCTGGGGGTTTGCAGCGACAGGTTGTTCGACAGGTTTTCCCTGCACTCCGGGTATCCTGCAGTTAATGCTGAATTCACCACAGTGTGGGGAACTTTCATTCCCCGAAGTGCAGGGAACAAGAGGGCACCGAAATTTCGGCAACATTTCGGTGCTCTCTGAATAACCCCTTTAGTATACTTCAAAAAAGTAAAGGCACTATTACACTCTACGCGCACAATTTTGCGCGTGCGTAAAAACGCATTAACGCGAGGGGCAAAACCCTACGCGCTGATCGTTGTATTACGACGTTCGCGCACAAAATGTGCGTTAACGTCTAACGCAAGTGACCCAGCGCGAACCCAGTGCGAGCGCAAGTTAGTGCACGCATCCTATACTTAAAATTGTGAGCGCAAATGCGTTTTACAATCTATGTAATGGTATTACAATCTATGCGCAAAATTTACCGGACAGCGTTTGCGCGCATAATTTTAACGTCTTTTAAAAGCTGGTGTTAACGGCAAATCTGAACGTTCTGGCCGAAACCAAATACACCAGCACGAAAAAAAAAAACAGCACAGTATAGTTACACGTTCTACACATACCCAAACAATAAAATTGATAAGTTGTGCGATTTTTTTTGATGCAGCATATATGCGCAGATTGACTTTGACAGGCGCAAAAACGTAACGGGAGACAATTAAGGTTCTTAATTCTGATTGGCTGAGTCGCGTGAAAAAACAGTCCGCATGCCGTATCTGCGCGCAGCGTTAATGTGCGCGCGTTTTTGCGCGTCTTTTTTACGTGCGTTATTTTTTTGACGGGTGAAAAAAAGCGCTCGTATTGTAATACCAGCGTTATTTTTCGCGCGTTAACGTTTAACGCTTCGCGCAAAAAAAACGCGCTGCGCGTGTGCTTTTGCGCGCAGAATGTAATAGAGCCCTAAAACTATTAGTAAAGTTTTTAAAATTTTAGATATTTGCGCCAATTTGTATTTTTTCCTTTTCTTTTTTTTGCTGATTTAAACCAGCCATGTATATTATCCTTTTAAGTTTATTTATGATTTATTATTTTCCTCGTTCTTTGTCAATATTAGTTCTATATTATTATTATTATTATTATTCTTTATTTATAAGGTGCCAGCATATTCCGCAGCGCTTGTTTATTATTGTTTATTATTTATAGATTCTGGTCCCTGTTCTACTTTTTTTTTTATTATTATTATTTTCACCCATTTTCCATCCAAAATTACACGGATTTAAGTGTTTGAATCAGTATCAATGGTTTAATTGCAATCAGATTAATACATTTAATTAATTAATAATTAATATTGCTATGGATTAATTAATACCTCTGGAAGAAAAAAAACAGCAGAGAATTTTAAGGAATTTCACCAAATATGGTTATAAGTTAAAGCATCGCTGTACAATGAGAGATGGGAAAGGGTGAGATCAGCCGGGACCCCACTGCGATGTGTACAGTATTAATCAGCATCGAGTTTCAAAGAATTAAGAAGATTTATTTAAGTTACGACTTGTATCATTAAATAGTTACATAATATCTCCCGAAATTCCGTGAAACGTAAAACTTTACAAGCTTGTCCTCGCTATTATTAATAAAGTTATACTGACATGTATAAAATAAGGGCCGGGTGAATTAAAACTTTTCCTGGAGAAAGATAGAGATGTACAGACAGTACAGATAAATACCTGCTATTAATAGGAACATACGGGGAGATAACCGGCTGGAATGAGAGGCTGAGGGAGATAGACAAATATACAGTATGTATTGATAAAGAAAGAGATATACAGGGTTATTCAAAGAGATCCGAATTGCTTGAGAAAGGTAACCGAACGCTGAAAATCAGCGTTCGGTTACCTTTCCTGGCCATTCGGCTATCCAGAGAACAGGCAATTCGCCAAGTCCTGGCGAATTGCCTGCACATACGGTGCCTGTTCGAGGGCAGTGAAATCCCCATGAAAGCACTGCTTCGGCTATTCAGAGAACACAAACCAGCAGTGAAAGGTTCCCCTAATGCCCTGCCATTCGGTGGTTTTTCGGCAAATTAATTCAGGAGAATCCCATAGGCTTCAATGTTAAAAATATTCCGTTTTAATTCACTATCTAATAAACGTTCATTATAAAATTCTGCAGCAAAAAGTCTCTATTTATAGATTTTTTAGGATACTTTAAGCATTTTTCTGAATATTTTAAAAAAAAATTAAAAGTCCGATTGTTTTTTTTTTTTTTTCAGTTTACTTATTTTTTTTGTAACAGCCCTCTTATTATGATTCCCTGGACCTCCTGTGAAAATTTCAGACATTTTCGCTCAGTAGTTTCTTTCAAACAGCGTTTCTTTTTCCAGATTCATACAAATGGTTTTTCTAATTTATTCACTGCCTCCTCTATGTCACAGCTGCTTCGGCTCTGTGTGATTCGGCTCCTGTTCGGGTTTTTCGAAGGTTAATCAGATGTTTTTGCTTGTTTTCAGCGTGCATTCGGTGAGTTTTCGTCAGGTTTGCGGCAGCTTTTCCCTGCAATTCGGGGACCCTGTGCTCTTTGCTGAATACACCGCAGGGTCACCGAAATGCAATCGGCAAAAGGAACCGAATTGAAGAGAACGAAAAGTCACCGAACGTGCGGTGACTTTTCGAATCTCTTTGGATAACCCTGATAGACAGACAAGCAGAGATAAATAGCTAGATATGGGATAGAGAGACAGACAGACAGATGTGCGGATGGACAGAGAGATGGATAGATAAATAGATGGAGAGACAGACATGTATGTGGACACATGTCAGTCTGTCTCTCTATCTTTCTCTCTATCTATTTATGTGTATGGACAGACAGACAGATAGAGAGCCCGACGGACGTGCGTATGGCAGATGGATATAAAGATAGACAGATGGATGTGCGTATGGACAGACAGACAGACAGACATGCGTATGGACAGACAGATGGATAGATAGATAGAGAGATAGATAGATACAGAGATAGATAGATAGAGAGATAGATAGATAGATAGATAGATAGATAGATAGATAGATAGATAGATAGATAGATAGATAGATACAGAGATAGATAGATAGATAGATAGATAGATAGATAGATAGATAGAGAGATAGACAGATAGATTGATAGATAGATAGATAGATACAGAGATAGATAGATAGAGAGATAGATAGATAGATAGATAGATAGATAGATAGATAGATAGATAGATAGATACAGAGATAGATAGATAGATAGATAGATAGATAGATAGATAGATAGATAGATAGAGAGATAGACAGATAGATTGATAGATAGATAGATACAGAGATAGATAGATAGATAGATAGATAGATAGATAGATAGAGAGATAGAGAGATAGACAGATAAATTGATAGAAAGATAGACAGAGAGACAGACGAATGTGCAGATAAACAGACAGGTGGATATATAGAGAGACAGACGGACATGCATATGGACAGACAGATGGATAGATAAATAGATAGATAGATAGAAAGATAGAGACAGACGTGCGTATGGACAGACAGATGGATAGATAGATAGAGAGGGAGACAGACGGACGTGCGTATGGACAGACATATGGATAGATAGATAGAGAGATAGATAGATAAAGACAGACAAATATGCGTATGGACAGACAGATGGATAGATAAATAGATAGATAGATAGATAGATAGATAGATAGATAGATACAGAGATAGATAGATAGATAGATAGAGAGATAGACAGATAGATTGATAGAAAGATAGACAGAGAGACAGACGAATGTGCAGATAAACAGACAGGTGGATATATAGAGAGACAGACGGACATGCATATGGACAGACAGATGGATAGATAAATAGATAGATAGAAAGATAGAGACAGACGTGCGTATGGACAGACAGATGGATAGATAGATAGATAAAGACAGACAAATATGCGTATGGACAGACAGATGGATAGATAAATAGATAGATAGATAGATAGATAGATAGATAGAGAGATAGATAGATAGATAGATAGAGAGATAGACAGATAGATTGATAGAAAGATAGACAGAGAGACAGACGGATGTGCAGATAAACAGACAGGTGGATATATAGAGAGACAGACGGACATGCATATGGACAGACAGATGGATAGATAAATAGATAGATATAAAGATAGAGACAGACGTGCGTATGGACAGACAGATGGATAGATAGATAGAGAGGGAGACAGACGGACGTGCGTATGGACAGACATATGGATAGATAGATAGATAGATAGATAGATAGATAGATAGATAGATAGATAGATAGATAAAGACAGACAAATATGCGTATGGACAGACAGATGGATAGATAAATAGATAGATAGAAAGATAGAGAGAGTCAGATGTGCGTATGGACAGACAGATAGAGACACAGTCGGACGTGTGTATGGACAGACAGATGGAGAGCTAGAGAGAGACAGACAGACAGACGTACCTATGGACAGACAGATGGATAGATAGATAGACAGACAGACATGCGTATGGACAGACAGATGGATAGATAAATAGATAGAAAGATAGAGAGACGGGCAGACGTGTGTATGGACAGACAGATAGACAGACGGACGTGCATATGGACAGACAGGTGGATAGATAAATAGATAGAAAGATAGAGAGACAGACGGACGTGCGTATGGACAGACAGATGGATAGATAAATAGATAGAAAGATAGAGAGACAGACGGACGTGCGTATGGACAGACAGGTGGATCGATAAATAGATAGATAATGCATTCAATATTTAGACGCCTTAATTGTTTTTGGATTATTTTATGCTGCAGTTTGCAATGTAAAACCAAAATTTACAAAACAAAAAACAAAACGGTCTGCATACTTTCTGAATGCACGATATATATATATATATATATATACATATACGGAAAACATACATGGACAAAGTTTTAGACGTAGCTAGAGATCTTTACTATTACATTTATTTAAAAAGCATCAACATATTCCACAGACAGCGTTATACCATGTGTAGGGTAAAGACAGACAGATAGACAGACAGACAACTACCACGGTGCTAGACAGTAGGGATGAGCTGTTCGGGTTCGGACGGTTCGGAGTTCGACCCGAACTTTGGCAGTTCGAAAGTTCGCGAATTTCGAACTTTTTGGGTGTGTTCGGTTCGAGTTCGAAAAAAAAAAAGAAATTTTGAAAAAAGTATAGAAAATGCTTAAAAAAACCCCTAAAAAATCTAGAAATAAAGAGACTCTTTACTGCAGAATATTATAAGCAACGGTTTATTAGATATTGAATTAAAAACTAATGTGTACGTGGAAAGATTATCAACTCTAAATGACCTCTGTTCACAAACGGGCATAACACCAGGTGTTTTTAGTCTGGTAATCAATTTGATACATTGTACACCATACTGAGGGTGGGGTGGTGTCTGCTTCTGATTGAGATTTGAGAATTAATTTCCCTAAAACATCCTAATATGCTGCATTTAACCCTTCGCTGCTGAGGCTTTTCACACCTCTGTGCTGAGGTCATTTTTACCGCTTTCGCTCATCATGTTTAACCGCGTTTTGTAGCCATATTTTGATATATGACCCAGACATATTATATATCGCTCTTTCCGGCAGACTTGGCAGATTCATAATATGTCATTATTATATGTATACGTTATGTCATGTCTGTATATTATAACAAAAATGCAATAAAATTTGAATTTTCAATAATTTATTATGTGTAAAGTGTTTTTTTTCACATTTTAACATGCGATCGTTTGTGGTTATATTTTGTATGGGGTGCGCTTGTTAAAAATATTAGAAATGGGGTCTCGTTACATTTTTTTTGGGGGAAAATTTCGCTTTTTTTAACAAACGCACCGCATACAAAAATCGTTAGTGCAGCATTATTGTTCACATTATAATTGAAATGGGAACAATATTGCTGCATTAACAAAACAAAAAACAAAAAAAAACTTGTTTATTTTTTTTAGATTTTTTTTTAAAATATTTTTATTTTTTCATTTATTTTTTATTTTTTTTAAAACATTTTTCATGCTCATGTTTGATATCCTTGGAAAGGCCCATGCTCTGGCTGATCCAACGATATCAAACATTAACCCCTAGCTGCCACGGATCGGGAGATAGGGGGTTCATTGGAACCCCCTATCTCCACCGTTGGTGGCAGCTAGGGGTTAACTCCAGGACTGGCGTCATCGTGCTATGCACGATGACGCCAGTCCTCAGGGGGAGTTCCTGGAGGCTTGGCCGACATCCAAGATGTCGGCCTGCTCCAGGAGAGGATCACGATCCGGCGCTTTTCAGCGCCGATTCGTGATCCGGCTCCCCAGGGGTTAATCACAGCCACCGTTTGGAAGAGCAGGCTGTGCCCTTCCAAACGGTGCCTGGATTAACCCTCTGCCCCCGGTGATCGGGAGGGAGAGAGGTCCGAAGGACCTCTCCCCCTCCCTTTCAGGCGCTTCCTCCGCACATGCGTGGGGGGCGCCTGAATTAGATGTCATCGCGCCACCGCGATGACATCTAATTGCTCCGCCGGGGTCCCGGAGTGCTGGGCTGACATCCAAGATGTCAGCCCGCACCGGGGGGTGCAGCAATCCGCCGGAATCCGGCGGATTGCTGCGTCCTGTGCATGGACGCGCTCAGCGCGTCCATAGCACAGGAGAACCACTTGGCTGGACGCGCTGCAGTACGGACGTACTTACTGACTGACAACAAGGTAGTGGCCAAGCAGTCCGTTTTTTTCACTGACGTATTTTTTGACTGATGTAGCAGGGAAAATAAATTAAAATGAAAAAACATTCTGTCCGTCAAAAATGCTGGACGTATAAATGCAGTCCATCTGACCTCGTTTCATCACTCACATACAAAGCTACACGGACGTTGTGGACGTGGCGCACTCCGCACGTCCGTTCTAGCAGTATTACGTTCTTGCCTAACCTGCGTCCGTTTGCTGCGTCCGCCATGCATCCGCACACCCGTGCGGACGTACTTCGTGTGTGGGGCTCCATTGGTCAGAATGCTATGCTGCCACGGACGTACAAATGTGCGGCAACACGGACATGATAACTGCGCTCGTCTGACCCCAGCCTTAAGCAATGTTATTTTTCACCTCGGGATTAAACAACACAGGGTTATTCAGAGAGCGGTGAAAAGCAGGAGAATAACTGGAGAAATTAAAATTCTAGGTCAAAATAGCCAAACCAGAAAAATTCTCCCATTTATCTCACTTTCCAAATCGGCTATTTGGTCTAGATTGTTCTCTTCTCCTGCCAGTTCTCCTGGCTTTCACCTCTCTCTCAGGGTTGTTCAGAGAAAGGTGAAAACCAGGAGAATGGCAGGAATAGAGAACAATCTGGACCAAATAGCCGATTTGGAAAGTGAGATAAGGCTAGGGTCAGACTAACGCATTTTTCGCAGCGACCGTCAAAAAGTGCGTCCGAACGCATTGCCTTATTTTTTCACGGAATGCGCGAAAACGGTCATACGATGCGCATTTTTGTGCATGATTTTTTACGGATCCAAACCAGGAAACTTTGGGTGTCTGGACGTTATGTTGGCCGGACATGAGCAGGGTCTGACGTCTCCAAATCACGCAGACACGCCGCTAGCGGACACAGCGCACTCTGTACGTCCGTACTAGCGGTTCTGCGTTCTCGAAAAAATTCGTTCATTTTCCACTTGCGTTGCGCAGCCGGACTTTCGTGCGACCGTACTTCGTATATTGGCCGTCATTGCCCGTCATTTGCTGCTAGTGCGGCCGTGATTAAGTGCGCCTAAACGCACGTTAAAAATTCGCTAGTCTGACCCTAGCCTAAATGGGAGAATTTTTCTGGTTTGGCTATTTTGACCTAGAATTTTCCATTCTCCAGTCATTCTCTTGCTCTTCACCGCTCTCTGAATAACCCTGACAGGGTTATTCAGAGAAAGGTGAAACTCAGGAGAATGACTGAAGAGAAAATTCTAGGTCAAAATAGCCAAACCAGAAAAATTCTCCCATTTTTCTCACTTTCCAAATCGGCTATTTGGTCTAGAATTTTCCATTCTCCAGTCATTCTCCTGCTTTTCACCGCCAAGAAATCTGTAAACTTTTTCTGCGTGTCCGAAAATGTCTCCTCTTTTCATACAGACTGCCGCCCCAAGCAGTTGTTTATGGATAGATTAAAGGAAAAGCATTTACCGTCATTTGAAATGTGATTTTTTTTTTTTTAAGTGTTTCTATACATCCTAGAAATCCGCCACTTCACGGGCAGGTTATGGGGACCTCCTAGGCACGATATTTGAAGGAATTTTTCGTTTTTATTTTTAACCCTTATTTCATGGAAAACTCACTGTCCCTTTAAAAACGTTTTTTTTTTTACGTTTTGTCCTTGTTTCCTGTCCCCCAGGGCACTACCCGGACCCCCATACACCTTTTATGACAAATATCTAGCATATATGCCCTCTTGGAGGGCACTCTAAAAACCGAATTTTCAGCCCCATTGACTTGTATGGAGTTCGAGTTCGGGTTCGGGTTCTGATCCGAACATTTGGAAAGTTCGGGTTCGGCTTCGAACTCAACTCGGGCAGTGTTCGGCTCATCCCTACTAGACAGCTCCATGGACTGGATTAATAAATGTGTCAAGTACTTTACCTTCGGTCATTCTATAAAAATCTATATGCAAGATATTATATACACACCGTCTACTTATTCTTACTGGCTCCTAGGTTTGTCAAGCACTGTGATCAAACAGTAGACAAACACCTTGAGACGGACACACAGAATTCTATAGACATAGACGGATCAACTGATACAAACTGACAGGTAGACAAACATCTTGAGACGGACACACAGAATTCTAAAGACATAGATGGATGGACAGACTGACAGGTTACATTCACATTATATAGAATTATAAATAATCTTATCCAATTTCACATTTTGAAAGAACAATCAAGCTGCTCCCTGCGTGAGACCGGATGCTGTATGAGGGCACATGTGTTCACGGTGATTTTTTTGTTCTACAAATCATGCGGTCCCTGGCGATGCAGCTTGAAAGAACACATCTCCTGGCCTTTTCTAATCTGGAACGTGGCTCTGTGACAGCAGTAGACAGGCAGCCTTTGATAAGTGAAGGATAATCTATAAAGCAGATCACCTTTCACTATAACAATGTCGCAGAGCTTAGAGACGCTCCGTCAGAGGGCCGCGTCTGAATTAATCTACATACCCTGCTAATTACACTCGATCACACCTCAGTCTAATTAATAAGGCGTTAATATTGCGCTCTTTCTTATTGAGGTCGTCCGTTTACACACCCGTGTATCTCTTGCATGATTATTGCATGATTATTCTATAAAATAGGTGGTGGAACAATATCTGCCCCCCCCCTTCCCAATATATGACCAGTATGACGCTATGTAGAAAAAAACAGTTTCACACCTATTCCCTACCAGGGTGACTGTCACGACCAGAAGTATCCAGCCCACTTCATGTATTAAACATGACAAGAAAAAAGGGTGTCATTTGCGCTTACCCGTATGACTCCATATGAAACAAAACAGAGATTTTGGTTTACTTGAATGGCCTTTAAAGTGTAAACCCACCCGCCACGCCACGGCACCTCTGGGTCAGGAGTCGGGTCGGTCCTAACCTAATGAAACCAAGAGCTGCTTCCCAAGCAACTACATGTCCTCATGCTGCTTCTCAGCTAAGAGACAGACTGGTGGGTTTACATATATACACTCTCCACAAACATTTCCACTTTGTGATTGAAAAAGAAAACATGGAAAAGGACAGCAGCAAAAATTACCTGGCTGGGGATACAACAATATATACATATATGCAGAAACAAAATCTTGGCTGAGAAGCAGCATGAGGACATGTAGTTTCTTGGAAAGCAGCTCTTGGTTTCATCAGATTAGGACCCACCTAACCAGAGGTGCCGTGACAGGGCAGGTTGGCTTACACTTTAATGGCCATTCAAGGAAGCCAAAACCAATGATTGTTTACTTTCACATGGAGCCACGCAGATAAGCGCAAATGACAACCTTTTTTTAAAATATGTTTTATACCTGACATAATAGCTGGCAGCTAAATGAGATATAATAGGGAGCTTACAAGACTTCTAATCTACCTCCTAGTGATGTCCTTCGAATACATCCCACACAGTACAATGATGTGAGTCGGCGATCGACCCATAGACTCCATTCTATGGCGCTAGCCAAACAGTGAGGAGAACGTGAGGGAAAGATACTGTGGGGAGGGGGGCAGTTTACAACACAAAATATCACACAATGGATGCACCCAGTGACAAATATAGAGGAAAATATCACACAATGGATGCGCCCAGTGACACATATGGAGGAAAATATCACACAATGGATGCGCCCAGTGACACATATAGAGGAAAATATCACACAATGGATGCGCCCAGTGACACATATAGAGGAAAATATCACACAATGGATGCACCCAGTGACACATATAGAGGAAAATATCACACAATGAATGCGCCCAGTGACACATATAGAGGAAAATATCACACAATGGATGCACCCAGTGACACATATAGAGGAAAATATCACACAATGGATGCGCCCAGTGACACATATAGAGGAAAATATCACACAATGGATGCACCCAGTGACACATATAGAGGAAAATATCACACAATGGAAGCACCCAGTGACACATATAGAGGACAATATCACACAATGGATGCACCCAGTGACACATATAGAGGAAAATATCACACAATGGATGCACCCAGTGACACATATAGAGGAAAATATCACACAATGGATGCGCCCAGTGACACATATAGAGGAAAATATCACACAATGGATGCGCCCAGTGACACATATAGAGGAAAATATCACACAATGGGTGCGCCCAGTGACACATATAGAGGAAAATATCACACAATGGATGCACCCAGTGACACATATAGAGGAAAATATCACACATGGATGCACCCAGTGACACATATAGAGGAAAATATCACACAATGGATGCGCCCAGTGACACATATAGAGGAAAATATCACACAATGGATGCACCCAGTGACACATATAGAGGAAAATATCACACAATGGATGCGCCCAGTGACACATATAGAGGAAAATATCACACAATGGATGCGCCCAGTGACACATATAGAGGAAAATATCACACAATGGATGCGCCCAGTGACACATATAGAGGAAAATATCACACAATGGATGCACCCAGTGACACATATAGAGGAAAATATCACACAATGGATGCGCCCAGTGACACATATAGAGGAAAATATCACACAATGGATGCACCCAGTGACACATATAGAGGAAAATATCACACAATGGATGCGCCCAGTGACACATATAGAGGAAAATATCACACAATGGATGCACCCAGTGACACATAGAGGAAAATATCACACAATGGAAGCACCCAGTGACACATATAGAGGACAATATCACACAATGGATGCACCCAGTGACACATATAGAGGAAAATATAACACAATGGATGCACCCAGTGACACATATAGAGGAAAGTATCACACAGTGGATGCATCCAGTGACACATATAGAGGAACATATCACACAATGGATGCACCCAGTGACACATATAGAGGAAAATATCACACAATGGATGCGCCCAGTGACACATATAGAGGAAAATATCACACAATGGATGCGCCCAGTGACACATATAGAGGAAAATATCACACAATGGGTGCGCCCAGTGACACATATAGAGGAAAATATGACACAATGGATGCACCCAGTGACACATATAGAGGAAAATATCACACAATGGATGCACCCAGTGACACATATAGAGGAAAATATCACACAATGGATGCGCCCAGTGACACATATAGAGGAAAATATCACACAATGGATGCACCCAGTGACACATATAGAGGAAAATATCACACAATGGATGCGCCCAGTGACACATGTAGAGGAAAATATCACACAATGGATGCACCCAGTGACACATATAGAGGAAAATATCACACAATGGATGCACCCAGTGACACATAGAGGAAAATATCACACAGTGGATGCATCCAGTGACACATATAGAGGAAAATATCACACAATGGATGCATCCAGTGACACATATAGAGGAAAATATCACAAAATGGGTGCGCCCAGTGACACATAGAGGAAAATATCACACAATGGTTGCACCCAGTGACACATAGAGGAAAATATCACACAGTGGATGCATCCAGTGACACATATAGAGGAAAATATCACACAATGGATGCACCCAATGACACATATAGAGGAAAATATCACACAATGGATGCACCCAGTGACACATATAGAGGAAAATATCACACAATGGATGCACCCGTGACACATATAGAGGAAAATATTTTCTTAACTAAACATACAAGAGAAAAACAAATCACATGTAAGATATCAGCAACATCAAATAAACACAATAAGGACATTTCATTTTTTGGTGGTAGTGGCCATTTAATGTTGGAAGTCCCCACCATCTGAGCTGATCCTTTAGATCTGTAGTTCTCAACCAATGACTCACAACCTCATGTTCAATGAGGTTGCCGCAGAAGGGTCAGATGAGTCCATGGGGATACTGGGAAATTTCCAGATGGACCGCAATTGTCCTTGGCTTGCAGTGCCTCCCATTGCACTTGGTGAGAGGCACCTCAAGCATTGTCTTTAAGGCGGCCCCTTACCTTTCCTCAACACAGCACTATCCCTGACCACTTACCCTGAATCCTCCATACAAAGGACATCTATCGATCATGTTCGAATCATACCAACTGCAATAAAACCCATATAGAATCAACACTGTGCTAGTAGGTGTCTACAAGACTTTGACACTGTGCTAAAAGACTTTGGGGGGCCCCACCACAAAACCACTAACCTTAACCCTTTGGCTCTTTCCTACCCCTAACAAACTTCAGTCCTCCACACAAAGGAGGTCAATCGACAATGTTCAAATTATATTGACTTCAATAAAATGAATAACAGCCAACAATATCAGCAGATTCCATACGGAAAAAGCATTGTCTATCAGGTACCTTTTATAACAGTTTGGGGGCCCACCACAAAACCACTAACAAGTCTCCTAATATCATCACCCTAACCCAATGCGTTTTTCCTACCCATAAACTCTCCCCCTATTGCATAACTATAACATCTATCCTTCCTCGTGATTTCCTAACTACAACTCATCTGTTTGTGTCATATCTGTAACCCTTGGATCTTCTATGGAATTCCTATCCGTAAACATTGTCTTTACTACCTACCCCTTACCCTTCTCTCAACAGAGTGTTATGCCTAACCACTTACCCGAGGCCTTCGGACAAAGGATGTCTATCAATCATGTTCAAGTTAAAATGACTGCAAAAAAATCCATATGGAATCCACAAGGTGCTGCTAGATACCTTTTAACAGTTTGGGGGGCCCACCACAAAACCAATAACTCTAACCCTTTGACTCTTTCCTACCCCTAAACCCTTAACTTACTGTATAACCCTAACATCTCTAGATTTCATAACCTCAAATCATCTCTTTGTGTCACATGTGTAACCCCTAATGTTGTAATTATTTGGGGGCGATCCAGAAATCCTTCGGCTCTACTCGATTACTGAAACAAACAAGGAACAAAAGATGTCTGTTCGTAGATTCCTTGATTTCGTTTCGTAAAAACACTGTAAAGATGTAAATGATGATGGAATTCCATAGGCTGCTTTGATGCCGGCGCCACAGAAGAATGGAGGCCTATTGCAGTGGTGTGGAATCGAATTTGAACGGAATCCATATCACCGATAAAAGAGATGGAAAAGATAAATCGGTTTCACGGTACGGTCACAGATTTTGTTTTTTTATCACTGTACACAGTTTTTGTTCTGATAAAGGTCAGCATATTTGGCATTTGCTTTAATTACGGAGACGAGGTGGGGTAGTGATTACAAACAGACACGAACCTTGGGGACCGGCCTACACATACAAGATTCTAATCAACCAGCCTTTATTTATTATTCTACTGTTATTTCAGGTTGGCCGGCACAGAGGGGATACACAGAATTTTATTTTTATTTATTTATTACAGTAAAAAGTAGGCTTGTGCACCGATTTTTTTTCGGTTCGATTCGATTCGATTTTTCGGATTTTTAAACTTTTCGATTCGGCTCGTTTCGACCGATTTCTGTTTCGGTTCGGCTCGACTCGTTTTTCGTGTACATTTTTTTTTCGGAATTTTGACCATTTTTCGTATTTTCGTGTCACTTAGCTCGTTTTTTGTATCGACTTTTCGTATTTTCGAAAATTTTCGTTTTTTCGGAACGTCTTTTCTCCTCGTTTCAAAGCAATAAATTTCGATTTGACACATTTCAAGTACATTCGAAAATTCCGAAAATATTTCGTTTCGGCTCGGAAAACTTTTCGGATCTGCCATTTTCGGATCTAAAAATTTTCGGAAAATTGGCCGCATCCGAAAACACGAATCGGTAAATTTCGTGAAAATTCCGAAATTCCGAAACCCGAAACGCACATCCCTAGTAAAAAGAGTTCACATGGGAAGCTCTAAGTGGACTTGCCATCCAAACCACAAAACATACAGATGCCAGGTTCACTGTACAGAGGTATGGATATGTCTATTATTCTTTCCTATAATTAGGCAAAGTAGGTGGTCACCCAAGGCTTCACTCACTCTGGGGCCATACATGATGTCGTCTCACTAAAATGTTGGTATGTGCTTCTCAGCAGACACATATACAGTCAACATTCACATACATCGTTTGACCTTTGGTGGATTATTTTCAATGTTTTTTTGCAAGATTGGCCTCACATTTGTCCTCACTAACTCTAGACCAGACTCTGAACACAACTACTAAACAAAGACCGCTTCCCGTTTCTCTAAAATGGCTCGGAAAAAGCGTGTTAATGCAACCAACTGACTACTGTAGTGCAGCTAACTCAAAATTTTCCAGGAGTGCAAAAACTCTCTTTTTCGGCACACTTTGGTGAGTTCAATTCGCCGACCTTGCGGTGAATTCAGCATTCACCGCAGGATCCTCGAAGTGTGCCAAACAGATCTGCTGAATCCACCGATCAACCTGCCGAACTGGCCGACGATCCGCTGGTCGCCGCCGAGCTGGCCGTGGAAAAATTCAAATCAGCTGGTGATCGGGGGGGTGGGGGGTGCAATTTTTAATAGATGTTCCAGTTCCAAACAATAAAAATGCATGGAAATAAAAAAAATAAATCATCCAACAAAAAATAATAAAAAGGTCTGTTTCAGAATAAAAAAAAATGGGAGTCAAGAATTTCGTCAAAAAATCCAGGAAATGCCTAAAAAAATTCTAGAAAATAAATAAATAAAAAAGACATTTTGCTGCAAGTGAAAAGAATAAACGGTTGAAACCGGTAGTATTTTTTAACATTGAATCCTATGAGTTTTGCCTGTTTAAACCTGTCGAACTGAACCACCGAAAATCTGGGCATTTTACTGACATTTCAGTGGAGGTTGGTGGTCTCTGAATAGATTAACCATTGCCCCTCTATGGGGAATTTGACAGAAACCGAACGTCGGTGAATTGCGGTATCTGAGACGCATTGCACCGTAATTCGCTGGCAATTGCCACTGCTGTCTGAACACCGCCTGTCCGAAAAAGTGCACAGATCCAGCAGATTCCAGCAATTTTTCAGTAAAGGTTGTGGATATTGTGTTTAATTGAAAAATGAAAAGATTCTGAGTGATTTCTCAAAAAACTGCATGGATCCGGCACTTTTTAAATGAAAATAGCATGGATCCGGCTTTTACCCAAACCCTTCCAGTTTTCAGTCCTCTGGGCACGGAGTAGATGTTTTGATGTTTTTGGGGGTAAAGTAAAATAGTAGAATTTGTAGCTATGAATTGATCTTTAAAAAAAAAGGAAACTTTGACACAAGAAGGACATTTAACTTAATGCAGAAGCAATCAGCGTTCACCAATGGCGTCCGCAGCCCATTTCATTAGGGTGCGCACCCCTGGAATATTTATTAATTAAATATCTGTGCTTGGAGAGTTTTGTACAGAACAGTTACTTTTAGTTGGTTATAACCAATGTTTATTGAGCGATACAGTCAATAGCTCTTGGTTTCATTAAGTAGGACCCACCTGACCCAGAGGTGCTGTGACGTGGCGGGTGGGATTACACTTTAATGGCCATTCAAGTAAACCAAAAAGGTAGTTTTTTTTTTGTATTATTCACCAAAATTTGGTATATTTTCTGCCTGCGATTCTGCTATTTTTCAATTTTTAATTGAGGGCATACAGGCATTTTGACTGATAAATGGCTTTTTTGGCAGGGAGACAGGAAAAATAGCTCTGAAAGCCTAAATTTTGATATTAGTGGTGGTTTAGCAAAAAAAAACCTCAGCCTAACTCTAAATCTAACCCTAAAAATAACCTAAATTTAACCCTAGTCCTAAGCCTTAAAATAACCCTAACCCTAAAAATAACCATAGCCCTAAACCTTTACAATAACCCTAACTAAAAAAATAACCCTAGCCCTAGACCTTTACAATAACCCTGACCCTAAAAATAACCCTAGCCCTAGACCTTTACAATAACCCTGACCCTAAAAATAACCCTAGCCCTAGACCTTTACAATAACCCTGACCCTAAAAATAACCCTAGCCCTAGACCTTTACAATAACCCTGACCCTAAAAATAACCCTAGCCCTAGACCTTTACAATAACCCTGACCCTAAAAATAACCCTAGCCCTAAACCTTTACAATAACCCTAAACCTAAAAATAACCATAGCCTTAAACCTTTACAATAACCCTAACCCTAAAAATAACCCTTGCCCTAAACCTTTACAATAACCCTAAAAATAACCCTAGCCCTAAACCTTTACAATAACCCTAACCCTAAAAATAACCCTAGCCCTAAACCTTTACAATAACCTTAAAAATAACCCTAGCCCTAAACCTTTACAATAACCCTAACCCTAAAAATAACCCTAGCCCTAAACCTTTACAATAACCCTAACCCGAAAAATTACCAAAGCCCTAAACCTTTACAATAACCCTAACCCTAAAAATAACCCTAGCCCTTAAGCTTAAAATAACCCTAGCAATAACCCTAAAAATAACCCTTACCATAAAAGTAACCTTAGTTGTAAACCTTAAAAAATTGTAACTCTAACCCTAAAAATAACCCTAACCCTAAGGCTAGGGTCAAACGAAAGCATTTTTACACGCGAACGTAAAAAAGTGCGTCCGAACGCATTGATGTATTTTTTCACGGAATATACGAAAACGGTCATACGATGCGCATTTTCGTGCGTGATGTTTTACGAATCCAAACCAGGAAACTTTTTGCGTCTGGACGTTATGTTGGCCGGACACGAGCAGGGTCTGATGTCTCCAAATCACGCACACACGCCGCTAGCGGGCGCAGCGCACTCTGTACGTCCGTACTAGGGGTTCTGCGTTCTCGAAAAAATGCGTTCATTTTCCACTTGCGTTGCGCGGCCGGACTTTCGTGCGACCGTACTTCGTATATTGGCCGTCATTGCCCGTCATTTGCTGCTAGTGCGGCCGTGATTAAGTGCGCCAGAACGCACGTTAAAAGTGCGCTAGTCTGACCCCAGCCTTAAAGTAACCAAAGCCCTAAACCTTAAAATAACCATAACTCTATACCTAACCTGAAAAATAGTCTTAGTCCTACCCTAAAAATAACCGTAATCCCCAAAGGCAAACCTATCCTTAAAAGTCACTGGACACTAGGGATTACTTTTAGGGTTAGCGAGTAAGAGTTATTTATATGATTAAAATTCTTTTTTTAGGGTTAGGGTTAATATTCTGCTTCCCTAAGCAAAACTGTGAGGCATGGATGCTTTAGAGTAGCTAAATCTGTATTTGACCAGAACTCACGCGATGAAGTTCGGCAGATAGCTTCAACTCAGCAAAACTGACATGCAGAAAGATGAATCCAGTTGAAGAGTTTAATGATCAGACTGACAATCTTGTAATAGTGTACAGCAATGCAGGTAAAAAGACATTAGTTTTTGTCCAGCAGTGAGCACAGAATGGCTGCTATGTGACCAGGAAGTCCCTTAGAAACAAGACACTGAGCAAAGAGGTGGAAATTATCTGAATACAGCAAAGCTAAGGAAACCCAGCAGGGACAAATAGCTATGAAAGATAGCTGCTAGCAGCAAAAGGCAGATTCAACACATAACAGAAAAATATACAAAAAATCCTAAATCATGGGGCATGAAAGTTACTAAAATTGTTTAATTAGACACTATTTCAGACAATATAGTCTATTTTTTGGGGCTTATTACCGACCAAATTTTTCTTCAATAAGGGGATATTTTTCAGAAGTCGGCTGTGCCCAAATCCATACCATTTAATCAGCCGGTATTTCGATTAAAAAAAAAAACATGGTCGAAACAAGCCTATATTTTTTTGAAATACCAGCTATCTATCTAAATACACCGAGCCCTTGGTAAATACAAGTTTGCGTCTTAAACTTGACATAGAATTTAAAAAAAAAAAATCTATTTTATTTCATTGGGAATACGGCTGCAGCACACGGAATTCAACTCTTTTGGCAGAAAATGAACTGAAAATTATGTAATTTATTTATAAAGTATTTTACCAGGAAGGATACACTATAACCGCAAGAAAAACTATATTTACTTTAGCGGGGTTTTTTTGAGTCGTGCAAAAAGAGACAAAAAAGAAGGGAATCCCACATTTAGCCTTTCAGTGAATAGACCCGTATGTTAACATTCTGCTTCAATATCCCAATCTTGTATGCTGGGCGGCCATCTTGTTGGCAACTCGCTCGATTCAACAGACACACGTTGACTACCTGACTCTTTTTCCCTCTATTATTTTTCTTCCATCGCATTTTATTTGCTATTTGGCCGCTTGTTATGTTGGAAAATATTAAGTTCCTACTGCTGAACGAGCATTAAGATACCTAGATACAAAGACTGGAGGTTCAGCCAGACTTACTTGGCGATAAAACAATACCGATCCACATCTCGAGGAACAGTTTTATGATACCCTCTTATTGAGGTCCTAAAAGGTGCCCTTTTATTGCTGCATTGGGAAGTTTTACAGTCCTAATTAAATCCAGCTGTTCTGTGCTCCCCTCTTACTGTCTTACTTAGTACATCAGACAGGGCCTCAAAGAGCCTTATCTGCCAAGATTAGCAAATACATGTTTTGTGCCAAAGCCCTTGATGTCTGCAGGGGGGAAATGAATTCCCTGCTACCTCATGGGATGAAGAGTGTTAACAAACCACTGGGGCTGTCATGAAAACACTCCACGGCAGGCTTCGGGCCTCTTACTGACAAACAGGCCCCGAGTGGTGAAAATAGAAAACGTGACTGGGAATTCCATTGTGTATGAGTAATTACCAGTTCGGCTCAAATATAGAATATATTCCACTGAAAAAAAACCATCCTTCAGTTGTTTACTTTCTTCGCGGGAACAGTGTACATTATTGGGACTTCTGCCACGTTGATTCAAAATGGCCGAAACAAGCCTCGTATTTCTGGTGAAGAGAACATTTATTTATTTATTTATTATTTATTTGCAAATTATTTTGCCAGGAAGGATACATTGAGGTTTCTCTCGTTTTCAAGTATGTCCTGGGTTCAAGAGCATTGAAATTTTTACAGTTGTTACAGAAAAACAAAGTAATAAAATGCAAGATAGTAAAAAAACAACACAAATATACAGATTGTCACAGAAATAAATATGTAGGAAATAAAGTCATTATGTTACATGTTTACAGGTGTATTCTGTATCCAGGTATTTTAATAGGGAGCTTTGAGGGACTTAAGACTGGGGGAAGATTTGACGGCGTCTGGGAGGTTATTCCATATTTGCGGTGCTCTGTAGGAAAATGAGGATGGAGCCACTTTCTTTTTGTATTGCGGTATTGCAAGTAAGGTGCTGGTCCTGGATCGGAGGTTATAGGATGAGGGAGCTGCTGGGGGAAGCAGCCTATTCAGGTAGGGTGGTATCTTCCCAGAAAAGCTCTTAAACACCAGGTTGGAAAGGTGAAGGGTGCGTCTGGATTCCAGCGGCGGCCAGTTTAGCTCTTTTAACATGTCACAATGGTGGGTCATGCAGTTAAATTGTAGCACAAAGCGGCAGAATGAGTTATACAATGTAGTAAGTTTCTGAAGGTGCGTTTGTGGGGCGGCTGCATACACTACATCTCCGTATTCAATGGCTAGCATAAGCATTTGTTGTACAATCTGCTTTCTTACCGCGGGGCTCAGACAGGATTTGTTTCTGTACAGGGCACCTAGTTTGGGGTAAAGTTTAGATGAGAGTTTTTCAACGTGGGGACCAAAGGATAGATTTGGGTCTAACCACATACCTAGATATGCTGGGCATGCTGGTTGACCAGTCGTGAAAATGGTTTATTTGTTATTTACACCTAAGAGATTTTTTTTCGCAGTTTATTCTAATGCACTATATGATGAAATATGTATTATTAAAAGAGTTATGGGTGGGACATATACAATGTAGGGCTGTATTCTCGCAAAATCCAGCTAGGCCCCAGCCTAGGCCAGCAGCCTTTTTTCCTAATATCCTTTACTTCTACAGGTTATTTTCAACGAGTATAGGTGTATAGGTGTATAAAAGAGCTGCAAATCAAGAAACTCACAGCAATGAGCCTCTAAAGTATAGTAAATGTTAGAAATCACCTACTGTAGAAAAATATGCTTTGCTTTTGTTCTAAATTAAATTTTTATTGACATAAAGAGCCCCAAAGCTGGGTTAATTGATATTTCTATTCATTTCAGTGGGGAAGAAAATTCCTTTTAGGTCACTGTACTATATGGAGGTCCTGATAAGATCTACAATGTAAGGTCTAAGGCTAGGGTCAGACTGAGGCAGTGCGAACGCGCGTTCTGGCGCACTTAATCACGGCCGCACTAGCAGCAGATGCCGGGCAATGACGGCCAATATACGAAGTACGGTCGCACAAAAGTCCGGCTGCGCAACGCAAGTGGAAAATGAACGCATTTTTTCGAGAACGTTAAACCACTAGTACTGACGTACAGAGTGCGCTGCGTCCGCTAGCGGCGTGTGTGCGTGAATTGGAGACATCAGACGCTGCTAATGTCCGGCTAACATAACGTCCAGATGCAAAAAGTGTTTTATTGATGATCCGTACAAAATCACGGATGAAACTGCGCATAGTATGACCGCTATTGCGTATTCCGTGAAAAAATACGTCCATTCTTCGAACGCACATTTTCACGGACAACGTGAAAAATGCGTTAGTCTGACCCTAGCCTTAAACATTATTGACGAGTCAGAGGGCACAGCCTTCTAGCTAAGTGAGCCTGGACAGACATATACAATGTATTTATTGATTGATTGACTACTAATTGACTATGTGAGGGAAATGGGATGATTATAAATATGTAAAATGGTTAATATAGTATAGTATGGTATATTTCACCCATATACTTTGTTTGAGAAAGGATTTTACCAGGAAGGATACATTGATATTTCTCTCGTTTTCATGTATGTACTGGGTGGCGAGTATGTACCGTTAGGTGTCTTGCCCAAGGACACTTACTGGAGAGGTGCTCTTGCCTGGATCAAACCTGTGTCCCCACAGTCTCTCTCTACATGGTTATAGAGCAGTGATGTTACTTCTACTCCACCCAGCCAGCACCACTTAGAAGTCGGAGGTAAAATTCTCTGGACGGTGATAAAATATTAGATCACTTATAAAGTAACACTTTGTACCATTACTCATAAGCTTTTTATAGAGAAGACCAAAAAACCCATTGAAACACACACCAAAAACAAGGCATTGACGAGTGCTCTCTCAAGACCGCCATTGTTGGGGAGAGCCCGAAAACCACTGGTTAATGCAATAGAGAAGCAAACAACGCCCACCTTGTTCCTGCCCTGATAACTGGTGCCGCACACCACCATGTTTGTAAAGCCGATCTGGATAAACATATATGACAGAAAAGCCATTTATGCATAATTTTTAGCTTTGGGTTCCATTTTAAAGCACACGGAGTGTTTTATTGTTCGGCTTCGGAACACAAATAAATTCCATCTTGTTAGGAAGTACCGCTGGCCACACATGGTTGGTTTGATAAGATACTTTGCTGTGGATGAACTATGTAATCTGGAATAGAAACCAGGACAGTAAAACCTTCTGTGGCCGAACAGGAAATTCTGGACGATGGACCTTGTCTGAAGACCGTGGACAATCATGGACACCATGGATAATCAGTAGATATGCCCTTGAGCTCTGGTGCCACTAGATCTAAAGAAAAGTTGTAACTTCCTAACCTTTCATGATATCTAAAGTGATATCGTAAACGGGATTACTTCCCGACGAATCGTGTCTTCTTTCAACTGTACGAAACTATGCGGATGAGTATCTGTTGATGGTTGCTTCATGTCACATTGAGATCTGGCAGACGGTGCTGAGTAGTCATTCGGGCTGCCAATTATTATCTCATGCACGGCAAGAACACTCATGTTACCTTGTAAATGAAAAACACTTAATATGAGGAACAACCTTTTTTTGCCCGGGGTATGGGAGGGAAAGGTGCGTAATAAGCGTTGATGATATGGCTTTTCCCGTATCGGTATTCTGGCCTCAGGAAAGATGCAGCTTCCATGCAGTTTTCTGACATGACTGTAATCATTCCAGCTCCTGGGAGATCGAATGGATTTTTAAACTATTTACGATGTTCCTATGATTAAATTGGCAACTGTAGAAAACTGACAAGGTGTCGCAAACATTTGGTGACAGTAGACGTTTTGGAGAATCTCTCAAACGCAAGAATTTGTATTTCCAACTCAACAAAATATTGATCGAGACCAGGGCTGGACAAATTTGCTGTGAATCTAGGAGCCAGCTACAAAAGTTAGGAGCCAGGTTTTAAGACCGAGTACTGATACGTTTTTTTAATGTCATGTGACACTTTCTAATAAATAATTTAGGATTTTGCTGAAAGCCTGTCCAATTTATGAAAATATTGAAATGCATGGCCAGACACCCCATTTACCCACTGCACACCCTGCCACAAACAGACCTCATATATAAATATACACACACACCAGACCTCAGATACATGTATACCCAGACAAAACTAGACCTCATATACATGTATACCCAGATAAAATCAGACCTCAAGACAAAATCAGACCTCATTTATATATTTCATAGAAGACCTCAGACACAGGCACAGAGTGGCTGGCAGAATGCATTAACAGCATTCTGCCAGGCCCCTCTGGCTGGCACCGCGTTCCAGCGAGCAGTTGCCGGCAAAGGTTGCTACTAGCCGAGGCCTCTAGTCCTGCTCTCGCGAGATCTTAAAGGAATGCTGTTAGTGCATTCTGCCAGCCCCCACATACCGCCCGACAAGCCAGCCCTCTGCTGGCTTCCGGTATAGGTATCCAAAACCCGGGCGCCAGGACAACATTTCTAGTCACTGTGGCGACCGAGTTTTGTCGAAGCCCTGATCTAGACTTTGATATTTCCTCCTCTAATTATTTTAGCCCCTTGGAGATCGAATTGAGTTTTAATTCATGTAATGATGTTTCCATCTTTAAATTGGGAAATGTAAAAAATTGACGAGGAGGGATTCATTCATTTTTAGGGAAAAAACGTCAAATAGAACCCCCCCCCCAAACATCGGGCTCAATTCTAACTTGTGTATTATAACTGTAACAGTGAAAATATTATTTACACCGTTGCTCTTTAAGACTCGCGGGAAATAATATTATATTATGGAGGATTCGCATTTTTACTGTAAATGCGGATCCTAATTAGGTTCCATACTGTAAATTTATTTTGCACAATATTTTACAACAATGTTTTCATCCCTCAAGTCCCTGCTTTAATATTTCACTTATGTTCAGAAGCCGCAACGCCCTGCTTTAATATATAACCCGCAAGTCCGTACTGTAATATTTCCACTTTTACCGTTACAACACACAAATCTGGGGTGTACAGCAACACCTACGTTTACGTGAATTAAAATAAGACTCACATTTACAGGATTTACAATTAAATTGCGGAATTTTATGTTTGGAATTTACAGTGATATGCACGATTACCGTAAGTCGTGCGTCTCCGGGACTTCAGAGTACAACGCGCAAGTCCGGGCATTCATTCTGAAACCTGCAACTTGCAATCTCTGTACGGTGAGAGAGCAGGAAAATACATTGAACACTTGCAATCTCTGTACGATGAGAGCGGGAAAATACATTGAACGGAGCTTCAAGCATCTGAAAAGTCATTTATCAACAGCTTTCAGCACTTGGTATATACAGTATATAATAATGGGTAGAGTCCTCGCGCTTACGCCAAGTGTCCAGTGAGTAATACTTCAAGATAATCTAGAAAACATAATAGGAGACATACATTGCGCAGTACATCCTTATGACACCTGGTTTCCAGAGAGAAAGTATTCAACTCACTTTTTTCTGAGCCCCATAAAGTCGGCTCTGGACTATATAGGCATATATCTGTGGATATGATCTCACCAGCCCGTCCTACCAGCAACCATCCGTGGTGATAACCTGGTCCATAGATGAAATATTGGATCCCCGGGATATGTCACAGACGAAAAGTCAGCAGGGTAAAATGAGCGCGAGGACTCTATCCATTGACTATTCGCACTTGGGAGTGTGCGTTTGTGCCCTTGCTGCTACCCAAGACCGACCATCTACACATTATCTGCGCCATTTTTTCCACCTTATTGTTTTTTCATTATATACAGTATATAGTTGGAAATTAAAATCGCCAATAAATGCAAACTGAATCGCTAATCCATTGAAAAACATAGACACGAGAGCCGATACTTGATCAACAAGAGCCGATATTTGACCCAAAGTTTTTTCGGGAATCGAAAACCTGCAAAATGCATATTTGAATGTCCTCCTCAACCAAAAAATGTCAGAAGAAAGTCTGAAAAGGCTTGGGTTTCGGCCACTGGGCCAAATTAAATTGAGCCTGGCGATGGAAAAGCTTGCTGGTCCAGGTTCGAGCCTTTATTGATGGATCATATACAAAGTACTGAGCCATTAATATATAGCAAGTTCTTGCAACTGCCGAACCATGAGCAAGCTAACGGCTGGAGCTGTGATACATAGTGGCTTGAACCATTCGCTTAATGGCTTGGTTGGAATTAAGCTTCATATTTTTCCAGTTTAACTGGAATTAATTAATCTAAGGATTGAAATGTTCTTCTTGAGATCTTTGGGGAGGTCCTCCTGGTATGTTTCGATGCTTGGCTTTGGAAGAGAATGTAAGTACAAACTGAACATCGTGGTAGGACTAACAAGCCACGTGTTAATTAGTTATGAAGATGCACATTGCGATGAAACTTCTCATACGCTAATCCTGACTTATTTTGGGGTGGGTATATAAAAAAAATAATTAGATCCTTATTGTTATTGGGCGTGAATTCTTCATGCATGCCACTTAACACAATGAAATTCTATTTCACGCTGCGTTTATTGGTTTCCAAATTGTGGTGGTTATCATCATGAGAATAGTGATTAAAAATGGACAGAAAACGCTTATAAAAAGACGAGTTTGGTGACGTTTATTTGAGAATGTTTTTAATTGGATGTTTATTTAGATCTCTAGCTACACTTTTCTAATATGGTCAATATATAGAACATGAAAAATAGCCGATTCGATCGATTTGTTAAAGAGAAACTCTAGGGTTAAAACGGGTGGAGGAGATTCATGGAGGAACTTAATATTAAACCTTCCCGGCCCTCCATGAATGTGGCCCTCCCATTTTAAACCTCAAGTGTCCACTCAATTTTTATTCCAGTGATGTGCTCCCCTTGCTCTCCTCTGGATCTTTCAGCCAATGTCACTGTTTGTAACAGCACTGGGTTGAAGATGGCTGTGGGTTGGATGCTTACTCAAGTGTCCACCCAATCCAATGGCCTTTTGATATTGTCAGGAATGCACAGTACTTTACATTCCTGACCTAAATCTCCAAAAGCTGATTGGGTGGGGGAAATCGTTCCAATCCAAGTGTGGAATTAGCCCCCCTGGGACACACGGATGGAGAAGCAGTTGGGGGCAAAATTAGCCACATAGCACCATTTACATAACATTAAATGGTCATGGTGACTAGAGTGTCCTTTTAAGCCAAAATATATATTTAGCATTCTTTTTCTGTCCATTTTAATTACTATTCTCATGATGATAACCACCACAATTTGGAAACCAATAAACGCGACGTGAAATAGAATTCCATTGCGTTAAGTGGCATGCATGAAGAATTCACGCCCAATAACAATAGGGATCTAATTATTTTTTTATACCCACCTCAAAATAAGTCAGGATTAGCGTATGAACGTTTCATCGCAATGTGCGGCTTCGTAGCTAATTGACACGTGGCTTGTTAGTCCTATAACGATGTTCAGTTTGCACTTACATTCTCTTCCAAAGCCAAGCATCGAAACATACCAGCACCTCCCTAAAGATCTCAAGAAGAACATTTCAACCCTCAGAATAATTAATTCCAGTTAGGCAGGAAAAATAAGAAAGCATGGAAATAAGAACGGTTCTATAAGTGCACACACGCCATGGGAGCTTATCATACTGTATATATGGAAGCTCATATGTCAAAGAGGTCATAGATACATGCAATAGGGATGTGCGTTTCGGGTTTCGGAATTTCGGAATTTTCACGAAATTTCCCGATTCGTGTCTTCGGATTCGGCCGAATTTCCGAATCGGGTCAGACCCGAAAACCAATAGATCCGAAAAGTTTTCCGAGCCGAAACGAAAAATTTTCGGATTTTTCGAATGGACTTGAAATGTGTCAAATCGAAATTTATTTTTGCTCTATTCATGATTTCGGTTCCATTCGTGATTTCGGTTCCATTTCGGTAATTCTGGAAATCGTATATTTAACTATTATCGGTTATATCGCTGATTCTGTAAATTTTGTATTTGTAAATGCGTATCACTTGTTTCTTGTGGCATTCGGGTCAGTTTAGCGTTTTTTAAATCGTTTTGTTCATTTTTTTTGTTCCTTGGCTTTCATACCATTTTAATATGATTAAATAAAGTTGTGAAATGTATATTCAATTATTCCTAAGAAAAAAAGGATCTTTATTTAATAAAAAAAAACACGATAGAATCGCCAGAATTATCATCGACACTTTGAAACGAGGAGAACAGACGTTCCGAAAAAACGAAAATTTCCGAAATTTCCGAAAAGTCGATACAAAAAATAAGCAAAGTGACCCGAAAACACGAAAAATGGTCGATATTCCGAAAAAAAATGTACACGAAAAACGAGCCGAACCGAACCGAAACAGAAATCGGTCGAAACGAGCCGAATCGAAAAGTTTAAACATCCGAACAAATCGAACCGAAAAAAAAAATCGGTGCACAAGCCTAACATGCAATCCCACATCGTATGAACGTGTTATCCATGTCTCCTGCTCTACAAATTCCAGAATGGAAAGATGGAGCTATAACATTGGTGCCAACACAAGAACTCATTTAACGATCCATCCCAGAGGTCTGAAGAATGGTCGAGCTTGATGTTACCAAGTCACCTGTAGAATTTAGGGGATATTTCGGAGGACTCTAATGAGGAACTTAAAACCTGTGTGGAGGTAGGGAGACCTCCTCATGGAGAGGTGAGGTCTACTGGAAATGTGAGAAGAGGCGATTAGTAAATGTAATTTATTGTCATGAGTATAAGGTTCTCCTAAAGCACAAATAATATGTGTCCATACGAGATTTTGTAATGGGGAGAGGACCCTGGCCAGGGCAATGACTCCTCTTTGCTGCCACGACTGTCATTTCTATTTATTTAACAGTTTTCATACAGATAGGGCTGCCTGACCCTCATTGTGTTTTCCTTGGGCACAAAACACGCGTGTGTGTGCGCCGAACCGGCGCCATGCAGTATGTAGAATTCAGACGATACAATAAGGAAAGTCAGTTTACTAATAGAAATAAAACTTCGGATTTGCAATCCTGTAGAGCAGGGGACAGCAACCTTGGCCAAGTTCCAGATGCTTTGGAACTACATCTCCCAGGATGCTAAGGCAGAGCCTTCAAGGGAGATGTTGTTCCAAAACATCTGCATGGTCGAGATTGCTAACCCCTGCTGTAGTGCATCGATCCTACATGGCACTTGGTAGCGTGTTCATCTGCAAAAACAAAATCAATTAACACCAGGTTCTGAGAACTGTTTTTTATTTTTAAATACCCAGCTTGAGACGAGAATAACGAACGGCCTTGGAATAGCTTGTTGTTCTCAGGCTGCCCTTAAATTAATGCTACCCAACAAAATATACAAAGTATAGGATTTGTTAATCTTGTGGCTCAATTGAAAGGTAGGGTTGCCCGATCAGCCATGTTTTCCTGGACACATATAATGTATTCATGACGGTGAGCAGTGCGTGAAAAATGTCACCATGCAGCATGTAGAATCCATACGTTGCAGGTAAGAAATCAAAGGAATTCCAGGCGACTTGCCATGATTTCCTTCCTGCAGCATATGAATTATACATGTTTCTGGGCAGTACTTTTCCCCGTGCTCCCCTGTCATAGAACTGACATAGCGCTCCCCGCGTCAAACCCCAACTCTTTTTTTTTTTTTTAAAAAGTCTTGGGGTTTGACGCGGGGAGCGCTATGTCAGTTCTATGACATCCCCTCTGTATGAACTAGTAAAGTATATCCAGGGAAGCATGGCACACCCTAATTTTGGATGAAGGGTTCATCTTTGACCCCCTACATCGACATGTTGGATGTTCCTTATCTGTTTCATGATAAATTACATGAATAGTGACTGTGTCTATGCATAAACATTGGTTATGCCCATAGGCGTGCGCACAGGGTGTGCCTGGTGTGCCCAGGCACACCCTAATGTCAGACGAAGAGGTCCTTTTCTCCTCCTCCATTGACATTTTAGATGCCCCTTTTTTTCTGGCTCATGATAAATAACATTAAAATTGACTGTATCTCTGGTTACAGGCTCGTTATTTCGAATGAAAAATGTGCGTTTTTTCCCCCAAATCTTCTAAACTTTAGTTTTCAGTTAATAAATGTTTTACGGGTGCACACCCTAATGTAACGGGCTGCGCACGCCAGTGGGTCCATCCTTGTTAGCTTCTCTAGTTGAGTTGTAGTCATGGTGTCATGGCGGCCGTGTAGCTATGCGATGGGAGAGTTATTGTAATAAGCGTCCCGTGGGGGGAGGGGAGGTGAGGGGGGGAGGGGAGGGGGGGTCAGGTAACTGTGAGAGGATAACGAGAATAGGATTAGAAATTAGATGTGTTAACACTGTATAAGAGGAAAATTTAGATTTTTGTACGCCGAATCTGTTAAATCTAAATTTGCCGCGTCGGCCATGTTTTCCTGGTCACACATCATTGTTTCACGCAGAGAGGAGCACAAGGCAAAGTGCTGCCCTGCAACATGTATAATGCATATGCTGCAGGAAGGAAACCAAGGCAGGTCACCTGGGATTCCTCTTTCATTTCTTACCTGCAGCGTATGGATACTACATGCTGCAGGGTGGCATTTTTCATGCACTGCCCATCAACATGAATAAATGATATGTGTCCAGGAAAACATGGCCGATCTGGCAACCCTAGAGCACCTCTCCAGTAAGTGTCCTTGGGCAAGACACCTAACGGTACATACTCACCACCCAGGACATACTTGAAAACAAGAGAAAAATCTCAGCTTGAGCACAGGGACTAGGGTTGCCAGGTCGGCCGTGTTTTCCTGGACATATATCACAGGTCCATATGGAAAAGTGCTGCCCTGCAACATGTATAATTCATATGCTGCTGGAAGGAAATCAATGCAGGTCACCTGTGATTACTTTCTAACAATGTATGGGTTGTACATGCTGCAGGGTGGCATTTTCACGTACTGCCCCTCAGCATGAATAAATTAAACGTGTCTGGGAAAAAATGGCGGATCTGGCAAGCCTATTGCGAGACGTTTTCAATCTGTGACTTTTTAGATGTGTCGTTTGCAGCCGCATCCACTAGATGGCATCATAACGATAGTAACCGATTTACATCCTGCAGCCTATGATTTATACATGCTGCAGGGAAGGTGGTCAGGTGGTCACTGAGATTTCTTGGACACGTGCCCCTGTTTCGTGTTAGTAACCTGTTTAAGTGCTGCCCGGCAGTATGCAGACCTCACATGCTTCAGGATGTATTACAGGGCAAGAGTTTGATTTCCCAGCAACACGTAAATCCGATGCAGCTTTCATCATTATGAGCGGGTGGATCCGGCGAGACCAGGAAAACTGGTATACCAGGAAACCCAAGCAGGCGAGTCTGGTAAATTATGGAGGGATGGAGTACGGCATGGGCGGCTAGCTTGTGAGGGCACCACAGGGTACAGTTGCCTGATCAGCCATGTTTTCCTGGACTCCTATTACTATTTCATGCAGAGGGGAGCACAGGGAAACGTGCTGGCCTGCAACATGTATAATTCATATGCTGCAGGAAGGAAATCAAGGCAGGTCACCTGGGATTCCCGTCTGACTTCTTACCTGCAGCGTATGGATTATACATGCAGCGGGGTGGCATTTTTCATGCATCACTCATCAGCATGAATTAACTTATACAGTATGTGTACAGGAAAACATGGCCGATCTGGCAACCCTAGCCATATACATTGTACACATTGCAGGGGGCACTTATATGGGCCTCTAGTTAGCATGCAAAACAGGGATCTCAAGATCCGCCCGCCAGATGTTTCTGAACTACAATTCCCATGATTCTCTGGCCATCTGTTGCATTCGAAGAATTCTGGGAATTGTAGGCTATCAGGTCCTGGGGGGGGGGGCTGGGTTTCAGATCTCTGGTGTAAAAGTTATGATGCATTTGAATGCTTTCTCTTCATGTGCTGCCCCTCGGTGAGTCCATGATGGATATGGGGTTGGTAACCCTAGAAGGTAAAATAAGTGGGGCCTGGCGGAGCCTCCCCCTCCCCCGGCCTCTGGATAAAGGGCCTGGCCTCTGTCCTTTAATCCTCAGGAGTAAACTGGGGAGTGGGAGCTCAGGCTGTGTCATTCCCAGCAGGACCCACTCCTCCACATCCCCCCAATAAATAACAAGGTATGCATGGTATGTGTGTCACTGCACAGCTTGAGTATACTGCATGCAACATTGCTGGACGGGATACAGTGTCAGTAAGATGTCAGTGTATGTGCAGGGTATAGTGTCAGTAATGTATGTGCAGAGTATAGTGTCAGTAATGTATGTGCAGAGTATAGTGTCAGTGTATGTGCAGGGTATAGTGTCAGTAATGTATGTGCAGGGTATAGTGTCAGTAACCTGTCAGTGTATGTGCAGGGTATAGTGTCAGTAACATATCGGTATGTGCAGAGTATAGTGTCAGTGATATGTCAGTGTATGTGCAGGGTATAGTGTCAGTAAGATGTCAGTGTATGTGCAGGGTATAGTGTCAGTAAGATGTCAGTGTATGGACTGAGTATAGTGTCAGTAACCTGTCAGTGTATGTGCAGGGTATAGTGTCAGTAACATATCGGTACGTGCAGAGTATAGTGTCAGTAAGATGTCAGTGTATGTGCAGGGTATAGTGTCAGTAAGATGTCAGTGTATGTGCAGGGTATAGTGTCAGTAAGATGTCAGTGTATGTGCAGGGTATAGTGTCAGTAACCTGTCAGTGTATGTGCAGGGTATAGTGTCAGTAACATATCGGTATGTGCAGGGTATAGTGTCAGTGATATGTCAGTGTATGTGCAGGGTATAGTGTCAGTAAGATGTCAGTGTATGTGCAGGGTATAGTGTCAGTAAGATGTCAGTGTATGGACTGAGTATAGTGTCAGTAACCTGTCAGTGTATGTGCAGGGTATAGTGTCAGTAACATATCGGTATGTGCAGAGTATAGTGTCAGTAACATATCGGTATGTGCAGAGTATAGTGTCAGTAAGATGTCAGTGTATGTGCAGGGTATAGTGTCAGTAAGATGTCAGTGTATGTGCAGGGTATAGTGTCAGTAACATGTCAGTGTATGGACTGAGTATAGTGTCAGTAAGATGTCAGTGTATGTGCAGGGTAAAGTGTCAGTAAGATGTCAGTGTATGTGCAGAGTATAGTGTCAGTAAGATGTCAGTGTATGTTCAGGGTAAAGTGTCAGTAAGATGTCAGTGTATGTGCAGAGTATAGTGTCAGTGATATGTCAGTGTATGTTCAGGGTAAAGTGTCAGTAAGATGTCAGTGTATGTGCAGAGTATAGTGTCAGTGATATGTCAGTGTATGTTCAGGGTATAGTGTCAGTAACCTGTCAGTGTATGTGCAGGGTATAGTGTCAGGAACATGTCAGTGTATGGACTGAGTATAGTGTCAGTGATATGTCCGCATGCATGTAACAAGCAGTGCCGGTAATGTACTCGGTGTGAGTAATGTGTGTAGCAGCAAAGCAAGCCAGTATGTGACACGGTATATGTACAAAATCAGAGACTTTAAATAACAATGATATGTTCTGTTTCTGTATTCGGCGCTTTGCTAATACTGAGTGATGCGCTGTATCCACTGCTGGTGCTACAGAAAAATAAACTTTAGTTGCAGACATTCTGGAAATCGAGGGGTTAACTGTAAAGGAAGCCTGTGTATATCTGTATGGTCTGAGTGCTCCCCCATTAGTAATAGGATTAGTATTGGCTGCCATGTAATCCCTTTATGTCCAGCTGCCATGATAAGCCCAGGCAGCGAGTACCTGTGTTTGGTGGAGCTACCTGTGCCCGATGGCCTGGCATGGCGGCGTCGTGTTCTGCCGCACAGCGCTTGTGTAATGTTATGGATTTGTTACAAGGCAAAGTTGTGTTGTGTTTATACACTCGGATACACGCTGTGCCTCTCTGAGAGTGAATGACCTCTTGAGTATGAACAAAAAAATGCAGAAAATCGAGAGGGCTGTGTTGTTTCTTGAGTCGCACAAGCAAGATTGTCATAGACCATTTATCTCCACCAATCTGAACATCTCACAAACTTCATGTCTTCAGAAAAAAATCTGCCTGAGGTCAAACACTTTCATAGGTCTCCCACGAGGTCCATCAACTTCATCTAGTGATATGTCCCTCCATCAACCCTAATAGTCCCAAGAGGTCTATCCAGTGACATATGCCCTACATCAGGGGTCAGCAACCTAGGGTTGATGGACTTAGTGGAGGAGTCAATATCCTTGGCCATCCACATGTTTTGGAACCACATCTCACATGATGCACAGCCACTCATCAGTTGGCTGAGCCACATGGGATACGTAATTCCAAAGCATCCAGAGGACCAAGGTTACTGACTCCAGGCCTAAGTCCATAAACCCTAGCCTGTGATAGGTTTTCATAGAGGCCCATGAACCTTAGGCAATGACATGCTTGACTATTGAGAACGCCACCATCCTTGTGATATTTTGCCTTGGAGGTCTACTAGCTACACCAGCTGATATGTCTCCCTAAATGTCCAGCTGTCATAGCCTGATATTTATCTCCAAAGATGTCCAGCTACCTTAGCAAGCCACATGTGTCCCAAGAAGCAGGACAACCCTAGACAGCTATGCTTCCCAACAAGTCCTTCATCAACCCTACAAGTAATACCATTTTCATGGATATCCATCAACTCTAGTCACTTATTTTCCTCTCAAGAAACAAGTGGACCCTAGCTAGTCCTATGAGCCCTATGAGATCCACTATCAAATAGCCAATTAAATGTCCACCAATAGGTCCTGTGATTTGTGTACCAATAGATCAACCCAATACTGTGGTGTGTCTACCAAGAGGTTCATCAAAGCTAATTAATGATATGTCTATTACAAGATGTCCACTGGATATAGCCAGCGATATGTCTAACAAGATGTCCATCAGCCAATTCAGTGTCTCCCAAGAGAGCCAACAATCCTAACCAGTGGCATGGCTATTAAGAGGTCCTCAAGATACAGTTAATGATATATCTACCAAAAGATTCATCAGTACTATCCAGAGATATGTCTACAAACACATCCATAAGCACTAGCCAGTGATATGTCTACCAAGAGATCCATCAACACTAGCCAGTGATATGTCTACCACGAGAGCCATCAACACTAGCCAGTGATATGTCTACCACGAGAGCCATCAACACTAGCCAGTGATATGTCTACCACGAGAGCCATCAACAGGAGCGAGTGATATGTCTACCAAGAGATCCATCAACAGGAGCCAGTGATATGTCTACCAAGAGATCCATCAACAGGAGCCAGTGATATGTCTACCAAGAGATCCATCAACAGGAGCCAGTGATATGTCTACCAAGAGATCCATCAACAGGAGCCAGTGATATGTCTACAAGAGATCCATCAACAGGAGCCAGTGATATGTCTACCAAGAGATCCATCAACAGGAGCCAGTGATATGTCTACCAAGAGATCCATCAACAGGAGCCAGTGATATGTCTACCAAGAGATCCATCAACAGGAGCCAGTGATATGTCTACCAAGAGATCCATCAACAGGAGCCAGTGATATGTCTACCAAGAGATCCATCAACATGAGCCAGTGATATGTCTACCAAGAGATCCATCAACAGGAGCCAGTGATGTCTACCAAGAGATCCATCAACAGGAGCCAGTGATGTCTACCAAGAGATCCATCAACAGGAGCCAGTGATGTCTACCAAGAGATCCATCAACAGTAGCCAGTGATATGTCTACCAAGAGATCCATCAGTACTATCCAGTGATATGTCTACCAAGAGGTCCACTTGCTATATCAAGGGATATGACTCCTATGAATTCCAAAAGGTTCAGTCAGTATTCCACAGGCGCACATATTGCACAAATTGTAGGCTTTCAGTTCTTTTAAGAAGTCCCTTAACCCTAAATAAACACATCTCCTCCCTGAGACTCCACAGCACCGAGCAGGGAATTTATTACAGCGCTGCAACTTTGTATCGCTTTGATAACCTGAACCATCAACATGCTCTTCTAGTATCCAGCTCTCCCTGGGACAGCCCGACTCATTGAGACTCAATTTAGGACATAATGATGCCCTGGAGGACACTTGAAGTGTTTATGTTAGATATCTCCTTACAATGCTGGCAGTCTGCCTTCCCAAGTGCAGGCAAATATTTGGATAAAAGCTCAGAGTAAAGGGATTTTTTGTTACATTTGCCTGAAGTGTTTCCAAAATGTATTCAAATGCAGCAATTAACCAAAAAAGCACAACTTGATGGATATCTCTTGCACATTGCTTGGATGAATGACACCATACCAATTGCATGTTACTCTATCAGAGGGTATATTGGTGTTTTTGGACCATGATGTCACTGCATGCTGCTTTATCAGAGGGTATATTGGTGTTTGGACCATGATGTCACTGCTTGTTGCTTTATCAGAGGGTATATTGGTGTTGTTGGACCATGATGTCACTGCATGTTGCTTTATCAGAGGGTATATTGGGGTTGTTGGACCATGATGTCACTGCATATTGCTTTATCAGAGGGTATATTGGTGTTTTTGGACATGATGTCACTGCATGTTGCTTTATCAGAGGGTATATTGGTGTTTGGAACCATGATGTCACTGCTTGTTGCTTTATCAGAGGGTATATTGGTGTTTTTGGACCATGATGTCACTGCATGTTGCTTTATCAGAGGGTATATTGGTGTTGTTGGACCATGCTGTCACTGCATGTTGCTTTATCAGAGGGTATATTGGTGTTTTTGGACATGATGTCACTGCATTTAAGCTTTATCAGAGGGTATATTGGTGTTTGGAACCATGATGTCACTGCATGTTGCTTTGTCAGAGGGTATAATGGTGTTTTTGGACCATGATGTCACTGCATGTTGCTTTATCAGAGGGCATAGTGGTGTTTTTGGACCATGATGTCACTGCATGTTGCTTTATCAGAGGGTATATTGGTGTTGTTGGACCATGATGTCACTGCATGTTGCTTTATCAGAGGGTATATTGGTGTTGTTGGACCATGATGTCACTGCATGTTGCTTTATCAGAGGGTATATTGGTGTTGTTGGACCATGATGTCACTGCATGTTGCTTTATCAGAGGGTATATTGGTGTTTTTGGACATGATGTCACTGCATGTTGCTTTGTCAGAGGGTATAATGGTGTTTTTGGACCATGATGTCACGGCATGTTGCTTTATCAGAGGGTATATTGGTGTTGTTGGACCATGATGTCACTGCATGTTGCTTTATCAGAGGGTATATTGGTGTTGTTGGACCATGATGTCACTGCATGTTGCTTTATCAGAGGGTATATTGGTGTTGTTGGACCATGATGTCACTGCATGTTGCTTTATCAGAGGTATATTGGTGTTGTTGGACCATTATGTCACTGCATGTTGCTTTATCAGAGGGTATATTGGTGTTGTTGGACCATGATGTCACTGCATGTTGCTTTATCAGAGGGTATATTGGTGTTGTTGGACCATGATGTCACTGCATGTTGTTTTATCAGAGGGTATATTGGTGTTGTTGGACCATGATGTCACTGCATGTTGCTTTATCAGAGGGTATATTGGTGTTTTTGGACATGATGTCACTGCATGTTGCTTTATCAGAGGGTATATTGGTGTTTTTGGACATGATGTCACTGCTTGTTGCTTTATCAGAGGGTATATTGGTGTTTGGAACCATGATGTCACTGCATGTTGCTTTGTCAGAGGGTATAATGGTGTTTTTGGACCATGATGTCACTGCATGTTGCTTTATCAGAGGGCATAGTGGTGTTTTTGGACCATGCATGTTACACAGGGGTAATGACATAATAGAGAAACACACATAACATGAAATACCAGGAACATAATAAAGACATAAAAACTATCACCTGTGGAAGGAAGACCGGGTCAGTGACAGGACACATCACAGGACATCTCACAGCACCAATATGCACCTACCTAGAGGTAAGACCAGGAAGAATGGCAGCCAGCAGAGAATAAAGACCCCCACCACGATGGCCAGAGTTTTTGCAGCTTTTTTCTCCCTGGAAAATTTAAGAAGCCTTACAGAGAGAGAACTCCTGAAATTGTGTCCCCCTTTATTCCTGGTGCTGGAGTTGGACTCCTCCATAACACTTCTGCAGTGGATCCTGAGGACAACTTCCATGGATTTGTTCCTCTCTTTCTTTACCCCAGCCTCTAGGCTCTTGGTGGTCCTCCTGGCCACAATGTAGACTCTAAAATACATGATGAGGATCACCAGTAAAGGCAGGTAGAAAGAGAACAAAGAGGAAAAAAGTGCATATCCAGGCTCCTCGGTGATGTTGCACTGGCTGGCATCCTGAGGTGGAGGTTCCTTCCAGCCAAGTAGAGGTCCAATTGAGATCACCATGGAGGATATCCATATGAAAAGTAAGATAATCACAGCCTTCTTCTCTGTCATTATGGTGGGGTACTTGAGGGAGTATTTGACCCCTACATACCTGTCTATAGATATGACACACAGGCTCATGATAGAAGCAGTGCAGCAGAGGACATCCACAGCAGCCCAGATGTCACAGAAGATCCTTCCAAAAGCCCAGAACCCAAGTACCTCCAGAGTGGCAGAGAAGGGGAGCACTATGGAGCTGAGCAGGAGGTCAGCTATGGCCAGGTTGATGATGAAGTAGTTGGTGACTGTCTGGAGCTGCCTGTTGCATGCCACCGACAGGATGACCATGATGTTGCCCACGATGGCAAAGAGGATGAAGGCAGCGAGGATGACACCAACACTGATGGCTTGTAGGTCCAGGTTATTGGCCAAAGAGGTGCCATTGATGGAGTCCTCGGTCTCATTGTACCCCAGTGTGGGGTCACCCTGATTCTCTGAATGGTTCCCAACACTGCTGACATTTGTCAAATCAGGAAAAGTCATGTTAGCACCTTGTCATCTCCATCTAAGTGGACATGGAGCTCAGAGTCGTTCCAGGAGGTGGCTCAGGCATCCTATCTTGCTCTGGAAGCTCCTCCAGGACCCTGGGATGCAGGAACTGCAGGATGCTGCAAGAACTCCATTCCACCAGACCCAGAAGGTGAGGTTGGGCTGCAGGAGATGAGTCAGGAGAACTCCAGGGAAACTTTTGTGTCTGCATGTGTGTCAGCCCACTGCACCCTCCATGAGTGGCTTTGTGTCTGAAGGCTACTTGCTCAACGCAGCAGCAACTGGTAACAACTCCTCCCCAGGGTGCTCCTAGTGATGCTTCCAGATGGAGAGGGAGGCAAGCAGTGCTCAAGGTAAAGCAGCACAAGCTGATACTAAGTCCCAGCTGTCTCCTCTGTCTGCAGCTCTGCCAGCACAGGGCTCTGTGATCAGATGATTTGGGAAAACTCTGGCTGAATGGATAAGGAGCTTCCTCATACTGTAATTCATTCACTTTGGCAGGTCCCCTCCCCAACACTGCTCCCTGCAAAGTGACTCAATAGGCTCCTGCGGTAACCCCACTGGCCACTAGAGGGCAGCAGGAGGCCTGCATTCTCCATAGCAATACACACCATGCCTGGAGATCAAAGTTTGATTTAATTTTTACAGTAGTTGTTACATTTTAATCTTATTCATATTTATCCTTTTTTAGGATTCCCTCTTTTTTTTTTTTTAATCTTCTCTTGAGTTATAACGTCTGATCGGATTTAATCAGATGAGGTGGATCCTTTGTGTTATGGTGGGAAAGCCTGCAAACATATGTTTATTCCAGGGTGATTAATGGGAGCCTGCACTGAGGCTTTGTATTTCTCCAGTACAATCAGGATTCAGTATCTGGTGGATATTCTCCCCTGACTGATGGCTTCACTTCTGGAACTGAGCCGGATTAGGTAAATATGTCAACTCATCAGCATTCGCTACAACTGGGCAAAGGAACACATTAGAGGTACACCGAGCGTGTGTGTGTGTGTGTTTGTGTATATATATATATATATATATATATATAATGTATATTACAGTATATATGATCACATATTTTAACACTATAAATGCTGGACTCAATGTCGATTCTGGGTTTTTAACCCATTATCATAACGTCACATAACATTCTAAATTCTGGCTGTAGTTTTGTTTCTTGGTTCCCCCTTTTCTTTTTCATGTCTCTTTCAGCCTTCCCTGTTTTGTGTTTTTAGTTTTTTCTTTTTCCTGTTTTTTTTTTCCTGTTTTCATTCTAGGTTGTATGATCTTATCTCTGTTGTTTTATTATGGGCTCAAGATCCCTCATGCGTTTATTTCCCCATTTTGAACATACCATTTGTCTCTCACTTTTTACGACATCTAATACCCCCACCCATGTGTGTGCCCCTTAATGTCCTAATGTTTAATTCTAGGAACTGATCAGTATAGCTTCCAGACCTGAGGAAGGGAGGAATCCTCTCGAAACTTGTCTTTTATATGTAACGTTAGTCCAATAAAAAAAGGTATCACTACATACTGCTAGACTTGTGATTTTGGCATCTGGACTAACACGGCCTATCGAATTTATATATATATATATATATATCCTTCTGTAAAAAAATCAATGTTCTTGAACCCAGGACATACTTGAAAACGAGAGAAATCTCAATGTATCCTTCCTGGTAAAATACTTTATAAATAAATAAATAAATCCTTCCTACATGATTTATTTAATAAAAATTTAAGAAAACACTTTTTTGTAAATATACATAAAAAAATAAACAAAGGAAATCGACTGACGTTTCAGCTCGTCCTGGTTAATTACCTTGATAAAGGTCCAGGATAAGCCGAAGCATTGGTCGATATGCTTTTCTAATGTATATTTAATAATTGTTTTTTAATTATTTAAAAAGTCCCGGAGCGCATCCATCTTGGAAGGATATATGGTTTATATAGACCAGTGCACCTTGGTATAAATAGCCTATACAGAGCAGTGAGCATGTTCCTTCTCTGATAATGAATATATATTTATATATATATCCGTGTGTGTATTGTAAATATGCAGATAATCTACAGGTGGCAATAGGAAGTCTATATACCTGTACCTCTTATGCCTACAAAGTGCGTAGAAACTTACATTTGGCTGTGATTATTTATATATATATATATATATATATAATTAGTGTGTTCTGGAGATTAATTTGTATGAGATTATCTGTAATTATGTGTATATATATTACAGATAATCTACAGGTAGCAGTGCGGAGCCTATACCTCTTAGGCTAATGTCAGACGAGCGCAGTCTGAGCGCACTCTGCGTGCGTGCATACCGGACGGACGTACTGACGGAAGATACTGTAGACACCACACGGTCCGGTTTTTTTCAAGGATGTCGAAAGAAAAGGGAAATATGGGAATCAAAACTAATTTATATTAAAAGACAGGTACAGTCAGCCAGACCAAAAAAACTTCTGAGCATCAACATGATGGATGTCGCAAATGCTCTGCGTCTGACGTCACGTCGTCACACACAGGCCGCTACACGGGCGCAGAGCACTCTGGGCGTCTGTCGTACCTCTTTTATGTCGAGGCCTAAATGGCGTCTGTTGCCACCTTTCGTGGTGCATGCGTACTTCGGAGCACACGTACTTTGTGTGTTGGTCTCTATTGATCACAAATCAGTGCTACGACGGACGTTAAACTGTGCGGCGACACAGACGTGATGACTGCGTTCGTCCAACACTAGTCCTATACCTTAACGATGCATAGAATGTTACTTTTCATAAATCATATCAATTTCTAGTCTAGGGTTAATATGTTTGAAATATTTATACACATACAGGGTTATTCAAAGAGAATCAAAGTTATGGCACGTTCGGTGACTTTTCGTTCTCTTCAATTCGGTGCGATTTGGCGATCCCATTTTGGCGACCCTGCAGTGTATTCAGCAAGCACCACAGGGCCGTCGTAGTGCTAGGGAAAAGTCGCAGCAAACCCGACGAACACTCACCACAAAACCCGGCGAATGCACACCAAAAACATCTGGATTAACCCCGCTGAACACGCCGGAGAAACCCAAGCAGGCGCCGATCACAGCGCAGAGCAGCCGCCGGAAAAAGCCAACACCGTACAGACTTACCGTACAGACTTTTAAAAAACGACTGGATGACTTCCTGCAGACACAGAATATTAAGGGTTATAATATTTAATATGTGGGTAAAAGCTTCTTGATCCAAGGAGAAATCTGATGCCATTCTGGGGTCAAGAAGGAATTTTTTCCCAGTATGTTGCATATTGGCGAACATTTCAGACTGGGTTTTTTGCCTTCTTTTGGATCAACAGCAGTAGGTAATGTGGGAGAGGCTGAACTTGATGGACGCATGTCTTTTTTCAGCCTATATAACTATGTAACCGCAGACAAATGGAGTGAGAAAAAAAAACCGTATGCCTGAATGTTTGAAAAGTGAAACGCTGTTTGCAAAGAAACTGTTGAACGAAAATGTCTGAAATTTACATATAAGATCCAATGAATGATAATAAAAAGGTCTGAAACAGAAAAAAGAAGAAACAATTTTAAAAAAACGGAAAAACAATTCGCAAAAAAATCCTGAGAAATGCCTAAAAGATCCTAAAAAAATCTATAAATAGACTTTTTACTGCAGAATAAAATAATAAACAGTTTATTAGATTAAAACGGGAATATTTTTAACATTGAAGCCTATGGGATTCGCCTGAATAAATTTGCCGAATAAAACCACTGAATGGCAGGGCAATTCGGCAACTTTTCACTGCTGTTTTTTGTTCTCTGAATAACCAAAGCATTGCTTCTCTATGTGGATTTCACTGCCCTCGAACAGGCACCGAACAGGCACCGTATGTGCAGGCAATTCGCCAGGATTTGGTGAACTGCCTGTGTTACCGGAATCTGCTAGGTTCACTAAGGACGAGGCCGGACCGGACACGAGCAAGGATTGTCTGAACACGAGTCTCTTCAGGAAAGGCAAACTTTATTGTGACATCACACAGAATGCTCACACAGGATTGAATCGCAAAGAGTGAGCCCCGAACTCACTCCGACGAGGGGTCTTATACCCCGAATACATAATTAGGCACATCCCAATTAACCCACCTCCCTGTGACACTATCCCACCCCACGTGGGTTAGTACCTCCCTTGGTCAATTACAAAGACATTCCATACATTGGCCGTAAATTGGCAAACTTCATGTTAGTTTGACAGACGATGATTTGCTGCTTCGCTCAATCCGGCCTATGCCCACCTCCCTAGAGCTTGTTTATTTGTTGTAGATAAGACCTGGTCTGTTTTCTAAGCTCTTCTTTGTCTCGCTGCAGGCCTCTGTGACCTTGGTGTATCCATTTGTCATCCTGTCCCTCTGTGCCAAGAACGGCCCCGATCTTCCTCAATTTTAATTGCTTCTCTGCTAATCTAACACATTCCTAAAATTCTATGTAAGCTTCATTCTAGTTTCAACTAAAATCTACCTAGTTATATTCCAGCGAACCAATATTCTGAACAAGATGGCCGCCTGGCTCATAGCGGCGACCATCTTCTGGCCTGGTTCTCTTTCATTCCCCCCTTGGCTCAAGCCTCAGGTTCTTCTCCTGAGACTTGTAGCCAATACACCTCACTAATATTATTCTTAAGTTCCACGTACTTCAGGGGACCTATTTTCGTTGGGAACATGTCTTGTGGGATAATCAGTGGTGTATCTTTTGTGTCTGTGTAGGTGTCAGTGCTCTCTTGCATAGTGGCCATAGACATAGCCCTATGCGGTACATTAGTGTCCCTACGACCAAGATCACCACCAACATCAGAATCATGGATCCAATCTGTGAGAAAAACCTCAGAATGGATCCGAACCAATCTCCGATTGCTCCGAACCCACGGAGTGGATTCCAGCCTTCAGCAGCGATCCTCCTTGCTCTGTTCTGCAACTGTGCTACCTTCTCCTGGTGATCTTGGATTACCTGGTAATAGTCAGGGACGTCATGTGTGGTGTTCTTGATGAAGTTGCAACATTCATAATGCATTGTCATCTCACACAGTCCATTCAGAGCCGCACTGATCTGTTCCAATGCCATATCATGTATCATTTGTACCTTCCGTATCTCACGTACCTCCAGATTCAGCAACTGAATGTCCAATACTAGTCTTATTCAGAATCTCGTCCATCAGACTGGCATAACTGTTCATTCTCACCATCAACTCTCTTCCCCATCCAGTCCATGCCGGCAGCCATGCCCATATTCGATCCGCCTTTCTAAACAGCTCTCTCTTCTGTTTCTCAAACATCAGTGGGTACCTAGGGTGAAGTGCTGTGTCTGTATCCGTGTTATCTCCCCTTACTCTCTGTATTGGAATCAGTTTAGCCAAATAACACATTCCCGTTATTGTTGGTGGCACCCATGTGTAACACACCCTTTCACAACACACCTGGTACCCCCCTTTCAATATAAATGGTGACAAATGTAGTGTTCCCTTTGCTATTTCTATCATCAGTTGTCTCAGTCGTTTCATCATATCCAATGCACTCTGCCTTCCATTTGTCACATTCGCAATCACCTCCTCCTGATCACTGGTGAGCTTTCTACATTGCATGTATAGAAAATTTGCCTGTTCCTTTGTGTTAAAGGTGTAAATGTATGATGTCCAGTTGAACTTACTTGAATAACACCCTCCACCCTCGTTATTTGATTCTCTATCTGGTCCTAGTTGAAAGCACCATTCTGGTGGGTATACTGGCCCTATTATGGGGTACCCGGGACTGAATGATTCTGGTTTTTCCCTTGGTGCATCAAAAGCATGTATTGTGACATTTCCTGACACAAACATACTCAAATTCATTGGAACAGAGGCAAATGGTATGTGGATTGTCTCTGGGTGCAGTCTACTACACACCCAGCATGCGGTTTGCCCAGACTTTTTAGCATCATCATATTTAAATTGCACAAGTAAATGTCCTCTTGGCAAAATTTCGGATATCGCCTCTCGCTTTTGTCTCCACATAGTATGATTCTCCATCACCGGGTGCGTACCATTCCAGATATGGGAGATATCCACTTTCTTGGTGGCGCTTGGGCACCTGGGGCATGCTCCATGCGAGAGTCCATAAATCAAGTTTGCAAGGTACAAAATCAGTACCACAAATGCCCCAAATGTCAAAATCCCTTGGGCAATTCTTTTCACAGTCACATAAACCCAATCCCTCCCCACCGGAATTTCAAAAACAAAAGACATTTCCGGTTGATCAAGGGTCGGGGCCGGGCCCCTAAAAATAACCCTTTGGGCATCCCCCGGGGGATCCCTTTGTTCCCCTGTTGGTGGATGGTCAGGCCTTATTGTGTCCATCAAAACACCCACTTGTTGAATATTTTGGGTGCTTTCAGTTGATTCTCTCAGGTGCTCTTGACTGTGGTCTTTGTCAGCTTTAGCCTCAGTGGATTGGTCTTGTTGGTGACGACCTTCCATGCTGGTTCAGGATTGGCTGCAGCTACCTTCAGTCTGGAGTGATGTATCCACGGGACCACCTCGGCAACCTTCACTGCTGTAGGGGTTGATAACAGGACAAGGTAAGGACCTCTCCAGTTTGGGCCTAGTGGATCATTTTTCCACTCCTTCACCCATACTGAGTCACCTGGACAATACTTATGCAGTGGGGGATATAAAAAGTGAGGCATATTATCTCCCACCCAAGTATTCAATTTCTGCATTGATTTACCTAACAGTACAACCTGATCATTTAGTTTAGTTTCTCCCAATGCCCGAAGGTCCCCCCTTTGTCCACTAATCAGAGGGGTAGGCCTTCCGAACATAAGCTCGTACAGACTTAGCTTCAATTGGTGGGTTGGCCTGCACCTAATATGCAATAAGACTATTGGCAGCACATCCAACCAGCCTAGTGACGTCTCTTGGCACAGTTTGGACATCAAAGTCTTTAGGGTGCGGTTCATTCTTTCGACTTTTCCCGAGCTTTGGGGCCTGTAGGCAGTATGTAGCTTCCAGATAATGCCCAACAGACGGGCAAGCTGTTGTAAACAGTTCTGTATGAATGCGGGGCCATTGTCCGACCCTATCTTGAGAGGAAGTCCATAGCGTGGTATTATTTCTTTCATCAGACTTTTCACCACTTCCACTGTCTTCTCTGTTCTTGTCGGGAAAGCTTCTACCGATCCTGTCAGGGTACACACCATTACCAATAGATATTTGTATCCTTTGCAGGGCGGCAACACTGTGAAGTCTATCTGTAACGATGCCATTGGGGATAGCCCGATTGGCTGTTTCCCTGGAGGTTGAGGTGGGCCTGTTCTTGGGTTATTTTTGGCACAGGTCACGCACTGCTGGGCTATTGCTTTGCAGACTACTGACAGTCCTGGCACGTAGAAATGTGGCTCCAACTGTTGTTCCATCATTTCTCTTCCTCCATGGGTACTTGCGTGAAGTGTTCTCACAATCTCAGGCGCTAATGTTGCTGGTAGGACTATCTGTCCATTCTTCATCTGGAACCATCCGTCTTCTCCATATCCGCCTTGTTCTTCTGATAGCCATTTCTTCTCTTTCTCTGAATATACGGGTGTCCATTCACTCAGTGGCGCCGGTAGGAGTGCAGCCACCACTGGTGTTGCTTTGTATCGTGCCAATTCTCCATGGTTTCCCCATACAAATTCTTCTTTTGGTAAATAGTATCTCCAGGCAAAGAACAGCAGATCTTGTCTGTCCTGTGAATCTCTCACTGCTGGTATAAAAAAGTTCATCACACTTTTCTTCATTCTTGGCAGTTTGTTTTTGATAAGGGTCTCTTTTGAGGAAGAATCTCACCAACGGAGATTGGTATTCATCTGCTCCCAATTCTCCCAAACTCAGCAGTATTCGTGTGATCCTTAGATTATTATGAGGGTTGGCTGTCAGATTGTCAAAACGTGAGGCGACATTTTCTGCTTGTTCAATTTCAGTGACTTTTGTATCTTCTCCACACTCCCCCATTAATTTTACGCTGAAGAATTTCAGCATCATTTTGTATGCTCTGCGTAGTCTTTGCTGAACTTCTGAGGTGTTAATCATAAGACGTGTTTCTTGAGGGTTCAGAGGAGTGGAGTAGAAATTTTGGCCTTGGGACCGGGTTGGGAAAAGCCATTGGATATAATCATGGTTGAGTTCTAATAGTTCATAATCATTGTGCCATTTGTGCAAAATAATTTCAATAAATTCGCCTTTTGGTTCAAATTTTTGCCAATTCATATAAAACTCGTAATTAGGCATGGTAGTTTGAGCTTCTTGCTTGCAGAGCAGGATCTTGGCTTGATCAGATGGTATTATTGGTTTTGCAGCAGCTTTTGCAGCTTGGTCAGCATGCCTGTTGCCTTTCGGGATTTCATCATGACCTTTTTGGTGGCCACGACAGTGCATAATACTGACTGCACTTGGTTTCCATACAGCTTCTAGGAGGGTTGCAATTTCAGCTGCATACTTGATCTGCTGTCCTGAGGAAGTAAGTAGGCCTCTCTCTTTGTAGAGTGCACCATGTGCATGGACAGTCATAAAGGCATATTTGGAGTCAGTATAGATATTTACTCTATTGCCTTCGGAGATTTCCAGAGCTCTGGTTAGGGCTGTTATTTCAGCCAGTTGTGCAGATGTATGGCCTGGTAAAGTATTTGCTTCGATAATTTCTTCTGCTGAGACTACTGCATAGCCGGAGACTTTCTTCCCATCATCCATGTAGCTGCTACCATCAGTGAACAACTGTAGATCGTATTTGTCTAGGGGTACGTCTTTCAAATCTGGTCTGCTACTGAACACTTCTTCCATGACTTGGAGGCATTCATGATTTGGATCCTCTTCGCAGTCAGGCAGTAAAGTAGCAGGGTTCAGGGTAGCGATGAGGTCCAAATGAACCCGTGGATTCTCACACTTCATAGCTTGGTACTTTGTCATCCGGCTGTTGCTGAACCAGTAGCTTCCTTTCACATCGAGCAGGGCTTTGACAGCATGTGGTACCGTGACATGAAGAACTTGTCCAAGGGTCAGCTTGTCTGCTTCTGCTATCAGCATTGCGGTGGCTGCCACAGCTTTCAGGCATGGGGGTAGGCCGCAGGCCACAGGGTCAAGTTGCTTGGATAGATTGGCTCATGGCTAAGGCCTGTGGCCTAAGTTCTGAATCAGCACTCCTGTAGCTGTTTGTGTTCATGCACATACAGCTGGAAGGGCTTGCTGTGATCTGGCAGTCCCAGTGCTGGAGCTTCCATTAGTAGAGTATTTAATTTCAGGAAAGCTGCTGTTTGTTCTTCTTCCCAGAGGAAGGGGTCATGCTCTCCCCCCTTGGTGGCCTGATGAAGGGGCTTGGCAATATCTGCGACGTTGGGGATCCACAGGTGGCAGAATCCTGCAGCTCCCAGGAATTCACGGACTTGTCTCCTTGTCTTTGGTTGGGGTATTCGGCATACTGCTTCTTTTCTTTCTGCCCCCAATACACGCTTGGTACCTGTTAATTGAAAACCTAAATATTTTACACTTTGTTTGCATATTTGTGCTTTCTTTTTGGACACTCTGTAACCTGCTTGGCATAACAGATGTAGCAGGGCTTTTGTGGCAGAAAGACAGTCTTTTTCTGTGGGGGAAGCCAGTAATAAATCATCCACATATTGTAGTAAAACGACTTTGTCTGGCTGAGCGTTGAAGGACAGGAGGTCCTGGCTGAGCGCGCATCCGAAAATCGTGGGCGAGTTTTTGAAACCTTGAGGGAGGCGTGTCCAGGTCACCTGATGGCGCGCTCCCGTGGTAGATTCCTCCCACTGAAATACAAAAAGGGGCTGGCTTGCCGGAGCCAGACGGATGCAAAAGAAAGCATCTTTTAAATCAAGCACCATGTAATATTTTGTATCACCGGGAATTAATGCCAATAAATTGTATGGATTGGAAACCACAGGGTGTAGAGTTACTGTGGCTTCGTTGACGGCCCATAAATCTTGGACTGGGCGGTACTCTTGTGTGCCCTCTTTCAGTACTGGCAACAGGGGTGTGTTCCACGGTGACACGCAGAATTTCAATATGCCATGCTCTTTCAGTCTTTGCAAATGTGTCTGAATATTCCGTTTAGCTTTTTGTGGGATATGGTATTGTCTTAGAGCCACAGGCGTTGCACCAGGCTTTAAATCAACGTACTCCGGAGGGATATTTACAGCTAGTCCGGGCGGGTTCTCCTCCGCCCAGACTCCAGGAATTCCAAGGAGTAGTGTGTACGGGTCTGGGGTGGCCGGCAGAGTTGATGCCGTGCGCCATTCTTCTTCTCTTGGCATAATTACTGCAATTTTTACAGGTTGGGTATGCTGGCTGGCTGGGCTGTACTGCCGTGCAGAGCTGCCACTTTCAGGCAGGTCTAATCTAGCGTGACCCCCGGGAAGAAATGTAATTTGGGCTTGCAATTTGCAAAGGATATCCCGCCCCAGGAGCTGGATGGGACATTCGGGCATATACAAAAATTCATGTTCCACATTATGCCCACCCACACTACATTTCCGAGAAGCAAGAAAGGGGTATTTAGCGGACACGCCCATTGCTCCCATAATATCAACCTCATTTCCCATTGGGGGTGCAATTTGCTGTGTTATGACAGAATATTCGGCACCGGTGTCAACCATAAAAATTTCATCTTTATCTCCCACTCTCATAGTGACCGTGGGCTCGTGATTACCGAGCAGGATGGGCCCAGGTCCGTGTCAATATATACCTTGCCCCTCAAATGATGTTCCCGCCAAACCCACAAACCCTGCACCGGCACCATCATTTCTCTCATATCTGCCATTTGTTACCTGACCATTGGAGGCTTGACCTCCCGATTCCCCAGCTTCCCCCTGCACCCCAAATTTAGCCAAAAATGCAGGACAATCATTTTTCCAGTGACCTTCACCCCGGCACCAGGCGCACTGGTTGGGTCCCAGGGGTTCCCTAGGGGCTCCCCTACCTCTACCTCCCCGACCCCTTGCTCTCCCTCTCTCCGGGGCACCTCTTCCTCCACCATTTCCCATATAACCGACAACACCTGTGTGCCCTTTTTGTCTCCTTATCTCCTCCCGCTTTTCTTCCAGATCCCGGTTCTGAAACACTTTATTAGCAATTTCTACCAATTCGCTAATACCTTTACCTAGAAACCCATCTATTCTCTGTATTTTATTCCGTATGTCCCTTTGTGACTGTCCCACAAAGGAAGAATTAATTAACCTCTGATTCTCCACCGCTTCAGGGTCAATAGGACTATACATCCTATATGCATCTAGTAATCTTTCTAAAAATGCACTTGGGGTTTCTTTAGAATCTTGCACAATATCCGCTATTTTCCCCATGTTTGTGGGTTTCTTCCCTCCCGCTTTAACACCCATTATTACCGCTGTACGGTACGTCTGCAGGTGAGCAATGCCTACAGCAGTATTGTACGGCCATTTGGGATCTGTTTTGGGGTAGTGTTCCTCTGCCCACGCTTCTGGCTGGGCTTTGGCATCTTCTACGGCTTGGGCAAGTAGAATTTTCCGCGCGCTACTATTTATTCGGGCTCTTTCCTCAGTTGTGAACATTGTCAGCATTAGTTGCTGACAATCTGCCCATGTGGGGTTATGTGTAAGCATGACTGATTCTATCATACTGGCCACTGCCGCGGGATTAGTGGAGTACAGTGGTGTGTGCGTTTTCCAGTTAAATAGATCTGTAGTTGTAAATGGGACATTTGTGTATTGTACTGGCCCAGGTGCTCCGTTCTCCAGTAAAGGACCTGGCACCTCCCACAGGGGCATTTGCATTTTACTTTTGCCGGGGTTATGCTGATATGGTTCTCGGGGTTTATATATATTGTTCGCTGCGCGAGTGGTGGCACCTTGATTTACATCTCCACTCTCATCATCACTGTCCTCTGGGGTTACTAGTTTATATACGCTCCCATCGGGCATTTCAATCTTTCCTGGTGGGACCTCTCTGTGTCCTCCACCCGCTGCCCCCTGGTCTTCTTCTGCAATACCGCGTGCCGGAGCGAAGGGAGCCGGCCAGGAAGTAGCAGCTGACTGCTCCCCCCTCTCCGCCCGCGCAACCGCGGCACTCAAAGCTTCTCTAGCTGCCCCATAACACGATGGATAGGTCGGGGGCAGGGAATCAATCTCCTCCAGATGTTCTACCAACACTGGTTTCCCTTTTTCATCATTATCTTCTTTATTTGGGGGTACCTGTTTCTTGTTTTGTCCCACCATCATTATAAAATGACTTATCTTTTACACAATACCTCCATATATCTATATATGGGTACTGTTCAGGATGTCCGCATTTCCCAGTTACTTGGGAATGCACTTTCTGTATTAACTCCGGGTCCATTGACCCCTGCTCTGGCCAGTCTGGAACCAGTAGTGGCCATACTATTGTACACATTAATTTCAACTTCTCTTTACTCAATTCCACACCATAATCATGTGTTGCATACAACACTTCAAAATTCCGCACCATATACTCCAAGGGCGTCTCACCCTTCTTAACCTTCTTGGCTTTGGACGACCCGTTGCCGATTGTTACTCTTAACCCTTTCGCTGCTGAGGCTTTTCCCGCCTCTGTGCTGAGGTCATTTTTACCGGTTTTGCTCATCATGTTTAAACGTGTTTTTAAGGCTTATTTTAGTATATGACCCAGACATATTATATATCGTTCTTTCCGTCAGACTCGGCAGATTCATAATATGTCATTATTATATGTATACGTCATGACCGGTCTGTGTATTATAACAAAAAATGCAATAAAATAGGAATTTTCAATAATTTACAACGTGTAAAGTGGGTTTTTTTCACATTTTAACATGCGAGCAATTGCGGTTATATTTTGTATGGGGTGCGCTTGTTAAAAAAATTAGAGATGGGGTCTCGTTACATTTTTTTTGGGGAAAATTACATGATTTTTAACAAACACGCCGCATACAAAAATCATTAGTGCAGCATCATTGTTCAGATTATAATTGAAATGGGAACAATATTGCTGCATTAACAAACCAAAAAAAAGAAAAAAAGCTGTTTTTTTTTTTTTTTTTATATTCTTTTTTTAAATTTTTTTTTTTTTTTTTTTTACAAACTTTTTTATACTCATGTTTGGTATCGTTGGAACGGCCATGCTCTGGCCGATCCAACAATACCAAACATTAACCCCTAACTGCCACGGATCGGGAGATAGGGGGTTCATTGGAACCCCCTATCTCCACCATTGGTGGCAGTTAGGGGTTAACTCCAAGACTGGCGTCATCGTGCTATGCACGATGACGCCAGTCCTCAGGGGGCATTCCCGGAAGCTTGGCCGACATCCAAGATGTCGGCCAGCTCCGGGAAAGGATCACGAACCGGCGCTTTTCAGCGCCGATTCGTGATCCGGCCCCCATGGGGTTAATGCCAGGTACCATTTGGAAGGACAGGCTGTGCCCTTCCAAACGGTGCCTGGGTTAACCCCCGCAACGCCGCCGATCGGGAGGGAGAGAGGTCCGAAGGACCTCCCCCCCTCCCTTTCAGGCGCCTCCTCCGCACATGTGGGGAGGCGCCTGAATTAGGTGTCATCGCGCTCCCGCGATGACACCTAATTACTCCGGCGGCGGTTCCGGATGCTGGGCTGACATCGAGGATGTCAGCCCGCACCGGGGGGGCCAGCGATCGGCCGGAACCCGGCCGAACGCTGACCCCAAAGAGAGGACACGCTCAGCACGTCCACCGCATGGAACGTGACATGCGGTTGGACGCGCTGAGCACGTCCACCGCAGCGAAGGGGTTAAGGCCGGTGACCTTCTCACAATGCAAATATTACTTTTAGCACAAAACACTTTAAATTTACTGTATGGTACTCAGTCAACAATTCATATATATCGTATTCGCTTCCTCCATCAGTAGACGATTGCAGTCGCCTGAACCGGAAACGTACCTTGGGAGTCCACTCTCAAGTTTGCTTTCTCGCTAGGCGAGTAGGCGCTCAATCACCCACAGCACTCTCAGCATTCACAGCACGTACTTGTACCAGATACATTCAGCACAAAACAATACATAAACAATTCTACTCTCTCTACTAGCTGAGGGCACGCCATCCCTCCTTTTGGCTCCTTATACCTAATTGATTGAACTCTAACTCTTGTCTGCTTGTGACTATGTGCACCCCATTCTATAACAACACTCCCGTCTGCAATTCCAATTTGCGTATGGGTAATCTACCCACCCAGCACCACTACCGCTGCAGCTACCGCTGACCTCAATTGGCCCCCTTCACTACACGACATACACACTAGCACTGACTCAGGGCTCTCAGCCCAGTCACAGAAATCCCTCCTCCTTTCCTTGTCCATGTGCAGAAGCTCTGTTTACAAACACTGACTATGACTATGCAACTCCACGTGGCTACTCTCTCCCTCTCTTACAGAACTACCATTTGGTTAACATCCAATCCCCCGGGTTCAGACACGCGCTAGCCACTCTGGCTCCTTTGCTTGTCTGTGCTGTCGGCAGCGGGTTCGGTATGTCAATGAGACCGTGGCCGCGGGTCTCCTTATCCGTCTATGGTCGGACATTTCCCTTTATACCGGTATCTCTGATACACATACAAACATAGAAGACACTTTACCTATCGCCGCGCTGCTCGCTGTTTCCTCAGACTCGGTGGTGTCCCAGCTTCCTGGGCCGGGGGTCCGTTTGGGACGAGACGAGGTCCACTGAACAGGAAATCCTGCTTGGCGCCTGCAGATATCAGCTCACCTTCAACGGACGCCCAACCAACAGGATCACTCGCACCTGCAGTCAACCACTACAGTGTCCAGCAGTCGTTGCCGTGCCGGCAAGGGCCCGTATCCCGGCTCACGAGCCCCCAAGAAATGTTACCGGAATCTGCTAGGTTCACTCGGGACGAGGCCGGACCGGACACGAGCAAGGATTGTCTGAACACGAGTCTCTTCAGGAGAGGCAAACTTTATTGTGACATCACACAGAATGCTCACACAGGATTGAATCGCAAAGAGTGAGCCCCGAACTCACTCCGACGAGGGGTCTTATACCCCGAATACATAATTAGGCACATCCCAATTAACCCACCTCCCTGTGACACTATCCCACCCCACGTGGGTTAGTACCTCCCTTGGTCAATTACAAAGACATTCCATACATTGGCCGTAAATTGGCAAACTTCATGTTAGTTTGACAGACGATGATTTGCTGCTTCGCTCAATCCGGCCTATGCCCACCTCCCTAGAGCTTGTTTATTTGTTGTAGATAAGACCTTTTCTGTTTTCTAAGCTCTTCTTTGTCTCGCTGCAGGCCTCTGTGACCTTGGTGTATCCATTTGTCATCCTGTCCCTCTGTGCCAAGAACGGCCCCGATCTTCCTCAATTTTAATTGCTTCTCTGCTAATCTAACACATTCCTAAAATTCTATGTAAGCTTCATTCTAGTTTCAACTAAAATCTACCTAGTTATATTCCAGCGAACCAATATTCTGAACAAGATGGCCGCCTGGCTCATAGCGGCGACCATCTTCTGGCCTGGTTCTCTTTCACCTGCTCTTTGAATGGCAAAGAAAGGTAACCGAATGCTGAATTTCACTGTTCGGTTACCTTTCGCCAGCAATTCGGATCTCTTTGAATAACCCTGATTATGACTATTATCAAAAGTAACATTCTATGCATTGTTAAGGTATAATGGGTATATTCTCCGCACTGTTACTTGTTATATATGAGCAGGGCCCACTACACTTATTGTTTTTGTTTCTATATTGTCTTGATGTTGCCTCTTTCCCATTATTGCTTACTAGGTGGAAAGCCTGCCCAGAGGGCAGTCTATTGTTAAGCGAAGCAGCTCACATGGGTAGATTTGCCCCAGCTCACATGGGTATAGTTGCCCCAGCTCACATGGGTATAATTGCCCCAGCTCACATGGGTATAATCGCCCCCAGATCACATGGGTATATATTCCCCAGCTCACATGGGTATATATTCCCCCAGCTCACATGGGTATATTTTCCCCAGCTCACATGGGTATATTTGCCCCAGCTCACATGGGTATATTTGCCCCAGCTCACATGGGTATATTTGCCCCCCAGCTCACATGGGTATAATTGCCCCAGCTCACATGGGTATAATTGCCCCAGCTCACATGGGTATAATTGCTCCAGCTCACATGGGTATATTTGCCCCCTGCTCACACATGGATATTGCCCCAGCTCACACATGGATTTGCCCCAGCTCACAAATGGATATACTGCCCCAGCACATGGAAATACTGCCCCAGCTCATGGATATTGCCCCAGCTCATGGATATTGCCCCAGCTCATGGATATACTGCCCCAGCTCATGGATACTGCCCCAGCACATGGATATACTGCCCCAGCTGGTGGATATTGCCCCAGCTCATGGAGATACTGCCCCAGCTCCTGGAGATACTGCCCCCCCAAGCTCTCATGGATATGGCCCAGCTCAGACCCCAGACCAGACATGGGGCGGCTGTTCGAATGCTCTATCGGCATTCGGACAGCCGCCCCTGGAGCTCCGTCTCCGGCATACTTATCTGCCTGAGCGGCGAAGGGAAAGTTTCCCCGCTTCCGCTCGTTGAAGGACCCAAGCCGCGGTCACGCGGGACTCCCACGTGACCGCGGCTTGGGTCCTTCAAAGAGCGGAAGCGAGGAAACTTTCCCTTCGCCGTTCAGGGGTTGGATGGGCACGCTCGCAGCCGGGTAGAGGCTGCGAGCGCATCCGGCTCTAGAGGATGCGCGCGCAGCCTCTACCCGGCTGCTGGGTGCGCATCTTGTAACCGCCACGGCAAGCGCACAGCCAGCTCATGCTGCGGCGGTTGCATGCGCGCAGCCAACCGCCGCTGGTTGCGCGCGCATGCTCAGTAGGGGTTTGGCGACGGACACGCCAGCCCTTACTCTTTTATAGTATAGATTGTAAAGCGCTGTGGGAACTGTTGGCGCTATATAAATTACTATAATAATTATATATATATCCTCTAGTCTAGACTGTAAGCTCCTATGGGCAGGGCCCTCTACACAATCAGGGTTATTCAGAGAACGGTAACTCCGGAGAACTGGCAGGAGAAGAGAACAATCTAGACCAAATAGCTGATTTGGAAAGTGAGATAAATGGGATAATTTTTCTGGTTTGGCTATTTTGACCTAGAATTTTCACTTCTCAATTCATTCTCCTCAGTTTCACCCTTCTTTGAATAGACCTGCTAGTGTTTTCATCTTACGTCCGTTTATCTGTATCTCGTTCCCTTTGGTTATTGTAAAGCGCTGCAGAAACTGTTGGCGCCATGTAAATGATGACAATAATAATAATTTATTTATTATATACTAGGTGGAAAGCCTGCCCAGAGGGCAGTCTATTGTTAAGCGAAGCAGCTCACATGGGTAGATTTGCCCCAGCTCACATGGGTATAATTGCCCCAGCTCACATGAGTATATTTGCCCCAGCTCACATGGGTATAATCGCCCCCAGATCACATGGGTATATATTCCCCCAGCTCACATGGGTATATATTCCCCCAGCTCACATGGGTATATTGCCCCAGCTCACATGGGATATATTTGCCCCAGCTCACTGGGTATATTTGCCCCCGCTCACATGGGTATATTTGCCCCCCAGCTCACATGGGTATAATTGCCCCAGCTCACATGGGTATATTTGCCCCAGCTCACATGGGTATATTTGCCCCAGCTCACTTGGGTATATTTGCCCCAGCTCACATGGGTATATTTGCCCCGCTTACATGGGTATATTTGCCCCCCAGCTCACATGGGTATATTTGCCCCCCAGCTCACATGGGTATAATTGCCCCAGCTCACATGGGTATAATTGCCCCAGCTCACATGGGTATATTTGCCCCAGCTCACATGTGTATAATCGCCCCAGATCACATGGGTATATTTGCCCCTGCTCACATGGGTATATTTGCCCCAGCTCACATGGGTATATTTGCCCCCCAGCTCGTATGGGTATATTTGCCCCCCAGCTCACATGGGTATAATTGAACACAGCTCACATGGGTATAATTGCCCCCAGCTCACATGGGTAAAATGGCCCCCAGCTCACATGGGTATTATGGCCCCCGCTCACATGGAAATATTTTCCCCCAGCTCACATGGGAATTTTTGCTCCCAGCTCCCGTGGGTATAGTTGCCCCCAGCTGGTATAGTTGCCCCCAGCTCCCGTGGGTATAAGTGCTCCCAGCTCACGTGGTTTAAAGTGCCCCCAACTAAGACGCTGGATGCGCGCGCAGCCTCTACCTGTCGGCCGCGCGCGCATCCAGGAGAACAGGAAGCACGCGCAGCCGTCGGATAGAGGCTGCGCGCGCATCCTGTAGAGCCGGATGCGCTCAGAGCAGTCGGCGATAGGCAGTGGCGTAGCGTGGGTTGTCAGCGCCCGGGGCCAGCCAAGAATTGTGCGCCCCCCAACCTGTGGACACGTTATCGATATTGCCCCAGCCAGCTCACACATGGATACTGCCCCAGCTCACACATGGATATTGCCCCAGCTCACACATGGATATTGCCCCAGCTCACACATGGATATTGCCCCAGCTCACACATGGATATGCCCCAGCTCACACATATGCCCCAGCTCACACATGGATATTGCCCCAGCTCACACATGGATATGCCCCAGCTCACACATGGATATGCCCCAGCTCACACATGGATTTGCCCCAGCTCACAAATGAATATACTGCCCCAGCACATGGAAATACTGCCCCAGCTCATGGATATACTGCCCCAGCTCATGGATATACTGCCCCAGCTCATGGATATACTGCCCCTGCTCATGGATATACTGCCCCAGCTCATGGAAATACTGCCCCAGCACATGGATATACTGCCCCAGCTCATGGATATACTGCTCCAGCACATGGATATACTGCCCCAGCTCATGGATATACTGCCCCAGCTCATGGATATACTGCCCCAGCACATGGATATACTGCCCCAGCTCGTGGATATTGCCCCAGCTCGTGGATATTGCCCCAACTCGTGGATACTGCCCCAGCTCGTGGATATACTGCCCCAGCTCGTGGATATACTGCCCCAGCTCGTGGATATACTGCCCCCCAAGCTCTCATGGATATGGCCAGCTCAGACCCCAGACCAGACATGGGGCGGCTGTTCGAATGCTCTATCGGCATCCGGACAGCCGCCCCTGGAGCTTCGTCTCCGGCATACTTACCTGCCTGAGCGGCGAAGGGAAAGTTTCCCCGCTTCCGCTCGTTGAAGGACCCAAGCCGCGGTCACGTGGGACTCCCACGTGACCGCGGCTTGGGTCCTTCAAAGAGCGGAAGCGAGGAAACTTTCCCTTCGCCGCTCAGGGGTTGGATGCGCGCGCGGCAGTCGGGTAGAGGCTGCGAGCGCATCTGGCTCTACAGGATGCGCGCGCAGCCTCTACACGGCTGCTGCGTGCGCATCTTGTAACCGCCGCGGCAAGCGCACAGCCGGCTCGTGCCGCGGCGGTTGCATGCGCACAGCCAACCGCCGCTGGTTGCGCGCGCATGCGCAGTAGGGGTTTGGCGACGGACACACCAGCCCTTACTCTTTTATAGTATAGATATATAATCAGTCTAGTCTATAGCGATGCCATTTATACCTAAAGAAAACATGGCATGTCACATCTGATCATACAGGGTTATTCAAAAAGAACCAAATTGCTGGTGAAAGGTAACCGCATGCATGACTTTATTTCCTACATATTTATTTTTCTGTTAATCTGTATATTTGGTCTTGTGTTAATATCTTGCATTTTACTATTTTGTATTTCTGTAACCACTCAAATGTTCTCGAACCCAGGACATACTTGAAAACGAGAGAAATCTCAATGTATCCTTCCTGCTAAAATCCTTTATAAATAAAATAAAATAAATAAAATAAAAAAATTCAGCGTGCGGTTACCTTTCCTGGCCATTCGGCTATTCAGAGAGCAGGCAGTTCGCAAAATCCTGGCGAATTGCCTGCACATACGGTGCCTGTTCGGTGCCTGTTTGAGGGCAGTGAAAACCCCATAAAAAAGCTCTGCTTCGGCTATTCAGAGAACACAAACCAGCAGTGAAAGGTTCCCCTAATGCCCTGCCATTCGGTGGTTTCATTCGGCCGGTTTATTCAGGCGAATCCCATAGGCTTCAATGTTAAAAATATTCCCGTTTTAATTCAATATCTAATAAACCGTTGATTCTAATATTCTGTAGAAAAAAAATTTTTACTGCATTTTTTATAGATTTTTTTTAGGATCTTTTAGGCATTTATTGGGATTTTTTGCAAACTTTTTTCCGTTTTTTTTCTTTAATCATTCTTTCTTTTTTCTGTAACAGCCCTTTTATTATCATTCATTGGATCTTATATGTAAATTTCAGACATTTTCGCTCAGTAGTTTCTTTGCAAACAGCGTTTAATTTTTCAAACATTCAAGCGTACTGTTTTTTTTTCACTCCATTCGTCTGCGGTGTTGGCTTTTTCTGGCGTCTGCTCTGCGCTGTGATCGGCTCCTGCTCTGAGTTTCTCCGGCGTGTTCGGCAGGGTTAATCCAGATGTTTTTGCGGGTTTTGGTGTGCAGTCGCCAGGTTTTGCCGTGAGTTTTCGGCGGCTTTTCCCTGCATTACGACGGTCTTGTAGTGCTTGCTGAATACACCGCAGGGTTGCCGAAATGGGATCGCCAAATCGCACCGGATTGAAGAGAACGAAAAGTCACTGAACGTGCGGTGACTTTTCGATTCTCTTTGAATAACCCTAATAGTTTATACCTGTACCTTTTTATGCATAAATAAGGCATAGAATTTCACATCTGATCATTATAATAATATCACTGTGCAAGAGCTTCTTTTTGTTTGAGAAAGGATTTTACCAGGAAGGATACATTGAGATTTCTCTCGTTTTCAAGTATGTCCTGGGTGGCGAGTATGCACCGTTAGGTGTCTTGCCCAAGGACACTTACTGGAGAGGTTGCTCGCTTGCTTCTGCAGGAGATGTGGTCCTGAAACATGTAATATATCTACTATATACAGTTGTGTTCAAAATTATTCAACCCCCAATGCTGTAAAGGGTTTTAGGGAATTTAGTGTACATTTGTAATTGTATTCAGAATGAAATCCTACAAGGACTTTTTAAAGAACCATATGCAACTAAAATGACATCAATTGGTTTTGTAATACAGTAGTAAATGTTTCTTTTGTGAATTCTTCATTGACACAATTATTCAACCCCTTAAAGACTACCACTCTGAAGAACAGAGGTTCATTCAAGTGTTTTCAATCAGGTATTGAAAACACCTGTGGATGTCACGGAGCAGCAATAAAGCATAATAAGCACCAATTAGGCAGCTTTAAAATGACTGTGATACTCAGCTCCTTCTAGACATTTACTGGTGTGGTTACAAACATGGTGAAGTCAAGAGAATGGTCCAGGAAGACAAGAGAAGAGGTGATTACTCTTCACAGGAAGGGCAATGGCTATAAGAAGATAGCAAAGATGTTAAACATACCAAGAGAGACCATAGGAAGCATCATTCGCAAATTGAAGGCAAAGGGCACTGTTGAAACGCTACCTGGTCGTGGCAGAAAGAAGAGATGCTGACTTCGACTGCTGTGCGCTACCTGAAGCGTAGAGTGGAGAAAAGTCCCCGTGTGACTGCTGAGGAACTGAGAAAAGATTTGTCTGATGTGGGTACTGAAGTTTCAGCTCAGACAATACGGCGCACACTGCGTAATGGAGGCTCCATGCCAGAACTCCCAGGCGCACCCCCTTGCTGTCTCCAAAGAATAAGAAGAGTCGACTGCAGTATGCCAAAAGTCATGTGGACAAACCACAGAAGTTTTGGGATAGTGTTCTGTGGACTGATGAAACAAAATTAGAACTGTTTGGGCCCATGGATCAACGCTATGTTTGGAGGAGGAAGAACAAGGCCTATGAAGAAAAGAACACCTTGCCTACTGTGAAGCATGGTGGGGGGTCAATCATGCTTTGGGGCTGTTTTGCTTCTGCAGGTACAGGGAAGCTTCAGCGTGTGCAAGGTACCATGAATTCTCTTCAGTACCAGGAGATATTGGATGACAATGTGATGCAGTCCGTCACAAACCTGAGGCTTGGGAGACGTTGGACCTTTCAACATTTGGAGTGGCCATCGCAGTCACCTGACTTAAATCCGATTGAGAACCTCTGGTGGGACTTAAAGAAAGCAGTTGCAGTGCGCAAGCCTAAGAATGTGACTGAACTGGAGGCTTTTGCCCATGACGAATGGGCGAAGATACCCGTAGATCGCTGCAAGACACTTGTGTCAAGCTATGCTTCACGTTTAAAAGCTGTTATAACTGTAAAAGGATGTTGTACTAAGTACTAAGATTGAATGTCACTTGGGGGTTGAATAAAACTGATAATGATGTGAGCACAGAAAAGACATTTGTGGTTATTTCATTATAAATGTTATGTTATATTTGTCTGACCTACACGTGCCTCTTTGATTTAATTGTAAGCAAGATGACTGAATGATCAAAATCAATGTCAAACTGGGCAAAACACTCAATTTCAGTGGGGGTTGAATAATTTTGAACACAACTGTATGTAATATATATATATATATATGTTTATAGTTTTATTGTATAAGTTATTCTCTAGGCGCTCTGCACGTCTGATATCTCAGCTGCGCTTTTATCATATCCTTTCAAGGTATCAGCTCGTTTGATCAGAGGACCCTTGTTATCTCTTGTTCCTGCTTGTCAAAGCCACTGTGACTAAATTGTTTACCTTGTTTTGATGTTTTTTCGCCACATTTACAGGTCTGACATAGATATTGGCGACTGCTGCGTGACACGATTAGCCTTTTTAATTCTAGATATCGAGTTGATATTTAATATAAAAATAATACAATATGAACTTTGAGTAAACGAAGTCTGTTTTAATTCATCTCCCAATAATTACAACTTTAAAGACATTGTTTATAGGGTTTAATCCAGAGTAAAATGTGTGTTTTTGTTTGTGTTTGTTTTATATACTAAAAAAAAAAAAAATTCTATAAATGTAGCATAGTACAGTGTACAAATAAAAATGACAGATTGGATTTTTCATAGAGAGTGAAAACTAAGTCTGTGGAACAAAACATATTTATTAAAAAAAAAACACACAACTCAATTTTCCACATCTGGGGCACTTCAATTAATCATCTAACCCGGTGAGGCTCCATCTTGACATGCAGGACCATTCATCATATATAATGAGTGCGCTAGGCTGACTGAACACTAGGTGGCGCTGGAGCAGCCAACCAAAGAAGGAAGTACAGTTTTTCTCTGCTTCCTGCATTTTTCTCTGACTCCCTTATCTATATTTTTTTGCAGCCCCCTTTTGTGGTCCATTGCGCGTCTATACCGGTGACTTTTTAAGGCCCACTAAAGCTCTTTCAGAGAATATAACTAATTTACTCGACCTCCGGCAATCCTTTATGATTTAGTGAAGTCTATAAGGGGAGATCCAACCGTAAGGTGAAAGTCAGTGAAATAATGATGTTAAATCAAAGGTGTTTGTTTTTGATTTTTTTTTTTTTTAACAAATAAAGTCTATTCTTTCTAAAACTTGTAAACAATTGGCAACTCAAAAAAGTGGCTGAGGTCAACATGTAGAATTGCTCTACCTATTTCACATTGTGGTTTCTCTGTGAAATTGCGTATTGAAGACCTCAGAACACATATGAGTGACGTGACGGAGACCCAAGTCTCCAGAAGGTCCACAAGTGACTTAGGACATTTAAGTCTTGACATTTTGAAGTTTGTGATGTACCAAGATAGGGATGTTTCAGTATGTCCGCGGATGAGCCCATGGTGGCTGAGGTGAAGGTATTTCTGGATCAGGAACCCTGCATCATTCTCTAAGGCTGGGGTCAGACCAGCGCACTTTTAACGTGCATTCTAGCGCACTTAATTACGGCCGCACTAGCAGCAAATGACGGGCAATGACGGCCAATATACGAAGTACGGTCGCACGAAAGTCCGGCCGCGCAACGCAAGTGGAAAATGAACGCATTTTTTCGAGAACGCAGAACCTCTAGTACGGACGTACAGAGTGCGCTGCGCCCGCTAGCGGTGTGTGTTTGTGATTTGGAGACGTCAGACCCTGCTCGTGTCCGGCCAACATAACGTCCAGACACCCAAAGTTTCCTGGTTTGGATACGTAAAAAATCACGCACGAAAATGCGCATCGTATGACCGTTGTCGCGTATTCCGTGAAAAAATACGTCAATGCGTTCGGACGCACTTTTTTACGTTCGCGTGTAAAAATGCTTTCGTTTGACCCTAGCCTAAAAGCTCGTGGAAGAGTTCAACATTTCAAAAACAAGCATGTTGAGGATTCTTCATGATGAGTTGGACTTCACCAAGCAGTTCAGCCAGTGGGTTCCACGTGTGTTGAATAAAAAACTGCTCGAATTGAGCTAGTCAAAAAAGCTCCTTGTCACATTTGAAGTCTACAAATTTTTTTAAAATTTTTTTGGAGAAAGGATTTTACCAGGAAGGATACATTGAGATTTCTCTCGTTTTCAAGTATGTCCTGGGTGGTGAGTATGTACCGTTAGGTGTTTTGCCCAGGACAATTGCTGGAGAGGTGCTGTGGCTGGGATTTGAACCTGTGTCTCTACAGTTATAGAGCAGTGATGTTACTCCTACTCCACCCAGCCGGAACTTCAAGTCAGTTGTCACTGGAGATGAGGCTACGTTGACAAAAGATGATTTTGAGGGGTACTTTGAGAAGTGGGTGCACCGTCAGAAAAAAAAAATGAGCGGAGTTTGGCGACGATTAAGGTGAGAAATGCTGAATAAATGAGTTTATTCATTGATTTGAAGCTGAGTTTTGGACCTCCCCTCGTACTGCTCAGCATCCAATGTGTCCATTTATGGTTGATGCGCCGACTGAGGTCATTTTCTGTGTGCGGGTTTGAGGAGCGGTGTTCTTAGTCTGAAATTAGAACAGACGCTAGGAAAAAAAAAATGAGAATTACGATTTTTTATTTTTTATTTTTTTTATTGGCTAATCCTTGCGCTTTCTCCGCCACTCTCTCACAGCTCCGGATTTAGCAATTAAAAAATAATAGCAATTCTGTACTTTCGTTTATTTGAATCATAAATAATTCACCAGCATGATTGACTTCCTGGCATCGGGCAGAGGATATAGCATGAATGAATATATAAATATATATACAGAAAAAATGGCGTCATCTGTATGTATAAAACATAACAAGGAAAAAAGGTGTCATCTGCGCTCGTTTCTATGTGTTCCATGTACAACAAAACTGAGGTTTTTGTTTGTTTCAATGGCCATTGCAACGTAAGTTCACTCGCCACTTCAAGACACCTCTTTACAGAGTGAGTACCTAACGAATGTAACCAAAAGGCCGCTCTACTGAGCAGCTCCAAGCCCCTCCTGCTGCTTTTCAGCCTAGGAGAGGCAGAGACATGGTGGGTTTTATTTATACCAAACACTTCCCATTTGGGATTAAAAACAAAAACATGGAAAGAGGTGCCGTGAAGTGGCGAGTGAGTTTACGTTGCAATGGCCATTGAAACAAACAAAAACCTCAGTTTTGTTGTACATGGAACACATACAGGGTTATTCAGAGAGCGTGAAAAGCAGGAGAATGACTGGAGAATGAAAAATTCTAGGTCAAAATAGCCGATTTTGAAAGTGAGATGAAAGGGAGAATTTTTCTGGTTTGGCTATTTTGACCTAGAATTTTTCATTCTCCAGTCATTCTCCAGTCATTCTCCTGCTTTTAACGCTCTCTGAATAACCATGATAGAAACGAGCGCAGATGACACCTTTTTTCCTTGTTATGTTTTATACATTAACTGGGCTGTTACTCCTGGCAGTTGTTGCTGCTCCGGTGAGTATGGGCGCGACGCCATTTTTTTTGGGATTTGAATATATATATATATAAAACACCAAAAAAGAGCACTCCATATCAATGACCACCTTCATCCACCATTTTCTGCAACAACAAAAAAAAAACCTCCCTGTTCACGGGTGTGTCCCACCGTGACAGCCTATAAGGCTAGGGTCAGACTGAGGCAGTGCGAACGTGCGTGCAGCCGCACATAATCACGGCCGTGCTAGCAGCAGATGCCGGGCAATGACGGCCAATATACGAAGTACGGTAGCACAAAAGTGCGGCCGCGCAACGCAAGCGGCAAACAAACGCATTTTTTCGAGAACGTGAAACCACTAGTACTGACGTACAGAGTGCGCTGCGTCCGCTAGCGGCGTGTTTGCGTGATTAGGAGACGTCAGACGCTGCACCATGTCCGGCCAACATAACGTCCAGACCCAAAAAGTGTTTTATTGATGATCCGTACAAAATCACGGATGAACTGCGCATCGTATGACCGCTATCGCGTATTCCGTGAAAAAATACGTCCATTCGTTCGAACGCACTTTTTCACGGACAACGTGAAAAATGCGTTAGTCTGACCCTAGCCTAAAGGCTAGTGCCTGCTGTGAAGCTCTATGGTGAGTTAATTCTGTAAATGCAGATACAGTCAAGTTAGAGAGGACCTGTCAAAGATGGGGTACATTGGTGACTGTGACAGGCTGACGCAAACTATGATCATACTTTGTTAACTGAATCCCCATCATTTTACCTCAGTCAGGTTTTTTGAATTTTTGCAATGTGTTTTTTGTTGTTGCAGAAAATGGTGGATGAAGGTGGTCATTGATATGGAGTGCTCTTTTTTGGTGTTTTGTATTTCAAGTCTTAGATGCACCCGCTTGTGTTGCAAGTTTAGGTTGAGTGCAACTCCCCTGTGGTTTGTTTTATATATATATATATATATATAGCCAGATTACAGGTTCAGACATACAGGGATTATGTTTTAAATATACATATATATAATTTCTGTTCTGTCAAAGACATGCCATGTTTTATTTGTTCTCACAACGACAGAAGTCACACCGGCGCGACACATGTCACATCCAAGTCTCTCCCCGGCGCTCAATGTCAGTATTTTTTTTTTTTTTTTCTTCTGTTCATTAGGTGAGAAATTCCCACGTACGGAAAAGAATTATGAGGTATAGTGAAGTAATGGGTCCAGTTTGTTGTGGCAGCGAGTGAAGCACGTCTATAATATGAATTTCATTTTGAGGGGGGGGGCATAAAAAAAAATAACAATACATTTTTGTGTTTTTGTTTATTAATTTATTAATTTAAAAAAAAACACACAAAAAAATTACTTTTCACCACTGGGAGCCAGTGGAAAAACCAGGTAATTATTTGTGATTATACAATTTTTTTTCTCCAATTTCAGATTATTTTTTTCTCTGAAATTATTTTGCTTAAAATTTAAAATTATAGATAAGTAAATTGTAAGCTCCTCTGGTCAGGCAGGATCCTGTATATACAGTGGCAAGAAAAAGTATGTGAACCCTTTGGGATTACGTGGAGTTTTACATGAATTGGTCATAAAATGTGCTCTGATCTTCATCTAAGTCACAACAATTTGAAAAACACAGTCTGCTTAAAATAATAAAACACAAACATTATATGTTTTCATGTTTTTATTGAGCATAACATGTAAACATTCACAGTGCAGGGTGGAAAAAGTATGTGAACCTTTGGACTTAATAACTGGTTGACCCTCCTTTGGCAGCAATAACCTCAACCAAACGTTTCCTGTAGTTGCAGATCAGACCTGCACAACCATCTGGAGTAATCTTGGACCACTCCTCTTCACAAAACTGTTTCAGTGTAGCAATATTCTTGGGATGTCTGGTGTGAATCGCTCTCTTAAGGTCATGCCACAGCATTTCAATCGGGTTGAGGTCAGGACTCTGACTGGGCCACTCCAGAAGGCGTATTTTGTTTTGTTGAAGCCATTCTTTTGTTGAATTACTTGTATGCTTTGGGTCATTGTCCTGTTGCATCACCCATCCTCTGCGGAGCTTCAGTTGGCGGACAGATGGTCTTACGTTTTCCTGCAAAATGTCTTGATAAACTCTGGAATTCATTTTTCCATCAATGACAACAATCTGTCCAGGTCCTGAGGCAGCAACGCAGCCCCAAACCATGATGCTCCCTGCGCCATGTGTTACAGTGGGGATGAGGTTTGGATGTTGGTGTGCTGTGCCTTTTTTTCTCCACACATAGTGTTGTGTGTTTTTTCCAAACAACTCAATTTTGGTTTCATCTGTCCACAGAATATTTTGCCAGTAGTGCTGTGGAACATCCAGGTGCTCTTTTGCAAACTTCAAACTTGCTGCAATATTCTTTTTGGACAGCAATGGCTTCCTCCGTAGTGTCCTCCCATGTACTCCATTCTTGTTTAAGGTTTTCCTTATTGTATATGTGTCAACAAAAATGTTAGCATGTGCCAGAGATTTCTGTAAGTCTTTAGCTGACACTCTAGGATTCTTCTTTACCTCATTAAGCATTCTGCGCTGTGCTCTTGCAGTCATCTTTACAGGACGACCATGCCTAGGGAGAGTAGCAACAGTGCTGAACTTTCTCCATTTGTAGACAGTCTGTCTTACCGTGGACACATGAACATCAAGGCTTTTGGAGATACTTTTGTAACCCTTTCCAGCTTCATGCAAGTCAACAATTCTTGATCGTAGGTCTTCTGAGAGCTCTTTTCTGCGAGGCATGATTCACATTAGGCAGTGCTTCTTGGAACCAGTAAACCCAAAACTGCTGTGTGTTTTTAAAGGGCAGGACAGCTTTCAGCAACACATCCAATAATATCACACTAATTGGACTCAAGGTTGGCTCACTGCTGGCTCCAATTAGCTCTTGGAGAAGTCATTAGGCTAGGGGTTCACATACTTTTTCCACCCTGCACTGTGAATGTTTACATGTTCTGTTCAATAAACACATGAAAACATATAATGTTTGTGTTGTATTATTTTAAGCAGACTGTGTTTTTCAAATTGTTGTGACTTAGATGAAGATCAGAGCACATTTTATGACCAATTCATGCAAAACTCCACGTAATCCCAAAGGGTTCACATACTTTTTCTTGCAGCTGTACGTCATGTTTCTGTCTTCTAAAAGTCGTATTAGTCATTTTTGCTAGTTTCACCCCTTCCTCTCATTTTGCAAAGTGACGCAGAAAGTATTGCTGCCAAAAAAATAATCATTTTAGTATAAAAATAATAATAATTTGCATAAATTATAATATAAAAGAACAGGGAGCCAAAAATAAAAACAGCAAAACGGATTTGTTTTATATTATTCCGACCTTACGTTAATCAGAGGATTGGGGGACACCGTACGATGCAGAGTCTACTCCCAAGCAGGCTCATTAACAATGTGGCACCCAAAGCATTCATTGGGGTCCACTCAATAACACAGGTCAACCAAAACAATTTTTTGAAATACTTTTTCCATAATTCAAACCGACTCATTTTTTGGTTGTGCTGAATCCAAATATCCAATCGGTTTTCTCCTATCACGTACCATTTTTTTTGGTAATTTCCATAAATGTTAGGCTATTATAACGCTAAAATTTAGTACAATTAAGTAAAAGGTGTAAAATAAAAAAAATTTACTTATAAAATATTATGAGAGTTATTCAAAGAGCACAGAAATATCGCTGACATTTCGGTGCTCTCTCGTTCCCTGCACTTCGGGGAATCAAATTTCCCCACCTTGCAGTGAATTCAGCATTCACCGCAGGGTCCCCGGAGTGCAGGGAAAACCCGCCGCAATCCTGGCGAACACCTGCCGAAAACTCGCCGGAACCCTTGCAAAAAACACACCGGAAAAAGCTGCCGAGTCGCCAATCACAGCAAAGACCAGCCGACAAGCTGCCAAACGGGGTAAAAAAAAGAAAAAACAGTATGCTTGAAAGTGTCAAAAGTGAAACGCTGTTTGCAAAAAAACTACTTAACGAAATTGTCTGGAATTTACATATTTATTTATTTATTTATTTATAAAGGATTTTACCAGGAAGGATACATTGAGATTTCTCTCGTTTTCAAGTATGTCCTGGGTTCAAGAACATTGAATTGTTACAAAAATACAAAGTTACAGTTACAAGTACATATAAAGATCATATGACTGATAATAAAAAGGACTGTTACAGAAAAATGAAAAAAATATATATTCTTTTAACCCCTTTACTGCTGAGCGATTTCACGTCTGTGTGGGCTCATTTTTACCGGTTTTGCTCATCATGTTTAAACGCGATTTGAAGCCACGTTTTATTATATGGCCCAGACATATTATATATCGTTCTTTCTGGCAGACTCTGCAGATTCATAATATATAATTTTTATATGTATACGTCAGGTCCTGCCTGTATAGTATAACATATATTTTATAAAATGTAATAAAATTTGTTTTTTTTTAATCCTCTACGACGTGTAAAGTGTTTTGTTTTTTTTCACATTTTATTATCCGAGCCTTTGCGGTTATATTTTCTATGGGGTGCGTTTGTTAAAAAATTACAAATGCGGACTAATTACATTTTTTGGGGGGGAATTACGTGATTTTTTTTAGCAAACGCCCCCATAGAAAAAAATCGTTAGTGCACCATCATTGTTCACATTATAATTGAAATGGGAACAATATTGCTGCATTAATAAAAATAACACAAAAACCCCTTTTTTTAAAAAAATTTTTAAATATTTTTCTTTTTTTGCTTTAAACCTGGTCATGTTTGGTATCATTCGAAAGGCCATGCTCAGGCCTTTCAAATGACACCTTACATGACCCCCTAGCTGCCACCAGTAGGGAGACATGGGGGTTCAAAGGAACCCCCTCTCTCCACCAGGGGATTTCCTTAGGAAAGCTAGGGATTCCTCGGCTAACTGATGTCATCACGTCATGCGCGATGATGTCGGGTAGCGAGGGGGGACTCGGAGGTGGAGCCGCCATCCAAGATGGTGGCCCCCACCGGAGCTAGGCCGGGATTCTGCACCGGATGGCGCTGAATCTCGGCCCGGTGCCTGAGGGGTTAAAGCCAGGCACCACTTAAAAGGGGAGACTCTCCCCTTTTAAGCGGTGCCTGGCTTTTCTTTGTGCTCTGAAAGGATCCCCCCTCCCTTTCAGGTGATCTCCCGGCATGCGTGGGGAGGTCCATAAATTCGGCGTCTGACTTCCAGGAAGTCAGAACGCCGAGGGACCCCAGAGAGAGAGGCGAGTATCTCTCATTGGGCTCCTGTTAGTGGATGACGTGTGGGGAACGTCCTCTGCATATAGCGGGAGTCTATGAGGACGTTCCCCCACACGTCCTACGCAGCCAAGGGGTTGAAAAAAAAAAGGAAAAAGGATTTTTTTTGGCAAAATTTTAATAGATCCGAAAGATAAAATCTATAAATAAAGAGACTTTTTACAGCAGAATAAAATAATAAACGGTTTATTAGATATTTGATTAAAAACGGGAATATTTTTAACATTGAAGCCTATGGGATTCGCCTGAATAAACCTGCCGAATGAAAACACCGAACAGCAAGGCAACTTTTCTCTGCTGTTCAGTGTCTCTGAATAGATTAACCCTTGCTTCTCTATGGGGGATTTCACTGTCGCCGAACAGGCACCGTACGTGCAGGCAGTTCACCAAAATGTGGTGAACTGCCTGCTCTCTGAATAGCCAAATGGCTCCGACATGTCCCCGTTCAGAGAAATTCACTATTCGGTGACATTTCGGGGCCAGATCGTCTCTCTCTGTATAACCCCTTAAAACATGGCAGAGCAGCAGAGCCTTCCCTGTGTGTTCCCGATGGGTTTTCCTGTCAATGTGGTCTGTTGCATTTAGTCAGGGTCACATAAAGGGGTTTAATACAGTAAAGCCGTGAAAAAAATGATGCCGTAAAAAAGTCGCGCCTTTAAAAAGGATGCTCCATTTTGGCCGCAGCTGAATTCGGAAGGCTTTTTTTTTTTTTTTTAAAGAGGTGCCTTTTTTATATGGCATCATTTTTTTCACACAGCTTTTTTTCCTGCAGCCGAATTGGAGTCATTTTTTAAAAAAATTTTGTTTAAAAGATGCAACTTTTTTTACTGTATCATTGATACACACAGATTTCTTCCCGTGTATTTTCTACAGGAAACCAGGTAAAGGGTCACTCGAAATGTCAGAATCCTTTCATTATAGTGTATTGGTGTAAAGGAGTTGCCCCTTCAGCCTAAGGCTGGGTTCACACCTCAGCGTTTTTCAAACGTGCGTTTTTGACGTGCGTATCGCGCAAACTTGAAAAATGTGCGAACGCGCATTGCAGCGCGTTCGCGACTATGTCTATGGCTACGTACGCGCTGCTATACGCCCCAAAGAAGCTCCCATACTTCTTTGGGCGTCAGACGTTTTAGAACGCTTTCCTGCGCGCTGTGTAACGTCCAGGTGTGAACCAGCCCCATAGGAAATCATGGGATTTCCGGGGTTGAGCGTTTTACAGCGGCAGGAAAGCGCTGTAAAACGCTGAAGTGTGAACAGGGCCTAAGGCCCCGTTCACACCTAGCCGTTTTAACGCGCGTACGTGCACGCTTTAAAACGCAGGAACGGGGAAATCCCATGCTTTGCTATGGGACCCATTCAGACCTAAGCGTTTTACAGCGCGCAGGAACACGTGTTAAAACGGCCGACACAAAAAGAAGTCCGGGAGCTTCTTTTTGGGCATACAGCAGCGCGTTCGCGGCCATATCTCCCGCAGCTGGAGGCCGTGCTGCAAGAAGAATTCACAGGGGTAGAAAAGTGGATTGCAAATAACAAACTTTTTCTAAATACTGACAAAACGGTTACAATGCTCTTTGGAACCGCACCTATAACTACACAAATTGCAAACACCCCATCTATGTGTTGGGACAAAATCAAATGGCACGCTGACCACAGTCACCTCTCTCAATACCTAGGTATGTGGTTAGACCCAAATCTATCTTTTGGCCCCCACATCGAAAAACTCTCATCTAAACTTTACCCCAAACTAGGTGCCCTGTACAGAAACAAATCCTGCCTGAGCCCCGCGGTAAGAAAGCAGATTGTACAACAAATGCTTATGCCGGCTATTGATTACGGAGATGTAGTGTATGCAGCCGCCCCGCAAACACACCTTCATAAACTTACTACATTGTATAACTCATTCTGTCGCTTTGTGCTACAATGTAACTACATGACCCACCATTGTGACATGTTAAAAGAACTAAACTGGCCATCGCTGGACTCTAGACGCACCCTTCACCTTTCCAACCTGGTGTTTAAGAGCTTTTGTGGGAAGCTACCACCCTACCTGAATATGCTGCTTCCCCCAGCAGTTCCCTCATCTTATAACCTCAGATCCAGCACCAGCACCTTACTTGCAATACCACAATACAAAAAGAAAATGGCTCGATCCGCATTTTCCTACAGAGCACCGCAAATATGGAATAACCTCCCAGACGCCGTCAAATCTTCCCCCAGTCTTAAGTCCCTTAAGAGCTCCCTATTAACATACCTCAATACAAAATGCACCTGTAAACATGTAACATAATGACTACATTTCCTCCATATTTATTTTTCTGTTAATCTGTATATTTGGTTTTGTGTTAATATCTTGCATTTTACTATTTTGTATTTCTGTAACACTTCAATGTTCTCGAACCCAGGACATACTTGAAAACGAGAGAAATCTCAATGTATCCTTCCTGGTAAAATCCTTTATAAATAAATAAATAAATAAATATCATAGCCGCGAACGCGCTGCAACGCGCGTTCGCGCGTTTTTTTTGTATGCGCGAACGCGCGTAAAAAAAAATGCGCGCATTGCGCGATGCAGCGCTACGCCGGGGTGTGAACCCAGCCTTATAGCCCTTTATCTTTTTTTTTTTTTTAATGATTTTCTCTTTATCTGCGTATTTATAAAAACACCTTTTTACAGGTTTTAAATTTTTTATAAAAGAGTCGGCGCCATCTGCCATATTGTTCAGAAAGATATATTTGAGAATAATAAGAAATAGAAAACGAGTGAGGTGTCAATCCTGAAAAAAGAACAGTGTGTGGAAAAATGAGAAAAAAGAACTGTGTGTGTGTGTGCGTGTATCAGACAAAAGAGCAATGTGTGGGGAAAAATTGTGAAAAAGAGCAGAGTAACAAAAAAAGAGTGTGTGTGTGGCGGAAAAGTGACAAAAAACAGTGTTGAGATAAATTACAAAAGAGCAGTGTGTGGAACAAAATGAGGAAAAAGAGCAGTGTGTGTGTGTGTGGGATGACAGAAAACATCAGTGTGTGTAAAATGGCAATAAAGAGCAGTGTGTGGAACAAAATGAGGAAAAAGAGCAGTGAGTGTGGAAAGAATGACAATAAAGAGCAGTGTGTAGAAAAAACTGATAAAGAGCAATTTGTGGGGAAATCATGACAAAAAAAGAGCAGGGTGTAGAAGAAAATGACAAAAGAGCAGTGTGTGTGGGGAAAAATGATGAAAAAGAAATGTATGGGAAAATGATCAAAATGACCTGTGTGTGTGTGTGTGGAACAAAATGAGGAAAAAGAGCAGTGTGGGATGACAGAAAACATCAGTGTGTGTAAAATGGCAATAAAGAGCAGTGTGTGAGGGAAAAGTGGCATAATTGTGCAAAAAAATGACAAGAGAGCAGTTTGTGGGAAAAAGTGACAGAAAAGAAAGTGTGTGGGGAAAAATGTCAAACAATTGACAAAAAGTAATGTATGGGGAAAATGATGTAAAAGACCAGTGTGCGGGAAATTCTTCTTCTTATTATTCTTTATTTATAAAGCGCCAGCATATTCCGCAGCGCTGTACAATAGGCACAGTATAGACAGGGTTACAATACATTGAACAACATTTGACAAACAGTACAGGAGGAGATGAGGGCCCTATTCCTGTAGGAACTCACAATCTAAGAGAAATAAAATTACCAAACAAAATAGTAATGATTGGAAACAAATGACAAAAAAACTGTAGTGTGCGGAAAAAGTTACCGAGAGTAGTATGTGGAAAAATGGCAAAAAGTTGTGCTGGTTAAAAAAATTCA